>CAWUFW010010268.1:0-712368 GCA_963921515.1 Calotriton arnoldi
ACGTTTCCGCCCGAATCGGAATCGACCCCTAAGTGTGCGTTAGTATCTGTATGAATAAGTGAGGTGGTGTGTGTATAATTGTATAAGTGAGTAAATGGGAGTGTGATAGATTCTTAGCATGACTGAGTACGTGTGTGAGTAACTGCATGGATGAGTGGCAGTGTGTGATTGTCTGTATAGGTGTATGAGTGCATATGATAGTTTTGTATTGATGAGTGACTGCATGTATGAGTTATTGTATGGATGAATGAGTGGATGTGTGTGTAGACCTAGCAATCAGTGAGTGTGTATGTAGTAACTGATATTGGTGTGTCAATGATCTAGAAAATGGTAGTCTGTATTTTACAGTGGGTGTATGAAAGGTTATATTAGAGTGTGAGGAGGTGCATCAGATTTTCACGTGGATGATGTCGTCAGTGATGTCATCAGTGATGTCATTTGAGATGTCATCAGTGAGGTCACTGACCATGTCATGAATGATGTAATATGTGACGTCATCAGCAGTGCATTGCGGGGGCGCGAGTTATAGTTAGCTGAACTAACTATAATGGTGGAATTTCTATGGTTTTGTACGAGTGAAATGTCCAGCTAACTATAACGTCCCTGAAACCTATGGTTTTTTCAGTGAATATATATATACACACACATATATATATACTAAAAATAAAAATCAATTAAACATTTTTCAGAATTAATAATCAATTAAATCATTATTTAGCAACTAAAAATAATTATGTACTAGTATAGTAATACATATTTATTATTTTTTTAAACAATTAATAATTTGCTATTAAAAAATATTCAAATTATTATTTATTACTTAATTAACTTCCCACCTTATCCCCTACAAATCTAGAAGCCTACACCTAAAATAAAACTGAAATAAGTATATATAGCACAAATTACATAATTGATAATCAATTAAATAATTATTGAACAATTAATACTTAGACCCTAATTACACCCAACACCGTACATGGTGTGCACATGGTGTGGCCACAAACTCCCCTTTCTGTATGAGAGCTTGTGCTGCAGGTGGTATATGTAAATCCCTGCACCGTGTGGCAGGCACCTCGCAGTGCCTGCCACACAGTGCTGGGATTTGCGGGGGGCACCATAGGTGTCCCCTCGGCCTCCAACCGGAGGCCGCAAGGAGAAGGCGGCCCTGATAGGGGCCCCCAAAGTCACTTTACGACAGGCTTTCTATTTCGGGAAGCCCGACATGAAAAGCCTGCCCGAAACCGGCATCATAATCCCAACGGCAAAAACGCCATCCGTAGGGATTATGTTGTGGTTTGTGGCTGCCCCTTGAAAGACAGCTGGAATGACCGGCCGGTTTGACTTCCAACCGCCTACATTGTCATTAGACGGTCGGAAGTCAAACCAGGGATGTCGGTCGGAAAGCCTCTGACTTGCGGTCGGAGGCTATCCGACCGACATCCTAATGAGGCCCTCATTTGTTAGATATTTATTACTTGATTAACTTCTCGCCCTATACCCCTACAAGCCTAGTGTCTGCACATAAAATATAACTATAATAAATTATTAATCAGAATTAATCCCCACCCTATCTCCCAACAAATACAACAACCATCTAAGATACTATAAATTACTATTAACAATGAAATCAAAAATTCTAAATCACTTAAAATTACAAACTATATTTAAAATAATTAATAACAATTATACAAACAAATAGCGTCCTCTTTTGATATAACCGACATTATTAAAGGTAGCGTGACCAGGAATATTGAGGATTGGGGATAGGGATAGGCCTTTGGGAAGAGAACGTATGGGCATATTATGTTGGAATGTGAACGGTCTAAGGGTCAAAAGGAGACAGCGATTGGTTCTACAATATCTGAAGGACAGCTCCGCCAATATTCTTATGCTCCATGAGACGCACTTCTTAAGATCAGAATGCTTAGCATTATTTAATAAACAGAAATGGGTGAATAAGGTTGTTGCTACAGACCAACAATGCTGTTCTAAAGGAGTCGCTATAGTTATTAAAGCAAACGCTGGAATAGAACTGGGTAAAACACAGGTGGATACTAAAAGGCGTTGGGTGGTAACGGAAATAAAAACTCGTGCTAGCTCCTATACGCTGGCTAGTTATTATGGTCCGAACGAGGACGACGTTACACCTTTGAATAACCTCTGTTCTTCCTTGCTCGATTTTGAAGCCCCTTTGAAAATTGGTGGGGATTTTAACTTACTCCTAAGCAACAAGATGGATAGGTCCTCGCCCGCACTCAAATTAATGTGCCTCGAGTTAAAGCCTGTCTTTCTGCTATGCTAGACAATCTAAATCTATGTGATGTATGGCGAAAGAAAAAGGGAGGCATGAGGACTACTCCTTCTTTAGCAAAAGAATGGCCACTTCTCAAGGATTGACTATATGTTTATGGATCTCTCAGAAGTGGACATGGTTAAGAAAATTGAATATCTGCCTATTCATCTATCAGATCTTGGAGCAATAGAATTAAACATGGAACTCCCTTTAAGTTCTTTAGTTAGGAGGTGGACTCTGAATAGAAGGCTGCTTTTGCAATCAGATATTATGGATAAGATTAAATTAGAATCTGCTGTTTTCTTTCATCAAAATCTAGAGTCTGCTCCCCGACATATCGTTTGGGACTCATTTAAAGCCTGGCTGAGAGGGACGCTGAAGAATGCCGTGGTAGTCTGGGTCAGATTAGAAAAAGAAAAAATAGCCTTATTGGAGGAGCGGTTAATAAAGGCCGCAGCAAGCTTAAAGGCTGATCAAGCCCAGGGGGATGAAAAAGAAAACCTAGTGGGGAAAGTTGAGGATCTGCAGCTGGAATATAGGCTGGTAATGGAAGGAATTATGTTACAGAAATGGGAAACGAGTAAAATGAGAGAGTTTGATCAAGGTGAGGACTTCGGGAAACTATTAGCAATGAAGAGCAGAATGGATAGGTCCCAATATTTCATCAAAAAGTTCAGACTGGAAAATGGTGGCAAGCCTCCTGACCAGCTTTCCGACAACAGGGGCGAGATAGAGTCGGAGTTCTGTAAATTCTTCCAGGACTTGTACAAGGAGAATTTAGAGGTAGATGAGTTCGCTCTAGATCAATGACTGGTTGGAAAACAGCTTCTAAAGCTGAACGCTGATAGTTTATCACTGCTTAACCAAGATATAACAGGGAGTGAAATTTTGGATGCCCTTAATAAAATTAAGAAGGGTAAAGCTGCAGGCCCAGACTTGATCCCTAACGAGCTCTATGGTATACTAGCAGATGAAGTCATTCCTATCTGGTTAAGACTGTTTAACGATATTTTGAGAGGGTCCTCTCCATTGCCGGACTCCTGGAAGGAGGCAGTCATTACGCTGATTTTAAAACCTGGGAAAGATCCTTCACAATGTCAATCTTACCGGCCAATATCACTGTTGAACTGTGATTATAAAACTTTTACGGTAATACTGAACGCCCAACTATGCACAATCGTAGGGTCTATAATACACGAAGACCAGAAGGGTTTTCTCCCCGGGCGTCAGATGAAAGATCTAGTTCTTACCCTAGTTGGCGCAATAGATTTGGCAACGGCGTGTAGTGTACCTCTATCAATTATATCCCTAGACGCCGCAAAAGCCTTCGACCGGGTTAACTGGTGTTATCTTTCTGGAGTACTGAAGGCTTTTGGTTTTGATGAGACCTTTAGAGAAGTCCTTAAAACAATTTACAAAAATCCTCGAGCTCAAATTGTAGTGAACGGTAACCTCTCAGCTCCTATATTAGTAGGGCGTGGCACCAGACAAGGGTGCCCGATGTCTCCTATTCTTTTTGATCTATACATCGAGCCCTTGGCTCAAAGCCTAAGGCAAAACAAAGAAATGTTCCCCTTTGCTGTAAACGGGCTTTCAAGGAAATTAGCATTGCATTCTGATGATTTGATACTCTTTACATCTAATGTTAATCAAGCCTTACCCGCACTATTTAGGGAAGTGCAGGTTTTTGGGAAAATGTCAGGGTATGAGATTAACAGTAGTAAGACCGAAATCATGACTTGGAATTCAGAAGTGCAGGGGTTCAGGGTCTCAAAGGAGTTAAGGTATTTAGGAATAATTATTACACAAGAGTTAAAAGAACTGCCCAAAATAAATTTAGCTAGAGTCTCTAAGGAGGTCAATATTCTTTTGAAGAGATTGCAGAATCTTCCACTTACACATTATGGGAGGACAAACCTGGTTAAAATGTGTGTTTTGCCTAAGTTCACTTATCTTTTTAATAATATCCCCCTGACTTTTGATAAAAACCTCTTAATTAAAATCCAGGGAAGGATCTCTACTTTTATCTGGGCTGGTAAGGGGATCAGACTATCATGGAAAAAGCTTAGACGGAAGTTCGCACTCGGTGGCCTGGGTTTACCAGATCTACAATTATATTGCTGGGCATACCAATTAAAGAATTGTAGGATGCTCCTTCTCAGACCAGATGATACTTTGATTGGTTGTATGTTTAAGGCCATGTTGCTGGATAGCCCAGATGAGGGTTTCATGTACAAATTCGGTGCCCCCAAATTTTTTTTAAATGTCAGCCTGAAGGTTCTATATGCTTCCACCAAATTATGGTTCGACTGCCGCTCAATTCTAGGTATACCCTACTATAGTGAGTGGGCCCCCATACGGGACTGGCCGGGCACCCCTGAGTGCCTGAATGACGCTCTATCTCACCCTTTGAAAGCGGCAGGTGTCCTGCGTTGAGGCGATATAGTCGAAGGAAGCAGTTGCCTGCCCTGGGTCACTTGGAAGAACTTAACGAAGGGCAGGCTGTCTAGATTCAAATATTATCAAATTTTAACGTGGTGCAAGAACCAACAATGGCATTTCCCCGGAGATAATGTAATGGAGGACGACCTCCAAGACCTAAACCCAAGGAAAAAGGAAATAGCACTCTGGTATAATCATCTCCTTACTGCTGCAGACAGGAAGCTTGATCCTCCCCATTTGGTCTGAGAGAAGTGCTTGCCGGATGAAGAGCTGCAAAATTTATGGCAAGTATCTTTAGATATACTATACCCTTTGATCAAATCGGCTGCACTAAGGAAAAACCACCTTTTTACCCTCCACAGGATATACTGGTCTCCGCTTAAGATATCGAAAAAATGGGGAGGTGGAGATGCCAGATGTACAAGATGCCGGATCCACGAGGCGGACGACATCCACATGTTTTCTACCTGTCCATTGTTGAAGGAATACTGGGACAATGTGGGTAAGACCTTGTCAGAAGCATTGGGTAAAAGTGTGGAGGTAAGCCCTACTTTAATTTTCTTTGGCATTGCACAGCCTTCAGAGGGTGAGGCGGACTTTACGGGTGAGCAGTGTAAACTTGTGTTCTACCTAATTCTCTTAGCAAGACGAGAAATCTGCAAAAGATGGCGCCAGGCAGATCCTCCAACTTGGAGGGATTGGTGGAACTCAGTAAGATTCTTTAGAGACCTAGATCAAAAGGTTAACTCCTACAATAAAAGAAATGAGCTCGGGCTATTCTGGAAACTATTAGACTCTGAGTAGATGGTCATGGCTGGTATAAAGTGTCCAATGATTACACCTCTTGGTCAGCTCATGATGTGCAGTATGGGCTGGTCCCCATAGAACATCAGCTGAGATCAGACCCCAAGATATAAGCAATTGGGTTGGTTAGGACCGAGAGGATGCTTATTCCATGGAGGTTATATGAGGACCAAATATAAAAAAAAAAAAAAAAAAAGCAATTATACAAACAATACTAACACATAATATCATTATATGAAGTAAAACACATTAAAATTAATAAAAAACCGATCTTTTTTGCAACTATATTACTGAAAAGTATATTAAAACAACAATATTCTTAAAAACGATATTACTTACCTAAAAAAATGATGTTCTTGACAACAATATTTTTGCTTCACAATATTTGTATCACAATATATTTTGTTTCTGATATTTCTGCCTCCCGATATTTATAACTCCATTTTTTGTCCAAACACCATTTAGCATGTTCTATTATAAAGGAATGCAGTAACTACAGTACAGTGAGAAGACCTAGACTCACTAGTTGAACTTATTAATACAAATGAGCCACATTTTTTTTGACTATATAGTTTATTGGTAGAAATGTTTGAAATAAGATAAACAGTGTCAATGTTTTTAAATAAACTGTAGAGCTTATTTCTCTGTATATCATAAATAGGATCTATTCAGTAATAAAAAACAAACAGTCACTGGATTTATGTTAATACTAGAATTTAGTTCAAAATCTAAAAGACAAATATGTTAGTATGTGAAAGTGTAATACATAGTACACCATAATATATATCAGATATACGTCTAGGAGTCACTTGGCAGCGTCAAAAGTGTTGATGAGTAGAATTTGTTATATTCCCGAGTTAGGCCCCTGTAGCGAAGCAGCTTATTTCTTACATTGTCCTCACAAATAACATTTTGAGCTGTGACCTTATGCACATATTTGCATTCACGACAATGTTGGATTAGTTTCTCTGAAACTAAACTTGTTTTCACATGTAGCTTCACACAACATTATCACAATGCACTGAACATCATGTACAAGGTCTCGCTTTGCACTATGTACAAATGTCATCACTATCTTCATCCACGAGGCGACAGGGCTATAAACATATCCGTAACATCACTAATCTATATGCATATCGCAAGGCTGCTTTCTACTATAAACAATGAGCATCCCAATAGATTAGCAGAGGAGGCACTTCTGCTGACACTGAGGGTCCTTGCATGCTGAGAAATCACCATACAGCGGTCTGACATCTGGTGAGGGGTGTCCAGTTTGTGGCCAAGACGGGGTCCTTCATTCTATACCATTGAGTAATGGGATTGGATCGTCCCTTTGGGGGATTCTTGGCTCTACACCGACACACACTCTAGGTACACTTATAGTAGGGTTCGCATAGTAGGAGTACGCTCGATTATTGCCTTGTTTTATATGCCTGCAAATATACATCATTTTAGCACCATGACAGAACTATATCTACTATTTATGCTTTTGGTGCTTGTAATCAGGTTTATCTGCTTCTGTCTACTAATCATTGCAGCACACGTATTTTATGTAAGAATAACATTGATTCAGTAAATATTATGTAACCATCCCACCGTGTATTCTCTGTATATTTCTCTGAGAATAAGTGAGCACGAGTGACTGAGCGAAAGGTTCTGCACTGTTTCAATGATCCCTGAGGGGACAACGTTGTCATGTTCAGTGGTTGCTAGAAAACCATTCGCTCCCTGATAGGTTAGGGGGGCTTATGGTGGCACTGTGAGCTAGCTGGTCTAAAGGCCAACATATCCTGAGGTGGGTTTTGGAATCAGTCTTGGCACCAAGCTCCTAGTTTATGTTGTCCAAACAATCTGCATATCCTAAGGATTAGTAGGAACAACACAACAAATTAATGATCATTTTAATATTGCTCTATTGTGAATGGAATTAAAATACTCAGGGGAACACAGTTGCATGTGTGAACAGTCAATCCTGAAAGATCTGCTAAAAATTGATAGAGTTAAAATACATAGATTTGTGGCCCAATTCACAAAGGAACGCCCTTTTGAGTAAGTTTATGCTTTTGAGTAGTTATACTACTTATCCATATTCACAAACTACGTTTTTGTAGTTATTCACAGTTTTGTAGTAACTTACATTTTTGTAATAGGTTCAGCACTACACATGAACAACTACTGGCACTGCAACACCCTAAGATAGAAAATTATGAAGGTAGGGAACACACTTCACAGTAAATAGTGTTAATTTAAATGAAATTATTTAAAATAGTTACAAATATAAATAAATATATGTTAATATAATTTAATTTAACAATATTTTCTATGAAGTTTTAGTTTAAGTCCCTACCTCCATTATTTTCTACAAAAGTGTAAGTTACTACAAAGTCAATGGCCCATATTTATCAAGGTTTTGTATCAAAAGGGTGACACAAAAACGGAGTGAGATTTATCAAGCCACACAAGGCCACCTTGCTTAGCCCTGCATGACTTGATAAATCTAGAGTAACACAAGGCAGCGCAAATTGCTGCTTTACGTTACTCTATGGCAGAGAGGCGTTCCATGGATGGAGGGTGGGTCTTCCCACGCATCCACCCATGGATTTTGGCACATTCACAGATTTACCATTAGAGGTAGACCTGGGAATATGTCAAAATGCTATGTCTCCCCAGGTGAGGCGTAACAAGGAGAAATATTGTTCTTTCTCCTCATTTTTTCCTCTTCCTATGTGTGTTGCATTCGGCAGAATTCTGCAGCACACATATGAAGAGGAAAATGTCTCTTAGGATTGTTTTTGTGCAGGAAGGTTGCTAACGCACCGTATTTGGGACTCTTTTTCCTTGCTCTCTGCAATGGAACTTTCTAGTTGCCTGAGGAATCAAAGGAGTTACAATCAATTACAATTTAACAATTACAGTGTTACCCATCTGGCTACACAGCAAAGCTCAGAGTCGATAGATGGGATGAAGTATGGATTTATTACAAATTCAAAGCCAAGCTAATATAAATCAGTCATGTAAACATACTGTAAAACTACAGAATCACTAACAGAAATCCAAAACATCTGACAAAATTTATCGTCAATAACAGAAAGTAAATGAGGAATTCTGTAGCCGCGATACAGAGAATGAGAAACAAAGTCTGTTGATTAAATTGAAGATTTCGATCCTCCTGCCTATACATGAAGTTGTCCGAGGAATCTATTAAGCCCTATTCTAACGTAGGGATCAGGAAAACCCTATTTAAGTCAGGGAAGTAAGAAAGATGTCAGCATAGCAGAACCTCTGTAGAAGTTCTCCAAAGGGAAGGAATATTGTATAGCATGAGGCCACACAACAGAGATATCGCAAAGAGGTCTGTACCTCTTAAAGTCTAAAGGGAATCTGAAAAAGCTGATGAGTGATCATAACTTATACCCACAAAAGAACCTTTGAAAATCCCAGGTCACATGTCTTATTATTTTCCACTTTCAAACAGTAAACTTGGAAACTTCACTTGATACTCCTTTCCTATGGCCCACACATCAGAACACCCTTGGATTCTTCCCGTCTCCCTATTCCGCATGGACAGTAGTCTGCCTTTTGTTCATTAAGGCTTCTCATCCTTGCCAAAAATACTTTTCCTGAACCTCACTATCTTTTTCACACATTGTGCCTTCTCTATTCATAAGATCACACGACTGCACCTGCAGAGGAGAGAAAAACATTGCATCCAAAACAAACATTCACATTGAAGATTAAACATTAAGAAACCCAAATGCTTAAGGCCTGTGGTGAAGTTAGTGTGACAAGCATCTCAATACATGTTTAAATGCATGATTACTGATACATATACGATTATAATATAAACGTAGAATACTATTCAAATGGATACATTTTCAGTTATAAAATAAATGCAGATTATTATGCAAATGAGTAAGCAAATACATATGAATTAACAATATTATTCAAACCACACAAATGCATATATATATGAGAATTGCGATTCAATGTTACTGCAAGGAAAACGTATATATGCACACTCATAAATGTCGAGATTACACAGTAAATGCACTTTCTGCATCTGTTCAAGTGCACTACATTACGTTAAGAGTGTTTAATCACACGAGCAAATGAGGCCATTTGTTATATATGTGGCCTAATCAAACAAAAAGGTGGAGCCAAAATTACACTGTTCCAGTCCCCCCTCTAATGGCGAATCTAGCCATCACAGATTACAAACTGATATTATCAGACAGACCATCTAAAGCCTGGTGGTCTTGAGTATCTTCCATCTAGCATCTTCCAGGAATTTCATGTCATCATAATACTTACTCTGACTCTCCTCTAACTCTACATCTGCTTGCTTCCTCTTCACTCTCTGTCTAACTTGTGTATTCTTGTATTCCTTAAAGATCATAAGTAGGAATATTGCACAAAGGGCAATTATCAAAAGAGTTTTCAAAATGGTGCCCAGAATTCCACTTCCTAAGCTTCCAAACCTCTTACCTACTGAAGCAAATCTACTTCCAATATCTTCCCAAGGACCCGTCGCTTCTCACTTTAAAATCTCAAGTCAACCCAGATATGTTTCGAATATATCTCTCCAGATCCTTAATTTCGACTGGGATGTAAGTACAGCTTTGCTGAACTTTTAACATCCTGCAGGTTCCGCCCTCTTTCGCGAGTAAAAGGTCTATTGCAAATCTGTTTTGCAAAACTATAGACCTTATCGTATCCATCTATGTATTTACAAGTAATAAAGATTTTGCTGTATTACTTTCCAATGTAATCACTATTGTAGAAAGCTTTCTAATTTTCATATATTTCAGAATTACTTTTACAGACATGATCATGGTAACAAAAAAGTCTGCTACTACTTCCGCTGCACGAACACCTCATCTAGTTCTATATCTCATTTACCATGCAGGATCATTAAAATGTTCTGCATGGTGAATCTTCAGAAAAACTTTACCAAGATATCATGGACCATGCCAACCATGGGGAAATTTAAAATATGCATACTGTCCACAAAAAAAATGTCCACTCCAGAAATCAAAGGATCTTGTCCCTCCAAGAAAAGGTAATTCTTCCCTCTCGCCTTGAAAACATGTTCACATTTGCTTTTCCCTATGAAGAACGGGTCTATATAACTCTGATCAGCATGTATACACAACTTTCCCTTGTTTTGCCAATCTAAGTTCAAAGCGGGCAAATTTCCTTTCACCTGATGCTCAATTTCTTCATTAGTCCATCTGTGGTGTCTCTTATGATCTTTATCAGTTTCAGATTTGGACTCTAGATCTCTCCTTCTGTCTTCCACTAGATTCCAGAATTGCTTCTCCATATCTGACATTGAGCAAGTCAAATTATATCTGTGTTCATATGTGGCGTCTAGTGACTTAAGAGACGCAAAATATTTGTCTGCAATCTCTGCACCATTAAAATGAATTCTTATTCTAATGTTTGAACATGGGAACTTCTGAAAGGACTAAATAAAAATTTGAAAAATAATATTGAAAACTACCCTGTATAAAGAGTAGGCTTAGTAAAAGACTACAAGAAATGCCATATGCCAAAGGAATGTGGCGGTAGGCAATACCCTCTGCAATGGGGTTGGCGGAGCTCGCGGACTTTCATAAAACCCCTAGGAGATTATGCAGAGTTCCATGAGTGAGTGGAGTGGGGCATTTGGAAGTGCAAAACACTGTGGGGCAGATTTACAAGAAGTGACGCATCGCTGCCGCAATGCAGCGATGCGTCCAAGAAATTGCGTCGCCACTGTGGCAACGCAAATCTCCACGGATGCACCAAATCTACATCTTGGCGGACCGTGGCGCAAAGCAGCAGCCTGCGTCAGAAGAACTGACATAGGTGCCGCAAAACTGCAGCAAGTCAGTATGACGCAACTGTTGAAAAAGTCACGTAAGGCAGTTTTGCGTCACGCAATGCCAGCACGAGCACTCTGCGACACTCGCCACTGCGTGAAGCGGCAAAAAAGCACCCGAAAATCCACGCAAATCCAAAAAAATTAAGTTTGGGGACCACAGAAGAGTCTACAATGGGCCAGGAAGGACACTGCAGTAGTCAGGACCCTCAGGCAACCACCCGCAGCAAAAGCCCAGATGCACAGGCTGAGACTGGGGCAAAGAGGAAACGCAAATCGAACTTTAGGCAGGAGGAGAATGAGATACTGGTCACTGAGGTGACCAATTTCCAGCACCAGCTCTTCGTGAGTTCGAAGTTGCCACTTGCCAAAAAGGATGCAATATGGCAGAACATTGTCCAGAAGATAAACAGTGTAGGACAAGCTAAGAGGACTGTCATTGACTGTAAAAAGTGCTGGCACGACTGCAAACACAGAACAAAAGAAAAGCTTGTGGCAAAACATAAGGCAGCCTTCTAAACTGGAGGAGGTAGCCCGGCAGAACAGGAGGTTCTGGATGCCCTGGAGGAGCGTGTGGCAGCTGTCATACCAGAGGAGTTGGTCACTGGAATATCGGGACAGGACAGTGCAGCCTTAGAAAGTCAAGAGCAGTCAACGGGTAAGTCACAATAAGTGCACATATGTGAGTAATGGGTCATGGTGGTGATCACAGCTAGAAATGTCCCTGTGCCACAGTCTGATGTGTGCATCTTGGTGTCCTGGGACTTGTCCCCAATCACAACTATTCTTAATGTAAGTAAATCACATATGACAATCACACTTTGCAAATGTCAAAACAGCCCTGCCATGTCCATCTCTGATGGGGCAGATATACTGGGCCTCATTTATGAAGGGCCTTGCGCCTCCGGTACGTCACTTTTGGGAATGTTTAAAGTGATGAACCGTTGGCGCAAGGACTTCATAAATGATGGCCACAATCCTGTTGTCCCATCCGAGCAATAAGTTGTGTGAGACACCAGTGGTGTACACTTGTGTGGCTTGAACAAGGACAGGTAAAGCCACCTTGTGTGTCTGAACCTGTGCCTGTAAATAACAACCTGTCAATGCTACATTTGGCATGTCAGTGGTGTGACATGTGTTTTGCTGTGAGTATTGTCATGCAACATCCATGCCCACTGATGCATGTTCAGATTAATTAACAATTCTCAATCCAAAAATGCATCTGAGTGCTATGCCACCTGACGGCTGGCCTACTGAAGAGGAACAAGGAGGAATTTACTTATGTGCCCAGCGTATTTATTCCAGTCAAATGCACAATGTATTCCACTGCATGCATCGGAAGATAAATGAACACCAACAGATTGTTCATGTGTATGAAGGTGCCCCATCATGTACAAAAACAATCTAACCACCAAGCTGGCTTCCCAGCACCATGTGCAAGGCTGCCTGACTGGGCAACGTGCCTACAAATATATGGGGGGATCAACAAGCAACTTGTCCCGTCTGTGTGTCACTGTAAACATGATTAAGATTGATGCACTAGTGGTTCAAGGTGCTCATAACAAAAACCCTCAGTGCCTGTGCAGTATGTAAATTTTCACGAACCATAATGTCTTAAAGATGTTGCATGCCAAAATATCTGAAGGGCTGCAGTTTGGGGTGCTGCAAAGGAGGCCAACACACTGCTATCACACACTAATTTAAAATTGACATTGCAGTGTTGGCATAAATGTGCACATACCACAAAGAGAAACATTAGTAAGGCAGTGTATGTCCATGGGTCAGTAACAATAGATACCACCTCCCTGCACCACTGTTGTAACAATAAGTGGTGCAATGATGATGCAAGGGGGGATAAGTCTTGATCCTCGGTCAGCATCACAACATAGATCACTTGACTGTGACACAGAGATTAGCCTTGAAAAAACACATGTGATGCCTTCGTCAAAACATCACAAAGATTAAACATGCAAGCACTAGGAACACATTTCCATCTTTTTGCAGAAGATGCACCTACTACATCCAAACATGTCGATGACACACATGATTTTGAAGAGATGGAAGACAATCTGCCCTCATTAGACCATGACACTCTGGATGACATACTGCACACCATACGGTCACCTTCTCCACCTCCAGAGAGTGACAACAATGTGGTAGCTGCTCCCGCAGAAACACAACAAAGTTCCAGCACAGTGTCTGCCACTACACATCCAACCCCTGACTTTGAGGATACGCAGCTACAGCTCCACAGAACAGCTGTTAGGCTACAGCGTGACCTACTCATAGAGGTGCATGTGGCTGTGGAGAGTGTGGGTGGACACTGCAGGCCATCCTCAGAAGCCTGAACTCTGAATCTGGAAACATGGCTCAGGAACAAGCCATCAACAACCCAACCCCTGGTCTTGCACAATCATTATCCAACATATCGTCAATAATGAGTCAGAGGCATGAACAAATGCCAACAAAAAGTGGCAGCAGGGAGGTTGCAAAACATCTTCAAAATATCTATGTTATCCTACGAGACATGCAGCAAAACAGGACATTTACCTTGCAACAATGTCTGGCTTTCATAGCGAGTTATTAACTGTCAACAAAAACCAGCAAATTTTGAAAAATGCGCTAATGGCTAACATCTTGACACAGGATAATTCTGTACCTCACACCTCCTCTGCCACTGCTGTTGGTCTCACTACTCCCACACACCCTGCAACTACAGAGCCAACTGAACAAAAATCCGAATCTTCTGATGAGGATGACTCTACTGCAACTCAATTTAAGCGGAAGACAGGACACTAAAATCACACAGTGTCACAGGTGTTGTTTACCAAGAGAACTTTCTCTCCATTGATGACAAATATTGCCAAGAGACAATCTCTCAAAACCGGTTACACCTGTGCCACTAAATCATTAGTTTCATCATGTCTGAAGTTCAAAACATTGTGCCAACAACAATGTCTAAATCACTAAACAAAGTTAAAATAACTATTTTCTTTTTCACTACTCACAACCCTGTCAACATGAGTGCAGCTTCACAACTTGTGTGACAAGAGCAATGTCCCCTTGTTTTATGTTTGATCTATTTCACCTTGTCACTGTGATCGTTGTGTGTAAATAAATTTGAGCACCCTTGAAACAGTGTGTAAGGACTCGCTCATTGTCTGGTAAGTATAACAATGTCAATATTACAATCCATGTTTAAATATTGCAACATTAAACATTAATGATGTTGTGTTAAAAGAATCAACATGTACAGCAAGTGAAATTAGTCATACCAGTAACCAAGATGTGTGCAAAGTTGTACCTGGGTACTACATACACCATCAGTGCCACTCAACTTGTCCTGTATACAGACATTGTGGTGGGCAGTGGTATGAATTTACTACTTGTAACACAATAACTAGTTGTCCATTACCATGAAATAGCTCTAACAACACCTAGAGTAACAATCTGTAGTGTGTACGTCCTGTCGATTTGTGTAAGAGACAACACCTATGTCCCCAAATATATCATCACTAAACATAGTTGACACTGATTTGTGATACATACACATACAGGTGTTCTCCGTATAGCCATGATTTAAATCATAGCCATATGTATGTGAAGCCACAAGAGTGTGTACACAAAACAGTTGATTCCCATGTGTTGGAATAACATGTACAAATACATCATCATGGAGCATCAACCTGCTAGATTTAGCAATGACTATACCCTCAAACCCAAAATTGAGTTTACATTCCATGTGCCCAATGACTCAGACATGCAACTTTCGAACTGCTGACCATCAATAAATACTATCAAATGTTGCAAAAATACAAAAATTTATTAACAATGAAAATATGTAAGAAAAACCCGTAGCAAACTATCTGTATAACTCATACTAAACTATCTTAAAAGCTAAAACTCTATCTAAAAATCAATCTATCCTAACTATGGGTAACCTACCTTACTTAACTTAACTTATCCTAAGCTAAACATGAATCACGTTAGACCACTAAACATCAGCCCCCACCCACCCTTAACACATGAATGCACAATAGACATACACATACTTATCCTATCCAAAAACTAAGATGTAAAGTAGTAGAACACATTTAAATTTGTTTATTACAAGTGACAACACACTAGATCACCCACCCACCCCAAAGTATAGGAAAAATAGATTATAACTAAAATTGGAACTTATGTAGAATATAAAAACCTAACTACCCTATCTAACACTACCTAATATAACTATGCTACACCTACACTATGACTAACCCTAAGTATAATAACAACAGAAGCCATAAAAACTATATACAAATTGGCCACTAGAATTGGCTCATGAGATGGTCCATACACTGCAGCATGTAGTCCATTTTTTGTAACATTGCAGCCATCTGCAATTCCAGGCCATAAATCTTTAATTTATATTAATCGACATCTTGGGTGGACATCCCCTGGCTGCAAGACTGTCCAGAAGTCGAGGGCGCTGCAATTCCAGGTCCTGGGGCTGGTGTTGGTGCTTGAGATGGTCCTGCCTGCAGAACAGTCTAACCTCCATTGCCAATCTCCTTTCAGGACGCCTATCCATTCCCATTGGTTTTTTTCTTCCCAGGAACATTTGAAAGCCATGTCTTGGCAGCCTTCTGCTTTTCATACAGATGAGACATCCACCGGAAGCCCTTAGCCACTCACAGATGTGTGAGCACCTTGTTTTGCGAATATGGAAATTCCTTTCCTCCTCTGCAGTCATGTTATCTTTTGGAAAAGAAGTACACATGTGCCAGTCAATGTGTACATAACTGACAAATGTAGTTAGACAATGCATGTGATCATTTGAGATGACTCCAAAAATTGTGCCAATCATCTGATCACTGTGTGGGCCACACACACCAAAAGCACACTGCTAAGTTTGTGCATCACATACTGTGCTATCAGCTAAAACTCATGATTCCAAGTAAATCCTTGTTTCCCATGAATGAAAATAATGTCAACACTCAGAGACATAAGAAACCAGTTAACATACATCATGTCCTCAGATCATTTCTTCAAACATTTTCATTATGTGGCTCACCAGGTAACATTCATGTAGTCATGTGATCCTTACACTGCAACAACTGCTGTGGTCAGATAGTGTTACAGTGTGTTTAGTATGAGGTTCATATTTGCAAGACATTTGACCCGCATGTACGTTCATTTCACACATTTACAGAGTTATGCACTGTCGTTGCAAGTGCCTTTGTAAGAAGCAGATATGTGGTCTGTGGTGCAACAATGATGCCACATCTAATGAATGACACTACTCATGTTGACTGACATGCAGCATGCCATGCAGTACTATCAGGGTGAACTACACATGGGCTTATGATTTAGGCCCACATGTCCCTACCTGGGAACATAGATACATGGTATTGTGTACATTGTGAAAATCTTTTAAATCTTTGAAAAATATTTGCTTGCTTTTTTAACTTTAGACCTGTCAGACCTCCAGTAGGCGCTGTTTGGCTTGACTCTGACCTCGCGGAGTCCGTCCGTTAGAGCGGACCCGCCATTTTGAGGAGGTTAGCGGTACAGTCTTTTTGTTTCCTACTGCTATAAAGGGACACGCTGGCGCGAACGCGCGCAGCGGGCGCGCCGGCGGCGCGCCAAAGGCAAGCCCGTCTGCGCCCGTCCGCGCACCGGATGCGCACAGCGCCAGCCATGCTGCCCCTTTTGGAACACTTCTGAGAAACAATACAGCTTGCCCCTCTTTAAGATACACTAGTGCGGAACTTCGTAACATTGCTGAGTCTGGAAAGGGGAGGGGAGAACTTATATTTGAGGAGACCGCGTCCCCTTCATCAGCTTTTGTTAAACAAGGTCACCTCACTTGTGGATTGTTAAACGTAAGATCCCTTCCCAAACACAGCGTGGAAATTCAGCTGATGCTGGAATTCCATGAATTAGAGGTGTTATTTATGACAGAAACCTGGACACACTTAGAGTGTGATGTAGAACAAGGCTTGGCCTGTCCGCCTGGGTATAAATTCTGTCATAAACCTAGACAGAGTGGGAGGGAGGAGGAGTTGGGGTGATTTTTAAAGAATCATGGAATATTGTCATAATAGATATTGACGTAATTGAGGGATTTGAAATGCTAGGATTTGCTATTAAAGATGCCAATGGTCATATATTGACGGGGATTGTCTGTTATAGACCCCCAGGGGCTATTAGTGTGCAGCAGCAGCAGTCTCTGATTGAGACTATTAGTAACATGGCTGCCACACATACCAGACTAGTGATTTTGGGGGATTTTAATCTTTGGCTCATTGGAACCCTTGACTCTGGCTATAACAATGTCCTCCAATCATGTGAAGGTTTTAACCTATACCAGCGGGTTGTTAAACCAACACATAAGGGAGGACATACACTTGACTTAATTTTCTCGGAGGACCATGTACTTAATATCTTGGACATTTTGCCTATGGGTTGGTCCGATCATTATTTGATTAAATTTCAAGTGCATAACCCCACTTGTAATAATCAAGCAGCCAGTATTATAAGTAACTATGTCAGTAGAGACTGGAAGGCCCTCTTAAGAAAGAGAGGTATATCCCCTGTGTTTTCTCCTGAGGATTGTTTCTCGGTAGATAAGCAGGTGGAGGAAAACTATGTGACCCTTTGTTCACTGATCACCTCCACACTGGATCTAACTGCCCCATTAAAAAATCATAAGAGAGTGGGCAGGCCCTCGGCCCCTTGGTTCAATGATAAATTAAAAAAATTGAAACTTGACTGCAAGCAGGCGGAGAGAAAGTGGAGAAGGACGTATGATGACAAGGACAAAGACACCTGGAAAATTCAGGTTACTGGTTATAAGAAAGAAAGAAATATTGTTAAAGCAGACTATTTTTCCAATGCTATTCTGAATGCTCCTAATAAATCTAGAAGCATTTTTAACATACTGAATAATTTAATCAGTCCTGACTGTGCCAAGAACCAGACGCCTCCCACACAAGACCTTTGTGATAGTCTTGCGAGGTTTTTCAGTGACAAAATTAAAACTATCATTGACGACCTCGGTGGGGATGAAATGAAATGAAATGGAGATTTGTAGAGCGAAACAATCACCCAAGGATGTCAAGGCGCTTGCTCATCAGAGACAAGGGATTTAAGCTAGGAGGTTCACAGACATTTGAAAGATTGAACAACCATGTCTTTAGTGCTTTCCTAAAAGCTAACAGATTTGTTTCTTGTTTCAATCTTATTGGGAGAGAATTCCATAACCTAGTTGCGCCAACCAGAAAGCTTCTTCCCCCCCAGGAGCATTTATTTACCCTGGGAACAATCAAATCATGGGCAGAGGATGAGCAGAGACAACGGACTGGAATATAGGGTAACAAGTTCCTCTTTAAAAAACCTGGTCCTATGTCCTGTGTGGCCTTAAAAACAATGCATAGAGCCTTAAACTCTATACGTCTTTTTATTGGCAGCCAATGTAAATCCTTGAGCACCTTTGACACAGATTTGTATCTTGGAATGTTCAGCAGGAGCCGAGCCGCTGCATTCTGCACAACCTGCAGCTTAGACAGGCACTTTTTCCGAAGATCGATAAAAAGCCCGTTACAGTAGTCGGCTCTTGACAGAACGAGTGCAGAGACCACCAGTTTACGTAGCTCAGCTGGAATAAATGGGAGGATCTTTCTCAAAAGCTTTAGCGTGTAGAAAGAAAGAGAGGTAACCTGGTTGACATGGTTTTCAAATGAGAGTTTGGAATCAAAAATGACTCCCAAATTCTTAACCTTGATCACTGGCGTGGAAAATGGCCCAAGCTCCAAGGGCCAGAGATCAGGTGACCAGAAATAAGTGTGAGCACCAAAAAGTAAAACCTCCGTCTTACCAGAGTTAAGTTTTAGACAATTGGCAGCCATCCAGTCCCCAACCTGACGGAGGCAGGTATGGAACTGTTTCATAGTGTTAGTGGGGGATCCTGACACTGAGACGATGATCTGCGTATCGTCGGCATAGGATATAGCCGAAAAGCCTAGGGACCTGATTAACTTCGCCAGTGGTGCAACATAAATATTAAAAAGAGTCGGGCTCAAGGATCGATCCCTGTGGCACACCACATGGAAGTATAAAATTGGGTGATTTAAAATTTTCTAGGGCCACAAATTGTTCCCTGCCAGACAGGAATGATTCAAGAAGGGAAAGTGCATTCCCTTTGACCCCAATTCCCCTCAGAACTTCCAAAAGTTTCTGATGGTTCACCGTGTCAAATGCGGCGGAGAGGTCAAGCAGCACAAGTGCTGCACTGCCCCCCGAGTCGACTGTCTGCCTAATCAGTTCAGATGATGTGATCAATGCCAGTTCGGTACTATGATGTTTTCGAAACCCGAACTGAGTGTCATCGAGAAGGCCATGCCTTTCAATATAATCTGATAGAGTATTATTCATGGCCTTCTCCAACATCTTTGCTGGCAGCGGAAGTCTGGAGATTGGGCGGTAATTATTGGGGTCAGTCTCATCAAGATTTGGCTTCTTCAGAAGGGGAAGCACGGATGCCAACTTCCAGCTAGTGGGGAATAAACCAGAGGAGAACATTTGATTAAATATAGGCGTCAGATGAGAGGCGAAGATCTCTGGTAGAAGATGAAAGATCTTTGGAGGGCATAGGTCCAGTGGAGAGCCTGATTTAGTGGATCTCAACAAGTTAATTGTTGCTTCCATTGTCAGTATTGGAAAGGCAGATAGTTCAGGATGGTCCCTGTATTCAGCGTTGGTACTGGGGATAATACCGGTAATCCCAGGTCTAGCAGCAGCCTCTAAGGAAGGAACCATTCCTTGATCCGTGGACTTGATAAGTCCATTATAGACCGCCTTGACTTTATCCTGGAAAAACGTAGCCACCCTGTCGCAGAATGCCTGAGTTTTAGGTGAATCAGCCGCCACAGAGCAATTGGCTAATCGTTTAACCGTCGAAAAAAGTTCCTTTGACGAGTTTTTTGCTGAAAGTATAGCTGTGGTAAAATAGCTAGTTTTCTCCTTATCAATACGTTTTTTATACTCAAGCAAGGCTGATTTATAGTTAGCTTTATCCTCCAATTCGTCTGAGGATCTCCACTTCCTTTCCAGACGGCGACATTTTTGTTTTTGTATCCTAAGCTGTTCTGATTACCAAGGTTCGGTGGGTCTGGGCCTATGACTAGAGATGCATTTAACTGGTAGTACTTGGTCTATTGACTTTCTCAGCCAGTCCTCAAAAGCAGCAACAGCTTCATTTGAGTCTTCTAAGGGAGGTGGAGAGTTATGGGCTAATGCAGATTCAAACATACCCACTGCCAGCTTATTCCAGGGCCGTATCATTTTCCGCTGCCTGTTTATCAATTTCTTTGTCTGGGGGTTTTGTACCGGAAACGAAAACATAATAGCTTTGTGGTCCGACCATATAATTGGCAATGGAGGAAGGCATTGTAGATGGTCATTACTGGTAAATATTCCATCCAGTAAATGACCCCCCAAATGTGTACTGCCAGTCACCTGCTGAGTGAGGCCCATACTGTTTGCAATATCAATAAAATGTACAGCATCACTATCCAGTGGATCCTCCAGGTGAACGTTGAAGTCACCCAGGAGCGTGAAATCCGATGACTGGGATATAACATCCAGGGAAGTGCCGATATTCATCAGAAAGTTAGCCCGGGGACCTGGGGGTCGGTAGCATAACAAACCATTAAAGGCGTAATGGTTACCTATCGTTAATTTAAAAAGTAAGGATTCTAAGGTAGGCCCATTGTACTGAGAGGTAAAAACCCCTTTCCATGTACTTGGAAACAGGACAGCCAGTCCTCCTCCTCTTTTACCTGCTCGGTCTTGCCTAAATAGTATGTACCCTGAGGGAGTCGCCATTGCCAAGTCATGATCTGCAGAGCTATCTCCCCAGGTTTCAGTAATAAAGGCCACATCAACACCATGTGTTTCAATAAGCAGGGATCTTCGGCAAGTTGAGTTAGAGGACCTAGAGGTTAATGGTTCTAGTGGCAGCGATCTGATTGGCACAGATAAAATAACTATAGGAATAGAGACTCAGCTCATCAATACCTTAACTGATTTCGAGATACTGTCAGTAGAGGACTTTGGTAAAGTGGCCCTAGGTATTTCTTCTGGATCACCTTTGTACCCTCCGCCACAGAAAATTTGGAAGGAGTTTGGAGCAGAGTTGTTCCCTATACTCCAGCTCATTTGTAATCAGTCTCTTCTTAGCGGAGTGGTACCGACCTGTTGGAAACAGGCATTGGTGACACCTCTCTTAAAAAAGTCCACATTGGACCCAGCCTGCCCTAAAAACTACAGGCCTATCTCCCTGCTGCCTTTCCCAGCAAAGATCGTAGAGAGTGTGGTTAGCAAAGCTCTCTCGAAATATCTGGAAACCAATAAGATCTTAGAGGATGTGCAATTTGGCTTTTGGCCTGCTCATGGCACTGAGACTGCTTTAGTGACCGTGATGGATGAGCTTCGGATGCGTGCAGACAGAGGTCAGGCAGCAGTTCTTATTCTGCTTGACCTGTCTGCCGCATTCGACACGGTCAACCATGCTATCATGCTGGGGAGGCTCAGGGAGGTAGGAGTAGCAGGCTTGGCCTTGAGTTGGTTTCAATCCTTCCTTTCAGAGAGGAGACAAGCGGTGGCTCTCCCTCCTTACCAGTCTGACTTCACTAACAACACGCATGGCGTGCCTCAGGGCTCTGCAATTAGCCCGATTTTATTTAATATCTACATGAAACCCCTGATTGCGGGCATAAGGGCGCATAACATTAACATCGTAAATTACGTGGATGAAACGCAACTGATTCTCTCCTTAGAGGGAGTACAGTCGACATCTTTGGAGGTGTTTCATGAATGCCTGCGTGCCACAGCTCAGTGGTTGAGGGAGAATTAATTGCAATTTAACGCCGGAAAAACCGAGGTTCTTTATTGCTCAGTGGGGAAGGTTGCATCAGCGCTGCCCGTAAATTTTTGGCCCCTAGCTACATCTACTGTACTGAGGCCTGTTGAGAAGGTATGAAATCTGGGCATTATGTTTAACAATAAACTGACATTGGAGTCACAGGTTAACAAAACTGTGGGAAGCTGCTTCGCCATTATTAGAATTCTGCGGAAGATTTTTCCTCTGCTGCCTACTCACGCGCGAGCGCTGGTAGTACAAAGCACTTTATTAAGCAGATTGGATTATTGTAATGCGCTGCTGCCGGAGTCCCCGAGATATCTAATAGATAGGCTCCAGAGGATTCAGTCAACAGCAGCCAAGCTAGCCTTGGGGAGGCCCAGAGGTTCCTCCTCTTCATTGGCTTTGGCGGAGCTGCATTGGCTACCGATAATGCAGAGAATTCAGTTCAAATCCCTCTGCATAGTTTTTAAGGCCCTGCATGGGTTTGGACCAGTATCTATGCAGAGGAAGTTTGCTTGGTATGTACTCTGAGAGAAGCCTTCGGCTCCTCTTCGGCCAGACTGGTTAAAATATCAAGATTCAACAAAATGAAATCCGGTGGCAGAGCCTTCAGTGTCTCCGCCGCCAGATTATGGAATAAACTCCCACTAGAACTGAGACAACTGAGGGATCTTCTCCCTTTCAGGAAGAGACTAAAAACTTGGCTCTTCCCCAAAGCATAATCTGTTGTCAGTTTCCCGTGTAGCATTACTCTTAACGTGCACTTTTAATGTCAGCGCCAGGATGCCTGTTAGGTGACAGAGCGCTTTATAAATGAAATAAATAAAATAAAATAAATAAATAATTGTTCATTCAACAACACATCAAAATATTGCTAAAGTTTGATTACAGCTACTTGATCCTCATGTAAATGGACCAAGGATTCATTTGTGCATGAGGAATTCAGTCTCACACAGTCAGAACTCAGAAGGCATTTCTTGAGTACAAGATGTGCCTCATTTGCGTCATGACACAATAAAATCTTGTCCTTAACACTGCACAATGATTACCCCATGAAATCACACAAGGCAGACTGACAATCCTAGAGCTCAGTTGCATACAAATTAGTATGGTCTATTTACGGATATTAAAAGTGCCGGATTGATACGAATTTTCAATTACAAGACATCAGAAATTTGATGCATGTATAACAAATAACGGTTAGATAACTAAACATGCTCACATGTTATTTTGCATAATCAATAAGAGACAGATGTCAATGATGCACAGTGAACATGGGCGTATTTTGCTTCATTGTACTCCTGGGTATTACATTGACTCTCAGCAAAAATGCATTACAAACCGTGTACTTCCCTGGCCCAGCTGACTCTGACCTTGCACCCACACTGCAACCCCCGCACACCATCCCGTTAAACAACTGGACACAACACCACCACTCACATGTATTGAGGACTGTTGTAAGACTGCCTTCCTCTCCAAACATCATACAGCTGATGCTGCTGTCTCGACTTGGCTTCTGCTACTCCAGTCAAAGTGGCAATAGGCACTGCATTGTGCATTGTGGACTGCGGGAAGGCATGTCTGACACTTTCATGGATTTTCATAGGTCCAGGCATGTCTTCACGCAGTACACCATTCACAATGTGTTGCCTCATGTTATTTGAACTTGAGTAGCGTAAGCCAAGTCGAGACAGCAGCTGGATCTAGTGATCTTCCTATAGGTCGCCACAGATGTAGTCAATTTTTGATCCTTGCACATCATCAACATCACAATCAATGATAAATGATACTCACCGGTAGCGTTGGGGTCCTCAAACGTGTCTACCTCCCCTTGTGTATATGGCTGGGGTCCACCTATGAAACATGAACAGATGTACAATCAGCTGTGAATGCTGGACATATATACAGTCTATGCATTTTGCAAAGAATATTGTCATAACACATGCAGCTAATTCCCAGACCATGTAACTCTTTTAACATCAAGAACAGTAATGTTGCACCACTGACACTTGGACAGTGTAAATGCTGGGTCACTTCCACAGCACCATTTACTGAGAGTTAAACAATGATGTGTAGCATCCCTGGGAGCTTGCCTGTGCTTTTCCAGAATCATCAGACATGCCCTTACGCAGACACACTTGCACAATGATGGAAGGATGTCTGCTTCTCCAAATTGGTTTGAACATGCCCATATGAACACATTCTTGGACATGATAAGTCACAATAGTTGTTTGACTATCTACATGTTTGCAGCATGTTGCCCTCTATTTTGTGCCCTGATTGTACCCTTATTGTGCCTTGATTGTCACTGTTGCCCTAGTTTTGTGCCTGTCTCGTTGTTGTTTTCTCCGCCCGCTTCCGGCTCCCTTCCCACTGCTGCTGCCCCTGCGGGCCCTCCCCCCTGCACATCTTCAGTAAAACTCTAAAGACCTGACTCTTCGACTGACCAGAGCTGCACCCCCATGCCTTGAGACCCTCACAGGTGTGTAGCGCGCTTAAAATTTCCATGATTGGTTGATTGATTGATTGATGGATGCCTCATGCTTCCAAAGACATTCTGACTAATGTGAAACTTTACATTTTCTCAACATAATGCCTAGATATGTCACCCAAGTGTTGGTGTGCAGTGCAATGCCCTTACATTATCTTTCTTTTCAAAAACATTAATGAAAAGTTGGATGGTCCATGTGTGTTGAGTGTGAACACACACAGCAACACCTATGGAACAGGGCTGTGATGTAAAAGTGCCACACACATATGTGACATATTTACATGGCCAATGAATGCCACACATGTTATCTTCATACATCACTGGTGATATGATGACACAAAAAGCTTTATTGTTGCATCACACGAAGTGTTCCACCCTCTGCACTGTGTGCTTGTGAATGTGCAAAGATACCATTCAAAATGATAAACAATTTCATTTGAACGACATATGGAACTGTGACCTCAAAACATGCAATTTGGACATTGATGTCATGATGTATCTTCTCAGAGACCATTGCGACACCACTAATTCTAATTTAAAATATGGACAGAGCAATGTATGGCATTGCTGTAGACCTCTTACTAAACAACAAATTTGTTCTTAGATATTTACTTACCAATTGGCCCACCGACTTCCAGTCCAAGAAGGTCCAGCAAGTCTCCCTCTCTGCTGACGAGATCCTGCCAGCGGTGTTTAAGTTGGTGGACTGTGCGTTCCACCTCAAATATCCGGGCCATGTGGTGCTGGACCCTGCCCCACCTCTGCCTCCGTTCAGATGGTGAGTAGCCCTTGCTCACCCTGCCCCGTGCTGATCATACAGGGCAGGAAATGAAAAATGAGCCATATAAGGCCCCCAAACTGTCTGTGGGACAGGTTTTGGACCTTACAGATATGACAAACTATTATGTTGTTAATAAAAATGAAACTTACAGAAAATATAAATGAAACTTATTGTCAGAAAAAATTAAAACCCACCCGTATGAATAACCTACACCTATCTACCCCAAATAAACACTCACACCCCAAGAAACAACAATTCAGACAACAAAAAGACTTTACAATGACAAACAAATATTTAAAGTGCACAAATACAGTACAAAGTCCAAAAACTATCACAGCACTCCACAACAGCCTCCTCCACCAAGCACACTCCTAGGAATAGTAAGAGAAAGTGAAAGTAACTGTGTACTTCCTGGTTTTCAGCATGGCTGAGTCATTGCATCATTTCCTGCATGGATGCGACACGTTTTGACGTTTTGTGTCATATTTCCGACGAAGCGTTGTGTTTTCGACTCAATTGCCATTTCAGTTCACATCTGCATGCGTGACGTTTCTCTGTTTTGCGTGTGTTTCAGCTTTGTTGCGTTAGGCCTTATGCGGTAACAAGCATTTGTACATGAAAAGCGTCACGTTTTTAAATTTGCGTCTAGATTTATACATCACACATCTTAAGCAATTATCTTACTAAATGTGTTTTTATGAGTGATGGGAGGTGCCACTTTCTGCAGCTATGCATGTCATCCACACCACACAGCCATCCTTGGACGATGGTGCAGGTGTGATTCTGCCAACGAATGCCATGAGCTTGTGTGCATGCACAGAGTACAACACAGAGAAGAACATGTGTTTGCAAGTATGTTGCATGTCTGTGCACCATTCATGACCCAGCTTGACTCAGCAAATGTCCTTGCATACGCATGCATAGTTTGATTGTCATTCCCAGGGACAGTTGTGCACAGTATTGCCACTTCACATGATAGATGTTCATGTTTGTGATGTGACACATCACATTGTTGCATACTATGCACTGTTGCAGATATAATGACATTGCATATAGGCATGATGTGTGATGACATGTGTAATATTGATGTCAATGCCTCTCCTGAACAATTCAGACAGTCACTGCTTGAGGCAGGTGGACATGCTAGTGAAGACTGATGTAGTTTTTCCATTTGCATGTGGCGGTGCACGTATGACAATCTGTGTGTCACATCTGTGGATGTTGATGACATGATGAATGTACATGTCCTATCTGTATCAATGTGGTGCACACACAAGTGGATGCCACGCCTTCATTTTCATTTTTGTCTATGTGTGACCCAAATCCATGTGTACACATGTGTTACATTCACAGATCATTTTGAATATTCTTGACATGAGATGTTACATGTTAAGAGAGCTATTTACATATTATGTGTTTGTATCATATGACCTGTATACAAAATGGACACAAAGGTGATCCTCTGATGTTTTTTTTATTGTGACATTAGGAGATATTGCTACAAATGTAGAATTGCTACATCATGTGAAGAATTGAGTAATAATGTGAGTGCAACGTCTTATCCCTGCAGCAGTGTTGACTATGGCTCATCCTTCTGCTTCAGATTCATCATCACCATCATCCATTTATTCAGGGGGCTGTTCCTCTTCCTCCCAGGGCACATTTGTTTTGACACATATGTTATGTAGTATTGCACATGCCATGATCATCTTGCACACCATTTCTGGTGAATAGAGTAGCCTTCCACCTGATAAATCCAGGGAGCGAAACCTGGACTTGAGCATTCCAAAGCTTCTTTCTATGATGTTTCTTGTTCGGCAATGTGCATGGTTGTATGCCTTTTGCGGATCAGTCTGGGGATTGCCAAATGGTGTAATCAGCCACTTCTGTAGGCCATATCCTTGATCAGCTGTAAGTGGAAAGTAAGATAAATGTGTTAACTTTAGTGAGAATTCATTATACATGGCATGTGTTGTACGTCATGTTTGCAAACATTTTAATTGGGATTTCTGTTAGTGATGATTAGATGTGTTTAATATTGAGTTTCACATTGTTTGTGACACGTGTCACTTGACTTGCTGTCTATCAATTGATGTGCATGACAGGGGACGGTGCTTTGCAGTGCATGATTTTTTGAGTGAAAGGTGTGTGGTGTTGCAATGTGTAATTATTATGTTTGATGCACACTTTCCCAGATTGTGCATGGCACATCTAGGCACATTTCAATATGTAAGTGCGGCAAATGATTTGTCTGTGCAGAAGTGAGTCAGTTGCAAGGCATAGTGATCCAACACATTTTGTAAATTTTTTGGTTCAATGTCTTTGCCCCTGCGTTGTCACACATTTGGTTTACATGGCCCTGCACAGGCACCTTTGTCCCATGGTGCACTAATACCTGCATCCTGTGTATAATATATTTGTAAACAAACGGACACCTTACTTCACGGACACATTCCATTTGGCTGGTTAGCTATTTCCATGCATGCTTTACAATGCATTACACCTTTTAATAGTTAAATTGAATTTGATGAGATGTGTGCATATGTCGACAGTGTGACTTATTGGTCTTCACAAGTTTTTGTAGGATATTCGCTTGCATTTCTATCTGGTATCCCTTAGCACTTTCTGTTATGCTACTATGTATGTATGCAGCTTTTCCCTAATAGGCTCTGCGCATTGGAATAATATATCCTATAGGTTTGACATAGGACTAAGGTCAGTATGTCCCTATCGAGTATATTAAACTTAATTACTTGTGCCAGCTAGCTCAGAGGCCACTAGAAACTCCTTGACAACAAGAAGGGAGTAGTTTCTGGCAGCCGCAAAACATGACCACTGTGTTTCCCTTTAGAATCAGGACGTGTCCCAGAGTCGTGGAAACAATAGATAACTATTTCACTCAGCTCAATCGTGCATGCTTAGTTTTCCTCAAAGTTACACAGAAAGAACAGACGGGCGTTTCAATAAAAGGTTTATTGAGCAGTCTTGTTTCTGGTGTAAGTAAAATGTGCTGTTACGATCACAAGACAGTATGCGAGATAAATAATGTACAGTGTGAGCAGTAGAAATAAATAATACTGCATTAGCATTATCTTTTAGTACATATGCTGTTACATAAATAACACAGACTAAAAATGCGAGTACTCATACGATGCGTTGCTAAGCTAGTTCTACCCCAATGTACCTAACCTAACCTAGGTGTAGGAAGAGGGAAGAAGTAGGTGAAGTATTCCTTACTATGGTATACTAAGAGTATGTTAAGTCTAGTATGCCTAGTAGGCCAAGTATGCCAAGAGTCCCTCTAGGTTCTTGTCAGCTCCATACCTGAAGAATGAGAGAGGTAGGAATCTCTTTGCCAGACTCGAACTCCAACACCCCGCAAGGGAAGTTAGATCACTGGAAGCTGGACTCTCTGCGTGCAGGGATGACAGCGTCTTCTCAGTGCGTCAGGCCGGGAAACGGGCTCCTCTGAAGTCGAGGTCTCCTCTGGTTTTACAGGGGCTAGGGAAGGTATATTTATACCTTAGAAGTACCTCACAATGTTAGCATTGACGTGAATTGGACAGCGAAAGACATCATGAATGAACCCCTAAGGAATAATGGTTCATGCATAATATATGAGGCCTTGAAGAAATCAATAGTCCTGGGCTAGGGAAACTCCCGCAGCCTAAGGGTCTGTTCTTCATGAACTCGTTGTGACGTTAGTGTGGACGGATGTCAGAGACCATGCCTGTATTTGGAGTGCACGGTTTAATGCCTAAATAAGGGCTGGGATTTTAAGCCTATATAAGGGCAGGGCGAATTGTGCCTATATAAGGACATGATATTGGAAAGCCCGTTTATGGACACCCTAAGAGGAATACAACACCCACTCCACTTTCGTGTGTACGATAATACTAAAATGCTAAACATTTAAAATGCTAAACATTAAAATGGAGTACCGCATATTTCTAAAATATTTCATAAAACCATTTAAAAAAGGCATTTAAAAAACGTATTAGAATGCAAAAGGTACTGTACATTCGAAGCATTGCTTTTCATTTCAGGCATAAAGTTCGAAAATAAATGCAATTGGAATGAAATAAGCAGTAATATTTACATGTGACAGAAAATGATCGAACAGTTTTTCAAGAATCAAAGTCATTTCATGTCATAACTGTTTGAGACACACAAGATGACTAAGTGTCCATGGAAGTACCTTGAAGTCTGTATTCTAAGGCTAGTTCTACTTTATGCAGATTGTAGTGCCATTTTTGTTCGTAAAAATGGTGAAAAAGTTCAATTTTTGGTAGAGTTCCAAGTTGTTTTAAAAATGAAGGCCAAATTGTTACTGCATCTCTGGAACACTGTATGCTGAATCAGAGTCAGTTCACGGGTCTGGTGTAAACATGAGATCATCTATTTCTATAGACAAAACATCATCCACTGTAGTCGGCGTCAGTTGGAACACCTCGTGTAGTAGATCAATTGCACAGAGATGGGAAGCATCGCTTCCAGCATAGGTTGCCTCAGCAATGTTCGCGTCCGTTGTTACCTGTGTGCCTGGAGTTCTTTCTCGTACCTCAGCAGCAGCCGGAAGCGTCTGTGAGATCTCAATGAATGCTGACATCAGGATAGGAAGCCTCTGGGGACAACACAGAGCATGGGCCGTTATCGTGACCAGCAGAGTATCGACATCCGTTGGCGTTGCTGATGGAAATGTTAGACAGGTGTCCAACACGCATTCTTCACCGCATAGCAGGCATCGTAGAACAGGTAAGATGCAATCTTGCCAGATTGGTCTGAATGACAGGAACCAAGTTGTATTAAGGTCCTGTAGACGAGTCATGCCCAAAAGCTTTACTATTTGCTCACGGCACTTTCGTTCAAGGAGAGCTTTCTCCATTTCCTCGGAGTGATGTCTGCGAATAGGCTGGCCATAGCGCAATAGCAGGAAGAGAAATAGAATTCCGGCAACAAGTGCTAGAATTAATGGTATGCCACCAAACACCGAATGTGCAAAGTTCGGGATGATTCCGAGTATTGCCTGGAAAGGTGCTAACAGACCGGAGCAGAGGCCCTTAAATACATGTACAATTCCTGTTGTATCAGACATGTTGAAGATACGTGATATCATTTCTATGAAATGTATAGGGCAGTTTGTACGTATTAAAGTCTGTATCTCAGCCGAAGTCCTTGCTATTTGTAGATCATAGGTTTCTTTGGCCGAGGTCAAAGGCACTGTTTGCTGTAAAAGCATGGCTTTCATTCTGCTTAAAGTATCAAATCTTATAAAAGAGACGTTCAGTGAAGGCCATAGAGGCGACTCCCTGACTGTGTCTATTGGGGGAAACAATACTTGCATACAGCAAGTGACCCTGGAGTTGACCGTTACTAGATATGGGATGCCTGGCAGCATGCCACAGCAACTCTGATCATTCAACATAAGGTAACTCCCATTAGAAAGTTGTCCAAACGTTGGATTAACCACAGCAGCTGGTGTACCCTGCAGATGGCAAGACAAATTTGCCACAGAACCATTACAAGCCCCGTGCAAGGAAATGTCCTGACATATAAGTGAACCGCTCAGTGCACGTTTACAGTTTGTACCGCTCAAAAACACTTCACGATCCCCACTCCAACATCTATATGTATACGGTAAATCCCAAGATGTCTTAATGTATTCCTTACCCAACCTTTCATATTTGCCTGCTTGCATTTGTCTGAGGCAATACTGAAACTGAAAAGTACTCACAGGTAATGTTATTTTGCCATGAATAAGCCATTCTGTAGCTGGTTTTTCTGCCACTGTGAATGGTAACTTTTCCAGTTTTTCAATGCTCAGCACTGTATACTTTGCTCCTCTTTGTGCCAATTCGATCTGTTTATCAGTTAGATTATATTCTGCAAACAGAGCCGTTGTGTTGATAAAACGCCAAGGCACATAGCCCGCTCGCAAAGATTGCAGCGTCCAGCTTAATAACACAATAGAACGTAATTGAGACTGGCCTTGTTGTAACATCGCCAAATCTTGTTCTAGTATGTCGATAGCAGAGGATACAATGCCATCCAATGAATATATTCTGGAGGACAAAGTTGTTAACCCATTGTTGACCACAGAGAGCGTTTTCTCTAAATTAATACGATCAAGTTCACGTATTCGTTCTGCGGCCTCCATTTGTGATACTTTCCATGCTTCATTATAGGCAGCATAAATGCCGGCATATATGAAACGTTTTTGACGTGGTTTTCTTGGTCCAAGCAAGAATTCCCTAAGGTCTGCGTCCTCTTTAAGTAAGGTTAAGTGTTGTTTCACATCCTGTAGTGTAGATTTATGCAGCCAATCGAGGCATAATTTTCCTACACTGTATGTTGTTACTACCCCAGGATGTTGTCTTTGGACGTATCTTGGATCTGGCCTATTAATAGTAAAGCCCTGAGTTTTATTCAGGAATCTTTCCTGACAGTTATTCGTGTCTGTGGGCCAGATCAACCATTTTTTCCAATCAGTATTAGATCTGTTGAGTTGTAGTATATTGTCAACTGTCACAAATGCCTTTGTATTATTATCACTGGCAGGTGTTGGTACAGAAGGTTTGTTCATCTCCTTAATCTTGGCTAGTCCAAGACAAGATGTTTGTTGGACAGTTTCTATCCCCTGCACTTGCCAATTTTTAGTACCCCAGACAGTTTTTGTGTCTATTGTGTCTTTCCAAAAGTCGAAACCCTGTCTAGACAGTTGGGCATTAAATAATGCAGAATAAATCTGTTTTGTATTTGTTAACATAATTTTCAGTCCTGTCTTGTTTACATTTTTATAGTAAAACATTTCTGGATCAGATGTATTGTAACCTGAAAAATATGGAAACTTGTTAGCAAATGTTTTTGAACTACCGTATGGTGGTGTAGGACAATGCTCCCATTGGTTAAACATAAACACATTTCTTGGATATGCAGATTTATGCAAATAATGATGACCATAATGGTTATAACAATACAGTTGTTCATAGTCTGATGAACCCTCTAAATATTCATTTTTAGAAAATGCAGCAGATTTTTCTAGGTTAAACATAATGTCATTTACAGTCTCAAAGTCCCAATCATCCGAATAGGTACTGGACGTAATTACATCACTTAGTGAAATTTTAAACAAATGTGGAATGTTCAATTGTTCCGTCGGGCCGAAGATTTCAAAATCTGTTTTGTCCCACACTATACCATCCTGTATAGGAACAGCTGTGATGTTCACTGATGACAAGTCTCTTGCTTCACGATGGGAAGATTTATGAGGTTTCAAAAGTACGTTTACGCCTTTTCCTTCAGTGTTCACATGGATGTATCTGCCACTTATAAGCACGCTCATAGTTGTTACCAAAGCTAGCCAGAGCAGGAAAACAAAAAGGCCAGATGTAATCCAGAGTTCAATCCATGGAGAAACCAAATATGTCTTTTTTAGAATGTGAAGAAAGTCTTTTACTTGCTGCTTGAATTTGAATGATGCTGGCGTCGTTTCAGGTTCACTCGGATCTTCTGAGAAAGTATCAAAGTTAATGAAATAGCCAGAAGCAGTTCTATCAATTGTTGGAATTGCATCAGGATTTGTAGAAATCACTGGAACCAGTTCATCACTTGCCAAGTTGGTGTAGACAGGTGTATTTGGACGAACTGTTAGTTGGTGTTCAAGAGGGATGAGTTCCATTGCATTGTTGCTTAGTCCTCCATATGTTACAGCTGAATTCTCGATAGTTATCAGTCTTTCAGTCTGAACCTCTTGGATAGTAGTGAGAGGAGTGCGTCTGCTACTAGGTCGGAGTCCACGAGGCCTACTATTTAGTATTGGCCACATACTGTGGTTTGATGAGGTCGATGGACACAAATCTTTTCTCCTTTCTTCCAGCAAGGGGCGGCAGAAGTACTGTCCTTGTTCCTTGAACTGCTAGGACAGGTACTGGTTGTCTGTAAGAAGGTCCAAATTCCTTCTTGTCCGCAATCTTTTCTCTGACTAGATCCCCAACTTTTGGAATCCAGACAGGCCTTGCTGGGACAGCCGGTTGATCCCCAGTGGTGGTTGACTGTAGGAATACGTTGCTTTGTTTCGTTCTTAATTTGTTTAAGTCCTGTAAAACAGTCAAACGATCTTTGATATCAAAGGGTTTATTTTCCACCACTGTGCCTACGTGTTCAAGGTCTGGTACCCACATTCTTGTCCCAAATAGGACCTCATATGGAGTGACCCCCCTAGAGAACTTCTTGGCAGGTTATTCAATGTACGTTGAACCCCACTAAGGTGTTTGACCCACCCATCACCCGAACCTAATACCCTAGCTGTTATAGACTGCTTTATGTCCCGGTTTTTCCTTTCCACAACCGAATTTCCCTCAGGATGGAATGGAGAGGAGTACCGCAATGCAACGCCCAGACTGGCCATGGCCTCTTTGTAAGCCCGAGAGCTAAACGCAGGACCCTGGTCAGAATGTAGCGTGCCTATTGCGTATGTGCCGATAAAGACTCGCAAATCTTTTATAACAGTTCGAGCGTCAGCTGAGCGCTGTGGCCATATCCATAGGAACCTAGATTCAGTATTTGTGGGAATGCCTTTGTCCAGTAGGACGCAGTCGCGTAGATAGTCTAATGCTGTCTAGCAATGGTGTCTGTACTGGGTTGCCGCATTCGCAGCATGGTGTCTGGTGGCTCTCTCGCTGTAATTTACAGTCTAAGCAGTTGTTGATGAATATGTGAATTTCTGTATTCATTCCAGGCCACCAGTACATCTCTTTTAACGTCAAAATTGTTTTAGAGATCCCTTGATGTGACAGACCCTCCCCCAAATGTGTTTCATAAATCAAGGCTGCTCTACGTTCTATGTTTGGAATTACCCTATCCCCCACTCCAGGGATTCGAGCAAAAGGAACGTTGTTCGCATCAATTACATAAGAGTACTTGAGTGGAAACTTTTTTGGTAACGCTTCACTGCTGCCTTTGCTTGAAGCTTTGACAGCCAACATTATCTCACCGTCTATTTTTGTTTTTGAACGAGTGATCGCAGCTACGGAAGCCGTCTGAACAGCCCCCTTTGCGGCTTCATCAGCCAATGAATTCCCTGCAACGTGAACGCCATCACGTTGATGACTCAGTGTGTGAATCACGTGAGCCTTTGGTAGTTCGTTTTTCAACTGAACTACTTGTTCCCAAAGCAATTTATGCTTTATTGTGCCACCTCTCGCATCTTTGAAACCATTTTCAAGCCAGTTTTGTATATATTCATTATACGACTGAACACAGTAAAAGGAGTCGCACACTATTAGTGTGGGGAATTCTCGATCTGTACTTTCAAGTGCCAGTTTGAATGCTTGTAGTTCAGCTCGCTGAGCTGTACAATCTCCTAGAGATTGTGTTTTTGTGACCATAGGTCTGAAGATGCCATCTCGCATGCAACCTTTAACGATAGCACACGTTGCACTGTAAGCTTGCTTACCCCCTATTGCGGGTTGTGCGGATCCGTCAGTGTAAATTATGAATTCGTACTGATCGAGAGGCAGAATTTCAGTAGGCAGAGGACATTCTTGTTCATATTGCAGGAATGCTTGTGTTTTTAAATCTGGATCAAAAACATATTCAACATCTGTTGCAGCAAGAGAATTAACCCATTGTATCCATCTCGGATGTAATGCTTTAGCATTTGGAATGCTTGCTTTTGTGACCGCTTCTAAAGCCGGTACTGGGGTTACGACAATAATGCGTTTCCCTTGGGCTAAGGCTCTTTCTTTTGCTACAGCGGTTTGAACTGCTGTCAGAATTTTTTCAGTTGAACTGAAGCGCATTTCCGCTTGTGTGTACAAATGGGATTTGTATGCAATTGGGATTTTGTCACCCTCATTGAAGGTTAAGTACGTGAATCCGCATTGTCCCGAAATTATTCGGATCACCAAATTACGTTGACTTACACGTGTTTGTAAGTGATTTGTTGCTAACATGTTAGCCTGGAGTGAATGCAAGATTTCTGTGTGTTCCTGTGTCCAGTTTCTGATCAAAAAATCAGGTTTGATTAATGCGTAGAGAGGTTTAACCCTTTCTGCATAATTTAGAATGTATGTTCTTCCAAAATTTAGGAAACCCAGGATGGATTGTAAGTGTTTTAGCGTCTTTGGAGGTTGGAGCAGCGCACATTTTTCTAAAAAGTTAGCTGCCAAGCTCTTGCCTTCACTTGAAAGCTCATATCCTAAAAATAGGACATTGAGATGGGCAATTCTGGACTTTTTAAAGTTGAACTTGTAGCCCTCAGAGGCGAAACCCAGTATAATGGTGCTCACCCTGTTCAAGTGTTTGTCCAGGTCATCGTCTGTCAGATATATGTCATCGACATAGGACAATGCCTCATTGTCATAAATTTGTAGTAACTCCGTTACCCTCGCTGAGAATAAACCTGGGCTGTTCTTGAACCCTTGTGGGAGTCGAAAAAGTGACGCTGGGTCCCCATTATGGAGAATGCTGTTAAGTACCTGCTTTCAGGTGCTATGTTTTGACAAAAGAAACCATTTGAGATGTCTAATGTGGTTTTATATTTTTTACGCACAATGTTATTCATCAATGCTGTGCTATGTGCATTTTGCACTGCAAAAGTTTTAGAACAAGTGTTTAGGTGTCTGTAATCCAAAACTAGACGATATGTATTGTCTGGTTTGGAGACAGGAAACAAAGGATTGTTCATTGAGGAGGTGCATGTTTCAATCACCCCTTGATATTCAAGTTGATCTAAGATCTCCCTGACCTGTTTTTTAGCTTCTTGCTTTATAGGGTACTGCCTTTGTGCAGTTGGTTCATGTTTCAGATGTATTTTATGGTGAGGTGAATCATCATCCCATCCTACATGATTTTTATATAATGCTGGGGCCTGGGCCACTGCCCATTTCCTGGCATATGTATATTTTAGATGAATTGGAATATGGTTGGAGAAGGCAGGCATAATAATGTCCTCGGCGTGTGGGCACTCCCTGACAAATTGTGGTGGCCAGTCCTTTTCTGCTAGAAGTATGTCATAGCCTCTTGATAGTCTTTCCCAAAAAAGTGCTTTCACCTGTCTAGGTTTGTCTCCCTCCATCCGGAGTGTTATCTCATATAACCTTTGTGGAGTACTAACCCTGGTGTCTACAGTCTCAACTGTGATGTACTCATTCAAGTCCACTATCTCCAGAAGTTCCTTCACGTTCTGGCTGAACTATTGTGACTTCTGCTGCACTGTCCAGCATTGTCTGAGCCCATTCTCCGTTCTTGAGTTGTGTTCTCAGTATTCTCGGCATGTCTGATCTTCAGACCTGCTACCTTCTTTTTGGAGAATTGAGGTTTTGTTTTATTTTTTGAAGCGTGTTTATCGTCTTTCGATTTCACGCGTTCTTCTTTATGTTCTGATCGTCCTCTTCTTTCCGAAGTCTGTGATGAGATCTGAAAGGGACGAGAGGAACGTGTATCAGTATCTTGATACCTGTCAGGTTTTCTCAAATTATCCCTATTCCTGAGGTTATACCTCCTTTCAGAGGGCTCCTTTTGAGGAGACCTACCTCGGGATTGAGAACGTTTCTCATTTGAATTTTGTTTATTATTCTCCCACTTCTTTTTAGAAGATGTAGGAATTTGTTTAATTGAGTCCTTCTCAGGACTTTCAGATAGTTTTGGTTTCAGTGGTCTTCCACCCAAACTATCTCTGCCTAATTCAGCATAAGATTGTTCAATTATTCTGGGTAGCTCAGTTTGATGTTCTGTGACATCAAATTCCCTTAATTTTTGGCGGATCGCCACTGCTGCTGCCTCCCTTTAATATTAGATAATATTATTGTTGAGACCTGGTCGAAATTTTTCAGTAATTTCATACCTAAATTTAGAGCAGGCTCTGCCCCGTATTCGTTTTGAATTTGTTTTAGGACATCAGGTATTACCGCAATTGACGGAATGCCATGTGTTTTAGTATAGATGGCAGCAAAGACTGAGCCCCAAGTGGTGCAGTCTTCCAGTTGTGGTGTGATCCCCATTGGTAAACTTATGGTTAGGATTCTGTGTTTCTCATATGGGCTAGTATTTGGAAATACTGCTTCGATTTGAGTAATTTTTTGAGCTATCCAAAATGGAATTTGCTCACGTTTTGTGGGCATTTTACCCATGACTGCGTATAGAGTCTGTGGTGTAATTTTTAGTGTATTCCCCTGGTGAGGGGTTGGATTTGGAATTGTTAATGGTTGCTGGACTGTAAAAGTCCGCATGACATATTGGACCAATTGTCTGTAGATTTTTATTAACTCTGTGAGTTGAGTAAGTAAATCCTCGTCTGACATCTCTTCAATGTCAGGATGAGGTGTGTAGCCGGCTAGAATCGGCCATGTTGCTCCTGGTCTACCTAGTGGACTGAGCCTAGTAATGTTTTTGTGATGTTTTAGGGCGCCTTTAAACCAGAGCTGATGCTCTTGGTATGTTAATGGAATTTCTATATCCTCGAAAGGAATGTATTCCTCTGGTGGATCATCTTCTTTGTAGAAGTGAAACATGTGTGTTACTGAATTGGATTCAGGAAATATTACCCATGAATAGAATACCTCTGTCTGAAAGGATTCATGTGCCTCTATCACGAAAACTGCTCTACCTCCTCTTGGTGGTAGGCCAAGTTTTATAGGTTTTAGAGTGATGGCTCTTCTTAAATTTGGAGCGATGTTTATAACACCCTCCTCAGTTTCATTTAAACCGGTAAAGTTAAAAACTGCTGGTAAGGCTGGATCAGCCACAGCTACACCGTCTTCGGCATCTTCAGTCATTTTGTTTTTGCAAAATGTAGAACAAGTTTCAAGGAAACAAAGATAAGGTGCACAATATTTTGGAACACTGTATCCTTCAACGTTGAGCAAACCAAACAGCTAATATATAGGGTGCTTCCCTATGTAGCCTTGGTGGATACCTAACCCTGCCCACTCCAGACGTCTTTTGGAGTATATGGGTAGGGGTCTCTGAGAGAAAAAGCACGGCTGAGTTACTCAGTATCTACCGTTGAATTACCGCCTTACCAAACCGTTGGGCGCCATGTAGTGTAGCTCCTATTTCCCTAATAGGCTCTGCGCATTGGAATAATATATCCTATAGGTTTGACATAGGACTAAGGTCAGTATGTCCCTATCGAGTATATTAAACTTAATTACTTGTGCCAGCTAGCTCAGAGGCCACTAGAAACTCCTTGACAACAGGAAGGGAGTAGTTTCTGGCAGCCGCAAAACATGACCACTGTGTTTCCCTTTAGAATCAGAACGTGTCCCAGAGTTGTGGAAACAATAGATAACTATTTCACTCAGCTCAATCGTGCATGCTTAGTTTTCCTCAAAGTTACACAGAAAGAACAGACGGGCGTTTCAATAAAAGGTTTATTGAACAGTCTTGTTTCTGGTGTAAGTAAAATGTGCTGTTACGATCACAAGACAGTATGCGAGATAAATAATGTACAGTGTGAGCAGTAGAAATAAATAATACTGCGTTAGCATTATCTTTTAGTACATATGCTGTTACATAAATAACACAGACTAAAAATGCGAGTACTCATACGATGCGTTGCTAAGCTAGTTCTACCCCAATGTACCTAACCTAACCTAGGTGTAGGAAGAGGGAAGAAGTAGGTGAAGTATTCCTTACTATGGTATAGTAAGAGTATGTTAAGTCTAGTATGCCTAGTATGCCAAGTATGCCAAGAGTCCCTCTAGGTTCTTGTCAGCTCCATACCTGAAGAATGAGAGAGGTAGGAATTTCTTTGCCAGACTCGAACTCCAACACCCCGCAAGGGAAGTTAGATCACTGGAAGCTGGACTCTCTGCGTGCAGGGATGACAGCGTCTTCTCAGTGCGTCAGTCCGGGAAACGGGCTCCTCTGAAGTCGAGGTCTCCTCTGGTTTTACAGGGGCTAGGGAAGGTATATTTATACCTTAGAAGTACCTCACAATGTTAGCATTGACGTGAATTGGACAGCGAAAGACGTCATGAATGAACCCCTAAGGAATAATGGTTCATGCACAATATATGAGGCCTTGAAGAAATCAATAGTCCTGGGCTAGGGAAACTCCCGCAGCCTAAGGGTCTGTTCTTCATGAACTCGTTGTGACGTTAGGGTGGACGGATGTCAGAGACCATGCCTGTATTTGGAGTGCACGGTTTAATGCCTAAATAAGGGCTGGGATTTTATGCCTATATAAGGGCAGGGCGAATTGTGCCTATATAAGGACATGATATTGGAAAGCCCGTTTATGGACACCCTAAGAGGAATACAACACTGTATGTTATGTGATTGTAGTGTATATGTGGTTTGGCATTTTCACATTCACTTATTGCGTCATTCTGACACAAGGGCACGTAATGTGCCAGAGTGCCAGCTATTCTTGCAGAGTATAGTTTTGTGTTAATTGATGGATGCTTACCTACAAGGAGCCCATTGCCATATTGTCCCTTTTGGAAACAGTCATTGAGGATGCTGTTTCTGTAGATATATGAATCATGCACACTCCCAGGATATTTGGCCAGTACATTGATGAATAGTCCCCGATGGTCCACAATGGCCTGGACATTGATGGAGTGTGTGTGCTTCCTGTTGCGGTATAGTTGTGAAGTTGCTGCAGGTGGTACCAGTTGGACATGCGTGCAGTCCATTGCACCAAGTACATGTGGGAAGCCAGCGATGGCATAGAAGCCCTGTTTAATGTCCATCTGCTGCTGTGGTGTGTTGGGGAAATGGATGTGCTGTGGTGTGAGCTGAATGATGGCATCCAAGACAGAAGGGAGGAAGGTGGAGAAAGATGCCTGTGACACCCCTGCCACTCGTGCTGCTTTTGCTTGAAAAGATCCAGAGGCCAACATGTGTAACACCACCAGTAGCTTTGTCTGTGGTGGAATGTTGCAGACCCTGTAATTTGGTGTCTGTATCCATGGTGAGATCTGACACAGCAGGGTCAAAATGGACGCTTTCTTGAGACGATACATTTTGATGACTTGTTCATCACGGAGTCCAATGAGAGTGGTCCGTTGCCGGTAGATGCGCTCCCTTCTCCTGCTCTGCCTTTGTGGTGATGGTGGAGGATGAGGTTGTGGTATTTGCTCTGAGGTGTTTGTCGTCTTCTTGGGCCAACTCCCAACTGCAGGATTAGGAGGTCCATGTTGTCTGATCTGCTGCAAAACTGCTCTGCTTGATTTCTATTCTATTTATGTGGTATTTGCGTCATTTCCTGCACATGGGTTTATGAGGCGTAGGCTTGCGAGGGCAATTTCAAAGTTGAGTGACGCATCCAAAAGATGCGTCACCGCGGGGAACTGTTGTAAATATGCCTGCGTCGGAAATGCATTGGATTTAACGTAGGAATGCCTACCTTGCATATTTTAATACTTACGTGATGCAGAAGATTCTCGCGCAGTTCCATTCCGTTGCATCTCTGTTTACGTGACGCATCTCCATAGATGCGTCACCTTGTAAATTTTGCGTAAAAAAACCCCACCGATGCGGCACGAAAAGTGACGCACAGGTGGCGCAAGGGGCTTGTAAATCTGCCCCCCGTCTATTCATCAGGGCGGCTGCTTTAAATGAGCTCTGCTCTGCTGGCCCATGAGTAGAACCCAAGGGGCGTTGTTCCTTCATCCTTTGGACAGTGCCCAGGCTGGCATGCTGTTCAGAGCCAAGGAAGTTAGGCATTTCAAGGGCGGGAAGTGAACAGAACATGGACATGGACAAAGGAACAGTAGTGATGATGGCATGTGTGAACTGGAGCGAGAGAGCCCTCTACCTCCCCACTAAACCTGCAGGAGGACCCATTCATGCTGTGTAGAATCTCAGTATCTGTTGTTTGAGGGTTTTGGACTGAAAGGCTGCAACAGATTTTATGAATTATTGTATCAATGTTTTTGGAGTCTAATGTATATGAAATCATCAATTATTATTGATCATATATCCGGTAAGGAGAGCGACTTGACGGGTCACTGGTCCCCTTTCTGCTTGTGAGTCTGGGGTGCCCGGTGCAGCATGCCAATACCGCTCACCACAGAGACTCCTGGTAGCTGTGTGCCTGCCCCTCCATGCCCTACCTTACCCTCCTCACTTGGTGGGCAGGAGGAACTCACGGCCTGCCCTGGGATGCAGAAGTTGTGCCTCTGTAAGCTGTGCCTGTCAGGTGATCTGCTGGGGAGCTGCTGGTGTGGTGCTCAGCCTCATGTTCTGATGCCTGACCACTGAAGTGCCTGAAGGGCCACGGCCTCTGCTCCCCCAGGCACAGGAGCTGCTAGTGCCACCACAGCCACCAGTATGGGCACTTTATTTACATGAGTGGAATAGCCGCCGGAGCTCCTCCTTTGTCCGACCTCTACTGTCACCGAAGCCAGGGTAAGGCTTGAGAGGAGTGGGTGAGCTCCTGCTCACTTTCACTCCCAGGCTCAGAATTAGCTGTCATCAGCCCTTGCCCTCTGCCACTCGCTCCCAATGCTCCCTGCAGGCAGCAGCTTCTTGATGTACTTCCACAGCGATTGCTCGCTCTACGATTGGTATCTGCGCACTGTTCGTCTATCCTCTATTGTGATTGGGTACAGGGTGGGCTACTTTGCTGCGATTGGCTAAGCAGCTGCCTCTGAGACCCAGAAGCTGGAAGTCAGCAGCTAGACTGTGAGGATGGCAGCAGCTACAGGTGTAGGTAATGGATTGTGAGACTGGGACTCAATGCCTCTCTAGCGCAGGCATAATGTCTTGGAAACAGTCTGAACACTTTTTTGTCAGAATGACTTTATGTCACAGCATAAAACCCAGCTGTAATTGCTGGAGTTGTCCATCTGGCACAGTGATTGGGCTGATCGGGGCACTTGTCAGCTTCTGCCTGGTGGGTGGGCACCAGTAAACACCCAATGGTTGCGTACCCTTGTGTGGGGTGCATCCCCCTGGGCACTATCTGTTCCCTGGTTGGGGTTATTGTGTTGAACAATGTTTGTTAAACAAATGTTTAATCCACAATTTGTATCAATTAGTTGAATTTAATGTGTTGTCCACAATGCATGAATTTAATATCTTCAATCCATGATTTTCAATGTGCATTCACACACACGTATCCATAATACATTCCAAAACAAGTTTTTGGTTCAGTATAAGTTCCAATGCATTTCGGGCAGATTGCCCTTCATCAGGGCAACATAAACAAAGCGTAAAATACAGTGAGGAAACCTTTCCAGAGTTTAATATGTGAGTTGCAGTTAGTATTATTTAGAGGAAAGGTAAAACATGTAGTGCTGTTATTTTGGTGTTCATCATAAACCAGAAAAAACTGGTTCGTTCGTGACCATTATTTACATGTCACTGGGTTGGGCTGTGATATGGGTGATGTTAGCCATGCTGATCTCTAATGGTGGTGAATCTCTGTAATCAAGCAATTTTATGCTGAAGATGCGGTGACTTCGTTCATGCTCACGAATTTGCGTGGTGAAATTTAGTAGCGGTCACACGTTAAGTGCAGTTGAACAAAGTCGTGTTCATGTATAATGATGGTAAATCCATCCATATAGACACGTGAACTACGTTCATGCTCGCAAACGTGAGAGTTAAAATCTTTTATGACAATCACACGTTTAGTGCCGAAGAACAATGTCATTTTTTGAAGACCCAAAGAAAAACTCAAAATAGTCAAACAAAGCCGTGTTGGTGTGTAGTGATGGTGAATCCATACTTGAAGACGCGTGAGCTATGTTCATGCTCGCGAACGTGAATGTTAAGCTTTTTATGGCGATCACACATTTAGAACAATTAACAATGGCGTCTTTTAAAAAACTCAAAGGAGAACTCATAATAGTGAACCGGCATGACCCGCATATGAGAAACGGATATGCGAGAAAGTTGCGAGTGAGTCATTCTTAATAAATGGACGAAATACCCAGTGCTATTCAGTGCGGGGTGCATAGCGAGAAAATATAATTAGATAGATGAATGCTGTCACACTCAAATCGGACACTTACTAATGTTCGAATTCAAGGTGTTCTCGGCATGGAGTCTCCTCGACGAGTACAACTAGCCGGGGGAACGTTGTATTAATGAGCGTCCTTGTGCGATTGTACTCGATGTGGGACTAAACACCGTGAGATTAATATGGCAGCCATTTTAAAATGTGTTCATTAATGTAGAATCTATGATAGAACTGTTATAATCTAGTTAACCGTGAAGCTATAAAAAATAATACCAAAAGATATTAGGTCTCTTGCGTTCAAAATATTTTATTGAATTTTAAGTTAATAAACAGACAATACAAAAAAGAAATAGTACATTAAAAGTACCTAACATGCATATATGATATTTAACAACCATATTAAAATTATAACAGGTACATTATAATATAATATATTATTGTATTAAATTAAAAAGGGAAGGGGGGAAACATAGATAATATACATACGTTATTGATGATCCTAAAATAGAACTATCTAATAAAAGATATATAAAAATATTGATAAACACTTAACTTATGGAGAAAACATTTTAAGAAGATAAATAATTATCAATAGGTTTCCAGAATAAATGAAAAGATTTATAATTATGAATAACACCATTCAAGGATAAATGTGCTCCTCTTCTTGTAAAAATAACCCAAGACCACCAAGCATGAACAGATAGTGATGAAACGTCTTTCCAGCATGAGGTAATAGACTTTAAGGCGGCTGATAATAAAAAATTAAAAAGTTTACATTCTAAGTCAATTAATTTATGAGAAAGAACAGCAGATTTACAAATTATCAAATTAAATGTTAAATCATCTTGAATATTAAGTATGTTTTTATAACATTCCAGACTTCAGTCCAAAATTTGAAAATAAGAGGGCATTCAAAAAGCAGATGTTTTAATGAACCGGTATGTAAATTACAATGCCAACATTTAGGGGATGGGATGAGTTTAGCTTTAAACAGTCTTAAGGGCGACCATAGACAATTATGTAAAATATATGAGTTTGTTTGATAAAGCGAAACAGGTAGCCATCCTGAAATACTATTAAGCCAAATAGTTTTCCATATTTCGTAGGATAAGGATAAAGATAGCTCATTATTCCAATATGTCAATAACATATTAATATTGTCACCTTTAAGTGTAATCATCTTTTTATACAGTCTAGAAACACCATGCGGTAAGGTGGAAAGGGTTTGAATATAAATCAATAAATCTGATTTAGCTCTAAGAGGTATAGAATGAGGACATTAATCCAAAATTGAATTGCATAAATATTCATACTTGAATAAATCAGAAAAAGGTAAGTTACATTTTTCCTGTAGAACATCAAAAGCTACAAAAGTATTATAATAAATATCTTTGAGATAAAAAAATACCACTCTTAATCCATGAATGCCAAAATCTAACATTTTTAGTGAGTTTTATGTTTGAATTATACCATAACGACATGTCTTCAGTAATAGACATGGGTGATTGGAAAATTAAAAAGATTTCAGAATAACAGATCTATTAAAAAATATTGACCTATTAGACATAGTTAATAAAGAAGGTAAGGGATACGGATCTATTAAACTCTTTTCTATAGAAAGCCATGCAGGGGGTTACTCAATTGAGAATGGTTAAACCAAAGAGAACTTTGCTTTAAAATAAAGGCTTTATGATAACAAAAACAATCTGGTATACCAAAACCTCCATTACATTTAGGCAGTTTTAATTTTTGTAACTGATACGAGGTGCTTTATTGCACCAAAGAAATTTAGTGAGAAGCCGATCTATATCTTTATAAAACTTCATAGGAAATTGGGTAGGAATCATGGAGAGGGAGTAGAACATTTTTGGCGCTATAGTCATTTTTATGGAGTCCATTCTCCCCACCACGAAAGATAAAGTGGAGACCATTTAGATATTTTATCTTTAATATAACTTAGAATAGACTCACAATTTAATGAAATTGTAGATTTTATAGTAGATGAGAATGAAATACCTAAATATTTAATTTTTCTCTTTGCCAAATTATATCTTTCATGGGTAACATATCTGGGGTACAATGAATATTTATCGGAAAAATTCTGTTTTATTAGTATTTAGCTTATAACCAGAAAGTATGGAATAGGATGAGATTATCTCAAATAAAGGAGGGAGTGAAGAGATAGGATTACTAATAAATAAAAGTACATCATCTGCATATGCTAGTGTTTTAACATTGACCTTGTTAATATTAATACCATTAATATCATTACATTTCCTAATTGACACAAGCAAAGGCTCAATCACAAGAAGAAATAGGAGCGGGGAGAGGGGGCAACCTTGTCTGGTACCTCTGAAAAGAGAAAATTGGTTAGAGATTTGGCTATTAATAAATAACCGGGCTGTAGGTGTAGAATACAAAGCAGTTATCATACGAATAAATATATCACCAAAATTAAATGCAACTAAAGTATGGAATAAAAACTGCCAATGAACTTTATCGAAGGCTTTTTCAGCATCCAGTGCTAACACTCCTGTTGGTATAGATAATTTAAACCCTTGTTCTATAACATGTAATAATGTTCTTGTATTATTTGCAGAGTGTCTATTTCTCATAAACCCAGATTGATCCGGATGAATAATAGAATCTAAAACAGATGTTAACCTGGTAGCAAGTATTTTGGCGTATAATTTACAATCTTGATTTAATAAAGAAATAGGGCGATAATTTGAAACTAGTGTAGGATCTTTATTGGGCTTGGGTAATACAACAATTAACGCTTCAGTAAAAGAGCCCGTAATAGTCCCTGTAGTGCTAAAAAAGGTAAATAATTTAAATAAATAAGGAATAAGTTGTATTTGAAATTCTTTATAAAATTCAGCTGGGATGACATCAGGACCAGGTGATTTTTTTGTTTGAGAGATTTAATAGCTAATCAAATTTCATCTTCAGTAATGGGCAGGTCCAATTTATTTTTAGCTAAATGAGAAATTTTGGGTAATCCACAAGTAGATAAAAAGAATCAATTAAAGAAGAATCATTAGAACTAGGTTGATTATATAAATTAGTATAATAATTAAAAATTCATTAACAATATCATTCTGTGATATGGCAATTTTCCCATTGGGACCATGAATCGAATTTATTTGGGCTTTATCTTTTTTATACGTAAATAATTAGCTAAAAGCCGTCCAGACCTGTTAGCATTAAAACAAAATTTAGCTTTGGATTTGGAAAGTTGGATACCAGCTCTTCTACTAAGAATGGAATTAAATTCATATCTGAGTTTTTGTAATTTAAATTTATATTGAGGATCGTTAGAAGTGATAAAAAGCCTCTCAAATTTTGCAATTTGCTTATCCAATTCTTTAATTCTTACATTAAAGGTTTTATTTTCATACACCATGAGAGAGATAGAAGCACCTCTAACATAAGCTTTAAAGGCGTCCCATCTATTCACCAGGGAAGTAGAACCCTCTGGGTTAAGCTGAAAGTAATCCTGTATAGCATCTAATATTTTCAGTTTGTTTTGTTCATTAAGAACAATATCAGTATTCATTCACCATCTAGATTGTGTTTTATAATTTGTATTAACTTGTAAAACAAAAGATACTAGAGCATGATCCGATATATCAATATTGCCAATGGTTGGAGAAACCACAGAATTAAGGAGCTGCCTGGAAATTAATAAATAATCAAGTCTAGAATGTGAATTATGAGGGTTGGAAAAAAAGTGAACACTTTATCCGTAGGGAAATGTAATCGCCAAATATCAATTAATTTTGTAGTTCTAAGAAAGGATAAAAAGTTAGAAAAGCTTTTGGAGGTCTAAATTTAGTGAAGGATGATCTATCCAATAAAGGATCAGAAATAAGGTTAAAGTCTCCTCCAACTATAAGAGGAATGTTGCCTAACTTTAGTACTTCAGTAGTTAAATTAGACCAAAACAAAGGATCATCAGCAGTTGGACCATAAACATTAATTAAAAACATAACAGAATCATAAATTTTAACTTTGACTATGACATATCTACCTTCTAAATCTGATGATTTACTTAAAATTTGACAATGTAGTCTTTTAGCAAAAAGAATAGCAACACCATTTTTTCTCCCTTTGGCAGGAGAAGAGACAATAGTATCCACCCACTTTTTTTCTTCATATAATCCAATATTTTGTCGTCAATATGTGTTTCCTGAACAAAACAAATATCTGCTTTACAGCTTCCTAAATAGTTTAAAATCTATGTACGTTTTACTGGATGTCTCAAACCCTTAACATTTAAAGAAGTAATTTTAACATTATGAATACTAGCCATAGTGGAATAGAGAGGAAGAGGAAATAAGATTTAAGAAGAGGAGAAAACGTTGAAGAAAAATACAGAGAGTAGTAGTTCTAGAACAATATACAAGGAACAGGAGGAAAAAGAACAGAAACAGACAAACATAAAAAAGACGACCACACATAAACATTAATACGAATTTTGAGACGCACACGCGCTCTACAAGCATGACCAACCCGTTGGAGCCCAGCATGGAAAGAGCTAGAAAATTAGTCAGAAATACATATTAAGACTATATTCAAATAGCAGAGTCATGCATATCCATAGAATGTTGTGAGAGCTGTGGATGCTGTTCCAGGAATAATTTTAAGTCTTCTAGACGTTGGAAGGACTTAGAAAAATTATCTTTCCAGATTCTCTTTGTTGAAGGATCAAATAAGCCATATTTAAATCCAAGCCTTCTCAATTGAGGGCGACAATCAGTGAATTCTTACTGAATATTGACAGTCTCTTTGGCAAAGTCTTGGTGAATAAAGATTCTGTTGCCATTAACTATTAAAGATGGAATTTCCCGTGCTGCTTTCCTTATCATGACCAAATGATGATGACGCAGTACCTTAAAAATCATTTGCCTTGGCTTAGTATGCTGAGGATTGCGATGGGATAGAATCCTATGCGCTTTATCAATTTCAAATTTCTCAGGAAATTTGATGTTTAAAAGGCCAGGTAACAAATTTTCCAGGTATAATCTGCAACTAGAGCCTTCAACCTCCTCTGGTAAATTAAAAATACGCAAGTTATATTGCCTGTTACGATTTTCCATATCCAGCGGAAGGGTATACATGGGGGAAATTTTTGCCACAAGTGGTGTAAAAGCGTCAATCTTTACTTTATTGTCTTGTATTTTAATTGCATTATCTGAGACTTTCATCGACATGCTGGCCATATCTTTACGTAAGTTTTTAATCTCGGATGCAATGGTATCAGTATTTGCATGCAATACATGAAGCTCGTCAAGAATTAAAGCCAAGGATGGCTCACTGGATTCCACCACTTTAGATTTTACTGGAGGAGGAGAAATCTGATTCTTCCTCTTATTATTAGGATTTTGCAAATTTTTATTCTCTATTTTCATATAATAAAATGAATAGGAGTAATTAAATGTAATGAAACAAGTAAGTAGGAAAAGTACAGAAATTGCTTCACTGAAAATGCTGGTGCAGCAGCTAAACCAGACTGTGGGAGTGGTTAGGCCAAAGCCAGGCCCTTTCCTGAGAAGATGCTCTGCCCCCCTGACAGGAATCTGGGCAGTACCTTAATGCAGAACTCGAGGCTGGAGCAGGCTGGAGCAGGTGACAGAAAAAATGCACCTCCGACATCCCAAACAGCAAACAAACAGCACCACAGCAACAGGTGAGGCTTTACAAGGCTGTTACACTCATTTCCAGTAAATTCTGACTGGAAATGCGATGTTCGGCGATAAAAACGGCCCCCTTTGTCACGGAGCTCACCGGGAGGCGGCCATCTTGTTTTCGCGCGCTCGCGCGTCCCCAGATATTAGGTCTCTTGACCACGAAGAATTGTTGGCAAAACGTCTTATGTCAATAAATGAAGGATACTGAGGGGCCGATTCCGATTCGGGCCGGAAATCTCTCCGACCGAGCCGGACCTGGAGAGATTTCCGACCGACTCGGACTCGTGCAGCCCGACCGAACGAGTACGATGCGTCCATATGCTATCGGACTCGATTCGGTCGGACTCTCATTGAAGTCAATGGGAGCCGGTCGTACAACGCGTACGCTGGCTCCCATTGACTCAATGGGTGCGAGGCGAACAGGGGCGCCCCCTACAGCGGGTACGCGGCAAAGTGACTCGCGCCGTACATGCACAGGTAGGGGGGACCCATGGGTCCCCCCTGTGTGTGACTCGCGCGGCTACGCGTACAGGGAGGTCCGACACGGACCCCCCAAGTACGGCTCCGACTGCTCTTTCGAGCCGGACGGCGCGTGTCGGTCGGACTGCTCGTGGCGCGCATCGTACTTACCCGGCCGGGGAACGTCTCCATTGCGCGGTGCGAGTCGTGTCCGAGCGAGTCGGTCGGAGCGGTCCGACCCGGGAACGAGTCGGTCGGAGCGGTTGAGATGCCCGAACGAGTCGGTCGGCGATTTCGCATCGTACTCGCTCGGCCGGACGCGCGTACGAATCGGTCGGTAAATAGGGCTCCGAATCGGATCCGGTTAAGCCGAATCCGATTCGGAGCCCTACCGGCCGAGATCGGAATCGGCCCCTGAGTGTGCACAAATTAAACATAACCTGATGTAAGCGCTAACTTAACTAAAAGAGATCAGTAAACATAAGTTTGAAAGTACAGACATCAAAGCTTTCAAATGTCCAATCAAGGAGTGGTTATATGTAGCACAGGAATTCCATACGATCATTCATCCCGTGTGGTTTCAAGGCCTTGAGGAATTTAATCCAGAAGTTCTCTCTTTTCAATAGATGCTTGTTATTGTCTCTTCCCTCGATCTTGGTTATGACCTCCAGTACCAAGAATTTTAATTGGCTTATATTGTGATTGTGTTCAATGAAATGGCTGGTTACAACGGATTTCAAGTTTTTGGTGCGTATGTTGCTTAACGTTAAAATTGCTTGATTACAGATATTCACCACCATTAGAGATCAGCATGGCTAATATCACAGCCCAACCTAGTGACATGTAAATAATGGTCACGAACAAACCAGTTTTTTCTGGTTTATGATGAACACCAAAATAACAGCACTGCATTTTTACCTTTCCTCTAAATAATACTAACTGCATCTCACATATTAAACTCTGGAAAGGTTTCCTCACTGTATTTTACGCTTTGTTTATGTTACAGAGTTGTTCCCTGATGAAGGGCAATCTGCCCGAAATGCATTGGAACTTATACTGAACCAAAAACTTGTTTTGGAATGTATTATGGATAAGTGTGTGTGAATGCACATTGAAAATCATGGATTGAAGATATTAAATGTATGCATTGTGGACAACACATTAAATTCAACCAATTGATACAAATTGTGGATCAAAAATGTGTTTAACAAACACTGTTCAACACAATAACCCCAACCAGGGAACAGATAGTGCCCAGGGGGACGCACCCCACACAAGGGTACGCAACCATTGAATGATTACCTTACATTCCTAGACCGAAGAACGTTACCCCAGGAGCACACCTAAAGATTATAAAATTGATGAATCAAACTTTACTTTATTCAGACAAGGTTGTGCGCGAGCACCATAATTCTTGATACTACCAGTAAACACCGCCACACCGTGGCTGGCTGAGTTTTGCTGAATTCCATGCTCCAAGTGGACTGCGGAGTGGCAAAACTCTGCAAACTCTGGCAGCAGAACGAAGTTTACTGCACACCCCTACTCTGCAACAGATGCAGGCAACAAAGTACAAATATAACAGTCCCTCACATTCTTCATGTCAAAGTATTCGGAAAGCAATAAAAAATAAGGATTTGAAGAGAAAACTCCCCTCAATAAATCTATTTGTAATTTCAAACTCCCCAACAACTGTAGGTTACTATCAGCAGGCTATCGTGTAGTAGGAGCAACAGTAGGCTTGATCTCTACTGACCTATATGTAGCTGAATATAACCCTGTAAGCAATATGACTAGTACTACAACTACAACTATTAGTGTGCCTGCTATGATGCATCTATGCCTATTAGTATTAGAATTGGCTTCCATTTTTTCATCGGAACCTAAACCTTTGGGTGGAACATAGCAGCTGCAGTGTCTTCTCTGTCAGTTTGCACCTGTGGAAACAGCAAAAATAAAGTTCAAATGATACGCAACAAGAATATGAACAAAGGTCTTTATGAGTCTTCCTTAGCCCTACTCAGTGTTCTTCTAAAAGATAACCTTAGGCTCCTTCAGCTGCCTCAGGCCTTGGTACTCTTCTTTCTTGTCTTCAAAGTCTATTCAAATGTCTCAAATAAGAAACAGCTCAAGTTCATTAACAATCAGTTCCAGAATGAAGTGTTTTAGTTCATCAATTCGCGCAGGGAACTCATTTGTATCCAGAAAAGGAAACTCAGCCACATCCAGAATAACATGTCTCAAGGCAGTCAATCTTACTAGTAGAGGACGTTCAAAAGTAAGAACAAACTGAAGATCAAGTTCCCGAAGTTTCAGTTGAACTTTCACAGTGATCCTAGAATTCCCAGAACTCATTCTCCCTGTCATTTGTAAGGAAGTAAGTCCATTTCGGGGAAGAGTACCTCTGACAGGGTACTCTTGACCTTCTGAGTGCAGTCTCCTCTCTTACTCTGTCACTCAGATCAGAATCTTCAGTATCCTCTGTGATGACTGGGAAGTCATTTTCTCCCTGAGTGACCAGTCTTCCCCTCTCCTGCCTACTCGGCCAATGTTCTCCTGCAGCCACTTGTGGGTCCACAGAACTAGGCCCTTCGTCAGGGTCCAGACTGGCTCATTCACAATTGTAGGACTATCCTCTCTTTCTTCACTTTCATCAACCAACTCTCCAGGACCCCCCTCAGGCCAAACAAGCGCTGTTTCAGGTTCTTGCTGGTCCGCTACAGCTTGACTAACCTGCTCCAGTGATCAATCGACCACCACTGATCCTTCTGGGAAAGGTGCTGTTATATCATTCAGGGGACATGGAACTCAGTGAGTATGGCAGCATGTATCCAGTTAGGGAGACCTCCACACTTAACACCAGTTGTGGTGACAAGGATCACTTGGAAGGGCTCATGTCAGCGAGGCTCCAGACAACTCTTTTGGACATGCTTTTTCACCAGGGCCCTGTCTCCGGGACTAAGGTCATGGCACTGCTCATGATGAGGTGTGGCTGTGGCAGCTGCAACCTGATGAGACACAGAACACACCACATCAGGCAGTCCTTTACAGCAATCAATTACCAGATCATCAATAATGTTCACAAGCGCATTTGGAGGCACAGCTGGAAATCTCATTGCCCTGCCCATAACGATCTCATAGATGGACAATCCTGTTCTACGATCAGGTACGCTGCAGAGACACATTAACACAAGTGGCAAAGAATTAGGCCATTCCAAAGACGTAGAAGCACACACTTTTGCAAGCCTGGATTTCAAAGTCCCATTGACCTGTTTCACAAGCCCTGAAACCTCAGGCCTGTAGCTACAATGCACTCTCTGTTCAACTTGTAAACAGAGCACAGCATTCTCAGGCTTTCATTGTGGAAGTGCGTGCCTCGGTCAGATTCCAAAGAAATTGGGAAGCCAAATATAGGTATTAGAACCCTCAACAACTTTGCTACTGCGAGACGGTCATTCCTTCTTGTGAGGTATGCCTCAACTCATCAACTCATCATGAGAAGATACACACAACAACCAACACGTACCTCAATCCATTGCACACAGGCTTCTCAATATAATCTATCTCCATCCTGTTGAAAAGACCACCTGACCTCCCTATGTGACTCAGTGTTACTACAGTCCCACACAACATATCTGTGGCACAGTGCTTCAGCCATCAATCTAAACCTGGGACTGCACCAGGTCTGCCTGAACAACCTGACCATGGCATCCCTCCCTACATGAGTAGGACTATGATAATGCGTAGTCATTGTTGGCAGCAGACTATTTGGTAGCACGAGTCTTTCATCTCTTGAAACCCAAATCTCACCCTCATCTCTCTTGATGCAACCTGCATTAACCCAGCTCTGCTGCTCTGCCCCTGACACTTCTTCCTGTAACATCTTGACTTCCCCTAAGTATCAGCTGTTGCTACCAAAAAGTTGTAGTTGGTCCCCTGCTCGCATATTCACCATTGAAAGTGCAAGAATTATGAGCACAATAATTAATTGGCATATCTGTTACCAACAGTCACATAGTCATCCCCCTTACAATGTGCAGCGTACTTAATGACTACATTTTGGGTAGGCATCTGCAATGCTTCAAGGAGTTTTCTAACCTGTTATCCATTCCGAATGAGTGACCCTGAGGAGGTCATTAACCCACTCTGGTACCATAACTGCCCAAAATCATGAATAACACCAACGCTGTACTGACTGTCAGTGAAAATATTCACAAAAGAAAAAGGTATGCTGTTCCTAAAGGGGATAAAGGACAAAGGGGACTAGGTCAGAGAAAAGGAGCCACTACAAGGGGAGTAGTTCCTTTTTGGAAATGGGGCCCTCACACACCCTTGCGGGTGTCATGCTTCATGATCGGTCTTGCTCCTTGTTGTGCTGGTGCTGTAATGCCTGACGGGCACCCTCAAGGCTCTTTATCAGAGATCTCTTTCCAAAGCCGTGATGTGAAGTGCCTCCCTTTCCACAATGAGATTCCCACATAGGCGCATATACGCCCACATTCAATGGGAGCGTTCCAATGAATTTCAACCCTGTCACATTAATTGCTAGCAACAATCCACATGATATATGGGCTTCTGACCCACTACAGTTACAGGTGAAGTTAGTGTGACAAGCATCTCAATACAATGTTTAAATGCATTATTACAGATACATATACGCTCATAATATAGATGTAGTGTACTATTCAAATGGATACATATTCAGTTATAAAATAAATGCAGAGTATTATTCAAATGAGAAAACAAATATAAAGGAATTAACAATAGTATTCAAACCACACAAATGCAGATATATATGAGAACTGCAGTTCAATGTTTCTGCAAGAAAAAGTTAATATGCACGCTTGTATAAATGTTGAGATTACACAGTAAATGCACTTTATGTATCTGAAATGGTGCACTATATTACGTAATAATGTTACATCACACAAGTACATAACGTTATGCGTAAATATTTTTGTGGCCTAATCAACCAAAAAGGTGGAGCCAAAATTATGCCGCTCCAGAACCTTATCTCCCACAGATGCTGACAAACATGACTACTTAGCAAAGAAACAATGGCTCCTGTGGATTAATAAAGATTATTCTTAATAGAGTATGCACAATGGCAATATACTGGGTTACAATGATGTCAGAAAGAGAGCTAGCCACATACACCATGGATGCGATCAGTTTGTAGAATTGTTTATGCAATAAGAAGGTAAAGTCAACAATACATACATAGGGCTTAGCAATAGAACTACTTATTTACAAAAATAATAATAATTAAACAGTAGTGAATTGTGTCCCAGTGAAAAACGGTAGGAACCTAAACTAATGGTGACATATTTTGTGACATATGTACAAGGTTTCCTTTCAAAACATTTAAGCGACCATTAAAAAATACATTGTATTGAACAGCACTCTATGCAATGATAGGTGCTGAATGATGGTTCGCTTTTGTAAACAGTCGACGGCGTTTCGACCCTGTGTGCAATGTAGGGTCTCTTCAGGACCTAAGAATATAGGGACACCTAAAAGAAAGGGGAGGATACCGTCAGTATGTGGCCATCATGAGCAACTGCGTGCGTCAAGGGAAGGAGCAGTGTATGTAAAGTACCTGAAAGGTAGCCTGCTCTGCCTAATGTGGAGAACAGTGTCACCGTGAGTGGAGTGAAGAAAAAAACTCACAGGGACCCCAGCCGGGCGCTGTGAAAAGGTAAGAAAACACGTTGGAATCTGATGACACATGCTGGCAGTGCCTAATCAACATATGCAGGTGGATGAACGAAATGGACTTACCCCATATGAGGGTAGTGGTAGGCAGGCAGAAAGAATAACACGACCGGGAACGACCTCGGCGATAGTGAAGGTACTGGACATGCAGAAATGACGAGCGCTGTATAAAGAAGAATGATATGACTGTGTAGACATTCATAAGCTGTACTTAGTACATGAAACAGCAAGATTGCAAGTGCAAACTTACCCGTGTGGGTATGTCTGAGCGCTGTGGGCAAAGGAGCAGGACCGAACACTGAAACTGTGCGTGGCTACACGGGCAATAGCTCCGTTTCAACGTATATATAGATGGCTAGCATCCATCAGTCAGGATCTGAAAACAAATACAAAAATGCGGGGAACTTAGCGTGTCTGAATTACATGGACACTCTGAAAAGTGTCCGTAGTTAACAGGGGGTGTTCCTGCTGCTCTTACCTTGATAAGGCTTGGATAATAATATGCCTGCTCCCAGGGTACTTCGGAACAGAAGCGCGTCTGTCTCTCTGTTCGGTGCAATGACAGTGAACTACGGGCCGCCTAACGATAAATAAGGTGTCTGTTCCCGCCATTTGGCGGTTGAACAGACATGACTGCAGAATCTAGTCAGCCGATTCAATCTGATGCTCTGTGTGCGTCAGTAGAGATGAACGACAGACTAATGGAGAAAGTTACAGACTATTGACATGGTTGTAGCATCCTCTGATGAATTGCTACTTTAGTGGGCATGTGGCGTGTTGGTCTAACAGGGTGGAATTAGATAATTTGCATGTGTATGCTTCTGTGTAGGTGAACAAGGGACTGTGGTATTATTGATCGATCAACCATGCTTCTGGATAAAAAGATACTCCATTGGGCATGTGGTGTTTGGGATTAACAGGCAGGAAATAAACAATGACAATGGCAATATGTATTAATAAGTGTATGAGGAGCACAAAATCATGGCACACGACGTGTACGTGTATGTACATGTGAATTCATGAATCCCCGTATCCCAATAGTGGTAACCGTAATTTGATATTGATACAACATGGCTACCTGTGATCATGATAAAATACTGATACATATTACCACTTCTGCATACATGACTTAGTTGTACAGTAATAATGTCTGGATTAGTCTGGCGATCCAGCGCACCAGTCTCCATGTTGTGTGAAAACATACAGACTTACTATGTACTTTACGGTGGGAATACAGAGAACCGTGCGTGATGTCACGTACTGAGTACAGTGTGATGTCTTGCAGCCAGACTCAAGGATAGCAGCAATCAACGTTAAGTAACATCATTGTTTCTCGGTTATTTACATACTGAGAATTTTCTAAACAAATTGTGATGTATATTGTGGTAGTCAGGTACTCAGTGTTGTAACGAAGCCACGCCATTCTTCGGCAGAGTTTAACCCTTGTATGATAGAGTCCGTATGTTCTATCCAACGACACTCTAGTCGTTGTAGAATTTGCGTGAGGTCTCCTCCTCTAGATGGAATAGATGCTTTATCTATAACTTGCCATCTGATATCGTCTGCTGTGTGCTTTTTGTCAGAGAAATGATTTACCAAGGGGGCGTTAGCTACAGAATTTCTGATTCGGCTACGGTGTTGTCCTATTCGTGCTTTAACTGGTTGTTGGGTTTGCCCAATGTAGGGCAAGCCACAAGGACATGTTATACAGTATACAACATTTCTTGTATTGCAATTGGCAAAAAATTCAAGTGTGTGTTTTACGTTTGCGTGTTCAAAAGTTTTGGTGTTCAAAGTGAAGGCACAAGCTACACAATTGCCACATTTGAAATGCCCCTTGACCTCTGGTAGGCCCCAGGTAGACTGTAAAGATCTCGTTGTTTGTAGTGGGTTTTCCAAAGATGATCGGATAAGGTGGTCTTTTACATTTTTTCCACGTTTAAATGCAAACATGGGCACATCAATGCTGGAATCTATACTTTTGATGATGTGCCAGTTTCTAATTATCAATTTGCGGATTTGGTTGGTATGTGTGCCAAACGTAGTAACACAGATAAGTCTGTTGATTTTGGTCTTTTCTTTGGGGATGAGTAATGATTCCCTAGGGCAGAACCAGGCCCTTTTCATTGATTTCTTTATTAGCCTGTTGGGATACCCTCTTGCCATCAATTTGTCTTTCAATGTGTTGCTTCTTTCATGTAATCTTCTTTTTTCGCACAATTGCGGTGCAGTCGCAGGAACTGCCCGAAGGGTAGCCCATCTCTGAGTGCGCGCGGATGGTGACTTTTATAGGCGAGTAGTGTGTTACGTTCTGTAGGTTTTCTATGGAGAGAGGTGTACAGCCCTCCATTTTCATATTGTATGTTCAAGTATAGGAAGGCTATGCTGGATTTGTGTATTGTTGAAGTAAAATTGAGGTGTTGCTGTGTGGTATTTAGATATGCAACAAAGTCATTAAAGTCAGAATTGGTGCCTGACCAGATGAGAAAAATGTCATCTATGTACCGCTGCCAGGATTTAATGTTGGAGCGGTACGAATTTGTGTTGTTAAGGACAAATTTGTGCTCCACATGGTCCATGTATATATTCGCCAGGTTAGGAGCAAAAATTGCTCCCATACTGGTTCCGGAACATTGTTGATAGTAACTGCCTTCTGACACGAAATAGTTATGTGTTAGGGCGATCTGTAAAAGTGAAATGATGAAAGTAGTGGGTACCTGAGTGGGTCTAGGTCTGGTATCTAATAAGCTTTCTATCACCTGTATACTTTCTATTTGGGGTATATTGGTGTAAAGAGAGGCAATGTCTAGGGTGGCCAGCCAATCAGTGTCGATGTTATAGGGCCTATCTTCTAACAGGTTAATCATATGCATGGAATCTCTTACATATGTTTCCTGTAATGGGACATAATCTTTGATGAAGAAATCTATATATTTTCCGATGGGTTCTAAGATTGAACCGCATCCAGAAAGTATTGGGCGCCCTGGGGGACTTGTGGTACTTTTATGTATCTTCGGGATGGTGTATAGAACCGGAGTTCTAGGATGTTCTGTATTGAGAAACTCTAATTCTTTCTTACTTAAGAATCCTTGGTCTTTCCCTTCTGTGGTTATTCTCAGAATCTCTTTCTTTATTCCGGCCAGTGGGTTACTGTCTAGTTTTTTGTAGTGTTTTACTTCTCCTATTTGTTTCCGGATCTCTGTGTCGTAGTCATTTCTATTTTGGACAACGATTCCACCCCTTTGTCTGCTGGTTTCAGTATGATGGATTTGTCCGTTTTTAGAGCCTCTAGAGCTCTACGTTCATCCAAGCTGATGTTGTATGGTATGTAATGGTTATTGTTTTTTAGATTATCTATGCCTGCAAGAACTAGTTTTTCAAATGTGAGCAGTTCATGTGGCATCAAGCCATTGGTAGGGTAAAAGGTGGAGGTTGGTCTAAGTCCTGTGACAGAGTCTGGTGCGAGGTCTTCTCTGTCCATAAAGAACAGTCTGAGACGTATTTTTCGGAAGAACTGGTACAGTTCTGTTTTGAGATTAAAGAAATTGGTGCGTTCCATAATCACAAATGATAGTCCTTTACTAAGTAGGGAAATCTCAGATGAGGATAGGACATGTTGCGACAGATTGAAAATGGGGATACTTTCTGTTCTGATGTTATCTGGACCTAGTATGGCTGGGGGCCCCACTGGTAGTGTTTGTTCCATGTTTGCCGTTCCCCTGCATGCTGGTACCATGTTTTGGCTTTTCTCTTCCCACCTCGGTCTAAAAAAGGCTGTCCTGGGTGATTGTCAAAGCGACTTGGTCCTGGTTGGGTGTCAGAGTCGCTTGAGCCTCCTGATGACTCAGAAAAGGTAACAGGCTGATTCCTCCTGAATCTGCCCCAAGTGTTTTGTCTGTTCTGTGTGCCAATTGTGCTATAATAATCCTCTCTTAAGTAAGGATAGCTTTTTCTTTTGAAAAGTTTTTGATATCTTTCGTCACTTTATCTGCCTTTTTCTTCAGCTCGAAGGAGTTGAAATCGTCAATTGTTTTGTTGAGTTTATCTAGAAGTGTTTTAGCCTCTGCTACTCCGTTGCCACTAAGAAGCTCTTTCTCTAGCTCTTCGATTTCTTTGAGTTCAGCTTTGGCGTGATTTAGCGCCGTTTCTACACCCAAAACCATCCAGTGGCGTGAACAGGTTGTAGAAATGTGGCTGAACCCTCCTTTGAATTTGGGGTCGTCACGGAAAATTCCTGGAACGTTCCTCACCTGTAGCCCTTGTGGGATAATTCCTGCCTTCAAGTATTCAGTCAGCATCCGAGCATGGAGCTCGGTTCTGACATGTTTTTTCTTTGCTTTTTCTAATTTCTCAAGCAGTTGCTGTCGTGGGCTCACAATACTGATGTGTTGGTTGGAAAACAAGGATGGACCACTGGTTATCTTAGCAATATACTCCTCAGTGTATAGGGGGGCTTCTCTCTCTGACATCATAACCCGGGAAGCTAAAAGTAAACCCTACGTATCATAGGGTGTGCGGGAAATCCAAAAATAGGATGAACCCCTTGCGGGGCGGCCACCGCTCTAGGTACTGGGAACAAAGGACAAGGGAACCCTACTCACACAGAGCCTGGGTACGTAATTTAGCAAAGAAACAATGGCTCCTGTGGATTAATAAAGATTATTCTTAATAGAGTATGCACAATGGCAATATACTGGGTTACAATGATGTCAGAAAGAGAGCTAGCCACATACACCATGGATGCGATCAGTTTGTAGAATTGTTTATGCAATAAGAAGGTAAAGTCAACAATACATACATAGGGCTTAGCAATAGAACTACTTATTTACAAAAAATAATAATAATTAAACAGTAGTGAATTGTGTCCCAGTGAAAAACGGTAGGAACCTAAACTAATGGTGACATATTTTGTGACATATGTACAAGGTTTCCTTTCAAAACATTTAAGCGACCATTAAAAAATACATTGTATTGAACAGCACTCTATGCAATGATAGGTGCTGAATGATGGTTCGCTTTTGTAAACAGTCGACGGCGTTTCGACCCTGTGTGCAATGTAGGGTCTCTTCAGGACCTAAGAATGTAGGGACACCTAAAAGAAAGGGGAGGATACCGTCAGTATGTGGCCATAATGAGCAACTGCGTGCGTCAAGGGAAGGAGCAGTGTATGTAAAGTACCTGAAAGGTAGCCTGCTCTGCCTAATGTGGAGAACAGTGTCACCGTGAGTGGAGTGAAGTAAAAAACTCACAGGGAACCCAGCCGGGCGCTGTGAAAAGGTAAGAAAACACGTTGGAATCTGATGACACATGCTGGCAGTGCCTAATCAACATAGGCAGGTGGATGAACGAAATGGACTTACCCCATATGAGGGTAGTGGTAGGCAGGCAGAAAGAATAACACGACCGGGAACGACCTCAGCGATAGTGAAGGTACTGGACATGCAGAAATGACGAGCGCTGTATAAAGAAGAATGATATGACTGTGTAGACATTCATAAGCTGTACTTAGTACATGAAACAGCAAGATTGCAAGTGCAAACTTACCCGTGTGGGTATGTCTGAGCGCTGTGGGCAAAGGAGCAGGACCGAACACTGAAACTGTGCGTGGCTACACGGGCAATAGCTCCGTTTCAACGTATATATAGATGGCTAGCATCCATCAGTCAGGATCTGAAAACAAATACAAAAATGCGGGGAACTTAGCGTGTCCGAATTACATGGACACTCTGAAAAATGTCCGTAGTTAACAGGGGGTGTTCCTGCTGCTCTTACCTTGATAAGGCTTGGATAATAATATGCCTGCTCCCAGGGTACTTCGGAACAGAAGCGCGTCTGTCTCTCTGTTCGGTGCGATGACAGTGAACTACGGGCCGCCTAACGATAAATAAGGTGTCTGTTCCCGCCATTTGGCGGTTGAACAGACATGGCTGCAGAATCTAGTCAGCCGATTCAATCTGATGCTCTGTGTGCGTCAGTAGTGATGAACGACAGACTAATGGAGAAAGTTACAGACTATTGACATGGTTGTAGCATCCTCTGATGAATTGCTACTTTAGTGGGCATGTGGCGTGTTGGTCTAACAGGGTGGAATTAGATAATTTGCATGTGTATGCTTCTGTGTAGGTGAACAAGGGACTGTGGTATTATTGATCGATCAACCATGCTTCTGGATAAAAAGATACTCCATTGGGCATGTGGTGTTTGGGATTAACAGACAGGAAATAAACAATGACAATGACAATATGTATTAATAAGTGTATGAGGAGCACAAAATCATGGCACACGACGTGTACGTGTATGTACATGTGAATTCTCGAATCCCCGTATCCCAATAGTGGTAACCGTAATTTGATATTGATACAACATGGCTACCTGTGATCATGATAAAATACTGATACATATTACCACTTCTGCATACATGACTTAGTTGTACAGTAATAATGTCTGGATTAGTCTGGCGATCCAGCGCACCAGTCTCCATGTTGTGTGAAAACATACAGACTTACTATGTACTTTTCGGTGGGAATACAGAGAACCGTGCGTGATGTCACGTACTGAGTACAGTGTGATGTCTTGCAGCCAGACTCAAGGATAGCAGCAATCAACGTTAAGTAACATCATTGTTTCTCGGTTATTTACATACTGAGAATTTTCTAAACAAATTGTGATGTATATTGTGGTAGTCAGGTACTCAGTGTTGTAACGAAGCCACGCCATTCTTCGGCAGAGTTTAACCCTTGTATGATAGAGTCCGTACGTTCTATCCAACGACACTCTAGTCATTGTAGAATTTGCGTGAGGTCTCCTCCTCTAGATGGAATAGATGCTTTATCTATAACTTGCCATCTGATATCGTCTGCTGTGTGCTTTTTGTCAGAGAAATGATTTACCAAGGGGGCGTGAGCTACAGAATTTCTGATTTGGCTACGGTGTTGTCCTATTCGTGCTTTAACTGGTTGTTGTGTTTGCCCAATGTAGGGCAAGCCACAAGGACATGTTATACAGTATACAACATTTCTTGTATTGCAATTGGCAAAAAATTCAAGTGTGTGTTTTACGTTTGCGTGTTCAAAAGTTTTGGTGTTCAAAGTGAAGGCACAAGCTACACAATTGCCACACTTGAAATGCCCCTTGACCTCTGGTAGGCCCCAGGTAGACTGTAAAGATCTCGTTGTTTGTAGTAGGTTTTCCAAAGATGATCGGATAGGTGGTCTTTTACATTTTTTCCACGTTTAAATGCAAACATGGGCACTTCAATGCTCGAATCTATACTTTTGATGATGTGCCAGTTTCTAATTATCAATTTGCGGATTTGGTTGGTATGTGTGCCAAACGTAGTAACACAGATAAGTCTGTTGATTTTGGTCTTTTCTTTGGGGATGAGTAATGATTCCCTAGGGCAGAACTAGGCCCTTTTCATTGATTTCTTTATTAGCCTGTTGGGATACCCTCTTGCCATCAATTTGTCTTTCAATGTGTTGGCTTCTTTCATGTAATCTTCTTTTTTCGCACAAAGTACAGAAATTGCTTCACTGAAAATGCTGGTGCAGCAGCTAAACCAGACTGTGGGAGTGGTTAGGCCAAAGCCAGGCCCTTTCCTGAGAAGATGCTCTGCCCCCCTGACAGGAATCTGGGCAGTACCTTAATGCAGAACTCGAGGCTGGAGCAGGCTGGAGCAGGTGACAGAAAAAATGCACCTCCAACATCCCAAACAGCAAACAAACAGCACCACAGCAACAGGTGAGGCTTCACAAGGCTGTTACACTCATTTCCAGTAAATTCTGACTGGAAATGCGATGTTCGGCGATAAAAACGGGCCCCTTTGTCACGGAGCTCACCGGGAGGCGGCCATCTTGTTTTCGCGCGCTCGCGCGTCCCCAGATATTAGGTCTCTTGACCACGAAGAATTGTTGGCAAAACGTCATATGTCAATAAATGAAGGCTACTGAGGGGCCGATTCGGATTCGGGCCGGAAATCTCTCCGACCGAGCCGGACCCGGAGAGATTTCCGACCGAATTGGACCCGTGCAGCCCGACCGAACGAGTACGATGCGTCCGTATGCTATCGGACTCGATTCGGTCGGACTCCCATTGAAGTCAATGGGAGCCGGTCGTACAACGCGTACGCGGGCTCCCATTGACTCAATGGGTGCGAGGCGAACAGGGGCGCCCCCTACAGCGGGTACGCGGCAAAGTGACTCGTGCCGTACATGCACAGGTAGGGGGACCCATGGGTCCCCCTGTGTGCGACTCGCGTGGCTACGCAGTACAGGGGGTCCGACACGGACCCCCAAGTACGTCTCCGACTGCTCTTTCGAGCCGGACGGCGCGTTTCGGTCGGACTGCTCGCGGCGCGCATCGTACTTACCCGGCCGGGGAACGTCTCCATTGCGCGGTGCGAGTCGTGTCCGAGCGAGTCGGTCGGAGCGGTCCGACCCGGGAACGAGTCGGTCGGAGCGGTTGGGACGCCCGAACGAGTCGGTCGGCGATTTCGCATCGTACTCGCTCGGTCGGACGCGCGTACGAATCGGTCGGGAAATAGGGCTCCGAATCGGATCCGGTTAAGCCGAATCCGATTCAGAGCCCTACCGGCCGAGATCGGAATCGGCCCCTGAGTGTGCACAAATTAAACATAACCTGATGTAAGCGCTAACTTAACTAAAAGAGATCAGTAAACATAAGTTTGAAAGTACAGACATCAAAGCTTTCAAATGTCCAATCAAGGAGTGGTTATATGTAGCACAGGAATTCCATACGATCATTCATCCCGTGTGGTTTCAAGGCCTTGAGGAATTTAATCCAGAAGTTCTCTCTTTTCAATAGATGCTTGTTATTGTCTCTTCCTCGATCTTGGTTATGACCTCCAGTACCAAGAATTTTAATTGGCTTATATTGTGATTGTGTTCAATGAAATGGCTGGTTACAACGGATTTCAAGTTTTTGGTGCGTATGTTGCTTAACGTTAAAATTGCTTGATTACAGATATTCACCACCATTAGAGATCAGCATGGCTAATATCACAGCCCAACCTAGTGACATGTAAATAATGGTCACGAACAAACCAGTTTTTTCTGGTTTATGATGAACACCAAAATAACAGCACTGCATATTTTACCTTTCCTCTAAATAATACTAACTGCATCTCACATATTAAACTCTGGAAAGGTTTCCTCACTGTATTTTACGCTTTGTTTATGTTACAGAGTTGTTCCCTGATGAAGGGCAATCTGCCCGAAATGCATTGGAACTTATACTGAACCAAAAACTTGTTTTGGAATGTATTATGGATAAGTGTGTGTGAATGCACATTGAAAATCATGGATTGAAGATATTAAATTTATGCATTGTGGACAACACATTAAATTCAACCAATTGATACAAATTGTGGATCAAAAATGTGTTTAACAAACACTGTTCAACACAATAACCCCAACCAGGGAACAGATAGTGCCCAGGGGGACGCACCCCACACAAGGGTACGCAACCATTGAATGATTACCTTACATTCCTAGACCGGAGAACGTTACCCCAGGAGCACACCTAAAGATTATAAAATTGATGAATCAAACTTTACTTTATTCAGACAAGGTTGTGCGCGAGCACCATAATTCTTGATACTACCAGTAAACACCGCCACACCGTGGCTGGCTGAGTTTTTGCTGAATTCCATGCTCCAAGGGACTGCGGAGTGGCAAAACTCTGCAAACTCTGGCAGCAGAACGAAGTTTACTGCACACCCCTACTCTGCAACAGATGCAGGCAACAAAGTACAAATATAACAGTCCCTCACATTCTTCATGTCAAAGTATTCGGAAAGCAATAAAAAATAAGGATTTGAAGAGAAAACTCCCTCAATAAATCTATTTGTAATTTCAAACTCCCCAACAACTGTAGGTTACTATCAGCAGGCTATCGTGTAGTAGGAGCAACAGTAGGCTTGATCTCTACTGACCTATATGTAGCTGAATATAACCCTGTAAGCAATATGACTAGTACTACAACTACAACTATTAGTGTGCCTGCTATGATGCATCTATGCCTATTAGTATTAGAATTGGCTTCCATTTTTCATCGGAACCTAAACCTTTGGGTGGAACATAGCAGCTGCAGTGTCTTCTCTGTCAGTTTGCACCTGTGGAAACAGCAAAAATAAAGTTCAAATGATATGCAACAAGAATATGAACAAAGGTCTTTATGAGTCTTCCTTAGCCCTACTCAGTGTTCTTCTAAAAGATAACCTTAGGCTCCTTCAGCTGCCTCAGGCCTTGGTACTCTTCTTTCTTGTCTACAAAGTCTATTCAAATGTCTCAAATAAGAAACAGCTAAAGTTCATTAACAATCAGTTCCAGAATGAAGTGTTTTAGTTCATCAATTCGCGCAGGGAACTCATTTGTATCCAGAAAAGGAAACTCAGCCACATCCAGAATAACATGTCTCAAGGCAGTCAACCTTACTAGTAGAGGACGTTCAAAAGTAAGAACAAACTGAAGATCAAGTTCCCGAAGTTTCAGTTGAACTTTCACAGTGATCCTAGAATTCCCAGAACTCATTCTCCCTGTCATTTGTAAGGAAGTAAGTCCATTCGGGGAGGATTACCTCTGACAGGGTACTCTTGACCTTCTGAGTGCAGTCTCCTCTCTACTCTGTCACTCAGATCAGAATCTTCAGTATCCTCTGTGATGACTGGGAAGTCATTTTCTCCCTGAGTGACCAGTCTTCCCCTCTCCTGCCTACTCGGCCAATGTTCTCCTGCAGCCACTTGTGGGTCCACAGAACTAGGCCCTTCGTCAGGGTCCAGACTGGCTCATTCACAATTGTAGGACTATCCTCTCTTTCTTCACTTTCATCAACCAACTCTCCAGGACCCCCCTCAGGCCAAACAAGCGCTGTTTCAGGTTCTTGCTGGTCCGCTACAGCTTGACTAACCTGCTCCAGTGATCAATCGACCACCACTGGTCCTTCTGGGAAAGGTGCTGTTATATCATTCAGGGGACATGGAACTCAGTGAGTATGGCAGCATGTATCCAGTTAGGGAGACCTCCACACTTAACACCAGTTGTGGTGACAAGGATCACTTGGAAGGGCTCATGTCAGTGAGGCTCCAGACAACTCTTTTGGACATGCTTTTTCACCAGGGCCCTGTCTCCGGGACTAAGGTCATGGCACTGCTCATGATGAGGTGTGGCTGTGGCAGCTGCAACCTGATGAGACACAGAACACACCACATCAGGCAGTCCTTTACAGCAATCAATTACCAGATCATCAATAATGTTCACAAGCGCATTTGGAGGCACAGCTGGAAATCTCATTGCCCTGCCCATAACGATCTCATAGATGGACAATCCTGTTCTACGATCAGGTACGCTGCAGAGACACATTAACACAAGTGGCAAAGCATTAGGCCATTCCAAAGACGTAGAAGCACACACTTTTGCAAGCCTGGATTTCAAAGTCCCATTGACCTGTTTCACAAGCCCTGAAACCTCAGGCCTGTAGCTACAATGCACTCTCTGTTCAACTTGTAAACAGAGCACAGCATTCTCAGGCTTTCATTGTGGAAGTGCGTGCCTCGGTCAGATTCCAAAGAAATTGGGAAGCCAAATATAGGTATTAGAACCCTCAACAACTTTGCTACTGCGAGACGGTCATTCCTTCTTGTGAGGTATGCCTCAACTCATCAACTCATCATGAGAAGATACACACAACAACCAACACGTACCTCAATCCATTGCACACAGGCTTCTCAATATAATCTATCTCCATCCTGTTGAAAAGACCACCTGACCTCCCTATGTGACTCAGTGTTACTGCAGTCCCACACAACATATCTGTGGCACAGTGCTTCAGCCATCAATCTAAACCTGGGACTGCACCAGGTCTGCCTGAACAACCTGACCATGGCATCCCTCCCTACATGAGTAGGACTATGATAATGCCTAGTCATTGGTGGCAGCAGACTATTTGGTAGCACGAGTCTTTCATCTCTTGAAACCCAAATCTCACCCTCATCTCTCTTGATGCAACCTGCATTAACCCAGCTCTGCTGCTCTGCCCCTGACACTTCTTCCTGTAACATCTTGACTTCCCCCTAAGTATCAGCTGTTGCTACCAAAAAGTTGTAGTTGGTCCCCTCGTTCGCATATTCACCATTGAAAGTGCAAGAAATATGAGCACAATAATTAATTGGCATATCTGTTACCAACAGTCACATAGTCATCCCCCTGACAATGTGCAGCGTACTTAATGACTACATTTTGGGTAGGCATCTGCAATGCTTCAAGGAGTTTTCTAACCTGTTATCCATTCCGAATGAGTGACCCTGAGGAGGTCATTAACCCACTCTGGTACCATAACTGCCCAAAATCATGAATAACACCAAAGCCGTACTGACTGTCAGTGAAAATATTCACAAAAGAAAAAGGTATGCTGTTCCTAAAGGGGATAAAGGACAAAGGGGACTAGGTCAGAGAAAAGGAGCCACTACAAGGGGAGTAGTTCCTTTTTGGAAATGGGGCCCTCACACACCCTTGCGGGTGTCATGCTTCATGATCGGTCTTGCTCCTTGTTGGGCTGGTGCTGTAATGCCTGACGGGCACCCTCAAGGCTCTTTATCAGAGATCTCTTTCCAAAGCCGTGATGTGAAGTGCCTCCCTTTCCACAATGAGATTCCCACATAGGCGCATATACGCCCACATTCAATGGGAGCGTTCCAACGAATTTCAACCCTGTCACATTAATTGCTAGCAACAATCCACATGATATATGGGCTTCTGACCCACTACAGTTACAGGTGAAGTTAGTGTGACAAGTATCTCAATACAATGTTTAAATGCATTATTACAGATACATATACGCTCATAATATAGATGTAGAGTACTATTCAAATGGATACATATTCAGTTATAAAATAAATGCAGAGTATTATTCAAATGAGAAAACAAATATAAAGGAATTAACAATAGTATTCAAACCACACAAATGCAGATATATATGAGAACTGCAGTTCAATGTTACTGCAAGAAAAAAGTTAATATGCACGCTTGTATAAATGTTGAGATTACACAGTAAATGCACTTTATGTATCTGAAATGGTGCACTATATTACGTAATAATGTTACATCACACAAGTACATAACGTTATGCGTAAATATTTTTGTGGCCTAATCAACCAAAAAGGTGGAGCCAAAATTATGCCGCTCCAGAACCTTATCTCCCACAGATGCTGACAAACATGACTACTTAGCAAAGAAACAATGGCTCCTGTGGATTAATAAAGATTATTCTTAATAGAGAATGCACAATGGCAATATACTGGGTTACAATGATGTCAGAAAGAGAGCTAGTCACATACACCATGGATGCGATCAGTTTGTAGAATTGTTTATGCAATAAGAAGGTAAAGTCAACAATACATACATAGGGCTTAGCAATAGAACTACTTATTTACAAAAAATAATAATAATTAAACAGTAGTGAATTGTGTCCCAGTGAAAAACGGTAGGAACCTAAACTAATGGTGACATATTTTGTGACATATGTACAAGGTTTCCTTTCAAAACATTTAAGCGACCATTAAAAAATACATTGTATTGAACAGCACTCTATGCAATGATAGGTCTGAATGATGGTTCGCTTTTGTAAACAGTCGACGGCGTTTCGACCCTGTGTGCAATGTAGGGTCTCTTCAGGACCTAAGAATATAGGGACACCTAAAAGAAAGGGGAGGATACCGTCAGTATGTGGCCATAATGAGCAACTGCGTGCGTCAAGGGAAGGAGCAGTGTATGTAAAGTACCTGAAAGGTAGCCTGCTCTGCCTAATGTGGAGAACAGTGTCACCGTGAGTGGAGTGAAGAAAAAAACTCACAGGGAACACAGCAGGGCGCTGTGAAAAGGTAAGAAAACACGTTGGAATCTGATGACACATGCTGGCAGTGCCTAATCAACATATGCAGGTGGATGAACAAAATGGACTTACCCCATATGAGGGTAGTGGTAGGCAGGCAGAAAGAATAACACGACCGGGAACGACCTCGGCGATAGTGAAGGTACTGGACATGCAGAAATGACGAGCGCTGTATAAAGAAGAATGATATGACTGTGTAGACATTCATAAGCTGTACTTAGTACATGAAACAGCAAGATTGCAAGTGCAAACTTACCCATGTGGGTATGTCTGAGCGCTGTGGGCAAAGGAGCAGGACCGAACACTGAAACTGTGTGTGGCTACACGGGCAATAGCTCCGTTTCAACGTATATATAGATGGCTAGCATCCATCAGTCACGATCTGAAAACAAATACAAAAATGCGGGGAACTTAGCGTGTCCGAATTACATGGACACTCTGAAAAGTGTCCGTAGTTAACAGGGGGTGTTCCTGCTGCTCTTACCTTGATAAGGCTTGGATAATAATATGCCTGCTCCCAGGGTACTTCGGAACAGAAGCGCGTCTGTCTCTCTGTTCGGTGCAATGACAGTGAACTACGGGCCGCCTAACGATAAATAAGGTGTCTGTTCCCGCCATTTGGAGGTTGAACAGACATGGCTGCAGAATCTAGTCAGCCGATTCAATCTGATGCTCTGTGTGCGTCAGTAGAGATGAACGACAGACTAATGGAGAAAGTTACAGACTATTGACATGGTTGTAGCATCCTCTGATGAATTGCTACTTTAGTGGGCATGTGGCGTGTTGGTCTAACAGGGTGGAATTAGATAATTTGCATGTGTATGCTTCTGTGTAGGTGAACAAGGGACTGTGGTATTATTGATCGATCAACCATGCTTCTGGATAAAAAGATACTCCATTGGGCATGTGGTGTTTGGGATTAACAGGCAGGAAATAAACAATGACAATGACAATATGTATTAATAAGTGTATGAGGAGCACAAAATCATGGCACACGACGTGTACGTGTATGTACATGTGAATTCATGAATCCCCGTATCCCAATAGTGGTAACCGTAATTTGATATTGATACAACATGGCTACCTGTGATCATGATAAAATACTGATACATATTACCACTTCTGCATACATGACTTAGTTGTACAGTAATAATGTCTGGATTAGTCTGGCGATCCAGCGCACCAGTCTCCATGTTGTGTGAAAACATACAGACTTACTATGTACTTTACGGTGGGAATACAGAGAACCGTGCGTGATGTCACGTACTGAGTACAGTGTGATGTCTTGCAGCCAGACTCAAGGATAGCAGCAATCAACGTTAAGTAACATCATTGTTTCTCGGTTATTTACATACTGAGAATTTTCTAAACAAATTGTGATGTATATTGTGGTAGTCAGGTACTCAGTGTTGTAACGAAGCCACGCCATTCTTCGGCAGAGTTTAACCCTTGTATGATAGAGTCCGTACGTTCTATCCAACGACACTCTAGTCGTTGAAGAATTTGCGTGAGGTCTCCTCCTCTAGATGGAATAGATGCTTTATCTATAACTTGCCATCTGATATCGTCTGCTGTGTGCTTTTTGTCAGAGAAATGATTTACCAAGGGGGCGTTAGCTACAGAATTTCTGATTCGGCTATGGTGTTGTCCTATTCGTGCTTTAACTGGTTGTTGGGTTTGCCCAATGTAGGGCAAGCCACAAGGACATGTTATACAGTATACAACATTTCTTGTATTGCAATTGGCAAAAAATTCAAGTGTGTGTTTTACGTTTGCGTGTTCAAAAGTTTTGGTGTTCAGAGTGAAGGCACAAGCTACACAATTGCCACATTTGAAATGCCCCTTGACCTCTGGTAGGCCCCAGGTAGACTGTAAAGATCTCGTTGTTTGTAGTGGGTTTTCAAAAGATGATCGGATAAGGTGGTCTTTTACATTTTTTCCACGTTTAAATGCAAACATGGGCACTTCAATGCTGGAATCTATACTTTTGATGATGTGCCAGTTTCTAATTATCAATTTGCGGATTTGGTTGGTATGTGTGCCAAACGTAGTAACACAGATAAGTCTGTTGATTTTGGTCTTTTCTTTGGGGATGAGTAATGATTCCCTAGGGCAGAACCAGGCCCTTTTCATTGATTTCTTTATTAGCCTGTTGGGATACCCTCTTGCCATCAATTTGTCTTTCAATGTGTTGGCTTCTTTCATGTAATCTTCTTTTTTCGCACAATTGCGGTGCAGTCGCAGGAACTGCCCGAAGGGTAGCCCATCTCTGAGTGCGCGCGGAAGGTGACTTTTATAGGCGAGTAGTGTGTTACGTTCTGTAGGTTTTCTATGGAGAGAGGTGTACAGCCCTCCATTTTCATATTGTATGTTCAAGTCCAGGAAGGCTATGCTGGATTTGTGTATTGTTGAAGTAAAAGTGAGGTGTTGCTGTGTGGTATTTAGATATGCAACAAAGTCATTAAAGTCAGAATTGGTGCCTGACCAGATGAGAAAAATGTCATCTATGTACCGCTGCCAGGATTTAATGTTGGAGCGGTACGAATTTGTGTTGTTAAGGACAAACTTGTGCTCCACATGGTCCATGTATATATTCGCCAGGTTAGGAGCAAAAATTGCTCCCATACTGGTTCCGGAACATTGTTGATAGTAACTGCCTTCTGACACGAAATAGTTATGTGTTAGGGCGATCTGTAAAAGTGAAATGATGAAAGTAGTGGGTACCTGAGTGGGTCTAGGTCTGGTATCTAATAAGCTTTCTATCACCTGTATACTTTCTATTTGGGGTATATTGGTGTAAAGAGAGGCAATGTCTAGGGTGGCCAGCCAATCAGTGTCGATGTTATAGGGCCTATCTTCTAACAGGTTAATCATATGCATGGAATCTCTTACATATGTTTCCTGTAATGGGACATAATCTTTGATGAAGAAATCTATATATTTTCCGATGGGTTCTAAGATTGAACCGCATCCAGAAAGTATTGGGCGCCCCGGGGGACTTGTGGTACTTTTATGTATCTTCGGGATGGTGTATAGAACCGGAGTTCTAGGATGTTCTGTATTGAGAAACTCGAATTCTTTCTTACTTAAGAATCCTTGGTCTTTCCCTTCTGTGGTTATTCTCAGAATCTCTTTCTTTGTTCCGGCCAGTGGGTTACTGTCTAGTTTTTTGTAGTGTTTTACTTCTCCTATTTGTTTCCTGATCTCTGTGTCGTAGTCATTTCTATTTTGGACAACGATTCCACCCCCTTTGTCTGCTGGTTTCAGTATGATGGATTTGTCAGTTTTTAGAGCCTCTAGAGCTCTACGTTCATCCAAGCTGATGTTGTATGGTATGTAATGGTTATTGTTTTTTAGATTATCTATGCCTGCAAGAACTAGTTTTTCAAATGTGAACAGTTCATGTGGCATCAAGCCATTGGTAGGGTAAAAGGTGGAGGTTGGTCTAAGTCCTGTGACAGAGTCTGGTGCGAGGTCTTCTCTATCCATAAAGAACAGTCTGAGACGTATTTTTCGGAAGAACTGGTACAGTTCTGTTTTGAGATTAAAGAAATTGGTGCGTTCCATAATCACAAAAGATAGTCCTTTACTAAGTAGGGAAATCTCAGATGAGGATAGGACATGTTGCGACAGATTGAAAATGGGGATACTTTCTGTTCTGATGTTATCTGGACCTAGTATGGCTGGGGGCCCCACTGGTAGTGTTTGTTCCATGTTTGCCGTTCCCCTGCATGCTGGTACCATGTTTTGGCTTTTCTCTTCCCACCTCGGTCTAAAAAAGGCTGTCCTGGGTGATTGTCAAAGCGACTTGGTCCTGGTTGGGTGTCAGAGTCGCTTGAGCCTCCTGATGACTCAGAAAAGGTAACAGGCTGATTCCTCCTGAATCTGCCACAAGTGTTTTGTCTGTTCTGTGTGCCAATTGTGCTATAATAATCCTCTCTTAAGTAAGGATAAGCATTTTTCTTTTGAAAAGTTTTTGATATCTTTCGTCACTTTATCTGCCTTTTTCTTCAGCTCGAAGGAGTTGAAATCGTCAATTGTTTTGTTGAGTTTATCTAGAAGTGTTTTAGCCTCTGCTACTCCGTTGCCACTAAGAAGCTCTTTCTCTAGCTCTTCGATTTCTTTGAGTTCAGCTTTGGCGTGATCTAGCGCCGTTTCTACACCCAAAACCATCCAGTGGCGTGAACAGGTTGTAGAAATGTGGCTGAACCCTCCTTTGAATTTGGGGTCGTCACGGAAAATTCCTGGAACGTTCCTCACCTGTAGCCCTGGTGGGATAATTCCTGCCTTCAAGTATTCAGTCAGCATCCGAGCATGGATCTCGGTTCTGACATGTTTTTTCTTTGCTTTTTCTAATTTCTCAAGCAGTTGCTGTCGTGGGCTCACAATACTGATGTGTTGGTTGGAAAACAAGGATGGACCACTGGTTATCTTTGCAATATACTCCTCAGTGTATAGGGGGGCTTCTCTCTCTGACATCATAACCCGGGAAGCTAAAAGTAAACCCTACGTATCATAGGGTGTGCGGAAAATCCAAAAATAGGATGAACCCCTTGCGGGGCGGCCACCGCTCTAGGTACTGGGAACAAAGGACAAGGGAACCCTACTCACACAGAGCCTGGGTACGTAATTTAGCAAAGAAACAATGGCTCCTGTGGATTAATAAAGATTATTCTTAATAGAGTATGCACAATGGCAATATACTGGGTTACAATGATGTCAGAAAGAGAGCTAGCCACATACACCATGGATGCGATCAGTTTGTAGAATTGTTTATGCAATAAGAAGGTAAAGTCAACAATACATACATAGGGCTTAGCAATAGAACTACTTATTTACAAAAAATAATAATAATTAAACAGTAGTGAATTGTGTCCCAGTGAAAAACGGTAGGAACCTAAACTAATGGTGACATATTTTGTGACATATGTACAAGGTTTCCTTTCAAAACATTTAAGCGACCATTAAAAAATACATTGTATTGAACAGCACTCTATGCAATGATAGGTGCTGAATGATGGTTCGCTTTTGTAAACAGTCGACGGCGTTTCGACCCTGTGTGCAATGTAGAGTCTCTTCAGGACCTAAGAATGTAGGGACACCTAAAAGAAAGGGGAGGATACCGTCAGTATGTGGCCATAATGAGCAACTGCGTGCGTCAAGGGAAGGAGCAGTGTATGTAAAGTACCTGAAAGGTAGCCTGCTCTGCCTAATGTGGAGAACAGTGTCACCGTGAGTGGAGTGAAGAAAAAAACTCACAGGGAACCCAGCCGGGCGCTGTGAAAAGGTAAGAAAACACATTGGAATCTGATGACACATGCTGGCAGTGCCTAATCAACATATGCAGGTGGATGAACGAAATGGACTTACCCCATATGAGGGTAGTGGTAGGCAGGCAGAAAGAATAACACGACCGGGAACAACCTCGGCGATAGTGAAGGTACTGGACATACAGAAATGACGAGCGCTGTAGAAAGAAGAATGATATGACTGTGTAGACATTCACAAGCTGTACTTAGTACATGAAACAGCAAGATTGCAAGTGCAAACTTACCCGTGTGGGTATGTCTGAGCGCTGTGGGCAAAGGAGCAGGACCGAACACTGAAACTGTGCGTGGCTACACGGGCAATAGCTCTGTTTCAACGTATATATAGATGGCTAGCATCCATCAGTCAGGATCTGAAAACAAATACAAAAATGCGGGGAACTTAGCGTGTCCGAATTACATGGACACTCTGAAAAGTGTCCGTAGTTAACAGGGGGTGTTCCTGCTGCTCTTACTTTGATAAGGCTTGGATAATAATATGCCTGCTCCCAGGGTACTTCGGAACAGAAGCGCGTCTGTCTCTCTGTTCGGTGCGATGACAGTGAACTACGGGCCGCCTAACGATAAATAAGGTGTCTGTTCCCGCCATTTGGCGGGTGAACAGACATGGCTGCAGAATCTAGTCAGCCGATTCAATCTGATGCTCTGTGTGCGTCAGTAGTGATGAACGACAGACTAATGGAGAAAGTTACAGACTATTGACATGGTTGTAGCATCCTCTGATGAATTGCTACTTTAGTGGGCATGTGGCGTGTTGGTCTAACAGGGTGGAATTAGATAATTTGCATGTGTATGCTTCTGTGTAGGTGAACAAGGGACTGTGGTATTATTGATCGATCAACCATGCTTCTGGATAAAAAGATACTCCATTGGGCATGTGGTGTTTGGGATTAACAGGCAGGAAATAAACAATGACAATGACAATATGTATTAATAAGTGTATGAGGAGCACAAAATCATGGCACACGACGTGTACGTGTATGTACATGTGAATTCATGAATCCCCGTATCCCAATAGTGGTAACCGTAATTTGATATTGATACAACATGGCTACCTGTGATCATGATAAAATACTGATACATATTACCACTTCTGCATACATGACTTAGTTGTACAGTAATGATGTCTGGATTAGTCTGGCGATCCAGCGCACCAGTCTCCATGTTGTGTGAAAACATACAGACTTACTATGTACTTTACGGTGGGAATACAGAGAACCGTGCGTGATGTCACGTACTGAGTACAGTGTGATGTCTTGCAGCCAGACTCAAGGATAGCAGCAATCAACGTTAAGTAACATCATTGTTTCTCGGTTATTTACATACTGAGAATTTTCTAAACAAATTGTGATGTATATTGTGGTAGTCGGGTACTCAGTGTTGTAACGAAGCCATGCCATTCTTCGGCAGAGTTTAACCCTTGTATGATAGAGTCCGTACGTTCTATCCAACGACACTCTAGTCGTTGTAGAATTTGCGTGAGGTCTCCTCCTCTAGATGGAATAGATGCTTTATCTATAACTTGCCATCTGATATCGTCTGCTGTGTGCTTTTTGTCAGAGAAATGATTTACCAAGGGGGCGTTAGCTACAGAATTTCTGATTCGGCTACGGTGTTGTCCTATTCGTGCTTTAACTGGTTGTTGGGTTTGCCCAATGTAGGGCAAGCCACAAGGACATGTTATACAGTATACAACATTTCTTGTATTGCAATTGGCAAAAAATTCAAGTGTGTGTTTTACGTTTGCGTGTTCAAAAGTTTTGGTGTTCAAAGTGAAGGCACAAGCTACACAATTGCCACATTTGAAATGCCCCTTGACCTCTGGTAGGCCCCAGGTAGACTGTAAAGATCTCGTTGTTTGTAGTGGGTTTTCCACAGATGATCGGATAAGGTGGTCTTTTACATTTTTTCCACGTTTAAATGCAAACATGGGCACTTCAATGCTGGAATCTATACTTTTGATGATGTGCCAGTTTCTAATTATCAATTTGCGGATTTGGTTGGTATGTGTGCCAAACGTAGTAACACAGATAAGTCTGTTGATTTTGGTCTTTTCTTTGGGGATGAGTAATGATTCCCTAGGGCAGAACCAGGCCCTTTTCATTGATTTCTTTATTAGCCTGTTGGGATACCCTCTTGCCATCAATTTGTCTTTCAATGTGTTGGCTTCTTTCATGTAATCTTCTTTTTTCGCACAATTGCGGCGCAGTCGCAGGAACTGCCCGAAGGGTAGCCCATCTCTGAGTGCGCGCGGATGGTGACTTTTATAGGCGAGTAGTGTGTTACGTTCTGTAGGTTTTCTATGGAGAGAGGTGTACAGCCCTCCATTTTCATATTGTATGTTCAAGTCCAGGAAGGCTATGCTGGATTTATGTATTGTTGAAGTAAAAGTGAGGTGTTGCTGTGTGGTATTTAGATATGCAACAAAGTCATTAAAGTCAGAATTGGTGCCTGACCAGATGAGAAAAATGTCATCTATGTACCGCTGCCAGGATTTAATGTTGGAGCGGTACGAATTTGTGTTGTTAAGGACAAATTTGTGCTCCACATGGTCCATGTATATATTCGCCAGGTTAGGAGCAAAAATTGCTCCCATACTGGTTCCGGAACATTGTTGATAGTAACTGCCTTCTGACACGAAATAGTTATGTGTTAGGGCGATCTGTAAAAGTGAAATGATGAAAGTAGTGGGTACCTGAGTGGGTCTAGGTCTGGTATCTAATAAGCTTTCTATCACCTGTATACTTTCTATTTGGGGTATATTGGTGTACAGAGAGGCAATGTCTAGGGTGGCCAGCCAATCAGTGTCGATGTTATAGGGCCTATCTTCTAACAGGTTAATCATATGCATGGAATCTCTTACATATGTTTCCTGTAATGGGACATAATCTTTGATGAAGAAATCTATATATTTTCCGATGGGCTCTAAGATTGAACCGCATCCAGAAAGTATTGGGCGCCCTGGGGGACTTGTGGTACTTTTATGTATCTTCGGGATGGTGTATAGAACCGGAGTTCTAGGATGTTCTGTATTGAGAAACTCGAATACTTTCTTACTTAAGAATCCTTGGTCTTTCCCTTCTGTGGTTATTCTCAGAATCTCTTTCTTTATTCCGGCCAGTGGGTTACTGTCTAGTTTTTTGTAGTGTTTTACTTCTCCTATTTGTTTCCTGATCTCTGTGTCGTAGTCATTTCTATTTTGGACAACGATTCCACCCCCTTTGTCTGCTGGTTTCAGTATGATGGATTTGTCAGTTTTTAGAGCCTCTAGAGCTCTACGTTCATCCAAGCTGATGTTGTATGGTATGTAATGGTTATTGTTTTTTAGATTATCTATGCCTGCAAGAACTAGTTTTTCAAATGTGAACAGTTCATGTGGCATCAAGCCATTGGTAGGGTAAAAGGTGGAGGTTGGTCTAAGTCCTGTGACAGAGTCTGGTGCGAGGTCTTCTCTGTCCATAAAGAACAGTCTGAGACGTATTTTTCGGAAGAACTGGTACAGTTCTGTTTTGAGATTAAAGAAATTGGTGTGTTCCATAATCACAAATGATAGTCCTTTACTAAGTAGGGAAATCTCAGATGAGGATAGGACATGTTGCGACAGATTGAAAATGGGGATACTTTCTGTTCTGATGTTATCTGGACCTAGTATGGCTGGGGGCCCCACTGGTAGTGTTTGTTCCATGTTTGCCTTTCCCTGCATGCTGGTACCATGTTTTGGCTTTTCTCTTCCCACCTCGGTCTAAAAAGGCTGTCCTGGGTGATTGTCAAAGCGACTTGGTCCTGGTTGGGTGTCAGAGTCGCTTGAGCCTCCTGATGACTCAGAAAAGGTAACAGGCTGATTCCTCCTGAATCTGCCCCAAGTGTTTTGTCTGTTCTGTGTGCCAATTGTGCTATAATAATCCTCTCTTAAGTAAGGATAAGCATTTTTCTTTTGAAAAGTTTTTGATATCTTTCGTCACTTTATCTGCCTTTTTCTTCAGCTCGAAGGAGTTGAAATCGTCAATTGTTTTGTTGAGTTTATCTAGAAGTGTTTTAGCCTCTGCTACTCCGTTGCCACTAAGAAGCTCTTTCTCTAGCTCTTCGATTTCTTTGAGTTCAGCTTTGGCGTGATCTAGCGCCGTTTCTACACCCAAAACCATCCAGTGGCGTGAACAGGTTGTAGAAATGTGGCTGAACCCTCCTTTGAATTTGGGGTCGTCACGGAAAATTCCTGGAACGTTCCTCACCTGTAGCCCTTGTGGGATAATTCCTGCCTTCAAGTATTCAGTCAGCATCTGAGCATGGAGCTCGGTTCTGACATGTTTTTTCTTTGCTTTTTCTAATTTCTCAAGCAGTTGCTGTCGTGGGCTCACAATACTGATGTGTTGGTTGGAAAACAAGGATGGACCACTGGTTATCTTTGCAATATACTCCTCAGTGTATAGGGGGGCTTCTCTCTCTGACATCATAACCCGGGAAGCTAAAAGTAAACCCTACGTATCATAGGGTGTGCAGGAAATCCAAAAATAGGATGAACCCCTTGCGGGGCGGCCACCGCTCTAGGTACTGGGAACAAAGGACAAGGGAACCCTACTCACACAGAGCCTGGGTACGTAATTTAGCAAAGAAACAATGGCTCCTGTGGATTAATAAAGATTATTCTTAATAGAGTATGCACAATGGCAATATACTGGGTTACAATGATGTCAGAAAGAGAGCTAGCCACATACACCATGGATGCGATCAGTTTGTAGAATTGTTTATGCAATAAGAAGGTAAAGTCAACAATACATACATAGGGCTTAGCAATAGAACTACTTATTTACAAAAAATAATAATAATTAAACAGTAGTGAATTGTGTCCCAGTGAAAAACGGTAGGAACCTAAACTAATGGTGACATATTTTGTGACATATGTACAAGGTTTCCTTTCAAAACATTTAAGCGACCATTAAAAAATACATTGTATTGAACAGCACTCTATGCAATGATAGGTGCTGAATGATGGTTCGCTTTTCTAAACAGTCGACGGCGTTTCGACCCTGTGTGCAATGTAGGGTCTCTTCAGGACCTAAGAATGTAGGGACACCTAAAAGAAAGGGGAGGATACCGTCAGTATGTGGCCATAATGAGCAACTGCGTGCGTCAAGGGAAGGAGCAGTGTATGTAAAGTACCTGAAAGGTAGCCTGCTCTGCCTAATGTGGAGAACAGTGTCACCGTGAGTGGAGTGAAGAAAAAAACTCACAGGGAACCCAGCCGGGCGCTGTGAAAAGGTAAGAAAACACGTTGGAATCTGATGACACATGCTGGCAGTGCCTAATTAACATATGCAGGTGGATGAACGAAATGGACTTACCCCATATGAGGGTAGTGGTAGGCAGGCAGAAAGAATAACACGACCGGGAACAACCTCGGCGATAGTGAAGGTACTGGACATGCAGAAATGACGAGCGCTGTATAAAGAAGAATGATATGACTGTGTAGACATTCATAAGCTGTACTTAGTACATGAAACAGCAAGATTGCAAGTGCAGACTTACCCGTGTGGGTATGTCTGAGCGCTGTGGGCAAAGGAGCAGGACCGAACACTGAAACTGTGCGTGGCTACACGGGCAATAGCTCCGTTTCAACGTATATATAGATGGCTAGCGTCCATCAGTCAGGATCTGAAAACAAATACAAAAATGCGGGGAACTTAGTGTGTCCGAATTACATGGACACTCTGAAAAGTGTCCGTAGTTAACAGGGGGTGTTCCTGCTGCTCTTACCTTGATAAGGCTTGGATAATAATATGCCTGCTCCCAGGGTACTTCGGAACAGAAGCGCGTCTGTCTCTCTGTTCGGTGCGATGACAGTGAACTATGGGCCGCCTAACGATAAATAAGGTGTCTGTTCCCGCCATTTGGCGGGTGAACAGACATGGCTGCAGAATCTAGTCAGCCGATTCAATCTGATGCTCTGTGTGCGTCAGTAGAGATGAACGACAGAATAATGGAGAAAGTTACAGACTATTGACATGGTTGTAGCATCCTCTGATGAATTGCTACTTTAGTGGGCATGTGGCGTGTTGGTCTAACAGGGTGGAATTAGATAATTTGCATGTGTATGCTTCTGTGGAGGTGAACATGTGACTGTGGTATTATTGATCGATCAACCATGCTTCTGGATAAAAAGATACTCCATTGGGCATGTGGTGTTTGGGATTAACAGGCAGGAAATAAACAATGACAATATGTATTAATAAGTGTATGCGGAGCAAAAATCATGGCACACGACGTGTACGTGTATGTACATGTGAATTCATGAATCCCCGTATCCCAATAGTGGTAACCGTAATTTGATATTGATACAACATGGCTACCTGTGATCATGATAAAATACTGATACATATTACCACTTCTGCATACATGACTTAGTTGTACAGTAATAATGTCTGGATTAGTCTGGCGATCCAGCGCACCAGTCTCCATGTTGTGTGAAAACATACAGACTTACTATGTACTTTACGGTGGGAATACAGAGAACCGTGCGTGATGTCACGTACTGAGTACAGTGTGATGTCTTGCAGCCAGACTCAAGGATAGCAGCAATCAACGTTAAGTAACATCATTGTTTCTCGGTTATTTACATACTGAGAATTTTCTAAACAAATTGTGATGTATATTGTGGTAGTCAGGTACTCAGTGTTGTAACGAAGTAACGCCATTCTTCGGCAGAGTTTAACCCTTGTATGATAGAGTCTGTACGTTCTATCCAACGACACTCTAGTCGTTGTAGAATTTGCGTGAGGTCTCCTCCTCTAGATGGAATAGATGCTTTATCTATAACTTGCCATCTGATATCGTCTGCTGTGTGCTTTTTGTCAGAGAAATGATTTACCAAGGGGGCGTTAGCTACAGAATTTCTGATTCGGCTACGGTGTTGTCCTATTCGTGCTTTAACTGGTTGTTGGGTTTGCCCAATGTAGGGCAAGCCACAAGGACATGTTATACAGTATACAACATTTCTTGTATTGCAATTGGCAAAAAATTCAAGTGTGTGTTTTACGTTTGCGTGTTGAAAAGTTTTGGTGTTCAAAGTGAAGGCACAAGCTACACAATTGCCACATTTGAAATGCCCCTTGACCTCTGGTAGGCCCCAGGTAGACTGTAAAGATCTCATTGTTTGTAGTGGGTTTTCCAAAGATGATCGGATAAGGTGGTCTTTTACATTTTTTCCACATTTAAATGCAAACATGGGCACTTCAATGCTGGAATCTATACTTTTGATGATTTGCCAGTTTTTAATGATCAATTTATGGATTTGGTTGGTATGTGTGCCAAACGTAGTAACACAGATAAGTCTGTTGATTTTGGTCTTTTCTTTGGGGATGAGTAATGATTCCCTAGGGCGGAACCAGGCCCTTTTCATTGATTTCTTTATTAGCCTGTTGGGATACCCTCTTGCCATCAATTTGTCTTTCAATGTGTTGGCTTCTTTCATGTAATCTTCTTTTTTTGCACAATTGCGGCGCAGTCGCAGGAACTGCCCGAAGGGTAGCCCATCTCTGAGTGCGCGCGGATGGTGACTTTTATAGGCGAGTAGTGTGTTATGTTCTGTAGGTTTTCTATGGAGAGAGGTGTACAGCCCTCCATTTTCATATTGTATGTTCAAGTCCAGGAAGGCTATGCTGGATTTGTGTATTGTTGAAGCAAAAGTGAGGTGTTGCTGTGTGGTATTTAGATATGCAACAAAGTCATTAAAGTCAGAATTGGTGCCTGACCAGATGAGAAAAATGTCATCTATGTACCGCTGCCAGGATTTAATGTTGGAGCGGTACGAATTTGTGTTGTTAAGGACAAATTTGTGCTCCACATGGTCCATGTATATATTCGCCAGGTTAGGAGCAAAAATTGCTCCCATACTGGTTCCGGAACATTGTTGATAGTAACTGCCTTCTGACACGAAATAGTTATGTGTTAGGGCGATCTGTAAAAGTGAAATGATGAAAGTAGTGGGTACCTGAGTGGGTCTAGGTCTGGTATCTAATAAGCTTTCTATCACCTGTATACTTTCTATTTGGGGTATATTGGTGTAAAGAGAGGCAATGTCTAGGGTGGCCAGCCAATCAGTGTCGATGTTATAGGGCCTATCTTCTAACAGGTTAATCATATGCATGGAATCTCTTACATATGTTTCCTGTAATGGGACATAATCTTTGATGAAGAAATCTATATATTTTCCGATGGGTTCTAAGATTGAACCGCATCCAGAAAGTATTGGGCGCCCTGGGGGACTTGTGGTACTTTTATGTATCTTCGGGATTGTGTATAGAACCGGAGTTCTAGGATGTTCTGTATTGAGAAACTCGAATTCTTTCTTACTTAAGAATCCTTGGTCTTTCCCTTCTGTGGTTTTTCTCAGAATCTCTTTCTTTATTCCGGCCAGTGGGTTACTGTCTAGTTTTTTGTAGTGTTTTACTTCTCCTATTTGTTTCCTGATCTCTGTGTCGTAGTCATTTCTATTTTGGACAACGATTCCACCCCCTTTGTCTGCTGGTTTCAGTATGATGGATTTGTCAGTTTTTAGAGCCTCTAGAGCTCTACGTTCATCCAAGCTGATGTTGTATGGTATGTAATGGTTATTGTTTTTTAGATTATCTATGCCTGAGGGAACTAGTTTTTCAAATGTGAGCAGTTCATGTGGCATCAAGCCATTGGTAGGGTAAAAGGTGGAGGGTGGTCTAAGTCCTGTGACAGAGTCTGGTGCGAGGTCTTCTCTGTCCATAAAGAACAGTCTGAGACGTATTTTTCGGAAGAACTGGTACAGTTCTGTTTTGAGATTAAAGAAATTGGTGCGTTCCGTAATCACAAATGATAGTCCTTTACTAAGTAGGGAAATCTCAGATGAGGATAGGACATGTTGCGACAGATTGAAAATGGGGATACTTTCTGTTCTGATGTTATCTGGACCTAGTATGGCTGGGGGCCCCACTGGTAGTGTTTGTTCCGTGTTTGCCGTTCCCCTGCATCCTGGTACCATGTTTTGGCTTTTCTCTTCCCACCTCGGTCTAAAAAAGGCTGTCCTGGGTGATTGTCAGACAAACATGGCTACATCAGCGTGAGCTTGCCTCTTCATGGTACAGTTACGTCGAGCAGCAACAGTACAACCTTCCATTTGCACAGATCAGAAGCAGCTTGGGTCGCTGCAATGCAAGCATCTCCCCCTCACAGAATCAGTAATAAGTGGGCAGTACCAATAAAACCTTCTCGTCAATACAGAACGCGTGCAGTTTAGCAACAGGAAAATAATATTTTGTCTCATTCAAAACATGCACCACTGCGTCAGGCACTGAGCAAGCTTACAAAAAAAGAGGTACAGCATAACAGAGGTAGTACAAGATCACACACATCACAGACAAAATTCAGCTCAAGCATAAGTAGCATGCAGTTTACACAGAGATCTTTGCAGCAGATGCTTAGTCCACTGAGCCAAGTGTATAGAATGGAAGAAAAATGTGTGAGTTCTGCTGTTACTCTCCATCACTCCTGTTTTCAAAAGTGATGCTGTTGGTGCTGCTTCTGACTTCTCCTGAATGTCCTGCGGCAGTCATTGTGAGTCCTTCTGCTACTGATGTCTCTGATGATGCTATGCCACGCCAAACCTGCTGCTGGGTCTGCCCATCATCATAATGTCATTCTCTTCTGGATCAGCTATCAATTCAACAGCTGCCACCCCAAAGGATTGATTAGAATAGGAAAACAATAAAAAGTGTGGGTGGCAGTATTATCCACAGACACCACAAGGGCAGTTAAACCTAATTGGTAAAGGACAAGAGATTCCATGCTGGAGCATCTCTTAGGACATGTGTCACAATCATTAGGGTAAAACTTGGACTATTATGGATACACATGTGTGCAAATGTGGGTACAGCTGACAAAGCAGGGTCACTGCACTCCATGTGGAAGAATTCTCCGTCCAATTACATCAGCAACTATATAAATTCGTACATCGTCCTGTGTGAGAGCAGACAACACCTGTTTGAAAGGGGACCAGGATGGGTGTACTCCCTCTCCATCTTCCAAGGCCAGCAGAAGAAGCTTACCAACTGAGGAGAAGGGGCACTTTTCTTTACTCTCACCTTTGTCAATGATGCAAAATTTGCAGCTTCTGGGGTCAATGTGACATATCCTTCAAATGGCAACGTAGTCTTCCACCTAGTATTTCCTCCCACAAAAATTGTACCAGTCCTCTTTCTATTTCGCATGCCATACTCTCCCTTAAACCCCTCTTCATCATTCATCCTTCTCTCACTTCTAAGACACATCCACCCCACAACCTACCATTTCACATCCTGCCTTCCTTTATTTTACAGACTGTCTTCTTACTGTCCAGCTCACATGATCTTCTTTCACACTGTTGACCTCTCTTCCTACTACTTTCCTCTAGCTTGACCCTCTCTCATCCTTCTCTCTTCCTTACCCTCTTCTCACTAGCTCCTTTCACACAGCTTTTAATCTCACCATCTTTTCAGAACCCTTCTCTCTTGCACCTAACCGCTCTCCAACACCAACCTCTTACCCACAACTCCCCCACAGGGCCAGCTTTAGCGCTGGTGGTGCCCAGTGCGGCAATCTTTTTTGGAGCCCCCCATTATCTCCTTCTTGGATTTCCTCACTACCACCCAGCAAAAGTGCCCCTCATCTCTACATAGCCCTTTTCTCACATACATTTCATTTGTTTTAAAGCGTTGATAAACGCTGGCTTTACTAATCCACTCAGCTATATCCATAAAATACAGATCTGTCCTTTGCAGCAGGCATAATAACCCTCTGTGCTACTTTATAGTGAGTCAAAACTATCACCAGACAAAACTCTGATCTCTCTCTCTAGCAGGAACATTAACTATCTTGACATTTTTATTGCTGCCTGAAAGCTGGGCGCACAAGGAAGTCTGCAGCAGGTGCTTTTAAATCTTAAGTTATTGCTAAAGACAGCACCCCCCTCCCCAGGTCAGGGCTCCCCCTCCAGCTCAGCGTCCAGTGCCGCCACACCAGTCGCACCGCCCTAAAGCCTGCCCTTATCCCACACACCCTCTTATAACCTCCCCTCACTAAAATCCCCCCTTTTACTCAGTTTCACTTGTCACACACTCACCTATCAAATCCTACATTCCCTTCAACACCCTATCCTTACATGCCCTTTTTCCACACCTTCTTGCTCCTTTCTCTTGCTCACCCTTTTCTCCCTCTCACCAAGTCTTCCCTTGTCCCCGTTCTGTCTTGTTTTCACCCCAACACCAGTCGTGGCTCGCATGACTCGTGGGTGGGGGGGGCGGGTGGGGGGGTCATGCGGGGTTCACGCGGGGCAATTTAAATTTAAAAAAAACTTACCTTACCGGGTCCTGCGCCGCCTCCGCTCCTGGCCGGGTCCCGCGTTCAGCAGTAACAGGAAGCAGGCATCCTCCCTCCCCTCCCCTCAGCCAATCACAACACTGCAATGGCAGCAGTGTGATTGGTGTGGATGGCGCTCAGCCGGGGGCCTGTAGGGAGGCCATTTTCTCTATGTAGGCTGCATGCAGCCTACATAGAGAAAATGCAGAGTGCGCATGACTGGTTTGGTCAGCCCCAGAGGGCCGACCAAACAGTCAGGGCCCACAGCATTGGTCAAGCCACTCCTCCCCGACCCGCCCACCCACCTGCCCCCAACCAGGCATACCGTTCTGCTTTCTCGAACCGCAAGAAGCAGAAACATAAAAGGTATTTAAAATACCATTTTATGTTTCTGCTTCTCGCACTGCGAGAAAGCAGTGGGGCGACGCTCCTCCGCCCTAATGGAGGAGCTGCCCCTGCCCAACACCCTCTCTCTCGCTCACTCCTACACTCTCCATCTCACACTTTTGCCAGTGATGGATGTGTTATTAAATTCTTACATTACCAGGACACGTGTTTAAGAATCATTTTTCACACTTGCACTAGTGAAAACAAAACTGTGGTACACAATGAAGATATATTAACCAGAGAAATATATGGAGCAAACTCTATGGAGACTGTAGACTTAAATCAATGCATTGATGACTTGAAGACAAAATGTGACTGTCTCATGGATATTTACTTGTGAATGAGAAGCAAAATAACTTTTAGAGATTATTTCAATACTGCTGTGCCAAGTATTTCATGGTGCACAGATTTTACTGTGTTACACACATACCAATCTGTTAAAAAAGGTATTAAACATGTGTGTGCTCTGTGCTGCATATGATGCATTGTGATACAAAAGGGGATGATGGACGGAACGTTTGAGCCAATCAAACACTCACCCCCAGTCAACTGATCTGGGTTTAATCCATCATCATTCTTTAGCTCACTCCACCACCCCAGTTCAGACATGGCCATATGCAAATCAGTCTGACCCTGTGCCTCATGGGAACAGTCCAGCCCGAACTGCCAAGCCATGTCTTCCCTGGACCGGAAACAAGCATCCTAGGACCGGTTTCTGGCATTTCAGCCGTCATCAGCCAGGCTTGCTTGAATCCAGTGGCAAAGTGAGCAAGGGACCCACGTCTGGGCATACCCCCGCCAACTTAGGGCGACCAAAGTGATACAAAAGGGGATGATGGACGGAACGTTTGAGCCAATCAAACACTCACCCCCAGTCAACTGATCTGGGTTTAATCCATCATCATTCTTTAGCTCACTCCACCACCCCAGTTCAGACATGGCCATATGCAAATCAGTCTGACCCTGTGCCGTCATCAGCCAGGCTTGCACTGACCAAGAATTCTCCAATGAAGAGCAAACCACTCACCTAAGTTGGCAGGGTATGCCCAGACGTGGGTCCCTTGCTCACTTTGCCACTGGATTCAAGCAAGCCTGGCTGATGACGGCTGGAATGCCAGAAACCGGTCCTAGGATGCTTGTTTCCGGTCCAGGGAAGACATGGCTTGGCAGTTCGGGCTGGACTGTTCCCATGAGGCACAGGGTCAGACTGATTTGCATATGGCCATGTCTGAACTGGGGTGGTGGAGTGAGCTAAAGAATGATGATGGATTAAACCCAGATCAGTTGACTGGGGGTGAGTGTTTGATTGGCTCAAGCGTTCCGTCCATCATCCCCTTTTGTATCGCATATGATGCATTGGCAGCTTTGGGGCAATATTATGAACAGTTAATTTGACTAGTTGCAGAGCCATGGCGCCTGGTTTTTGCATTTACACTAACTAAAGTAAGCAGATATAACTATAACACGAAAATTCTCAGAGTTAGATCAAGGTTTTAAACTGCACAACTCGGAAACACTAAGGGCCTGATTATGAGTTTGAGCATTATTTAAAATACCCGATAAATAACAATAACACATGGTATGTTTTTTATACGGTGTGATTAATAACACCTATTACGAGTTTGTGGAGAATAACATGTAGATTTTGGTATTTAAAGCACCAAAATCTGCATGATATGGAAACTCCTGAATGTTTTTCACCCTTTAAATTTTTGGCAGGTTTGATTTGCTGAAATTTAACAAAGTTTGAGATATTTAATACCTCCGATAATTATCTAATACATGAAATACCTTCAAACTCGTAATTCCAACTCATGCGTAAACTAGAGTTTACAACCCACTCGTAATCAGGCCCAAAGACAGGGACATCTTAAGTATTTTGGGGGCCCTGGGCCAAATTTATTTTGGGGGCCCCTGTTCAGAACAGCTTTGAATTTATGATCTAGTTACAGCTCTTTTGTGCCCTCTTTGGACAGGCCACTGACAGTGCACAGGCACACGTCTAATTTCTAATATTCAGGGATAGTGAGTGTGCTTTCAATAATGTAACACAGCAGCAGTTCACGGATATTACTACAAAAAATCTCTGTGTCATATGAATATGTGAGGTCCTGTTTTGATCTAAAAGAAACTTTTTTATCAATATTGCATGAAACATAAACGCAACATTTCTCTGCAAAATGTCTGTAATAGACTCTCACACATCAGCCACATTAAAAATAAATTAAAGGAAAACGGTATTTGAAACAATCTGTTTAAGAATTATTCAAGGTCATCAGGGCAAGACTCTGCAGAACAGAGCTGGCTCTATCAGGGGCAACCCTGAAAGGCTGGGGCCCTGGGCCAGAGCCCACTTTGCCCATGCCTTAAAACATCTCTGCCCAAAGAAACGGCCCTTGCTAACTGTTTCTGAGTTGTGTTGTGGGAAAATCATCCTCTAACTCGAAGAAATTCTGAGTTATATTTATGCACTTTTGGGTTGCAGAAGATCACGAGGCTGAGCATCAGGTCGAAAATTACAATGTGGGCAAAGTACTGCCCATGGCTCCTCAGAAAGCTTGTTTCTAGCAAAAAACAGGCCTGCGGCTCTGTACTGAGCCAGCACTACTGTAGGTGGACCACCTGCTAAAAACTCGAGCCTTTTTGAGCCGCAGGCCTGGCTGTGGCCCACCTTGAGATTCTCCAGAACTCTTGAACCAAAAACGAACCGAACTTTGATGTATGTTCTGCCTGTAGTTCTCTCTCTGTTTCTCCAATCAGCAGAGGAAGGACCTTTTCCTATTTTTGATCATAAATTATAAGACCCTATCCCTGTGCAGCCGATGAATTTAAGAGGTGCTGGCCAGCATCGTGCTAATAAACTTTTGCATTTTTGACGGCCCTGTGCGACCCGTGCAGCTGCAGAAGGCGGTGGTCATCACCACTGTAAGCTTTTTTTACAACTTCGATTACCCCTTACTTAACAGATAAAAAAATCTTTAAAACAACGTGTACAAAGCACATTACCCAAGGCCTTTTATACCTGCTGCATTCCAAACTTTTATTTAAACAGAACGCTCTTCTCTATGGGCTTGGGTGACCAGGCATCCTGAGTTTGCCGGGACAGTCCCGATTTTCCGCAAGCTGTCCCGGCAGATTTCGGCCATTTTGGCTCATGTCCCGGGTTTTAGAAGGGGTGGACTGAAAACAGCGAGAGGCACTTTTTGAGGTGTTCTGAAGCTGTGCTAGTTAGCAGATGTTATAAGTAAGCAATTTAATTAGCAGGTATGATGCTGGTTTTAAAAATTACGGGGCATATTAACAACGAGGCGATAAACAATTATCGCCGCTTTAGCGTCCGTTTTCGGACGAAAAGCGGCGATAATCTTATCGCCTAATCAGCAAGGTCACGCTATCGCGTGAATCCTTGCACTATCGCCTCTTTCTCAACGCCCATCTTTGAATCTCTAATGAGATGCAAAGTGGGCGTTACTGGGCGTGCCCCGGATGGGCTACGTTGCAAATATCGCCAATGGAAAACCAGCGATGTTCCCTGCAAAAGGGCGATAACCTCGCTATCTCTGGAATCTTTATCGCCCTGGAGTAACGCGTTGTTAATAACGCGCTACCAGGGCGATAAATACCAGAGATAGGCGGCGATAATATAATTATCGCTAAGCACGGCCAGCGATAATTATCGCTGGCCGTTGTTAATATGCCCCTACATTTTATTTATTCCCTTAGTGACTCTTCTGTGTTCCTATGTTGACGAGAAGTGTCATTCTGCTCCTCTCCATTGATGTCAAGTTGTAGTCCTTCTTCTATTTTTGCAAAATGTCCCGGTTTTTGGTTCTCAAGATCTGGTCACCATACTATAGGCGGGCAAGCCACTGAAAGCTCGAGCCAGGCTCGAGCCTCATGGCAGGCTATGGCACAGCTGGAGGTCCTCTTGGACCCTCGAACCCAAAGTGAGCTGAGCTTTCATGTGCCTTCTGGCTGCCATCTATGCTCTACCCTCACCTGCCAAGAATTATAGGCAAAGCCATAACCCTTGGTGTGAAAGCGGTAAGAGAAAGAGATACACTTTTTTATTGTAAAGTCTGTTTATTGAAAGTAAAGCAAAACCAAAGGCCAAACAAATTGAGGGCACATGTCCCAGTAAGAGAAATAGCAAAATAAGATCACATTCCATGTTGCACGTCAAAACATCATAAGAAAGAGATACACTTTTGGTGACTGAACGGTACAATGTTGAACTAGAAAAGCAGGGATCAATCCCGGCTTATGTACTTCATAAAGCTATGTGATCCTCCGCAAAAAAAATTGTTTTACTGAGCCTCCTTCTTTTAATTGTCACATATGAGAACACCTACATATACGTAAGTTTAGGGTGTGCCCTGTACGAAAACGTCTTGAGTTTGATTTAATACATTATATAATGTTGCTCGGTCTAAGATCTAGACCATATATGGCATACACATGACACGTGACTTGGCCCATAGTTCACCAGTGGCATTGTTGTCAGGAGGGAGAGGGCAGGAATGTTTAAATCTATCACTTTTAATAAATGCCTCTTGATGCCGTGATATAATCAGATACACTAAAGAGAAAAGCTTTCACATATAAAATAAATACACTTTTTTGAATTTTAAAGAAACTTTGGGGCAGATTTACAATGAAAATGACTCAGTGCATTCCGCAAGCCATTTGGCTGCGCAGCACTGAGTCACTTTCGAAGCACAGGGATGCGACATATTTACAACAATATGTCGCATCTCTGTGCTTCCCCCGTGCTGGCGCACAAACTGCAGCCATGCGTCGGCGCAGGCACCCTTGCACCATGGTGCAAGGATGCCTGCGTCGTGGGTAGATTGTTTATGTGCAGGAAGGGGCACCTTCCTGCACAAAAACAATCACTACAGGCAATTCCCTCTCTCAATGCGTGCTGCAGAATGCAGCATGCATTGAAAGAGGAAAAAACGAGGAGAAATTAAAACATTTCTCCTCATTGCGCCTCCCTATGCCTCCCCTGGGGAGGCGTAGGATTCACACGCATTTCTAGATTTACGATTCGTCGTAAATCTGGAAATGTGTATCGTTCCATGGGTGTTGGGTGGGAACACCCACAGCAACACCCATGGAACGCCCCTTTCACGCAAAGTGCTGCGTGTAAAGGGGCCATATTTACAAGGACAGGAAAAGCCACGCAGGGTGGCTTTCCCTGTCCTTGTAAATATGGAGCAGTAAGAAACGCCACCAGTACGTCACAAAAAGTGACGTACTGGTGGCGCAGGGGGCTTGTAAATCTGCCCCTTCGTATTTTTTTTACAATATGCTTATTTGTATGACTTACGTGCTAAGGGGCTTATTTACAAGGCCCTTGCGCCACTTTTGCGTCATTTTTAACATTGGAAAATTGACGCAAAATTGGTGCAAGGGGCTTGTAAATCTGCCCCTAAATACTTTCAGGGCTCGACTTGTGCACGGGCTCGTACAGCTCAGCCAGACCCTTGACTCAGCTCTCCCTGTTAATTTGCTGGCTCACCCATCTATATTTCTCTCACGCCTCGCCAGTTCGCCGTCCGCTCTCTAGTGAGTGCCCTGAAACCCTCAAAATATCCTGACCACACAGCTGTCTTCCAGCGTGAGGCTGCTGCCTGCATGGTTTGTAATTGATGGGAAAGAAGCGCGGAAGATAGAGGTTAGGCTTAACAGTGAAGAGGTCGAAAGAGTATACGTCAGCAGTGGAATGCAGCATTAAAACGTGCTTGACGCAAAGGCTTGCAAGGATTGAGTAAAGGTTTTTACCTTTTGCAGTTCTGTGTCCAAATGTAAAGACAGATAATATGGATTTCAAATAGACCACTACAGATTTCTTTGTAGATGGCAAAGTGCTCACTGTATGTCTATTTGTCCTTATCATATTTTTGTTACGCTCCCCTGAACTCAAGATGTTCTTTCTAGAGGTTTGCATTAAATACTTGAAACAAGAACTACATATGTATATTTTATGAACGGGATTGTCTTTATCAAATTAGCCAGAAAATAGGTGATTGAAACGGGCAACAGCATTACATTGTTAATCACCCGCCTCGTAGTTAATTTATCTAGATCGTTTAAATCCTGACAGGCAATTAGGTGTCCACAATAAAAATCCATAATCTAATCAGGCAGAAGCTACTGTAGCCTGTCAGCTAATGTACAAAGCTTGTCATTTAGCAACATCCATTTAAACACTCCACTCCACTCCACAATTAGGACACTAAGGATATATATTAGGAGATAGATTTTGCCTTTGGGATAAACGATTAATGCATGCCATCAAAGTCTGTGATATATGAGCAAAACTTGTATAGTAGCAACATGGGACACAACTGCTAGACTGGCCAGTAAGGTCAGTTGGGTAAATGCCCACTCTGTTGCTGAAGGTGCAGTGCAACATTGGTTTGATCATGTTTACAAGCAAAGTACAATCTGAGTACAAGTCTTAAAATTCATTGTACGGCTTACTGTAAGGAATTGACTCGTTTTGCATGATCATCGGCAAGTTTTTGAACTGATGTAGCTGGTTTTCCGACTCTGAAGGTACGCTGAGTCCTGCCGAACAGGACTCAGTGGCAGTACCTTGACTCTTAAAAGGATATATGTTTAATTGTCTCACCCACAAGTGGCGTAAGTTAATTTACTTATAAGTACCTAGTATATGGAGGGTATCCAGGGTCTATAAGTTAAAGTGTCCCTTGTGGACTGCAGCACTCATTGTGCCGCCACAAGTGTGAAAAAACAAATCATGAATCACAGCCTGCCATTGCTGACTGGGCAAAGCAGTTTTACACTGCTAACTTGACTTTGCCATTTAACCCCTTGTGTGCTCTGGACGGCCCCCGGCCGTCCTACGTCACGCTGGGCGTGTGCTCAGGACGGCCGGGGGCCGTCCGAACGCCGCCGATTCCGCAGCGTGGCGCTAATTCCCCGCCTGTGCAGAAGAATTAGTTAGTGGGTGGAGTTCGAACGGCCCCCGGCCGTCCTGAGCACACGCCCAGCATGACGTAGGACGGGGCACGCAAGGGGTTACACCCCCTAATTAAATCCCCGCACCGTGGCGGAATTAGCGCCGCAGGGAAGGGGTTAAAGTAATGCCAAATCACAAACCTTCCCTTTTAATATTTATAAGTCACCCCTAAGGCAAGCCTATTGAGCCCTAAAGACAGGGTGCATTCTATTAAAAAGATGGACATGTGTTGTTATAATTTTACATGTCTTGACAGTAAAAACCCTGCGTTGTCGTTTTTACTTTGGAAAGACTAGTAGACCTGTTGGCGAATACAGAGTCACATGCTGGCAACTCAGCAGTGCTAACTTCTGAATGGGACAACTAAATGTGATACTTCAAGGTTTCAAAAGACTCGTTGCATTAAACATGACTTGATGATCAAGTTAAATTTAATGTAACTTTTGCACAAATGGCAACGTTAGAAAGTAATTTTTTTTGGAGTCACTACAGTGTTTTTGGGCACATATATGAAGATTGGCACCATAACGTTCGCATCTGAGCACATGGTTTTAAGCACACACTGGTGTTGTGATGAACATTTTCAGCGCTTGATGACTGAGATTTGCATAGCTGGTTTACTACACTTTTCCAGGCATTTCTGAAGGAAGTGGCCCGTTTAGGGTCACTCGGGTCACTAATGACCACCTCTCAGCCTTCCATACCAAATGAAGAGTCGGTCAGACAGTAGAGAATACAAACCAGTAACTGCTTATTATATACACTCAGGGGGATATTCTCAAGAACATGCGATAATCATCGCCAAAAAAGGCTAACGCACGTTTTCATATCGCCGTCTATCGCGGGAAAATAACTCCGTGTTAACGTCGTATTCTCAACACGGCGGTAACATGCAATAGTCTCCCGATAACGCGTCAAATGGCCGCGATAACATCACCAGGACGGCGATAAAAATCCATACCCGAACGCGGAAAAAGTCACGATGGGCCCAACCGCGATACCAAACCAGCGTAAGCTGCGCCAGCCTGCAAGTCCCACAAGTCAGGCGGCCAAAATCACTATAAAAGCGGCAACCAAAAACACAAACAAGACCCAAACAACTGTGAAGCACCATGGAGGTAGCCGGAGTAAGAACAGAGGACAACCAGAACCCCACAAGCCCCACGGAGGACCAGCCTGGGACCATCATTGGGGAGACGGTGGCAGGTGTCGGGGGACCAGACAAGGCACAACATGACCTTAGCCAACAGCAACAGGGTGAGTAATGACCAGGGACTGGGGGGACGGGAGGAGATGGGCACAATGGCACACATGCACAAGTAAGTATAGCACATCTGCGAACAAACCATGCCCAAGAGTCACAACTCCGACCAAGGGCCCAATTTACCCAAGTCTGCAACAGCTCAGCACTGCATAAGCACAGAAGTGAAAGGCACACCGCCTGAAAGGGATAAGGGCCAGCAAAATCAGACCCGAAGGGGCAAAACACCCACAATGCAGCACACACACAAGATGCAGAGCACCCCAACATTGACAACAATGTGGTACAAACTGAAACACTTTCACAACAGAACAGAGGACACAACTGCTGCCGCCTGTGTTAAGAAAATGGCCATTCGCATTTGGCATAGTAGGAAACTGTGAGATGACAATGTACAAGTACAACCTCACATCCATGATGGTGTAGAAATGCCAAGTGTCCCGCTTCAAATAGGTGTCTCCACATACACCGTCACAATGTACATTGCCATGCAGTCTGACAGTAAACTTGCACAATGCGTGAACATACATGTGAACACAATGTCAATCTGCATTTCCCTTCACATTGCAGAGGGAGAATCAACACCTCCTGCAGAGCAGACCCAACAACACAGCACTGATGATGAAGAGGACCTCCCCAACATCTACACCGATGCACTCCAACAGCTCAGGGACAGCTCCGGCACACCACCTCCAGGAGCAGGGCAGCCCAGCTGCATCCATGAGACCCCACCCCCTGCACAGGCCACACAGCAGGCAGCACCCACCACAACAACTGTCTCCCAGGACCCCCACGACCAACATATGGCCTCCCAACGCCGTGTGTTAGGGTGCCAGGAGGAGATGTCTGACCAGCTGCGGGTGGGGTTCGACCTCATGGCAGCCAAACTGGATGCCATACGTGGGTGTCTAAGTCCCATTAGGGACCACTCACAGTCCCTAACGGACACCCACTGTCCGCTCCTTGCTCTACAATAAGCCATGGCTGACATCGCTGGAGTCATGACTCTGAGACAAGAACAACTGTCCAGTCAGAGTGGCCCCAGCGATGTCATCCATGAGTTGGGACACATAAGGAGAATGATGGAGAGCTTGGAGCGGATGCAGGCGGAAAGAATGTGTGCCACGGCTGCACACCAGCGAGATGTAGCTGTGATCTTCCATGCCCTGCAGATCCTCGTCATGGCATTGCCACCACAAGGCCTGGCGCGGATGGATGCTGGTGCCACTACTACATCCACATCTCCTCCCCCTGAAGTGTCAGTGCCACACAGTGCAGCAGATTTCCCACCTCCGTCCCCTGATGTGTCACTGCCACACAGTGATGCAGACAGAACACCACCACCCGCATGTGAGGCACCTGACACATCAGAGGACGAAGATGATGATGAATCTGGCTTTGTGGCTAGAATCAAATGTTAGCATTCATCTCCGCCATATGGCCGTGTTCAGCTTGGTTCTGCCCTCTGCATCATGCCCTGGAATAACACCTCCCACTGTCCCCCCCCATACACTGAGCGACACTCACCTTGGACCTCGACATGGACTGCCATATTTGGTGTGGTTACCAATGACACAGCAATCACACTGCAGACTGTAGTCTTCCACTCCCTATGAACTTGTCAATCCCGAAAGGACTCTGGCTGGCCCTACACAGGGCAACAATGTAAAGTGGGGTTTGCATGGCCCTGTAGTGGCCCAGCTTCAACACTCCACTGAATGTGAATAAAACATCCCAATTCACACTGATGTGTCATGGCCATGACCATTTAAGAATGAAAGTACGGATGAATGTAGGGACAGTGGTTCCACAAAAGAGGCACTCCCTGGGTAATGCTATCAATGCGCATGTATGGCCGTGACCCAGATTGGCATTGAGACACACATTGTCATTCAAATCAACACTCATCACAGTTGAATACAAGTGAAGCTGCGTAGACTTTATTAGCATATGCGTGTCAGTACAGGCAAGATAAGTGCCACAACATGCAGACCAATGCAGCAGTATGTCAGAATGAGGAACCTTGCGAAGTGCCGCTGTCCACTCCGGGGGAGTGCCTCACCTTTCACAGGTGTGTGTTAACACGCGTTGTTGTCCGCTCATGTTTTCGGAGTCCAGGCGAGTGCAGCCATGTCCACTGTTGTCGTGGGATATGTGACCAGATCTCTAATATGCAACAAGGTGTCGGGACATGTGCAAAGTGTTCCAATCAGTTGTGGCTGCAGATACGTAGTTACTCGTCCATGAAAGCGATTGCAGCTTCGTAGGCTAACATTTCCAACATGAGGTCGGTGTGGACTTCATCAGACAGGACGGCGAGGCGATCTATTAGCAGGTCTGGACAGATGTGCTGTGTCCACCCCCTTTCACCAATTAGCACTACAGCCCAATATGGGAGCGGTTCAATGTGGTCACTGCACACGATGATTTTTGCAATCTCCCAGGTCCAGCTGCCAGCATGTATGCCAAGTATCAAGGCATCCCATAAACGGGTATCACGGTGACACTCCTGGTCGTGGGCCAACAGGGGGCGCACACACATGTCAAAATCCAGTTCAGCTACCATCCTGTTGGATAGGCAGACATCCATGGACCACTCGAACATGCACGATCGACAATGCAACACAGGCTGAATGCAGGTGACGTTGGCAAGGCGGAAGCTTAGCCGGTAACTGTTCCGCAGCACTGCCAATGGCAGTGCCCCCAGTGAATGCAGCATTCGTGCACGGTACAGTTCCACGTGACAGGGGTTGTGCATGTGTCCGGGATGTTCGGCCATTGCGTTAGTGGCTCTTGTGGAAGCGGCACTGTTCTGACCTGCGCCAGTTCTGTGGATGAAATGCCACATCTCGTATCAATGAGTTGTTATAGTGTGCACCGGTTGTACGCCTGGGATGTTGTGGGAGTAAGTGTGAAGGCCATTCCATGCAAGATAACTTCGAGCAAGGATTTCTGTGTGTGGGGTGTGTATACGTTGGTCTTTTGTCTGGCTGTGCGTAGTGTGGGAGTCATCATCAGCTGCTACAGTATCTGTCAGGGGGTGCCGGGCACATGCAATTCCGAGGTCAGAGGTGCAGATGTGTTTCCGCCTGATAGTTCAGACAAAGGAGCTTCCATCCCTAGTGTAAGTTTGTAATCTGCTTGCATTCATGGGATGTGAAGTGGCTTGTTGGGGGTGGGGTGGGATGAGTGGGACTTTGTGATTCATTATTGGCATGACTTGCATGTGGCATATGAGCAGCATCACTGTGTGTTACATTGCCTCACAGCTGCTCCTCCCTCCCCGTACCCATTTACTTATGTGCGCTGCGCGATTGCATCACTTGCACTCCTACGGCACAGTATTGTCATGCCTGTCTGCGCATGTCCACAAGCCTGACAACGACACTGTGATGTTGGCCTTTGAAGGTGGTGGGCCACGTGAGTGTAGGCCTATGAAAAGGATAGGGTGGACACAGATGTAGAGTACATGCCTGGCTGAACTGGCGCTGCTAATGTGGCTGGGCATTTTGCTCATGCTGCGGCAATACAGTTACACACAACACTTGGCATGTATGATCCTGGACCCCGAGCGGTCTTGCGCTCCTTCATTACTCCGTTCGTGCGAGCCCGCCCTCCGGGTGCATGCTACATTGCAACATTGTCACTTACAGGGGACGACGACTTAGCTACATGTCCAAGCTATTACCCACTGCCTGAGGTGACATGGTTGCGTCCGCTGTCCACAGCACAATGTAATGTGGTAGGGCCCGGGGCCATCATTCATGCATAATGACAACACAGACACACTTGGATAGATAGTGGAACTGGCTACGGGCACAGGCACGTGCGCCCAGCCCTTTTTATTACCAGGATCATATATCCAGTGACGCCTGTTTTGGATGGGTGTGGGGTGAGTGTGAGCCAGCCCTCAGTGAGGGTTGGTGCTGGCAACAACTTGAACAGTGATCACTATTAAAGCAGAAACAGAAAACACCAACATAACACTAACAACTGCGAAGCACCATGGAGGTAGCCGGAGCAAGTACAGAGGTCACCCAATATTCAATCAGAAGGGGCCATGACTTGTGGTGCACTGAGATAGTGGCACAAGAGCTGGGCGTGCTCATGTGAAGAAATTGTCAATGATTGTGTCCCTTCGGGATATTCCTGCCGCAGCTGCAGTGGGGTGTGTTACACCTGCCTCATCTTCATCATCGTCGTCCCAGGTCTTCCACACTGCCTGAGGTGACATTGTTGCGTCCGCAGTCCACAGCACGTGACTCAAACATAAAGGGTCCATGAGCTGTGGTGCACAGTTAGCTCAGGGGGTGCACAGCCAGCGATGATGCGTGATCCGGGCGGGCCGCACTGGGAGAAATGTCTTCTGCCTATTGAATTCTGCCTCAATATGGCCACGTGGCATTGACTTGTGGTGCACAGAGTTAGTGGCACCTGTGGCGCTCAGGGGGTGCGCAGCCAGCGATGATGCGTGGTCCGGGCGGGCCGCACTGGGAGAAATGTCTTATGCCTATTGAATTCTGCCTCAATATGGCCACTTGGCGTTGACTTGTGGTGCACAGAGTTAGTGGCACCTGTGGCGCTCAGGGGGTGCGCAGCCAGCGATGATGCGTGGTCTGGGCGGGCCGCACTGGGGTCAATGTCTGTTGCCTACTGGACTGCGTCATCTGCAATCGCGACTCGATCTGAATTGTGAGCCCTGCTGACCTCAGTGTAGGCCGGAGGCAGAGGTCAGCAAGGGCCCGCAGCCACGTGGCGTTGACTTGTGGTGCACAGAGTTAGTGGCATCTGTGGCGCTCAGGGGGTGCTCAGCCAGCGATGATGCGTGGTCCGGGCAGGCCGCACTGGGGTCAATGTCTGTTGCCTACTGGACTGCGCCATCTGCAATCGCGACTCGATCTGAATTGTGAGCCCTGCTGACCGCAGTGTAGGCCGGAGGCAGTATCCATCACATACATATCTCCGTGGTGCTGTGCGGCTGGGTGCGCTGGGGGAGTGTGTCGCGGAAGCCAGCGTTCGGCTGAGGAGGCTGGCGGTCACAGCGGCGGACTCGTGGCAGGGTGAGGGGCACCGCCCTGGCAGACGCATTGGCCATCCCGGAAGTGAACCACACCCAGAGCCCCGGCCTATTTATTCACACTCCTATGCTGGGCTGGCGTACGCCGGACAAGCCCACTCCGCTTACGCTTACAGGGGGGGTGGCACAGCTACATGACCAAGGTCTTCCCCACTGCCTGAGGTAACATGGTTGCGTCCACTGTCCACGACACTGCAAACACCTGCTGTATATGTCCATATGGATAGGTCTGTGCTCTGCATACTGAGGTCTGTCCAGCACATCACCGCCACACTTGGCATTGTGTGCATTCTTATTCATGGGTGACTTGCCTCCTTCACACATACTTGGTTCCCACCTCCTCTCCCCACATTCTGCTATTGTGTGGCTGAGGGGCCATGCCGTTTTCGGAATGTCCGCTGTCCTGTTCTGTGCTGCCTCGGTGGTAGTAGTGGGAGGGTGGTCCGGGGGGGGCTGGGGGTGGTGGCAGTGGGTGTTGTGGCCCTCTTGGGTCTCCGAGCTGCATGATCAGTGGCTCCATGACATGTGTTGGTCTTCAGATGTGGCTCTGGGCTGGGCTCCCTTTCATACTGCAGGTAGCCATCCTGCTTAACACCAGTAAAAGGCAGGTGTTAAATCCATGCTGCTAACGCGCCTTATCGCCTGTTTTTGGTTCGCATCGCAGATCTGGCTGGAAGTTGAGAATATCGCGAAGTGGTGTTTTCGTGTGTTTTTGCACGGGAACGCCTACTCTGCATATCATTAGCGTTAGTTGTCTCTCTCATCCGTGGCGATGTTTTTTGCTGCAGCTATCGCTGGTAAACTGGCGATGTGGGCAGTTTGCACCAGCTTGGGAATGGGGCGATAATTCTTTCGCCACTTTTGCTGCGCTAAAGTGCCGATAACTCGGCGATAAGTCCTTGAGAATATGCCCCTCAGAGCGGAGCCCAGTCTGCCCAGTCGCTAGAAGTGCTGCAGAGGGACTGAAATCGATAAGCATAGAGATACATTATGTACATTTCATAACTGGGCTAAAACACGCCCATAGTGGAATTTTCCAAGCAGGTGCTGCTAAGCAATAAAAAACAAGAAAAAAACGGTCTCAGAACTCGTATCTTACACAAAGTTGCAAAGTCCAAGGTTGTTCCAGTCGGGCCCGTCACCAGACAAGTGGGAGTAGGCCTATCTAGTGAGAAAGGTATGCGCTAATAGGAACAGTGTACTCATTACGGGAACAGGCCAACATGGCAAAAACGAAACTTAGACTGGAACATTTCTCGGAATTAAACAAACTTAGTTTCAAACTGCCTAAAATGGCGCCTGCAAAGAAAATGGCGCAGCGAATGCTAACTTACACAGGGCAATGCTCAAACATGAACATTTTTATTCTAACAGACCCTCCTTTTAGCATGAGCTAAAACATTTTCTAACTGCAATAAAGAAAGCATAAAATCAGTAAAACAAGAAACCACAAACAACGATAACAGTGAATCCTTATGAGCATTCCATATTTTCGGTATCGGGGAAGGAAACTGTAAGGAGGGAAGAAGTCTCAAAAACGCCCTCATCAATGTTCATAAGGTCATCTATTTCTTTCTGTACCATAATTGCAACGTTAGTATCATGAATCGATATCTTCCGTTTAGGGGTGAGAATGGTGGTGCAATTGGAGCAACAAAAGGGGGGCACTGAATAAGGGCACAGCAAAGCACCAAAATCACAATCATGTAAATCACCTTTTCAAGAATCCAGCCCCAACTACCGAAGAGAGGCCAACTCCAATTCCCACTTTCCATCCCCTTGACATTCTCGAGGATATCGAGAATGTGCTTAGTAATATTATTTTCCATATTCTTGATCCTGACCACACACTGGTCTCCCACTACCACGCATACACCACCACTCTTAGCTAAGATGAAATCAACCGTATATCGAGTCTGTTCAGAATATATTTGCATACTTTCCAACTGAGTGGTAATGTCACAGTAGTATTAGATAAAATTTGTAACTTGCACCCAAAATATTCTCTTGCTTTCTCACCTCTTGCCATAGAGGTACCACCCAAAGTACAAATGGAAGAAAGGATGTATCCAAAAGTGATCCCATTACTATAATTATTGACCTCTATACTGGTCACTCCCTCACAGAATTCTTTGGTCAAAGTCCTTTTAACCCAACGGACATGAGGCTTAGCGTATTTACAGGGTACACCTAAGGGCAACACCATCTCAAGAGCCACATCGTCTGTGCCATTATGAACACTGGAATATGTACCGTTAGACAAAAAGTTAAATCCCGGGTGTGCATAGGTTGGCCCTTCATAATCTACTGCAGCATATCTGATGTTCATTCCAAAAGTACTTGGAACTTTGTCATTCACTAAGGGGATCGTATTTTTGTACAACACTATTCCAGAACAATTGATATACAAAGAAATATCCATACTATTCACGATAGGGCAACAAGCAGGATAATAACCAGCCTCCCGGGTGACTATCAATTCCTTGTAATGCCAACCCACCAGTGTGTTATGTTGTTATGTTATGTTAAAGGCACTTGTTAAGCGCACGTACACCGAACGGTTTCATGGCACTTGAGTCAAAGGGGAGGATGCAGCGGTAGGGAATTAACTAGTCATACGCCTGGGAGAACAGCCAGGTCTTGAGCTGTTTCCTGAACTGTACATAAGAAGTCACAGACCTCAGCGCAACAGGAAGCGAGTTCCAAAATTGCGGGGCCACAACCGCAAATCTTAGTCCCCCGTGTTTCTTGCGTTTAAATGGTGGAATATCCAGCAAATTCAAGTGAGAAGAGCGCAGATCCCGAGAAGGAGTATAGCGCTGAATCCTTTAAGAGATGAATGCTGGACTATTACCAAAGAGGGCTTTGAAGATGGTACATCCCAGCTTGAAGGCACAGCGTTTAGCCACAGGAAGCCAATGTAGACTCTTCATCAGCGGTCTAACATGGGACCGTCTGGGCTGACGAAAAATCAGCCTGGCCGCTTGGTTCTGAACCAGCTGTAAGCGATGTAGCTGATATGCTGGGATACCAACATACAATGAGTTGGCATAATCAACACGGGAGATTACCAGAGCTAGGATGACCAAGGTCAGGGCTTCAGTGGTCAAGAATCTACTGATCTTCCGAATTCTTCGCAATTGAAAGAAGCAAGCAGAGACCACTGAGCCAATCTGGGCTTTCATCGACAGGTCATTACTGATCACAATGCCCAGACTTTTGGTAGAGCCTGCTGGGGATGGAGGATTTCCCAGCAATGGAGGCCAAAAGTTGGAATGCCAAGGGTTGGCTGACCCACCCGTAAGGATTAGCTCGGTTTTATCAGGGTTCAATTTTAGTTGATTGATATTCATCCATTCGCTGATGAAGTTCAGAGTGGATTGAAAATTAGACACAGCAGCTGCAGATGAGTTGATATCAAATACTATCTGAAGGTTGTCAGCATAGTTAAAGGTTTCGACCTTTCTTTCTCTCAAAGAGCAAATCAAGGGTAGTAAGTACAGGTTACATAAAAGGGGTGAAAGGGAGGAGCCCTGAGGTACCCCACAGGTCAATTTCATTTTATTAGAGGAGAAGTTGGCAAGGCGAACCGCTTAAAATCGATTGCTGAGAAAAGAAAAGAGCCACTTCAACGCCAGACCCTGGATCCCGGCATTGCTGACACGGTCAATCAAGAGATCATGATCGACCGTGTCAAATGCAGCTGACAGATCAAGGAGGACCAGGGCCTGGGTGATACCTTTGTCAGCCCCCCTTCTAAGCTCGTCCATAACTGTAAGGATAACTGACTCCGTTGAGTGGGCAGGTCTAAAACCTGCCTGATGAGGGTCAAGAAAATGAGAGTGTTCAATGAAGGAACTGAGGCAGTTTGCTACATGAGCTTCTAGGATTTTTCCTAAGTAGGGCAGCAAAGAGATGGGACGATAGTTGCTGACAACCAGAGGGTCTGAGCTAGGTTTCTTTAGAATCGGAACAATTTCCGTACTTTTGAATGTATTAGGGACTATACCCAGCTTGAGAGAATTGTTCAGGAGTGAAAGAGGGGGGTCCGGGCAAGTAAGAAAGGCTTCCCGCAGAATGTGAGGGGGACAGCTATCAGTAGGGGAGCTGGAACCAACCTTTTTAAGCAAATCAAAGAATACCTCCCTTGAGATCGGAGGAATTTGATCAAGTATACATGGGTTATTGCGCCTGAGCGGCGTGAGCGTAGAAGAAGTGTGAGTAGGGATGCTAGCCTTAATAGTGGCAATTTTCTCAATAAAGTAGGAGTTGAGAGAGTCACATAAGGATTGCGAAGGGACAGGTTTCGCCGTGACTCTATCTGGTTAAGCAAGCTCATCTACTATAGAGAAGATATCCTTGGACTTATTTGCCGAGTTTAAAATTTTCATGGAGAAGTAGTCTGCCTTAGTTTGAAGAATAGCGGTTTTATATTCTTTAAGCTGAGTTAAGAACATAACTTTTTTGTCTGAGGAATAGTGGTGTCTCCAATTATGTTCTGCTTGCCTTAAGGCGAGTTTCTTTGATTTTAAGTCGTCGGAGAACCACCGTTGGGCGTCATGGGGTCTCAAGATTTTTGTTTTCCTTGTGGGAGCAACACTACCACTGGCAGATTCAAGCCATGTCTTAATACTTTCTGCCTGGTTGTGAAGTGACTCCTGAGCTGTCGGGCCGTGGCAGTTAACAGTGAGCAAAATTCGGCAATATTTGCGCGCTTCCAGTTTCTTGCCAAATGATTTTCTGTTCGTGGGGGTTTGGTAGAGAGAACATAGGAGATAGTAAATGTAATAAAATGATGGTCCGACCAAGTGCAAGGAGAAATCAATAATTTAGAGATTTTCAGATTAGATGTCCAAACTTGGTCTAAAATGTGCCCTTTTATATGGGTGGCTAAGTTCACATGTTGGGTGCAATTCATTCCCGAAAGAAGATCTGTCATTTCAATAGAGCTGGTACTCTCCCGTGCATCGTTGGGCCAATAATTAAAATCTCCAATTATAAGAATTCTAGCATGGTTGATGACTAGATGGGAGATCATTTCGCCTAGTAGCTGGGGGAATGTAGGCATGTGATAAGGGGGTCTATAAAATAAGGCGCAAATAAAAGAGGACTGAGGAGATTCAAATTTTAAAACTAGGCTGTCAACTGAGGGGTAGGCCTGTTATCTCTAGCGAAGTGAACTGAAATTTTTGATGGATGATGGCTGCAACCCCCCCCCCCCCGGCTCTACCTGAGGTCCTGTTTGCCTGAAGAATATAGTAGCTATCGGGTACTGCTGCTAGAATATCAGGGACAGACTCCTCAGTGAGCCACGTTTCAGTGAATAGGAGAATATCCGGTTTATCAGAATCTAGGAGCTGAAATATTTCGAGCTGGTGTTTCACCATCGAGCGAGTGTTCAAGTAGCTAATTATGAGTCCCTTCAGCTCCTGTTGCTCGGGGGTGGCTAGGTGTGGTGAGCCCATATCCTTGAGATGACCCTCCAAACAGGCAGGTTTAAAGTAGATCTCTGGGTAGGTATCTCTGTGTGTAAAAATCCCCGCTTCATCCAGCTTAGCCCGGGTGTGACATTCTGTTCCTCCATATAGAAGTTGTCGCAATATGTGTTGTTATCACAACCTGGATAACCCACTCCCAGTGGCTTTCTATTATATAAACAAGGACCTGGATAGCCAAAACTAAAAACTCCTTTCACTTCTGTAAATTGCGGTGGACGAATATATGTATAGTTTACAAGTGACAATGGGTATGCAGTCCATAAACTAGTGACAGATTCAGTAGGGTAACAAGATGTTCCTTCTCCGAAGAACCTCTTATGTGTATCTAGGAATACATTACTTGGGACTGTTCTTTTATTTCTCTTCGGGGAAATAACTTTCCCCGTACTACGTAAGGGCACATTGTAATCATTTTCCAAAATCCATGACACCTCACACAGTATTATTGGCAACAAAACCACAAGAGCAACACATGTTATTTTCTGTTTGCAGGTCCACACCATATTATGCTGGAAAATAAGAATCAATGGCTGCTCCTCCTCAACAACCGGTCTACCAAAGGGATGCATAACGAATGATAAAGAAGGGATCAGAATACTAGGAGAATATATAAGTTCCCAGTGTCTGTCAGAGCCTCACTGGTACAGGCTCCTATTGTCCATCAATAAGTTGGCGCTCTTGAGCAACGGTGGTGGAGCTTGCTCTGTCCTAAGCTCGTATCCCACGTCGATCAAGATGGTATACCTTCACAGTATACTTCAGTCTTCCCTAACTAATGTTCAAACAACTAAAATAAAGTGAGCAAACGTTCTACACTAGTTTCAGCTAATTCCGTTGGTACCACAGCTCAGTACAACCTATCTTACGCAGTCCATCCCTAATCTCTTTTCTCCTTGGAATCCGTATCCCTCAGCCGAGGGCGCAAATTGTACCTGGTAGCCCCAGGCACTGTGTGATCCATGAACAAAGGCTCTTGGATAGCTTGTATTTCTGGGGGAACAGCCTCATTCAGAGCCTCCTCATTCTCCTTGTCCGACAGGGTCCACGTTAGCTTTGCATCGCTGAAAGGAACTGTTAGAATAGAAAAATATGCTTTAGCATTGTTCTACGTCAGTTAGCATTTGCAGCGCCATTTTGTGTAAGGGCGCCATTTTGTATCACGACCGCAACTAATCCATTGCCATTTCCGAGAAACGGCCTTCTCTAGGTTATGTTTCTTTGGAGCTGAGTTCTGCTACACTATTGAATGCACTGTTCTTATTAGCGCATACCTTTCCTTTAGATGTAAGCCTTCTGAGACTTGACTAGTGGTGGGTTCAGGCAGAGTGGCCTTGACTAGTAGATAAGGTGTGCCCGGCCTCAGAATCGAAACTTACTACTTTGTAATTTACTGCCCAGCTGCACCTCTTTGGAAAATTCCATGATGGGCGTGCTTTCATTGGCTTCGAAGTGTACATAATGTATCGTTATGCTTGCTGATGCCCGTCCCTCTGCAGCACTCCTAGCGACTTGGCAGACAGGGCTCCCCTCTGAGTGTACTTTGAATAAACTGTTATTGGTTTGTATTCTCTACTGTCTGACCGACTCTTCATTTGGTATGGAAGGCTGAGAGGTGGTCGTGAGTGACCGGGTGATCCTAATCGGGCCACTTCCTTCAGTTGGCGCCCGAACAGGGACCCCTTCCGTGGACATGGGGGAGGTCGAGGCCATCGTCGGGTCGGACGGAAGGATCAGGGATCCCTGAACGAAGAGTTCCTGGTACTCGCAGCTGCCCTTCTGTCCCGCCGGACGGTGCCTCGCCCAGTGGTCATCCTGACTGGAGTCCTAACGGCGAAACCCTTGGATCTGACCGTTTGGTCTGAAGAGTCGGCAGTGGAGAATAAATTCTTTTGGCCTGCATATATCAGGTGAGATTGTTTTGGTTGTTTGTGGATATGGTACCATTTTGGTTTGTATTTGGTACGGTCTCAGGGCCGTCTTTTGGATAAGAGCATTTGCAATTGTTTTGCTAGGCATAAATAATGCACTTGTTTTCTTTTGAAACATGCCTAGATTCAGTAAGTTGTTTTCCTTGTGCTGTCGTTGTTCTGCTGATGCTCGATTGGAAGAAGCTCAGCCGGCGCCTCCAGAAGGCATTCCGAATTTCAATATGTATGTAAAGCATGGTCTTGGCCCTATTATGTTTAGTACATTATGGCACAAATATACGAGGGACAATGCCGAGTTGCAGTGGCCGTTGACGGGCACTTTCGATGAACAAAAGATTGAGTATTTACAAGAACAGCTGTTTAAGAGACGAAGTAGGCGGTCTATGTTTGATTCCCTCAGAACATGGCAGAAAGCAGCTAGACAGAAGCGGTTGAAGGCAGAAAAAGAGGCCCGGAAAGGGAGAATGCAGACATTGACTCAGAAGGCTGTAGCATGTGACAGGGAAAAACAGGAAAAGGGTGTTGAATGTGAAGATAGAAGGTTTTGATTACAAATTGATAAATCATATGTGGTTCAGGAAGAAGATGATGCTTTTGTGGAGGAATTGTTGGATACTTGACCCCACCCTCCATATGCTCTGCAAAGAATATATCCCACTGTTCCGGTGCCCTCGCAGCCACCTGTTACTGTAGTGTAGCTCCTATTTCCCTAATAGGCTCTGCGCATTGGAATAATATCCCCTATAGGTTTGACATAGGACTAAGGTCAGTATGTCCCTATTGAGTATATTAAACTTAATTACTTGTGCCAGCTAGCTCAGAGGCCACTAGAAACTCCTTGACAAACAAGAAGGGAGTAGTTTCTGGCAGCCGCAAAACATGACCACTTTGTTTCCCTTTAGAATCAGAACGTGTCCCAGAGTCGTGGAAACAATAGATAACTATTTCACTCAGCTCAATCGTGCATGCTTAGTTTTCTCCGAGTTACACAGAAAGAGTAGACGGGCGTTTCAATAAAAGGATTTATTGAACAGTCTTGTTTCTGGTGTAAGTAAAATGTGCTGTTACGATCACAAGACAGTATGCGAGATAAATAATGTACAGTGTGAGCAGTAGAAATAAATAATACTGCGATAGCATTATCTTTTAGTACATATGCCTTTACATAAATAACACAGACTAAAAATGCGAGTACTCATACGATGCGTTTCTAATCTAGTTCTACCCCAATGTACCTAACCTAACCTAGGTGTAGGGAGAGGTATGAAGTAGGTGAAGTATTCCTTACTATGGTATACTAAGAGTATGTTAAGCCTAGTATGCCAAGAGTCCCTCAATGTTCTTATCAGCTCCATACCTGAAGAATGAGAGAGGTAGGAATCTCTTTGCCAGACTCGAACTCCAACACCCCGCAAGGGAAGTCAGATCACTGGAAGCTGGACTCTCTGCGTGCAGGGACGACAGCGTCTTCTCAGTGCGTCAGGCCGGGAAACAGGCTCCTCTGAAGTCGAGGTCTCCTCTAGTTTACAAGGGCTAAGGAAGGTATATTTATACCTGAGAGGTACCTCATAATGTTAGCATTGACGTGAATCGGACAGCGGATGACGTCATGAATGAACCCCTAAGGAATAATGGTTCATGCATAATATATGAGTCCTTGAAGAAATCAATAGTCCTGGGCTAGGGAAACTCCTGCAGCCTAAGGGTCTGTTCTTCATGAACTCGTTGTGACGTTAGGGTGGACGGATGTCGGAGACCATGCCTGTATTTGGAGTGCACGGTTTAATGCCTAAATAAGGCCTGGGAATTTATGCCTATATAAGGGCAGGGCGAATTGTGCCTATATAAGGACATGATACTGGAAAGCCCGTTATGGACACCCTAAGAGGAATACAACACCCACTCCACTTTCGTGTGTACGATAATACTAAAATGCTAAACATTTAAAATGCTAAACATTAAATGGAGTACCGCACATTTAAAAATATTTCTTAAAAGCATTAAAAAACATAATATAAAATGCAAAAGGTACTGTACATTTGAAGCAAATGCTTATCATTTCAGGCATAAAGTTCGAAAATAAATGCAATTGGAATGAAATAAGCAATAATATTTACATGTGACAGAAAATGATCGATAAGTTGTTCAGAAATCAAAGTCATTTCATGTCATGAAAATTAATGAACTGTTTTAGACACACAAGATGACTAAGTGTCCGTGGAAGTACCGTGAAGTCTGTACTATAAGGCTAGTTCTACTTTAAGCAGATTGAAGTGCCATTTTTGTTAGAAAAAATGGGGAAAAGTTCAATTTTGGTAGAGTTCCAAGTTTTTGTAGAATGAAGGCCAAATTGTTACTGCATCTCTGGAACACTGTATGCTGAATCAGAGTCAGTTAACGGGTCTGGTGTAAACATGAGATCATCTATTTCTATAGACAAAACATCATCCACTGAAGTTGGTGTCAGTTGGAACACCTCGTGAAGTAGATTAATCGCACAGAGATGTGAAGCATCGCTTTCAGCATTGGTCGCCGCAGCAATGTTCGCGTCCGTTGTTACCTGTGTGCCTGTAGATCTTTCTCGTACCTCAGCAGCAGCCGGAAGCGTCTGTGAGATCTCAATGAATGCTGATATCAGGATTGGTAGCCTCTGGGGACAACACAGAGCATGGGCCGTTATCGGGTCCAGCAGAGTATCGATATCCGTTGGCGTTTTCCGATGGATATGTTAGACAGGTGTCCAACATGCATTCTACACCACATAGCAGGCATCGTAGAACAGGTAAGATGCAATCTTGCCAGATTGGTCTGAATGACAGGAACCACGTGGTATTAAGGTCCCGTAGATGTTTTATGCCCAAAAGCTGTACTATTTGCTCACTGCACTTTCGTTCAAGGAGAGCTTTCTCCATTTCGCTCGGAGTGATGTCGGCGAATAGGCTGGCCATAGCGCAATAGCAGGAAGAGAAATAGAATTCCGGCAACAAGTGCTAGAATTAATGGTATGCCACCAAACACCGAATGTGCAAAGTTTGGGATGATTCCGAGTATTGCCTGGAAAGGTGCTAACAGACCGGAGCAGATGCTCTTAAATACATGTACAATTCCGGTTGTATCAGACATATTGAAGATACGTCCTATCATTTCTACGAAATGTATAGGGCAGTTTGTACGTATTAAAGTCTGTATCTCTGCCGAAGTCCTTGCTACTTGTAGATCATAGGTTTCTTTGGCCGAGGTCAAAGACACTGTTTGCTGTAAAAGCATGGCTTTCATTCTGCTCAAAGTATCAAATCTTATAAAAGAGACGTTCAGCGAAGGCCATAGAGGCGACTCCCTGACTGTGTCTATTGGGGCAAACAATATTTGCATAAAGCAAGTGACCCTGGAGTTGACCGTTACTAGATATGGGATGCCTGGCAACATGCCACAGCAACTTTGATCATTCAACATGAGGTAACTCCCATTAGAAAGTTGTCCAAACGTTGGATTTATCACAGCAGCTGGTGTACCCTGTTGATGGCAAGACAAATTTGCCACAGAACCATTGCAAGCCCCGTGTAAGGAAATGTCCTGACATATAAGCGAACCGCTTAGTGCACGTTTACAGTTTGTACCGCTTAAAAACACTTCACGATCCCCACTCCAACATCTATATGTATACGGTAAATCCCAAGATGTCTTAATGTATTCCTTACCCAACCTTTCATATTTGCCTGCTTGCATTTGTTTGAGGCAATACTGAAACTGAAAAGTAGTCACAGGTAGTGTGATTTTGCCATGAATAAGCCATTCTGTTGCTGGTTTTTCAGCCACTGTGAATGGCAACTTTTCCAGTTTTTCAATGCTCTGCACTGTATACCTTGCTCCTCTTTGTGCCAGTTCGATCTGTTTATCAGTGAGATTGTATTCTGCAAACAGAGCCGTCGTGTTGATAAATCGCCAAGGCACATAGCCCGCTCGCAAAGATTGCAGCGTCCAGCTTAATAACACAATAGAACGTATTTGAGACTGGCCTTGTTGTAACATCACCAAATCTTGTTCTAGTATGTCGATAGCAGAGGATACAATGCCGTCCAGTGAATATATTCTGGAGGACAAAGTTGTTAACCCATTGTCGACCACAGAGAGTGTTTTATCTAAATTAATACGATCAAGTTCACGTATTCGTTCTGCGGCCTCCATCTGTGATACTTTCCATGCTTCATTATAGGCAGCATAAATGCCGGTATATATGAAACGTTTTTGACGCGGTTTTCTTGGTCCAAGCAAGAATTCCCTAAGGTCTGCGTCCTTTTCAAGTAAGGTTAAGTGTTGTTTCACATCCTGTAGTGTAGACTTATGCAGCCAATCGAGGCATAATTTTCCTACACTGTATGTTGTTACTACCCCCGGACGTTGTCTTTGGACATATCTTGGGTCTGGCCTAGTAATAGTAAAGCCCTGAGTTTTATTCAGGAATCTTTCCTGACAGTTGTTCGTGTCTGTGGGCCAGATCAACCATTTTTTCCAATCAGGATTAGATCTGTTGAGTTGTAGTATATTGTCAACTGTAACCGCTGCCTGTGTATTGTTATCACTTGTAGGTGTTGGTACAGAAGGATTTTTCATCTCTTTGATCTTGGCTAATCCAAGACAAGACGTTTGTTGGATGGTTTCATTCAAAAACATTATTTGTTCAGGGATGATACAGGCTCTAAATAAAGCTTCTATCCCCTGCACTTGCCAATCTTCAGTACCCCAGACAGTTTTTGTTTCTATTGTATCTTTCCATAAGTCGAAACCCTGTCTAGACAGTTGGGCAATAAAGGCTGCAGAGTAAATCTGTTTTGTATTACTTAACATCATTTTCAGTCCTGTGTTGTTTACATTTCTAAAGTAAAATGTTTCTGGGTCAGATGTATTGTAACCTGAAAAATATGGAAATTTACTGGCAAATGTTTTTGAACTACCTTTAGGTGTTGTCGGACAATGTTCCCATTGGTTAAACATAAACATATTTCTTGGATATGCAGCTTTATGCAAATAATGATGACCATAGTGGTTATAACAATACAGTTTTTCATAATCCGATGAACCCTCTAAATATTCATTTTTAGAAAATGCAGCAGATTTTTCTAGGTCAAACATTATATTATTAACAGTCTCAAAGTCCCAATCATCAGAATAGGTACTGGATGAAATTAGATCACTTAGTGAATATTAAACAAATGTGGAATGTTCAATTGTTCCGTTGGACCAAAGATATCAAAATCTGTTTTGTCCCACACTATACCATCCTGTATAGGAACAGCTGTGATGTTCACTGATGACAAGTCTCTTGCTTCACGATGGGAAGATTTATGAGGTTTCAAAAGTACGTTCACGGCTTTTCCTTCACTGTTCACATGGATGTATCTGCCACTTATAAGCACGCTCACAGTTGTAACCAAGGCTAGCCAGAGCAGGAAAACAAAAAGTCCAGATATAATCCAGAGTTCAATCCATGGAGAAACCAAATAAGTCTTTTTCAGAAAGTGAAGAAAGTCTTGTACTTGCTGCTTGAATTTGAATGATGCTGGCGTCGTTTCAGGTTCACTGGGATCTTCTGAGAACGTATCAAAGTTAATGAAATAGCCAGAAGCAGTTCTATCAATTGTTGGAATTGCATCAGGATTTGTTGAAATCGCTGGAACCAGTCGATCACTTGCTACGTTGGTGTAGACAGGTGTATTTGGACGAACTGTTACTTGGTGTTCAAGAGGGATGAGTTCCATAGCATTGTTGCTTAGTCCTTCATCTATTACTGCTGAATTCTCGATAGTTATCAGTCTTTCAGTCTGAACCTCTTGGATAGTAGCGAGAGGAGTGCGTCTGCTACTAGGTCGGAGTCCACGAGGCCTACTATTTAGTATTGGCCACATACTGTGGTTTGATGAGGTCGATGGACACAAATCTTTTCTCCTTTCTTCCAGCAAGGGGCGGCAGAAGTACTGTTCTTGTTCCTTGAACTGCTAGGACAGGTACTGGTTGTCTGTAAGAAGGTCCAAATTCCTTCTTGTCCGCAATCTTTTCTCTGACTAGATCCCCAACTTTTGGAATCCAGACATGCCTTGCTGGGACCGCCGATTTTTCCCCAGTGGTGGTTGGCTGTAGGAATACGTTGCTTTGTTTCGTTCTTAACTCATTTAGTTCCTGTAAAACAGCCAAACGATCTTTGATATCAAAGGGTTTATTTTCCACCACTGTGCCTACGTGTTCAAGGTCTGGTACCCACATTCTTGTCCCAAATAGGACCTCATATGGAGTGACCCCCCCTAGAGAACTTCCTGGCAGATTGTTCAATGAGCGATGGACCCCATTAAGGTGTTTGACCCACCCATCACCCGAACCTAATACCCTAGCTGTTATAGACTGCTTTATGTCCCGGTTTTTCCTTTCCACAACCGAATTTCCCTCAGGATGGAATGGAGAGGAGTACCGCAATGCAACGCCCAGACTGGCCATGGCTTCTTTGTAAGCCTGAGAGCTAAACGCAGGGCCCTGGTCAGAATGTAGCGTGCCTATTGCGTATGTGCCGATAAAGACTCGCAAATCTTTTATAACAGTTCGAGCGTCAGCCGAGCGCTGAGGCCATATCCATAGGAACCTTGATTCATTATTTGTGGGAATGCCTTTGTCCAGTAGGACGCAGGTGCGTAGATAGTTTAATGCTGTCTAACAGTGGTGTCTGTACTGGGTTACCGCATTCGCAGCATGGTGTCTGGCGGCTCTCTTGCTGTAATTTACAGTCTAAGCAGTTGTTGATGAATATGTGAATTTCTGTATTCATTCCTGTTCACCAGTACATCTCTTTTAACGTCAAAATTGTTGTAGAGATCCCTTGATGTGACAGACCCTCCCCCAAATGTGTTTCATAAATCAAAGCTGCTCTACGTTCCATGTTTGGAATTACCCTATCCCCCACTCCAGGGATTCGAGCAAAAGGAACGTTGTTCGCATCAATTACAAAAGAGTACTTGAGTGGAAACTTTTTAGGTAACGCTGCACTGCTGCCTTTGCTTGAAGCATTGACAGCCAACATTATCTCACCGTCTATTTTTGTTTTTGAACGAGTGATCGCAGCTATGGAAGCCGTCTGCACAGCCCCCTTTGCGGCTTCATCAGCCAATGAATTCCCTGCAACGTGAACGCCATCACGTTGATGACTCAATGTGTGGATCACGTGAGCCTTTGGTAGTTCATTTTTCAACTGAACTACTTGTTCCCAAAGCATTTTGTGCTTTATTGTGCCACCTTTCGCATCTTTGAAACCATTTTCAATCCAGTTTTGTATATATTCATTATACGACTGAACACAGTAAAAGGAATCGCACACTATTAGTGTGGGGAATTCTCGATCTGTACTTTCAAGTGCCAGTTTGAATGCTTGTAGTTCAGCTCGCTGAGCTGTACAATCTCCTAGAGACTGGGTTTTTGTGACCATAGGTCTGAAGATGCCATTTTGCATGCGACCTTTAACGATTGCACACGCTGCACTGTAAGTTTGCTTACTCCCTGTTGCTGGTTGAGCCGATCCGTCAGTGTAAATTATGAATTCGTACTGATCGAGAGGCAGAATTTCAGAAGGCAGAGGACATTCTTGTTCTTATTGCAGGAATGCTTGTGTTTATAAATCTGGATCAAAAACATATTCAACATCTGTTGCAGCAAGAGAATTAACCCATTGTATCCATCTTGGATGTAATGCTTTAGCATTTGGAATGCTTGCTTTTGTGACCGCTTCCAAAGCTGGTACCGGGGTTACGACAATAATGCGTTTCCCTTGGGCTAAGGCTCTTTCTTTTGCTACAGCGGTTTGAACTGCTGTTAGAACTTTTTCAGTTGAACTGAAGCGCATTTCCGCTTGTGTGTACAAATGAGATTTGTATGCAATTGGTATTTTCTCACCCTCATTGAAGGTTAAGTATGTGAATCCACATTGACCCGAAATTATTCGGATCACCAGGTTGCGTTGACTTACGCGTGTTTGTAAGTGATTTGTTGCTAACATGTTAGCTTGTAGTGAACGCAAGATTTCTGTGTGTTCTTGTGTCCAGTTTCTGATCGAAAAATCAGGTTTGATTAATGCGTAGAGAGGTTTAACCCTTTCTGCATATTTTAGGATGTATGTTCTTCCAAAATTTAGGAAACCCAGGATGGATTGTACGTTTTTAGCGTTTTTGGAGGTTGGAGCAGCGCACACTTTTCTAAAAAGTTAGCTGCCAAGGTCTTGCCTTCACTTGAAACCTCATATCCTAGAAATAGGACATTGAGATGGGCAATTCTGGACCTTTTAAAGTTGAATTTGTAGCCCTCAGAGGCGAAGCCCAGTATAATGGTGCTCACCCTGTTCAAGTGTTTGTCCAGGTCATCGTCTGTCAGATAAATGTCATTGACATAGGGCAATGCCTCATTGTCATATATTTGTAGTAACTCCGTTACCCTCGCTGAGAATAAACCTGGGCTGTTCTTGAACCCTTGTGGGAGTCGACAAAATTGACGCTGGGTCCCCATTATGGAGAATGCTGTTAAGTACCTGCTTTCAGGTGCTATGTTTTGACAAAAGAAACCATTTGAGATGTCTAATGTTGTTTTATATTTTTTACGCACAATGTTATTCATTAATGCTGTGCTATGTGCATTTTGCACTGCATAAGTTTTAGAACAAGTGTTTAGGTGTATGTAGTCCAAAACTAGATGATATGTTTTGTCTGGTTTGGAGACAGGAAACAAAGGATTGTTCATTGAGGAGGTGCATGTTTCAATCACCCCTTGATATTCAAGTTGATCTAAGATCTCCCTGACCTGTTTTTTAGCTTCTTGCTTTATTGGGTACTGCCGTTGTGCAGTTGGTTCATGTTTCAGATGTATTTTATGGTGAGGTGAGTCCTCATCCCATACTACATGATTTTTATATAATGCTGGGGCCTGGGCCACTGCCCATTTCCTGGCATATATATATTTTAGGTGAATTGGAATATGGTTGGAGAAGGCAGGCATAATAATGTCCTCGCCATGTGGGCACTCCCTGACAAATTGTGGTGGCCAGTCTTTTTCTGCTAGAAGTATGTCATAGCCCTTTGATAGTCTTTCCCAAAAAAATGCTTTCACCTGTCTAGGTTTGTCTCCCTCCATCCGGAGAGTTATTTCATATAACTTTTGCGGAGTACTAACCCTGGTGTCTACAGTCTCTACTGTGATGTACTCATTCAAGTCCACTATCTCCAGAAGTTCCTTCAGGTTCTGGCGAGCTATTGTGACTTCTGCTGCACTGTCCAGCATTGTCTGAGCCCATTCTCCGTTCTTGAGTTGTGTTCTCAGTATTCTCGGCATGTCTAATCTTTAGACCTGCTACTTTCTTTTTGGAGAATTGAGGTTTTGCTTTAGTTTTTGGAGCGTGTTTGTCGTCTTTCGATTTCACGCGTTCTTCTCTATGTTCTGACCGTCCTCTTCTTTCCGAAGTCTGTGATGAGATCTGAAAGGGACGAGAGGAACGTGTATCAGTATCTTGATACCTGTCAGGCTTTCTCAAATTATCCCTATTCCTGAGGTTATACCTCCTTTCAGAGGGCTCCTTTTGAGGAGACCTACCTCGGGATTGAGAACGTTTCTTATTTGAATTTTGTTCATTAGTCTCCCACTTCTTTTTAGAAGATGTAGGAGTTTGTTTAATAGAGTCCTTCTCAGGACTTTCAGATAGCTTCGGCTTCACTGGTCTTCCACCCAAACTATCTCTGCCTAATTCTGCATAAGATTGTTCAATTATTCTGGGTAGCTCAGTTTGATGTTCTGTAACATCAAATTCCCTTAATTTTTGGTGGATTGCCACTGCTGCTGCCTCCCCTTTAATATTAGATAATATTATTGTTGAGACCTGGTCGAAATTCTTCAGTAACTTCATACCTAAATTTAGAGCAGGCTCTGCCCCGTATTCATTTTGAATTTGTTTGAGGACATCAGGTATTACCGCAATTGACGGAATGCCATGTGTTTTAGTATAGATGGCAGCAAAGACTGAGCCCCATGTGGTGCAGTCTTCCAGTTGTGGTGTGATCCCCATTGGTAAACTGATTGTTAGAATTCTATGTTTCTCATACGGGCTAGTACTTGGAAATACTGCTTCGATTTGAGTAATGTTTTGAGCTATCCAGAATGGAATTTGCTCACGTTTTGTGGGCATTTTACCCATGACTGCGTATAGAGTCTGTGGTGTAATTTTTAGTGTATTCCCCTGTTGGGGATTTGGATTTGGAATTGTTAAAGGTTGCTGGACTGTAAAAGTCTGCATGACATATTGGACCAATTGTCTGTAAATTTTTATTAACTCTGTGATTTGCGTAAGTAGTTCCTCGTTTGACATTTCTTCAATGTCAGGATGAGGTGTGTAGCCGGCTAGAATCGGCCATGTTGCTCCTGGTCTACCTAGTGGACCGAGCCTGGTAATGTTTCTATGATGTTTTAGGGCACCTTTAAACCAGAGCTGATGCTCCTGGTATGTTAATGGAATTTCAATAGCCTCGAAAGGAATGTATTCCTCTGGTGGATCATCTTCTTTGTAGAAGTGAAACGTGTGTGTTACTGAATTTGATTCAGGAAATATTACCCATGAATAGAATACCTCTGTCTGAAAGGATTCATGTGCCTCTATCACGAGAACTGCTCTACCTCCTCTTGGTGGTAGGCCTTGTTTTATGAGTTTTAGAGTGATGGCTCTTCTAAAGTTTGGATGGATGTCTATAACACCCTCCTCGGTTTCAATAAAACCTGTGATATAAGCTGCTGCTTGGGCTGGATCAGCCGCAGCTCCACCGTTTACAGTGTCATTGTCGGAGTCAGGCATTTTGTTGTTTGAAAAAATGTAGAACAAGTTTCAAGGAGACAAAGATAAGGTGCACAATATTTTTGGAACACTGTATCCTTCAAAGTTGAACAAACCAAACAGCTAATATATAGGGTGTTTCCCTATGTAGCCGTGGCGGATACTTAACCCTGCCCACTCCAGATGTCTTTTGGAGTATATGGGTAGGGGTCTCTGAGAGAAAAAGCACGGCTGAGTTACTCACTATCTAACGTTGAATTACCGCCTTACCAAACCGTTGGGTGCCATGTAGTGTAGCTCCTATTTCCCTAATAGGCTCTGCGCATTGGAATAATATATCCTATAGGTTTGACATAGGACTAAGGTCAGTATGTCCCTATCGAGTATATTAAACTTAATTACTTGTGCCAGCTAGCTCAGAGGCCACTAGAAACTCCTTGACAAACAAGAAGGGAGTAGTTTCTGGCAGCCGCAAAACATGACCACTTTGTTTCCCTTTAGAATCAGAACGTGTCCCAGAGTCGTGGAAACAATAGATAACTATTTCACTCAGCTCAATCGTGCATGCTTAGTTTTCTCCGAGTTACACAGAAAGAGTAGACGGGCGTTTCAATAAAAGGATTTATTGAACAGTCTTGTTTCTGGTGTAAGTAAAATGTGCTGTTACGATCACAAGACAGTATGCGAGATAAATAATGTACAGTGTGAGCAGTAGAAATAAATAATACTGCAATAGCATTATCTTTTAGTACATATGCCTTTACATAAATAACACAGACTAAAAATGCGAGTACTCATACGATGCGTTTCTAATCTAGTTCTACCCCAATGTACCTAACCTAACCTAGGTGTAGGGAGAGGTATGAAGTAGGTGAAGTATTCCTTACTATGGTATACTAAGAGTATGTTAAGCCTAGTATGCTAGTATGCCAAGAGTCCCTCTAGGTTCTTATCAGCTCCATACCTGAAGAATGAGAGAGGTAGGAATCTCTTTGCCAGACTCGAACTCCAACACCCCGCAAGGGAAGTCAGATGACTGGAAGCTGGACTCTCTGCGTGCAGGGATGACAGCGTCTTCTCAGTGCGTCAGGCCGGGAATCGGGCTCCTCTGAAGTCGAGGTCTCCTCTAGTTTACAAGGGCTAAGGAAGGTATATTTATACCTGAGAGGTACCTCATAATGTTAGCATTGACGTGAATCGGACAGCGGAAGACGTCATGAATGAACCCCTAAGGAATAATGGTTCATGCATAATATATGAATCCTTGAAGAAATCAATAGTCCTGGGCTAGGGAAACTCCCGCAGCCTAAGGGTCTGTTCTTCATGAACTCGTTGTGACGTTAGAGTGGACGGATGTCGGAGACCATGCCTGTATTTGGAGTGCACGGTTTAATGCCTAAATAAGGCCTGGGAATTTATGCCTATATAAGGGCAGGGCGAATTGTGCCTATATAAGGACATGATACTGGAAAGCCCGTTATGGACACCCTAAGAGGAATACAACATTACAGTTGCTTCCACAGTCTCTGTCCCTGTGTCTACTGCTGCTATTTCGACGGCCGTGGCTTCGGCTCCTCCTCCTCTTCTCCCTTCTGTTTCTTTGCCGTCTGTGGCAACTGTGACTGTTAGTACCCCTGCCACACCTATTGTCCCAGCGTCCCTCTGGTCAGCTCTTTCTCCTGCGACACAACAACTAGCGACGATAGTGCCTGTTACTTCTGTTGCTTCTCCCACTATGGTTTTTCATCCTCTGACATTAGTCAGTAGTGGACGCCGGTACGTAGATTTGAGGATAGGGATTGGACGAAATTTAAGGAGCATATGGGACCGTTAGTGAGATCTGATGTGGGAGATGACGAGAAACAGGTAATAGCCAATCAGGCTGCCGAGTGGGGCCGTAATCCAATTTATAGTGTAGAGGACGTCTGGGCGACTATGAGAGATTTTGAGCCCTTCATACAACAGCATGCCCTTAAACATATGTGCACACCTTTAATTGGTTTTTGGCAACAGTGTTTTGAAGCGGAAGCACCCCAAATTTTATATGACATAAGAGATTGAGTGTATATTAGTGAATTGGGGCCCGAACAAGTTTTTGCTAATGTCACGACAATAATAGCTTATAGGGGAAGACTACATGAGAAAAGTCCCAGGTCGGTGTCTCAGTTTCCGATGAGAGAGGTTCATCCCATATATCACCCTGAGATACCAGAATTAACAGATGGTCGTGGTAATGTTACTTGAGCGGTAGTGGCGGCCAGGTGTCAGGAGCAATGGGTTTATACCTCGTGGAAAAGAAGTGAAGTTTTGTCTCTTAAGACTCATTTGCCTGACCCTAGGAAAAATCCTACTGCATATTATAAATAATTGACTGAAGCTGCCTCTTCCACTGTAATGACTCTTGCTTATATTGAAATGTTTTTTGGTTTACTGGTAACGGTTGATATTTGGAAGCAGGTGCACACGCAAGATCATGTTGTGGAATTGGGAGGTACATGGGATCCATTTAAAGCATGGGCCCGGGAGAGAAAGCCAGGTGATAAGGCTCGAGCAGAAATGTTGGCGTTGCCAGGCCGCATTATTACTTACATGCATTCCCTTATACCGCTGAGAAAGGTAGATTGGGATAAATTGTCGGCTTGTCGACAAAAGAAAGATGAGAGTGTGTCTGATTCTTTTCACTCGGTTTGAAGGTATGTTTTTGGATTACAGTGGACAAGATTTGTCTATTGAAGGAGGTGTTTGGTTGTTTGTCAATAGATTTGTTTCTAACTTGCTTCCTGAAATTGCGACTCGATTGCAGGCTTCTGAGAGTACTTGGTCCACCTCTTCCCCCTCTGTTATTCTGAATATAGCACAGTATTATGAACATAGGGATAATGAGGAAAAGGAGAGGACAGAGAAAAGGCATAAGGATTTAAAGACGAAGGTGTTGTAGCAGCAGGCTTTTAGAGGGAATGGAAGAGGAAGTGGTGGTACAGCCCGACACCTTCCACGCACTAGTAGGCAGCCGAATACTATGCGTTTGGGACCGAATCAGTGCGCGTACTGTAAGGAGGAGGGTCATTGGCGTAGCGAGTGTCCAGTGCTTTTGCAGAAGGTAGCAGTCCCTAGAGGTCGAGGTTCTCGTGGACGGGGTCGTGGAGCTGGTGGGGCTGATAGGGCGCAGAATGCTGCAGCCTCACAGGGTAGTTCTGATAATAATTACTTTGATGACCCCGTGATGGGCAGTACTAGCTTGATGAATATGATATGGATGAAGTGACAGGAATGTCTTATAGCTAGGACAGCCAGGGACAGAGTGGGGGACCAGTTCCGATACCTGTAGACCAGCATGGTCCTTATGTAACAGCGGAACTACAAGGTTCGACTAAGGAATTTTTGGTGGACACAGGTGTGACGAAAAGTTCTGTTTCTCGAAACATGGTCCCTGGGGCGGCTCTGTCTGGCCATAATAATGTTTCAGTAGGTTTTTCTGGTATACCAGTTGTACGCCCCATTTCAAGACCCCTTGCGTTGACCATTGGTTCTTTCACTGTGGATTCGCCATTCCTGCTGACATCTAATTGTGGTGAAAATTTGATGGGTTTGGATTTGTTTAAGAAATTGCATGCTACGATTTATTGTTCTCTGGCAGGTGTTTATATGACAATAGGTCCGGATGTAGTACGCGCTAAACAGGGTTTGTCCAAAGATGCCCCTCTTCCTGTTGAATTTAAATATGTGCCACCCACTCTGTGGGAGACAGGCGATACAGATGTGGGACTCCTACAAATACCACCAGTTTCGATACAGGTTAAGGATGGTGCTATTTTGCCTTGTATCTCTCAAGTATAAAATACCACAGGCAGGAGAGCGAGCCTTATTGCAAATTATACAGGATATGATTAAGAAGGGAGTGGTTGAGGAGATGACTGCTAATATTTGTAATAGCCCTATTCTTCCAATTCTTAAACGGACACCCTCAGGTTTTCTTGATGAACATGAAGATGTTTATCGTTTTTTGATTGATTTGCGCGAAGTGAATAAAATAGTGGTTCCCCAGTTTCCAGTGGTTCCTGACATTACTACGCTTTTGACAATGATTCTTTCTTCTGCTAAATTCTTTTCTGTCATTGATTTTAAAAGTACGTTCTTTAGTATTCCTATTCATCCAGATAGCTGTTTGGGTTCACCCCAGCTGGTGAGCTTTACATTGTGTCGTGCTCCTCAGGGCTATACGGAAAGTCCTAGTATTTATAGTCAAGCATTAAAACGTCAGTTGGATTCCTTGTCGCTTCCCTCAGGTAATGTATTGGTGCAGTATGTTGATGATCCACTTATAGCTTCTGATACAGAACAGGGTTGTAAATATAGTACAGTTAAGTTACTGCTAAATGTAGCTCAACATGGACATAAAGTTTCTCTTTCTAAATTTCAGTATTGTCGACAGGAGGTCACCTACTTAGGTCACCTACTGTCAAAGGAGGGTAGGAGATTGACCCCTGAGTGCATCAGCACCATTGTTAAAATGCCCATCCCACAGACTCAGAAAGATATGCGCGCTTTCATAGGTATCACTTCCTACTGTCTGCAGTGGATACTTAACTACTCCTTACTAATTGAACCCTTGCTTACACTAACCACTAAAGATGTTCATGAGCCCCTGCCCTGGACGCCTGAATGTCAGCAGTCTTTTGAGCAATTGAAAACTGCCCTTTGTTCAGCTCCGGTACTTGGCACTCCTGATTATAACAAGTTGTTTGTGTTGTACGTCCATGAGATGGCTGGTTGCGCGCTTTCTGTTTTAACACAAAAATTTGGAGATAAGCAATGGCCGTGTGCTTATTTCTCTGCTGTCGCAAGAGCCCTCCTGAGCTGTCTAAGAGCGGTCGCGGCTGTGGCCGTCTCGATAAGACAATCGACTGGACTTGTACTTGATACTGACCTCACAGTCATGGTACCTCATGCTGTGGATACACTTTTGAATAAGACAAAGACACAGCACCTCACCAGTGCACGTCTGACTGGCTATGAAGTAACATTGTTTGCCAAACATATCACGATTAAAAGATGTGCCACTCTGAATCCAGCCACGTTACTGCCCCTCCCTTCAGAGACTGATGAGATTGATAAACATGACTGTATCTTCCGGACGGAAGAAGAGATGAAAGGACTTGACTGATGTTCCCTTATTTGACCCCACAAGGGGAACTATATGTCGATGGCTCTTGTTTTAAATTACCAGATGGCACTACAACTGCGGCGTATGCTATCACCATGAGGCGCACAGTAGTCGAGACATCGCAAGTTCCTTATCAATCGGCCCAAGCTGCTGAGCTTGTTGCCTTAATACAAGCTTGCGAATCAAGTGAGGGACTGGTTGTCAATATTTATACTGACAGCCAGTATGCCTTTGGAGTCGCACATAACTTTGGGTGACTCTGGGCAGAGAGAGGGTTCCTTACTTCGCATGGCACCAAGATTCAGCATGGCCACCTCATATTGAGGCTTTTGTCTGCTTGGACACTCCCTAAGAAATTGGCTATAGTAAAGTGTAGTGCCCATCGGAAAGTTCCTGACAATATAGGTAGAGGAAAGGAAACGATTTTGCCGATCAGACAGCTAAGCAAACAGCCCGGACTAAAATGAAAAGAATGTTCGTAGCAGGACCCACTAGGTGGGTGCCTGAAGTTACCATGTTTGAGGATACACTTGAGAATGTGAAAGAAATACAAAGTGAGGCCACAATAGAGGAATTCGAAATTTGACAAAAAAGTACAGCACAATTGAACGATGAGGGGTGTTGGATTGATAAGTCAGGGAAGCAGAGATGGATGTTGCCAGATGCATATGTTCTTCCTGTAGTCATGATGGCCCATGGTCCAGCCCATATCAGTGCTAAGGGTATTTGCAAGTTGTTAGACCCTGTATGGCAGAATGATAACATTTCGAAAACAGCTGCACATTTAGTGAAGTATTGCATGGTGTGCATGATGCACAATCCTGGAAAGGGTACCCCTACACCACCCGGTAATTTTGCACCACCCACTTTCCCTTTTGAGGTCCTCCAGATGGACTATATTGAGTTACATAGGTGCAATAATTTGAAGTATGTTTTGGTGGTTGTCTGTGCGTTCAGTAAATGGGTGGAGGCTTATCCCACTAAAGACAATACAGCCGTTACGACTGCAAAGGTACTCCTGAAGGAGTTCTTTCCTCGTTTCGGCTTGCCTCGTTTGATCTGGAGTGATAACGGAAGTCATTTCAATGCCAAAGTAATTCAATTAATTTATAATGGCTTGAGTATTAAACCAAAGTTTCATGCTGCCAATCATCCACAGTCAGCAGGTTTGGTTGAGAGGTACAATGGTACTCTCAAACTGAAACTGGCAAAAATTCAGGAGACCACAGGGTTACAGTGGCCAGATGCTTTACCATTAGCTCGTTTGTCAACAAGAACAACAGCACATTCTAGGACAGGATTGTCGCCGTACGAGGTCGTGTTTGGACGCTCGGCCAATGTCTGGGGCGTCCCGCGCCCTCGGCGGTTTTCAGATATTGAGTATCCGTTGTTGATAGATTATCTTTGCCAGTTAACTGAAAGTGTGCGTTCTATTCACCAACAGGTCCAGGAAGCCCTGTCAGCTATACCAGAGGGGCCCGGACATGATATTCAGCCTGGGGATTTTGTCCTGCTGCGCAAAAAGAGTTTGGAGCCGTGGTGGAAGGGGCCGGAACAGGTCCTCCTATCTACGCGCACAGCTGTTAAGGGCCCCGGCAGAAAGAACTGGATCCATGCGACTCACTTTTGCAGGGTCCCTCTGCCTTTGTCCCATGACCAGTGGACGAAAGATGGAGTAGGGGACTCGGAATGTGAGACGGTGCCTCGATTTATCCCCTTCAGCAATGCTAGGCTGACCTGGACCAAAACGGATGAGGAAAATGATGAAGTGCTGAATGCAGCAGTTCCTCCGGAAATAAGGGCAATCCAAGAGTCCATTTTCGTGGATCCCTCTGTGCCTGGAGTCACTAAGGTACAATCTGCGACCTCGGCTGAAAAACAGTGCACCAAAGGAGAAGTCAGATTAGGTAGGGATGGGTTGTGTAAGTTAGGGTGTATTTTGTTATAGTACCAACGGAGCTATTTTAGGGTGATGTGAGACTTGTGCACTGTTTGAACATTGGACAGGATATGTTGAAAGTATCCCCTTGGGGGTACATTATCCTGGTCGACATGGGAACCCGAGCTTAGGACAGAGCAAGCTCCACCGCCGGTGCTCAAGAGCACCAACGTTTTGATAGACAAAAGGGGCCTGTACCAGTGGGGCTCTGACGGACACTGGGAACTTGTATATTCCTTTTGCTGGCATTTTGCCCCTTTGTTTCATCATTTGCTATGCATCCCTTTTGCAGAATGGTTGCTGATGAAGAGCAGCCAGTGATTCCCCTTGTTCATATACATATATTTTGGACAACTAAGAAAAAAATATTCTGTACTATCTTTGTGATTTTACTGCTATTGATTCTAGGAGGGGTGTCCTGGGTTCTTGGACGTGATCAGAATGCACCGTCAAATGTTTAGAACAAGGATGTTTCCCAAATCCGCACAAAAAAGGACAGCCCGAGTAATGAATTTCTAGACACACATAAAAGATTTTTTGGGGCAGGTACAGCGTGTTATCCCACTGAATCTGTTACAAGTTTATGGACTGCTTACCCAGTGTCACTTGTCAATTACACGTATACTTGTCCAGCCCAATTCATAGAGGTAAGGGGCGAGTTTGATATGGGGTATCCTAGCCCTTGTTTGTATTACAGAAAGCCACGAGGAAAGGGGTACCCGGGGTGTGAGAATACCACGTATTGTGATAACCTGTACATGAGAGAGCAGAACATCACCTTAGTGGGCTGGCATTACCAAGATTTAACGGTTACTCGAAAAGCTGGTTATTACCCCGCATGTTGCCCGATAATTAATAATACTGATGCATTTTTGTATGTCAATTGTTCAGGAGTAATACTGTTCAAGAATACAATGTCTCTAGTGAAAAAGAAGGATCCGAGTACCTCCAGAATGAATCCTAGATATGCTCCTGTAGATTATCAAGGCCCACTTTAGGCACACCCAGGATTTTATTTTTTGTCTAATGGCACTTACTCAAATGTTCATAATGGTACAGACGAATTTGCTTTAGGAATGGTGCTCCCCCTAGGTGTACCTTGTAAGTAGAGTAAGCCTAGTGTAAGATGGGTAAAAAGAACATTCACTACAGAGTTTTGTGACGGAGTGACAGATTTGCAAGTCAATAATTATAGCAATGGTATCACCTTTGGGTATATTCTCTCTTCCATTATTACTTTTGGTGGTACTGCAATGGCTAGGGGTGAGAGAGCCAGAGAATATTTTAGATGTAAGCTGCAGATATTGTCGAACTTTACAGTAGCAGCTTTACGTGACATCACCACCCAATTGGAAAGCATGTGGATATATTCCGAGCAGACTAGATATGCTGTTGATTTCATTCTAGCTAAGAGTGGTGGTGTGTGCGCAGTAGTAGGAGACCAGTGTGTAGTCGGGATCACTAATATGGAAAATAATATTACCCAACACATTATAGACATTCTAGAAAATGTTAAAGGAATGGAGAGTGGTGTTAGAACTGGGGGTCTCTAGTTGGCAGAGGTAGGTACCTTTGAACAAATAGGGACCCTTGCTTCTAGTCAGGGTAAGGGGGTACACTCCTAAAATAACCCCTGCTCACCCCCTTGGTAGCTTGGCACGAGCAGGCAGGCTTATCTCAGAGGCAGTGTGTAAAGCATTTGTGAACACATACAGTAATATAGTGACAACACTACAGATGGACACCACACAGGTTGTATATTAAAAATAAGTATTTTTATATAGACTTAACACAAGACCACAAATGACAAAAATCCACAATACTGTACTTAAAAATGGTAGAAATAGCTTAGTTCTCTTTAGATGGTAAGTGCGACACTTATTGTTCAATGTACCTTTGGATGCGTAACCCTATACAACGAAAGTGTTGCAGGGAAGGTGATGCGTCGGTTCCTTACATGCAAGAACGGTGATGAGTCGGTTCCCTACTGCTGCGCAGGGGATAGTGATGCGTCGGTTCTTCTCGGCGTGGGGAGGTAATGCGTCAGTTTCTTACTGCGCTTCCGTGGCGATGCGACCAGCAGCGCAGTGATGCGATGAAGATCCGGTGCAATGAAACAAAAGGGCGCCTTCTTCTTGATGCGACAACGATGCGGGCACGCCTGATGGCCATGCGGCGACTCAACGAATCTTCTGAGCCGCGACAGGCCCTGCGACACGCTTCTCTGGTGATCCGACGGTGTCTGCTGCGATGGCGACACTCTTCTCCAGGGATGCGGGGCGCCTCGGTGATGCGATGCGACAGCGGCAGCGGCGGCACGCTTTCTCAGCGATGCGACGACAGCGGCTGCAGCAGCGACACTCTTCTCCGGTGATGCGACGGCGTCTGCTGCGACGGCGACACTCTTCTCCGGTGATGCGTGGCGCTTCGGGTGATGTGAGGGTGACAGCGGCACGCTTCTCCGGTGATGCGACGGCGTCTGCTGCGACGGCGACACTCTTCTCCGGTGATGCGACGACAACGGTTGCGGCGGTGACACGCTTCTTCGTTTTGAGTCGCGCTTCCAGCTCCCAGCGACACGCAGTCTCTCAGAAGGCCCAGCTCAACAGCAGGCACCTCAATTCCCAGCAAGGGAAGGCAGGGGAGCTGGTTGGTGAAGTCTGTTGTCCCTGAGACTTAAGCAGGAGGCAAGCTCTATCTCAAGGCCTTGGAGATCCTTTACAAGTTGATTTGAAAAGCACAAAGTTCCTTTCTCCTTTCTTTGGCAGTCAGGCAACCACTGCAGGCCAATCCCCCAAACAGCACTCAGCTAGGGATAGTCTCCTCCTCAGTTTCTCTGGTTCCTCTCCTCAGCAAAGGTTCTTCTTGTTTCCCAAAGTGATCTAAAGTTCTGGGGTCTGGGTCCCCCTTTTTATACTCATTTTCTCTTTGTTCTCTGAAGGCAGAGAGGCCTTTGCCTAGTCCAAACCAGTTCTGGTCAGTCCTGGAGCACTTTGTTTACAGGACTCCTTCTTTCCTTTGACAGTGTAGGCCAGGGACATCAGACACACCGCAGGAGGTGGAGCCAGCATTGTGGAGGGAAGGCACAGCCCTATTCAGGTCCCAGGTGCAACTCCTCCCACCACTCTACATGGAGATCTCTCTATTCAGCCCTGTGCTGACTCACCCTGCCTCCTGGAATCCCCCAGCCCCAGCCCCTGTCACTCAAACTCCAGACAAGGAATACACAACCTAGCAGAGGCAGGCTTGGATAGTTAGGCAAGAAAATACCTACTTTCTAAAAGTGGTATTTTCAAACACAGAATGTTAAAACCAACTTCACTAAAAGATGTATTTTATCATTCTGAGTTCAGGCATACTAAATTCGTTTTTCTACCATGTTCCCTGGGTCAGTTAGGATTATAAGATGTTATAATCAAACTGCCCATTCTGGCCTATGTGGAACAGGTAGTCTTGCAATAGTGAAAAACGAAAATGGTTGTAATTCACTATTAGGACATGCCACACATACCAGGGCATGTCCTACCTTACACATACAATGCACCCTGTCCTAGGGCCTACCTTAGGGGTGACTAATATGCAGGAAAGGGAAGGTTTCGGGACTGGCAAGTGGGTGCACTTACCAAGTCGACAGGGCAGTACCAGACTGCACACAGGCTCTGCAATGGCAGGCCTGAGACACACTTTACAGGCTGCTTCTGTGGGTGGCACAACCAGTGCTGCAAGCCCACCAGCAGCATTTGAGTCACAAGCCCTGGGCACAACCAGTGCACTGTACTAGGGTCTGACAGTGAATCAAATAGGCCAAACATGGAGTCACTAATCCATACATCAATGTATAACAGAGAGCATATGCACTTTAGCACTGATCAGCAGTGGTAAAGTGCCCAGTGTCATAAAACCAACAAAAACAGGTCAGAAAAAGTACTGGAGGAAGGAAAAAAGTTCAGGGATGACCCTGCAAAAAGGGCCAAGTCCAACAAGTGGGAACTGGAGCTGGTCACTTTTTGGTAGTGTGAGTTGGATCCTTGAGAAGGTGATTTACTTCAATGTGATTCCGATTTCTTGCTGTATTTTGGTCCAGTGTCTCCCCTTATGTTGTTCTTATTGTACCACCCTTCTCGCTCCTAAGAGAATATAATTCCTGATACTAATGTAACAATTATGATTCAGAAGGAAGTCGATGACCTCATGCAAATAGATGAGGGTATTTTTGAGACTTCTTCCCTCCTTACTACTTCCCTTCCCGAAGCTGAAGATATGGAGTGCTCCTAAAACAGTTTATTCATGATTTATTGAATTACATGTCTTTTTATCATAATATAAAATGTTTTGCTCATGTTAAAAGGAGGGTCTGTTAGAATAGAAAAATATGCTTTAGCATTGTTCTACGTACGTTAGCATTCGCAGCGCCATTTTGTGCAAGGGCGCCATTTAGTATCACGATCGAAACTGATCCTTTGCCATTTCCGAGAAACAGCCTTCTCTAGGTTATGTTTCTTCGGAGCTGAGTTCTGCTACACTAATGAATGCACTGTTCTTATTAGCGCATACCTTTCCTTTAGATGTAAGCCTTCTCCCACTTGTCTAGTGGTGGGTACAGGCAGAGTGGCCTTGACTAGTGGATAAGGTGTGCCCGGCCTCAGAATCAAAACTTACTCCTTTGTAATTTACTGTCCAGCGGCATCTCTTTGGAAAATAGGTGTGATTTCATTGGTTCCGAAGTGTACATAATGTATTGTTCTGCTTGCTGATGCCAGTCCCTATTCAGCACTCCCAGCGACTGGGCAGACAGGGCTCCGCTCTGAGTGTACTTTGAATAAACGGTTATTGGTTTATATTCTCTACTGTCTGACCGGCTCTTCATTTGGTATGGAAGGCTGAGAGGTGGTCGTGAGTGACCCGGGTGACTCTAATCAGGCCACTTCTTTCAGAACAAACCTGGGGACCTGTTCACACTCAACGTCCCCTACTCCATCCTTAACCCACTCGTCTTAGGGCAATGGCAAAGGAATCTGGCGACAATGCGATGCGTGGACCCAGTTCTTACGGCCAGCAACTTTCACAGCAGTGCGCATCACCAATAGAACCTGTTCAGGCCCCTTCCAGCGTGGCTCCAAACTTTTCTTCCTCTGAAAATTCTTTATCAAGCTGTAGTCTCCAGGCTGAATGTTATGGCCGGACCCCTCTGGTATAGGAGATAGGGAGGGAGTCCCGCACCTGTTGGTGAGTAGAACGTACACTTTCTGTTAACTGGCTAAAGTAATCAAGCAACACAGGGTACTCAATATCAGAAAACCTGCAAGGACGCGGGACGCCCCAGACATTTGCCGGACGCCCAAACATGACCTCATAGGGAGACAATCCTGTCCTAGAATGTGCTGTTGTTCTTGTCGACAAAAGTGCTAACAGTAAAGCATCTGGCCATTTTAACCCTGTGGTATCCTGTTTTTCTCTATCATATGCTACAGCTTTCTGGGTCAATGTTTGCATTTTACCTTTTCTTGCGTCCCTCTCCATTTTTAATCGTCTCTGCCTAGCCTCCTTCCGCCAAGATCGAAGAGAACCAAACATCGACTGCCTACTTTGTCTTTTGAACAACTGTTCCTGCAAAAACCCAATCTTTTGCTCATCAAAAGTGCCCGACAACGGCCACTGTAACTCGCCATTGTCCCTCGTATATTTGTGCCATAATGTACTAAACATAATAGGGCCAAGACCATGCTTCACATACATATCAAAATTCGGGCTGCCTTCTGGAGGCGCCGGCTGAGCTTCTTCCAACCGAGCATCTGCAGAACAACAACGACAACACAAAGTCCATATTTTGCTAAACACAACAAGAAAGAGTATGCTGTTCCTAGAGTATCCTACAGGTCAAGGTTATGCAAGAGGCATGTGAGTGCTCGTAAAGTTCGGAGAAATACTTATCTCCTTTCAGAAAAAGACCCTCACACACCCAGCCAGCTAGGTGTCTTGCTTCATCACTGGGTCTGCTCCTTATCGGGTCGGCGCTGCAATACCCGATCGGCACCCATGGTGGGGCCTTCTTGGCGGAGATCTTTTTTCTTAGCCGTTGGGTGTAGTGCGTGTGAGGGCCCTAGTGAGTGTAGATGTGGAATGTGTGTAATCTAAAACAGGAGTTAGTGATCCACCCAAAACTATTTTAATGACTGTGGTCACTAACCTGATTAAAAACAGAAAAAGGCGCACACGCCTGCCTTAGGATTGCAGGATTGTGTGCTGAAGCTCAGGCCAACATGTTTCTTGCCTAATGTTAATTTAACGGCAATTCTTCAGGACCTAATGTCGACATTCTACACTTTATGGTTGGTGGTCTATAAATACACAGTTAAGTGACCACCCATACAGCACCCTATAAAGTGGTACCCATACAGCACCCTATAAAGTGGTCGATCAATAACACTGCCTGTAGGAAAAAAGAATCATAGCGATTAGTACATAGTTCTACTGTAGTCTGCAGTTCAACCTTATTGCAAAAGTGCAAATTATGACCATGCTATTGTGACATTGCAAACCACACGTGAAATATGAGCATGCTTCATATCAAAATATATGTGCTAGTGCACATGGAGAATTTGAAAAGGGATAAAAACAGAAGTAGCCAAGAATATGTAAATATATACAGTATACTAGCACACTCACCCAAACTTGGGTCAGCTCAAAGCATCAAGATGTCACGGCAGGTGAAAACACTGCAAGGTTCAGTGTCCTATGACTAGTAACAATTGACAAGGGAGGGTGGGGGAATTAAGGCATCGGAAAATGGGTAGACGCTCACCTCTTGATACTACCAAAATACACGTGAACACTGCAAGAAACGCACCTAGGCTGGATGTTACCAACAAGGGGCCCGAGAGGGATATAGCCCATTGAGATCCCGATGGCTATCGCTTAGAAAACACAGTGTCGTCTGCACATTGGTAGTCGGCGGTAAACCGGGGTGTTATATACCGCATGCTCCTGCTAATCACCACGGCCAGATGGTCAAGGGCGATACACTGAAGAGTGCCACTGGCACCTCCGATATCGCTAGCAACCAAGTGGTGCAACGAACACAATGGAAGATTAGCGCAAGAAGAGTGAGCGCAATGGACAGGAACCATAACCACGCAGCGTCGCCATTCCCTCCTAAGTATTACACAGTGGGAAAACTCACTCGGGCGATAACTTCAACTACAGTACCCGCCCTGAGAGGAAGGAGGGTGCGGGACACAGCAAGGCAGGTCCCGCCACACGGACACTCTGATCAAATGCCACAAAACCCCCTGTTAGAGGTCCAAGCAAAGGCAAACAGGTCCCCACACTCTTAGACTCGTCCCAACACCCAGTACTCACATTGTCAGCTCCGTCTGTTCACGGGCAACCTACCCCTCACTCTGCCGGACCCGGGTGGATGTCTCTACGCACTCGTGTGCGAATGATATTCCCCGGTCGGTCAGAGATGTAGGCGGGACTTCCGGTAGAATGATAGGGGCAACGACTAGAGCGTCAAACTCCACTTCCGGGTGCCATGTTGGAACACTCTTTGTGTATGCGTCAGTGGAGGTTGCCCCAATTGAAACATTATGGGCCACTATGGAGCGATAGTCTACCGATTATATAGCTAGAAATGTATAGCTAAAATTATAAAGCGGGGAACACGTAACTTCAAGAATGTGCCTCATAAACCACCAGCTGTTTGTGCAGTGGTGTCTAATCAATAACCAACTCGATGGCCTAGAGAATGTCAAATCCTAGTTTATAAAATAAAAAGGAGGATTGTCATAACCACCCAGTGGTCGATGTGGTTGCTGTAAAGTACAAAACCTGCCAATATAGTAAACACTGGGTGTCGGGGCAGGATTAGATAAAGGATACAAACGGGGATAAACCCTGTGTAATAGTGGCCACAACAAAGGGTAGAACCCCTAGTGATACTAATTCCTATAAACTACTCTTGACTAGTATCAGTGTAGCGTATGTTGGTGGTAGTATCTAGAGAATAGTAGTGCCAGTACTAGTCTCGAGTCACAGAAATAAGGAAGGTAAAAGTGGAGCCAGTACATCATTAGATGTATCACGTCAGCAAACTCCAAGGTATGTCCTCATTGAGTCCCTCCCTATCAGAGGACAACCTCAGCACCCACCTCTGTTCTATGCGGAACAGAATGTCACGGTGCATCCCGGGTGAGCTTCCAAAACCACCCACCGAAAAGAGTCAGGAGGGTGTTTAAGATGTTCAAAGTGGGTCGTCATCTTGGTGTTGGTTCTATGACACCTAAAGTTGCTCCTGTGTTCTGTCATCCGGATTTTCACCGGTCTGGTCGTCATCCCTACATAAAGGAGTCCGCACGGACAGGTCAATACATAAATACAGTTGTTAGTGTTACAGTTGGTGTGTCTCTTAAGGACCCATTTTACCCCATTCGTGAATGTTATTTCTTTTGTGGTCTTAGTAAGCGGGCAGACCGAACAAGCCCCACATGGGTAGTGACCAACTACGGGGGGTAAATCCCATAGTCCCCTTTGTACATTGGTTTTCAGGGCACTTGGTCGTGTGTGTATGAGCATGTCTTTTAAGTTACTTGTGCGTTTGAACGCAAATCTGGGAATGGGAAGATCTAATGCTCCTGTGTTCAGAATACCCCAGTGCTTCTTAATGATACTCCTCACTCGATTTGAGTCAGGTGTGAAAGTGGTCACACAGGTGATCGTGGTGTCAGGATCCTTTTGTACGCTTTCGAGCAAACTTTCCCGGTTGTTATTTCTGGCTCTTTTGCGAGAGAGTGACACAGTGTGTTGTGGATAATCCCTCTGTCGCAAGTTTCGAGCCAAAGTACCTGATTCAGTGAGGTAGTCCATCAGTGAACTACAATTCCTTCTTATCCGAAGGAATTGACCAAATGGGAGATTTTGTTTGAGTGCTCTGGGGTGGTGGCTACTGAATAGAAGCAAACTGTTTTTATCAGTTGGTTTGCGATAGAGAGTAGTAGTGATGCAACCATCCCCCAGCCTCACCAGCAGGTCGAGGAAGGGTACACTAGTCTCCGAAATGGTACTCGTAAATTTCAAGAAGGGGTTCAGAGTATTGATCCAGATGCAAAATTCATCGCATGTTCTATGGTCCCCTTTCCACAGGACCAATATGTCATCAATGAACCTTTTCCAGACACGAATATTTGCTGAGTATGGATTGTTGTGATGGTAGCCCTCTCCTCAAACGCTGCCAAGTACAAACACGCCAGACTCGGCGCGAAAGTACTGCCCATCGAAGTGCCTTGCGTTTGATGGAATAGTTGTTTATTGTATTCAAAGAAATTCTCTGTAAGTGCCAACGTGGCACACTCCAGTATAAATGCCGCCGGAGTAGGGGAAGTCCAGTCCTCTCGGCTAAATACATCCTCTACCACCTCTAGAGTGGCCCTTTGGGGAATATTGGTATAGAGGGCCTCAACATCCAAAGTCAACAAAAAATTGATTTCCTCCGGATGCTGGACCCCTCGAGTAGTCGTAGAACATCAATTGTATCTTTCACAAATGAGGGGGTGGCCCTTACAAGAGGTTGGAGAAAGTGATCACAAAATCTAGATAAGGGTTCCAAAATAGACCCGATCCCTGAGACAATAGGTCTACCTGGGACCGGGTTCACCTCCTTGTGAATTTTGGGGAGGACATAAAAATAGGGAATTTTTGGGTCAGTGGTAATGAGAAAGTCAGCCTCTTTTTATTGATCCAGCCCTCTGACTCGGCTGAGAATACCATTGAGGAGATGGTGGTACTTAATCGAGGAGTAGGGTCCTCTCTCAATGGAGTATAGTACCTCCGGTTGCTCAGCTGCCGCTGGCATTCTGTATCATAGTCCCCAGTGGACATAATAACCGTCGCTCCACCCTTATCCGCCTGTTTAATGGTGATGCTGGGGTCGTCCGCCAGAGCCCTGACGGCTGACATTTCACTGGATGACAGGTTATAGAATGGTGCCGGGGTGGTGCCCCTATCAAGATCCTTCAGCACCGCCTGTTCAAAGGTCAGGACTTCGGGGGTACCATTCCACTGTGGGGTGTAAAAGTCGAAGGTTTGTGTAATCCTGAATCATTCTTCTCAGGCAGAGGTTTATCTTGAAAAAGGCTTTTAACCGTACCTTGCGGAAAAAACCTTGTATCTCACATGTCTCACGAAATTTGTCTACTCTCGGGTAGGTACAAAACCAAGCCCTTTCTGTAATACACCCTCTTCTATAGGTGTCAAACCCTGTGGGAGAGATTGATAATCAATTTCTCTTCCCCTTGTTTGGCTCCTTGTCTCTACTGGACGTGTCGGTTGTTCCTTCCACTGTACTCTTTTTGGTATTGCCCTCTTCTGTGCCCTCTTCCTCTGCCCCAGCCTCTGTCTAAAAAAGGGGTTCATTGATCGGCTGGAAAAGGGCGGTGGACCCTGTTGGTACATAGGGTATTGCCAAAATTGAGGACCCTGGTATGGTGGCATATTGTATGGTTGGTACATGGGGCGTGTATTGTGTCTCAAGTTCTTATTGCTCCAGCTGCCACTACTGGAATCACTGTTCGATGATGAACCTTTCCGTGACTGATTAGAGTTGTCATCTGAAGAATAACCTTCACCAGATGCGGTGTAATCTGCTTTTAAATAAGGATATACTTTTTCCTTATCAAATTTTTGAATGTCCTTTTGGAGTTTACCAATCTTTTGTTTCATGAGGTATTCTCTGTTGTCTGCAATTTCCGCATTAATTTCTGCTAGTTTAGTCTTATATATAGTTGTTTGGACAGTTACTTTGATAGCTCCCTCTGCCGTTTGTATCCGAATCAAGAGGGCATCTGCTATCCTTTTAGCGGTGTTGATGATAAGAATGAGCCAATCCCTAGTGCATTTCCATGCTACTAGGGACCACTCTTTCTTAAAGACTGTATCCTCCAGGAAGAGGCGTGGAAAATTGCTAACAATCAAGCCATTGGGGGCTATGTTGGCCCGTAAATATTCGGTCATCATGGCTCCATGGAGAGTTATCTTGAGCCACTCGCGTTTCAAGGTGGACAGGGAAATCCAGTCGTCAGACTGGCTACCGGTAGCCAAGCTACCATCAGTTCCTAGCAAAGATGGTGTTCTAAGAATGTCTGTTGCTACTTCATCGCCAAAAGAAAGTCCCTGGTAATCCTCCATCCTACAGCTAGGAGGGGCAGGACTCTAGAAGGAGACCAAGAATACACTTATTCTATAGTCTCTAATATGGGCCAGGGGTACCGGTAGCAACCTCCTGGTAACCTAAAAGTACAGTCCCACGGGGGTAACCCGTGCAAGCAATAAGACAACAAGGAGGGACTAAGGGCCAATAGAATAGGTCCAGCATACAGGCCCACGTAAGCACAACAAGAAAGAGTATGCTGTTCCTAGAGGATCCTACAGGTCAAGGTTATGCAAGAGGCATGTGAGTTTGCTAAAGCCAGGCATTTCGAAAAGAAAAACAAATTCGTTATTTTTACCTGGCAAGGTAGTTGCAAGTACCTTTTAACAAAACAGCCCTCAGGCCGTACCAAACTCAAACCACAATGGCACCATATCCACAAAGAACCTAAACAAACTCACCTGATATCAGTAGCACAAACAAAACAATTCTGCACTGCCGACTCTTCAGACCAAACGGTCAAATCCAAGGGTTTCGCCTTTCAGGACGCCAGTCAGGATGACCACTGGGCGAGGCACAGTCCGGCAGGACGGAAGGGGCAGCTGCAAGCAATTTATACTCCTCATGCAGGGATCCCTGAACCGTCAGTCGGACCCGACGATGGCCTTGACCTCCCCCCTGTCTGCGGAAGGGGATGGGTCAATCACCCGAAGGAGTCCCTGTTCGTGTGCCAACTGAAGGAAGTGGCCCGTTTAGGTTCACTTGGGTCACTAATGACAACCTCTCAGCCTTCCATACCAAATGAAGACTTGGTCAGACAGTAGAGAATACAAACCAGTAACTGTTTATTATATACACTCAGAGCGGAGCCCAGTCTGCCCAGTCACTAGGAGTGCTGCAGAGGGACTGAAATCGATAAGCATAGAGATACATTATGTACGTTTCATAACTGGGCTAAAACACACCCATAGTGGAATTTTCCAAGCAGGTGCTGCTAAGCAATGGAAAACAAGAAAAAAACAGTCTCAGCACTCGTATCTTACACAAAGTTGCAAAGTCCAAGGTTGTTCCAGTCGGGCCCGTCACCAGACAAGTGGGAGTAGGCCTCTATCTAGTGAGAAAGGTATGCGCTAATAGGAACAGTGTACTCATTACGGGAACAGGCCTACATGGCAAAAACAAAACTTAGACTGGAACATTTCTCGGAATTAAACTAACTTAGTTTCGAACTGCCTAAAATGGCGCCTGCAAAGAAAATGGCACAGCAAATGCTAACTTACACAGGGCAATGCGCAAATATGAACATTTTTATTCTAACATTTCTCTCTTTCTCCTCTTTCAAGCCACTGTCAGAACCAGATTGTTTCAGGAATTGAGTCACATTCCTTACAATGTGGTAATTGAAATAATATTGTATTTACAGCTGCCCCTGAAGAAGGGTGGAATCACCCGAAATGCATTGGGAATTACACACATGTCATGATTTGCCATTGTGTTAATAACTTTGAGAATAGATTCAAAGCCAATAATAATGTGATGTAACATTGTTGGAAAATATGACTGACAAGTGAATAAAAACCATGTTTATGTGTTTAAATAAAGCTTTTTGAAACCAATCAAAATTTGATGTGTACTATTGTTTGAATTTGCCTAAAGTATTGAATAGATTGTAGCCCATGGGCTCATCCTGTAGTGCGCTTCGGTTCTAGAACACTTTCGGGTGAACTACGGTGGCAGACAACGTTAGAAAGCTGCCACTTTGTTTCCCAAAGCTTCTAGTGATCATTTACGGTTGCACAAAAGTTGCTGTCCTCAAGACCGACTTCTGTCCACCTGGAGAGAGGTGTGAATGATCCACAGGAAGGGACATAACGGGCCTGTCCTTGAAAGAGGTGTGACCTACTCTTGGCAGAATAGCCAAAGAGAGTGTGAGCCTAAAAGTGATCTTCAAAGGGGAACCTGCCTTTGAAGAGCAAATGTTAGTCCCACACGAGTGGGGCTGCTCTTTTGTTTTAGCAGACAGGCTGGCATCTTGGACTGAGAAGGAGAAGCTGTTGCTAAACCAGTTTTCTTTGGGCATAAAGTCCCCAGTTAGCGACACCTCTGGGATGGGCTATAGAGTTTCACACACCAAGAGAAGAGTTCTGTCATTTTGGGAGCGGGCAGAATGATGTATTCTGGGCTAGCTAGATGCCACACATCACAGGAAGTCGTCACTAGGTGGGGGAGAACCTGAAAGTCCATTGGCCTGTGGTTGCTACATCCCCAGAGGACAAGAAACAGGCATAAAAGTGACACCTCTGGCACCCAGACCTCAGATTACATCTGAACTGGAGAGAGTACCAAAGAAGGACAGACCACTGCTCCTGGATCCCTCAAAGAGAGGCTGAACCTATTACTGAACTGCACCTACTGCTCCGTGGGCTAACAAAGAAAGAACACTGTGGTTCCCTGCTCAAGGAAAAGTCATCCCCGAGCCCCAGACTGAGAAGGTAACTGTTAGAAACTGGGTCTCCAATTGGCAGAGGTATGCACCCTGTCCAAGTAGGGACCAAAATCCTACTCAGGGTAAGTCAGATACACACCATAAATTAACCTGTGCTTGGCCAGAGCTTGCATACTTAACTTAGGAGGCAATGTATAAAGTATTAGTGCAACAGTTAATACAGTAAAACAGTGAAAACACCGCACAAAACAAATCCACACCAGGTTAGAAAACTGAGCTTAATTTAATGAACAAAAGATAGTGCTTAGACGCATGAAGCCCAACCGGGGCTATCTGGTCCACTTGACCGGGATGGATCCCAAAAGTTCAGGCCGACCACGAAGGAGCATTGGTCGGATACAGGGACCAACCTTCTCCTACTGAAAAAGTACCTTGGTTCGAGGATGCGTCGACATCGAGGGCGAGATGCGAAGAGCAGGGAGGTGATGCGTTGATTCTGATCCTTAGGGCTCATAGGTGATGCGTCGGCATCAAGCCGTGCACTCGGAGATGGGTCATTGTCAAGCAGCACTGGATGTAGTTGATGCATCATCGTTGAGCCACACAGCTGGCGATGCGATGCCCTCGAAGCAGGAGATGCATCGGTGTCGAAAGAGTTGCATCAGTTCCGACCGGTGCAAGGACAGCGATGTGTGGATTTTGAAGGTGCAGCAGAGAAACCCCACTTCAAAGGGCCCAGGAATGGATTGGCACCACTTGACAGGGTAGGACTCACAGATGGCAGGGTCCAGGTGCTGTTGCAGGGTTGCTGGAAGTCTTTCAGGTCCTTGAGACTTCAGAACAGAAAGCAAGAAGACAAGCCCTTGGAGACACTCCGTGTTCAAGTGGTGTAGGCTCAGTCCTTCTCAACCCAGCAGAGAGGGCAACAGTCAGCAGGCAGGTCAGCACAGCAGAAATGCAGTTCTTCCAGAGCAGCAGTCCAGCAGAGCTCCAGTCCTTCGGCAGCACAGCAGTCCTTCTTTCTTTCCAAGTATCCACAAGTCCAGAAGTGTACTGAGTTGGTCGGGTCAGAAGTCCAGTTCTTATACCCAGTGGTGACTTTGAAGTGGGGGTGATTTTAAAGAGGGGCTTTGAAGTGCACAGAGGTCCTCCCTTCCTACCCTTGCTCCAAACACCCACCAGGGGGTTACACAGTTCTTTGAGAGTGAGTAGGACACAACCCTTCAGGTGTAAGTGTCAGTTCCTCACTCCCATCCTGCCCAGGATGACCCATTAGGATGTGAATGGCCCATCAGGGACACCTAAGCTTCTTTTGTGTATGACTGTCTAGAAGGAACGTACAAGGCCCCACTGTCACCCACCCCAAATGTGTATGGAGACAAGCAGGCACACAGGACTCAAGAGCAGAAAACTGCCAACTTTCTAAAAGTGAAATAAGCAAACAGGATGTCTGGGGGGGTTATTTTGATTAGAGTTGTGATAAACCTTAGACCATTAATTCCAAGGTTTTCAAGCTTTATTTTGCTTATTTTTGATATTTCAACAAAGACATTCATAAATCAATAGAGCATGTCTTTTCAAAGAAACACCACATTAGTAAATCGCACAATTCAAAAACGTTTGAAATAGAACTATATACAACATTTACATAGTGCAAAAAAAAAGTTTTTGTGAGAAAAAATGATAATATATGGAACGTTTTTGCAAACAAATAATAACAACAAATCAATAATCACAAGAAAAACATCAATAGCTCATGTGTGCCAGCCTGAAATTAACCCCTTTACCGCGGCCGAAATTCCGCCGCGGTGCAGCGGCTTTGAAGAGTGGGCGGAGCCGCGTCAGCCAACGGACGTGCGCAGCGCTACGGAGGTAGTGCTTGCGACGGCCGTTGGCCGACAGAAGCAGCGAACGGGTTAAACCAGTCCTACATTCATATTAACACCAGACGGACAGTTACTCATTTTCGCAACACATGTTTCCTGTCCTGCCTGTGAGAGGATGGGGATACCTAACCTACTGGTGGGTGTTGTCAGAAGCTGCTGAGGGAAATATTATTTAACATTCCTCATGACACACCCCATCAACAGTCCCCCATACTCAAAGCCAACGCGTTTCGAATCCCTAACAAATCCGGGATTCTCTTCAGGACTTGGACTTGGTATTTTGGCTCTGCAAAATTAAAAGAAATATTGTTGGTTTTCATTCTGACACCCCCGTGTACCACCATTACTTTACGGACAGGGAATATTTTAGGTACCTTAATTGTGGTATGGAGTTGTTCCACAGGAACTGATGTCCAGAAACGTTGCTTCAAATCTTATATTGTGATCGAAGCTACAGAGGGTTAAACATTAGGGCATTAGCAATTAAATGTACTGAATGGGACAGCTCTTCGTCCTACAGAGGACCAAAGGGAAGAGATCCTACCTTCAAATGTATGTGACGTGTGGGACAACTCAGTGGTGTCAGTCCATTACCTGCAAACAATGAATGGAATGACTGTGAGCGCTCTTTGAGAAAAGAATTCAGTGCGCGCATGGTGCTGCGTGACAATGCAAAACTAACTCAGCTGCACTGTTACCTTAAAATCGAAAAAAGCCATAATTGATGCGGATGCTTTTAAACAGCAGCTGCTCCCAAATCGTATCTGTTTCCTATAAAAGGGAAACATAATTTCGGTAAGATTCTGAATGAATGTGTGCAATTATTCCTCCCCTAGTGGCAGCGTGTCACTTGCCTGTAATTCTTTCTCTATACTGCGGGAAATATCAATCCAACATGCTACTCTGCTTCCAAACCGGCAGCAATGAGGCCATTGCAAAACTGGTTCCTTTAATACAACCTGGAAGGGGAACTGAGAGGTCAGGTGCCTCCGGGCATTGTGGGACATGAAGTCCATGTGTGTTCAGACTGTTGCCTTTTAGAGTTTTGTGACTTCAGACAACTCATTGAGGCCGTGCAGTGCCGTGTTGAATTTCATAATTAAGAATGCCTCCCTCTGTGCCAGTAATACTTCCGGATCGCCGCCTCTTTGGTTGGTCTTAATTATCAATGATAATACAGTCCATGTAAAATCATCAAATCTGTGGTTTAGAGTTGTAAAATGTTCAACCATTGGGGCAGTGAGGATCTTATTTTTCAATCGTGAACGATGTTGCACAATACGATTTCGCACTTCTTGGGATGTTTTTCCAATATATATCTTTTTACACGGACATGTCACAGCGTAGACCACATTTTTGGATTCGCAATTTGTAAATTCATTGTGCCGCCAGTGTCTTTGGCCGTCAGTGAAGGTGCATCCTTCTGTGGTTGAATTACAAGCTGAACATGTTCCACATTTATGATGCCCTTGCACAGGTGGAAGATTTAACATAGTGCAAAGCGTCGCTGGTTTTCTTTGTTGGCCTGCTGTGTTCGCAACTTGTTGACCGATACTCCTGTTTTTTTTAAGAGCGAAGAGTGGTGGCCCGATGTTGGGAATAGTTCCTTCAATCAAATGCCAGTTGTTACGTATAATTTTCTTCACAGGTTGTGTGTAGGGCCCAAACGTGGAAACACAAACAATGCGGTCAGTCGGTGGTCTGCTTTTCTTAGTTAACAAATGTTCCCTGGGGGTGAACCATGCCCTTTTGAGAGAATGCTTTAACAGTTTCTTGGGATATCCCCTTTCCAAGAGTTTGTTGACGAGTGCTTCTGCATGTAACTCATAGTCTTCCCTTCTCGAACAGTTACGTCTTATGCGTAAAAATTGCCCAAATGGCAAATTGTTCTTAAGGTTTCTGGGATGGTAGCTTCTGTAGTGTAGGGCATTATTTTCGTCCGTGGGTTTTGTATGTAATGTGGTAATCAAACCACTGGGTGAAATTTTCACACTCACATCCAAAAATGAAAGACTGTGTTTGCTGTATTCAAGGCTGAATTTAATATCTGGGCTGCGGTCATTAAGCCATGTGTGGAACTCTTGTAAGATGTTTTTGGGCCCCTCCCACAGGCACCAAATATCAGCAATATACCTGAACCACTGTTTTAAGTATACACTGTATGGATTGTTGTGATACACAAATCGATCTTCATATTTCGCCATGTACAGGATTGCCAGCTCAGGCGCAAAAGGACAGCCCATGGCTACGCCTTTGACTTGGATAAAAATTCATTGTCAAATTTAAAGAAGTTCCTCCTCAGTGAGATAGATGCCAATTTAAGAATGAATTCCGTCGGCACCCGATGGGGTCTGGGTCTTGCTTCCAGGAATACTTCCATCGCATCAAGGCCATCTTGTTGGGGAATCTGTGTGTATAATGATGACACATCCATTGTGACTAATAGGTTGGTATCCGGATCAAAAGGAAAACCTTCGATCTTGTTAATAAAATCCATGGTATCGCGTAGGTAAGATGGGACTTCCTGCAAGAATGGTTTTAAGAATACGTCTACATACTTGGACAGCGGTTCCAAAATAGAATCACACTTTCTAAAAGTGACATTTTTAAAATTGAAATAATAAATCCAACTTTACCATTATAGAGGGCTTGTTATTACAAGTCCATAGGTACTAAACATGACAGTTCTACTCCTTCTCAATCAGGAATTACACTTATTACATTCAATAAGGAATCCCCAATGTTAACCTCTGACAGGGGTAGGCTTCACAGTAGTGAAAAACAAATTTGAGACTTTTTCACTACCATGACATGTAAAACCAAAAAAGTATATGTCCTGCCTTATACTTACACAGGACTCTGCCCTATGGGCTACCTTGGGCCTACCTTAGGGTTGACCTTTGTGTAGGGGTGGGTGGCAAACTCCTCTCCACCAGCAGAGTTTGCAGAGTTTTTGTCTCTTCGCGCTCCGCTTGGAGCATGGAGTTTGGCAAAAAACTCCACCCATCACCACGTAGCAGAGTTTGCCGGTGCACACCGATATTAATCATCATCCAATTCATGATCGATGTTCAAATGGACTACATTTACTCTGTGAAAAGTGATATTTAATATTTCACCAGTAGAGGGCAATCCCTGGTTTAAAATGTTAATAAAAAATATTTCCCAGGAAAGTGTTCAGGTTAAGTTGGGGTAATTTAGTGATTTCCTATTCCACTGCTTCAGGGTTTGTAAGAGGTGTCCACTGCTGGCAGAGGGCCTTTCTCTCCCATCCTTGTTTTGCACCTTCATCTGCAACAGACTTACACTAGCTCAGGACTGTGGTATGGTAACAGGACTTGAGCCAGGTGTAGATCTTGGTGCATCCGAGGAAAAGAGAGAAAGAGCAGCTGGGTCGTAGGTGACTGCACCACCACGACTAGCCACTTTGTTGTTGACAGTATTACCCACCTCAAATGGTCTGCTGCCTATAGACCATGAATATAACAATGTTAAATTGATTGGATGAGAGGCAATATATAGACACAAGCAATTCAGTACACAAAACCACATCAAGAAAAGACATTTGCATATCAACGTTTTCTGGTCTTTTTATTCTCTGATGTGCTTCATATGATAGAACCAGCCAACGCGTTTCGCCCAAACATGGGCTTCTTCAGGGCAATAACGAGGAGGAATGAAGTATATCCTCAGACGTTGGATCAAGAAAGATTGGAGCAAGTCCTAGAGCATATGGGTGAAGATCATGATAGAAAATTGTCCAGGAAGTATGCGTAGGATAGTGTACATCAGACGGTATTAGCCGTGTGTGTACGAGGAGCCGTGTCCGGGAAACGTCCTGTGACCAGCAGGATGATTGCCTATTTTGCTCTAGTGCAATTCACTTTGTGGTAGCGCAGCTGCAAAAATAGCATTTTTTCCGAACACCACGAGCACAGATTGTCAAAAATCCTTCGTAGAGTTTGCCCTTGGTATTGCTAACTTACAATATCACACTGGAAGACAAAATTAGAGAGGTTTACGCTATTTGAATGCTTTCTAATAGCGGCAGAAGGCGTAATCAACTTTAAACAACAACCAGTGAAGGAACATGGTAGCCCTGGTCCGTGGTGCAAGCATGAAAAATACCCAGACTCTTGCTTTGGTAGTAAAAAATAGCTATTATCGGGCTGGAGTGGGCTTCTCAGGCCCTAGGACTCTGGTGCCACTGCACCTGCAGCACAATAAATAGCTACAACCCTAAAAGGTGCATTGCAAAGAGGAGCAGCACTTGTGCAGTGATACTCCCACCCCCAATGAATGCTTTGCAACATGTGCTACCTCGTGGCAAGTGGAAAAGCAGGAAGAGTTTGTTTTAGACCCTAATGGGAAACGCTGTCACAATCCATTAGCAAGCTCATTCTTCATGTACTCTCCCATGGACGTTGCCTTCCTGCGGTTTCACATGCTGCAACAGCTTTTTTCTACCACAAAGAAATAAAATTGCTCAACAAAGTTAGCTATGCCTCGCAATTCTACTTAGAGTTGGGTGCTGCAAATGCCCCTTTCACAAAGCACTCTGCAAATCCATTTGTTTTAGATTTTATTGTGCAATTGCTGTGAAGAAAGCAGCTTGCATTTGGTGGAGTGGGTCACGCAGTCTGTTATTCAAAGTATGTATACTTGACTGGAAAAATATTTAGAAAATGAAAGTAAATCATTTGTTCAAGGTCAGCTTGTAGATTTGCTATTAAAAGTATTGCATTAGTGGTGTTAGATTCATTTGCAAGTCATACAGTTGTGTTACCTCGTGGTTTTGCATATGACATGATCATTTGTGAAGGAAAACCATCCACTCAACAACATGCTGGTGTTGAATTGCGTTGTTTTCTTGTCGATGTTCTTTTCAGCGCTCGTGTTCGACCGACTTTATAGTTGTAAGAAGAACGTGTGAGCCATTCCACACAACTTTTAAAGATTGGAAAACTGCATTTTCACAAAGCACAATCAATAAAACAAAATTATGTACCCTACTTTTCAAACAAAAAATAACACACAGTATAACTGCATGCAAATTTCAATTGTTCGTGTTTACTTTTGACCTAAAAAGTAAAAAGTAATACGTGTCTCAAATATTAGCTAGCTTTCTCAGTCTATGAAATATGCGTATAGCTATTTATACATGTAATTACTGTATGTTGTGTACTAGTCGAGTCTGCGTTTCATTTTTCTACACATGATTTAAGGAATGCACACCCGCAAACAGACCCTGTCCGGTTGTAAAATGAATCACCCGCACAAACAAACAGTGTTACCTAGTGCCTCATCCATCGGACTGCACCTCAGAGAGCAGTGGACAAACCCTGCCAAAGGGCTCAGCAACACGACCTGGGTCTTCAGGCTAAGAATAGAGGCAGTTGAGAGCGGATGGGCAGAGATAAGAGCCCAGTCCATCTCTGCTAGACACAAGGCGGGGGAGGTGGGCAGCTTGGCGCTGTGCTAGAGGCTAATTGGACGTCATTGGCCCTAGATAATGGAATGCACAATCCAGCCGCAGTGGCCACTCTTCGCACTTTCACACCCGGAGCAGAGTAGGGTTGCAGGCAATCTCGGCAGTGTGTGCCATGTGTATATGTAGGCGCGTGTCAGCTGTAAATGTTTTACTGCCCACACTAATTCCCCCACTAAGCACCCCCTGCATCTACCCACAGCATGCGGTGCAAGCACTGGAGCAAATCTGTGCTTACGGGAGGGTTCCTATAGTGTTCACCTTGATGTGAAAGGGCTAAAAGTTCTGTTCACTTCCACTGCTTTTGTGACATTTTTCTCCCTGCATTTCAGTTGTGATTGTAATATAGCCACGTGTTTGTTTGCGATGCTGCCTTTTAGCTTTACCATTGCAGATCTGTTGTTGTTGCTCTATTTTTTTGCACGTTCCACACGTTGCTTCAACATTACACGATGCATGCATTCTTCTGCCTTACTCTACGTGACTCGTGAGGATTGGTGCTTAACTCCGCATGCAAAAAAAAAAGGGATTTCCATTTGTACTGCATGCTTCTAGTGGCTCAAGTAAACATTGCCATCTAGTGACCAAAGGTATCATCATAGCAAACAATAACATATATCACTGCACTCCGCCCGCTCACGAAACTCTCCGGATTCCCGCTGAGTTTTTCGGTAACTCCGTGGAATTCCACTGAGTGAATCTCTGCGAGCTCCACCCAGGCCCACTTATGTGTAATAAAAGGGGAGTTTAAGGGTTGGCAAGGGGTTTTAAATGCTAATTCGACATGGCAGTAAAATTACACAAACAGGGTCTGCAGTGGCAGGCCTGAAACCTGTTAAAAGAGCTACTTAAGTTGATGGCACAATCAGTGCTGCAGGCCCACTAGTAGCATTTATTTTACAGGCCCTGGGCACATATAGTGCCCTTTACTAGGGACTTATAATTTAATTAAATATGCCAATGGGGGATATAGCAATATTACCTTGACGCCTCTGGGCTAAGTTCGCGCTTTAGAAATCTAATATTCATTCTTTCATTCATTACCATGTTTTAGGTGAGTAAGAACATGCGTTTTAGCACTGGTTAGCAATGGTAAGGTGCCCAGAGTCCTAAGGCCAACAAAAACAGATCAGCAAAAAGTGAGACAAAACAGTTTGGGGTAGGACCAGCCTAAGGCTGACAGTCCCTTCATTAGTTAGTTGACTGAGTCCCTGTTACAGTCAGTGCGCCATAAAAGCTGAAGAAGCCTGCCTTGGTGAGTTTGTAGCAAAGAACTCCTAATTGCTGCTGACCGCCACAGTGTAGCCTGGGAGTCCCAGCCCTCAAAAGTTGCACCTGAATCTGCTAGACCTGGGTGAGTTGTCGGAGTGCATTTTGGTCACCCAGGCCAGAAGTTACTGCAAGTTTAAGGGGATGGTTGATTTGGCTCTAACTGGGGACCAGTAGAACTATGGATGCTGGTTTTTGCCTGGACTTCACCAAGTCTTCGAGGGACGTTGACTTGTACCCTCAGGAACGAGACAAGTACTTTGCTCTCTTTGCGTTACATTTCTTTGTGGTAAGCGTTCTATGGGTGGAGCATGGTATGCATTGTGCATCCACCTATGGATTTCAGCAGTTCCAGATTTACTAAGGTTTGTAAGGCTATATTTGAATGAAATCAGTACCCCTACCACAGATAGGCATACCAAGGAAAAATATGCTTACTTTTCCTTGTTACTTCCTCTTTTTACATGTGATGCATTTTGCATCACACATAGGGGCATATTCACAAGGACTTATCGCCGAGTTACCGGCACTTTAGTGCAGCAAAAGTGGCAATATAATTATCGCCCTATTCGCAAGCTGGTGCTAACTGTCCACATCGCCACATATCCAGCGATAGCTCCCGCAAAAAACATCGCCACGGTTGACACCGCCAACTAACGCTAATGAGATGCAGAGTAGGCGTACCCGTGCGAAAACACACGAAAACACCACATCGCGACATTCACAACGGACAGCCAGATCCGCGATGCGAACCAAAAACAGGCGATAAGCCGCGCTAGCAGCAGCGATTTTACACCTGCTCTCTGCTGGTGTTAAGCAGGACGACTACCTGCACCACAAAAGGGAGCACAGCCCACAGCCACACCTGGAGAACAACAGATGCCATGGAGCCACTGCTAATGCAGCTCGGAGACCCCAGAGGCCCACAACACCCACCGCCACCACCCCCAGGACCCCCCCACAGCCCTGGGCCCTCCCCCGGCCCACCCACCCCGGACAAAGATATGCCACAGCAACTTCACAAAATCACGAGATAAGAAAGACCCTGATGTTGCACACATACAATAACAAACACACATGTGTGGTCAGAATAAGGAGAATCAAACATTCAACTGTGAAATTCCCATAACAGAACTGTATTAATACACAACACAAAACAACAAATTGGACTAGTCCTTGCGGATCCACTCCGGACAATCTGGAAGCCACAGCCTGCAAGACAAAATCCGAGATGAGAACGGCTGTCATGCGCTCATCAAAGGACAGAGAGAGAGAGGGAGAGAGAGGGAGATAGAGAGAGGGAGAGAGAGAGCGAGGGAGAGGGAGAGAGATAGCGAGAAAGAAAGGGAGAGAGAGAGAGGGAGGGAAAGAGAGGGAGAGAGAGAGAGAGGGAGAGAGAGGGAGAGAGAGGGAGAGAGAGAGGGAGAGAGAGAGGGAGAGAGAGGGAGAGAGAGCGAGAAAGAAAGGGAGAGAGAGAGGGAGGGAGAGAGAGGGAGAGAGAGGGAGGGGGAGAGAGAGACAGCGAAAGGATAAGAGGGCGGGAGACAGCCGCCCCTGCGCACACATGCTGCTGCACCCCAGCCCCTCCCGCCGCCCATTGGACATTGTCCGCCCATGCGCCCCCAGGCCTCACTGCTCACCTTCCGCCACTGGTGTGTCTCCAACCACGTGCCGGTGCATGCTCTGAGCCCGTGACACGTGACCTTGGCATACTCCACATCACGTGGACCCGCCCCGTGGGCCACTAGGTCACACACCTGGATCTGGGCCTTGATTTCGGAATGGGAAAGTCCATAACAGTGCACACGTCATCAACGCTGGCTGCACACCCGCTCAGCATCATAGGTGCCACCAACTCCGTGAACCTTGAGGCAACGCCACGTGGCGGTCGGCCCGCGCCGCATGCAGGCTCCGGCCTACACTGTGGTCCAGCGGGGCTCACACCAACCCTCAGCATCCCGGACAGCCAGGACGGGGCATCATCGCAGGCTGCGCACCCGCTCAGCACATCAGGTGGCCCTACCTCAGTGCCCCGTGAGTCACCGACCCGTGGCGGCATGCCCGTGCCAGCCGACGTGCTCCGTATGCCACTAACCCAGTGCGACGGAAGTCACCGTCCCGGCGGGCCGTGCTGCACGCAGTTCAGCTCTGTGCCCCGCAAGTCATGGTTCCTTCATGATTGCGTCACGTGACATGGCAGGCGGGTGCAGCATTGTCCCCTCGGGCATTGTTGAGGATCTGGTCCATGTAGCTCTGTCGTCCCACCCTTTATACGTATACGGAGTGGGCTGGGCTTGCGTACGCACGTCCAGCGTAGGGGTGTGAAGTATCATCTCTGGGATCTGGTCGTGGTCCTGGGCTGGGCAGGAAATGTACATATGCGTGTGCCTCTGTTGCAGTGTCTGCGCAACACGGGCCGCGATGTGCAATGTTGGAATGTTGCATGCAGCCGGAGGGCGCATGGGAATGTACAAGGTGCGCAAGTCCGCTCGGGCTCTTGGCTCATGCATGCCAACTGCCGTGTGTATCGTTCTTGGTGCGCCATGGGCCTAAGGCCTAGCCTCAATTGCAGCGTGTAGACCACATCACATTTCGACATTGCAAGCAGTGGTCAGAGTGACATCAGGGATGAATGCTCCATTGTCTCCACACAGGAGGTGGACGGGCATCTGCACCTCCGACCTTGGACACAGAATGCTGTAGAAACCCCCTGTGAGTGATATCATAGCAGATGGCGACGACTCCCACACTCCACACAGCGATGATGAAGGACAAACGTATACACACCCCACACACAGAGGCCCTTGCCCGGGGTACTCTCGCATGGAATGGCCTTCACACTTACGTACACAACAACACATACGTCCTAACGTCGCACACCCATACGACTCATTGCTCCGAGCTGTGGCTTTTCATCCCCATGACTGCCGCAGGTCAGAGGAGTGGCGGTTCTGCGAGTGCCACCACCGCAATGGCCGAACATCACGGGCACATGCACAACCCCAGTCACGTGGGACTGTACCGTGCCCGAATGCTGCAAATGTTGGGGGCCCTGCCACTTGCAGTGTTGCGCATCAGTTACTGTCTGAGCTTCCATCTTGCGTATGTCACCTGCGTCCAGCCCTGGTTCCACTGTCGAACATGCATATTCGAGTGGCCCATGGATGTCTGCCTATCCAATGCAACGGTGGCTGAACTGGATTATGACTTGTGTGTGCACCCCCTGTTGGCCCACGACCATGAGTGTAACAGTGATTCCCGTTCATGGGATGCCTGGATGTTTGGCATATGTGCTGGCAGTTGGACATGGGGGTTTGCACGATTCCTCGTGTGCAGTGACCACATTGAGGCGCCCCCCTATTGGGCTGTTCTGCGGATTGGTAAGACGGCATGGACGGAGCACATCTGTCCAGACCAGTTGATGGATTGGCTCGCCCTCGTGTTCCTTGAGCTTGACAACGACGTACTCCTGGAACTGATTGCACAGGATGCTGCGCTCACTTTCATGGACGACTAACGATGTTCCAGCAGCCACGACTGATGGTAACCCATGGCACAGGTCCCAACACCTTGTTGCATTCTGGTGATGAGTCCACATTTGCCACACCACCAGTGGACATGGCTGAATTCCTATGCTGCCTGTGATTGTCTTATGCCTTGGTCTGCATGTTGTGGCCCTTGTATTGCCCGTAGTACCACGCACATGCCAATAAAGTCTGCGCTGCCACACTTGTGTTCAACTGTGATGGGTGTTGGGTAGGATGGCAAGTCGTGTGCCTCATTGGGCATTGTCCGTACACAGGGTGGGACTGGATGACGCATTTCATTTAGGGATGAGTCCCTATTGGCAGGTCCACCTCTGTGCGCCAGACTTGGGGGTTTGGGATAGTTGCTGGTATACCTGTGCAGCTCCGTGACGTCACCATTGTGGGTATGGGGTCCGATTACTTGGCATGTGGGTCACTGTGATAGTTCTGGACAGTCTGTGTCCGCCCAGGTAGGTGTGGGTAGGTATGCGACGGTAGGTGCTGTTGTCACATGTGATGGTGAACACACCTTCAGGCCTGCTACCGACTTTGACATCTTTTCACACAGACCTCTTTCCTACATGGACGTGGGGCTAAGTTGGGGGGTTGCGAGTATGTTGTTCATGGGTGATGTGCCCACAGCTAGTTCAGTCCTACGCAGTTATCTCATTGGACTGCCATTTTTCCATTTGTCTTGCCAATGACACGTTGGTGGTAACGGACAGTTGTTGGTGGTGCGGTGGATCCGGTTTTCCTGCTGTGTGGTACCCCATCTTCCTCTTCTCCTTGCCCTTCCCCGACCCCAGGGTTCTGGGCAGGTCCTCTGTTGTGCTTGTGGGGTTCGAGTTGGCCTCAGCACTCGGGCCAGGTGCTTCCATGGTGCTCCGCAGTTCGTTTACTAGTTGGTGTCTTTTTTTTAATGATTTTATGGCGCCTCTTCACGCATGGCGCGTGGGTATTGCTGGCCTCCTGCTGGTTATCACGGTCGTTTCATCGCCATTGGGCGCATCGCAGCTTTTTTAGCGTTAGGGTTTGGATTTTTATCGCCGTCGCGGTAGTTGTTTCGCGGACATTTGCCGCGTTATCAAGCGAATATCGCACGGTATCGCCGTGTTGTGAATGCCACGTTAACACAGGGTTATTTTCCCGCGATGGACTGCGATGTGAGGAGTTGCGGTAAGCTAGTATGGCGATGTTTATCGCACAATCTTGTGAATATACCCCATAGAAAGAGGAATATGCCTCTTTGGCTTATTTTTCTGCAAGAAGGTATTGCCTTCCTGCACAAAACCAATCCTGCCCATAATGCAGGCACTGTTGAACTGTGGTGCAAGGATGTCTGCATTGGCGCTAGACAGCCTTAAGTGGGCCAGTGCAAGGATAGAGCTGAAGAGCACCATTTCTTAGTATATATGACACTTTTTAGCTCTCTCCCATTCACACAACACAGCCCAACAACTTTGCTTGCTGCCCTGCATTGCATGAACTTTTGATAAATATGCCCCAATACTCCAAGAAAGACCATGGTGGCCTGAGCATTACCACAATAGTGCTGAGGTCAAAAGTATTTGCAATGTGGACACAATTGTGAAATCAAGGATATTAATGTGGCATGTAGCTCAGAGGATAAGTGGATTACGGATGCATAGGATGCAGTGGCACCACGGACCACTAGCTCCCCCCACAGACGGACTAAATCAGCACCATGGTTTAATGAAGCCCTAAGAACAGCTAAAAAATCTTGTAAGCGCTTAGAACGCATATGGAGGATAGATTTCTCTGATCGTAACAAGGCCGCCTACAAGCTGAACTTAAAAGCACTACCATTCCCTTATTAAAAAAATGTGCGCTGCCTACTATAACAATAGAATAGAACAGGCGGATAATTCCTCCAGAGAATTATTTACCATCCTTAAAGATTTGTCCTCGCCCGAGAGAACTGTAGCTTCTGTTACCAGCTCATCTGAGTCGTGTAACCAAATCGCAGACTTTTCTGCCGAGAAGGTAGTACAAATATATGATACCTTTCCGAATGAGGCTCGTAATGGGATGCTTTGCCAAACTGAGATGACTACTGGGGATAAGGCTAACTTCCTCTCTGAATTTTTTCCACCCTTACTAGAAGATTTAAAAGGAGTAGCTTTAAGTATTACTTCCGGTTCCCCCACTGACCCAGTCACACCTAAGATGATGAGGGAAGGCCTGGATATAATATTGCCTTACATACGGCAGCTTCTGGATCTTTCCTTTCATGATGGCGTGGTTCCAAATATATGGAAACAAGCAATTGTTCTCCCCCTAAAGAAAAAGCCAGAAGCAGACTCGAGCCAGCTGGAAAACCTGCACCCTATTTCGCTTCTGCCCTATTTCTCTAAAATAGCAGAAAAGGTGGCGAACACACAAGTAGTTGCTCATATTAACCAGCATAATTTACTCCACCCTACACAATCTGGTTTTAGAGCTATGTACTCTACAGAGTCAGCACTGCTTCTTGCCACGGAGACAATACGCAGACGTATGGATGAAGGTCAGACTGTTGCCTTGGTCCTACTGGACCTTAGTGAGCATTTGATACGGTATCCCACAAACTGCTGTTACAACATCTCAGATCAGGAGGGCTGGATGGAGCTGCGCTAAAATGGATGACTTCCTTTCTGCAGGATTGGAACTTCCAAGTTGCACAACGCCCACATATCTCCAAAAGCATAGCTCTGTCTCAAGGGGTTCCACAGGGCTCAGTTTTGAGTCCAACTCTCTTTAATCTCTACATCGCACCATTGGCAGAGCTTGTGGAAAAGCAGGGTATCATCATTGTGTCATATGCGGATGACACGCAACTTGTTGTCTCCCTGTCCCATGACTCTGACGTAGCAGCTACCAAGTTCTCTTCCTGCCTGCAGGACTTGGCTTCCTGGATGATAAAAAACTGCCTTAAACTAAATGGTAGTAAAACAGAGATCTTAGTGGTGGGGAAATCACCCTCCATCTGGTCATCCGCATGGTGGCCACAGATTCTGGGTCCTACTCCTACCCCTAAAAAACAGGTTCAAAACCTAGGAGTTTGGTTAGACTCTACTCTCTCTTTTGAGGCGCACACTAGAACAGTTACAGGGAAGTGTTTTGGAATCCTTAAAATGTTAAGGAAAACTCTGGACGTCCTTCCCACCCCAGCCAGGAAAACCCTGGTTCACGCCCTGGTAACATCTCAATCAGACTACGGAAACGTTCTCTATCTAGGAGCAACTAACAAATGCCTTCGCAGGCTGCAATGTATTCAGAATGCGGCGGCACGCTTAGTTCTGAAGCCTCCCAGAAGAGCTTCCACTGGGAAAGCTCTGGATGACTAGCACTGGCTGCTGATTACTAAAAGAATCCTTTTTAAAGCCTTATGCATTAGTCATCCTAGCAAAGGTCCGGGTTACCTCCATGATATACTCGTTCCCTATAATCCTACACAACATCTCAGATCGACCGGGACTTATCTGGTCACAGTTCCCAAAGTCCAAAAAGCAAGAATGGGTGCACGGTTGTTCAGCTATTTGGCAGCCAAAAACTGGAATGCACTTCCTCTCTTTCTCTGAGCAGAACCATTGGAGACTCTCTTCCGGAAAAAATTGAAAACCTGGCTTTTCCAGCTTTAGGTCCTATATCCTTTCTCCTCCTCTTCCGAAGAGTTAGTCCTAGCGCGGGGACACACCAGTTGGTGTAACCAGGCGCTTTATAAGTGATATTATTATTATTAATCCCATATTATGCCAGTAATTACCACAATTCTGCCTGCACTGCCAATTGGTAACGAACCTGCACCATTGTGACATAGAAGCTCGCAATATATCAGTAAATACCACCATTCTGACAGGATCCGCATTATGCCAAAGATATGCATCATTACAGCATGGAATCCCACAAAATTACATAAATTACCACCATTATGGCATGGTAAGCATTTTGGCTGAGTTTAACATCATCATACCATAGCTGCCTGTACTATATTAGCCAGTAAGTCAGGGCCTGTATTATTCCAGGGTAAGCAAGATCATGCCATGCCTGACCACAAGATGCCAAGAATTAGCACCATACCGCAAAGGCTAGCATTTAACAATCGTGCCATGGATGAACACAATATGGCAAGAATGACCACCATTCTACCAGGGCACTTTAATGCCAGACATAGTCACAATGAAACCGTAGATGACCAAAAATTACTATTATAATTGCAGGTGCATCATTATGCCTAAAAACAACACCATGATATAATTGGTGCCAACAAATGCCACGAATCATCACCATTCTTCCAGGGCTAGTATGGATGGGGAAATTGGACTAGGAAGTACTATCACTTGACAGGGCCTGCATTTTGCTATAATCTGGCATCATGCCATGGTTACCCACACGTTGCCAACAATTTCCATAATTATACCAAAGCCAGCATTTAACCATGGGTTGGTATCCTGCCAAGAATGTTATGAAGAAATACTGCTATTATGCAAGTGGTAGCACTTTACCCTGCTGGACACGAGCAGTGATAATGACTTTCATATACACTAAAGCATGCACACTGATACAGGTAGTTTGATACACATGTGCACACACACACAATTATTTGCATTGTAATACTTACTTTCAACTCCATCCTAATCACCTGCTAGAACCGGATGGGATGTTTGTAATAGAGATTGCAATTGACACTCCGGGAAGGAGGGAATGTGCAGATGGTTGCGCGTCTTTGGGTGCTGACGGAGGGAGCAGATGGGTGTGCCTGTCTAGAGGCAAGGGGCTAACAGGTGTTCCTCTGAGAGATGAAGAAGTGGCTGAAAGTTATTCTTCTGGCAGAGGAATTACTTTTTTTCTCACCCTGCTACAAATACTAGCAGTTATTATTATAATTATTACCCTTGCAATGCAGGGAAGGAAGTTTCCCTGCCTAGGCACATCGTTTTCTAGTCGAAAATGTTGAATTCTTGGTGATTGTCCTCATCAAGGACGTCATCAAATGTCTCTAGTGCAGCACTGTTAACACTGAGCTTGCATCACAAAAGTTGCACAAAACTGTGCATAATATTTTTAGGGGGATTTACTTTCCAGAGCAAAACTTGTTTTGTGCTGGAAAGTTTCCTCAAATTAACACAAAACTGCGCAAAGCATTAGTCTACTTCAAGGTGGTGTTCCATGGTTGGTACATGGTGGTACATGGACGTTCCCCTGCACCCACTGATGGTTTTGACACAAAACCCTGTGTACTAACATAAGTAGAAGGGGTTTGCACCATAAAAAACTTGCCACCTTGAAGTAGGTGTAAAAAGGAGAAATGCTTTATTGCTCCAAATTTTTCCCACTTAGCAAGTGTGCCACACTATACAGCACACATCCGAAGTGGGAAACGTTTTAAAGTTAGTCTAAGCATAGTAATTTGTATTAGAAGGTTACTCTTCCAGTACAAATCCTTTGCTAGACACGATGCAGATACCTTTGCATGTGGTGCAAAGACATTTGCCTGGTATTAGGCAACCTAATTTTGCACTAGCGCTAGTGAGAAACAGGATATCTTAGTAAATTTGTTGCACTTTACTGCTCTCTCCCTCACACGCAACACAGCACAGTAACTTTGGTTGCATAGGAGCTGGAAGTAGTGGTGTGGCTGTGCTGTAGCTCCCCAAAAATAACTATGCTGAAGTTAAGAAGATGAATGAGCGATAATGAATTTTGTCATTATTTTGTCACATTTGCTGTGTATTCAAAGAAAGATGTCAAATGTCAGGATGTGTCTTCTTTCAAATTGCTGCTTATTTTTTTAACATGGAGATCGATGTTTACTTTTCTTTCTGTGACTGCAAAGTTAGAGGATTTTGTAAAGTGAACTGTCTTACAGTCTTGCTGATGTACAGTGAGTGTGAAAGGAAAGTTTGTACAATTTCAGCACAGCATTAAAATACCTGTAAATGAACTGTACACATTTTCAAAATATATCAGCAGTTAGGTAAGCACAAATGAAGCGCTTTTTTTCGAATTCTGAAGTGTGATAGAAACAAAGATTTTATTAGGATAAAAAAAAATCAAGACTCAGGTTGTTGACTGGATGCTGAGGAAATATGGCATCCAGCAAGTAAGCTCCTGCCAATGAAGGTCTGTCTTGGTGTTCATCCTGAGCTCCCGTGGCTGCTGCAGGAGCCTGCTGGTCGCAGATAGTGAGGAGAAGCAATCGGGGAGGTTAGGGGCCTCAGGGATGGCTAAAATGTCCTGTTCACTGCCAGGCACAGCAGCATGTCTCAGTTCGAAGATGGCAGCATTGATCTACTGCCGCTGAGGAGGGGGAGGGCACACTGCCATTGGGAGCCCTCCAGGGACAGTAACATCCCAACACTGAGCTCCCCTTGACTGTGGACTGGCAGAGGAACCCTGGGAGAAATAACACAAACCACGAGGGCTGCACCAGCAGTGGAGGATGATAGAATCCATCTGCTGCTTTTTTGAGTGACATTAAGGAGGTTGATCACACCCTCATCACTAGCAGACTGGACTACGGCAACACCCTCTATGCCGGAACCAACAAAAAACTCCTTTGCAAGCTCCAGTCCGTCCAGGGCGCCGCAGCCAGACTGATCCTAGACATCCCCCGTCACAACCACATCGCCCAACACCTTTACGATCTCCACTGGCTCCCCATCGAAAGAAGAATAACCTTCAAGCTCCTCACGCATGCATACAAGGCCTTCCACAACATCGGACAAGCATACCTAAACAACCGCCTCTCCTTCCACGCACCCAAGAGAAACCTCCGATCAGCCGACCTCTCTCTTGCCACCATCCCACGCATCTACAAGACCAGAACGGGTGGAAAGTCCTCCCCTACCTCGCAGCCAAGACCTAGAACAACCTCCCTCTCCACCTCCGGCAAAGCCCTACACTGCTCCAGTTCAGGAAGGACCTCAAGACCTGGCTCTTCAGTTGACCCCAGCACCCAACGGAGCCACCCCCGCGCCTTGAGACCCTCACGTGTGAGTAGCTGCGCTTTACAAACACTTGATTGATTGATCACAGCAGCAGAGACCCCAGATTGGATGCTTTTTTAGCTCTCCTACCCACAAGAAGACTCTAAGAGACACTGAGAAACAAACATTGCTGGAGGGAGCTAACTGTGCCATTTGCGGCCGGCTCCCCCCTTCCTCTTCTGAAACGCATGGCCAGAGTCGCAAAAGCAGGTGCTGGGGGAAATCAGGAGTGTTCCCCGATCCCCTTGTGGACACTGGAGAGTGGGGCAACTAATCAGAAAAGTCATGCTATCCCAGACTGCTCCAGCACGGGCCCCTGGAAGAGGGTGTGCCTCCATTGAATCTCCGTCATGGTGCGCGACAAGAGCCATAAGGTACCCACTTCCAACCAACTGGATAAGTATACCTTCAAAACGAATGCAGAGTCCAGTGGAGGGGGACTGCTGGAGAACAGGGAGGGCGCAGAGGCGGAAGACCAGGGTGCCATACTTAAGCAACTTTTTCAGGCCATCACAAACTCTCAAATGGCACTGGAAAGGAAAATTTATACAGCAGTGGTGGATGTCCACTGATCCAGAATGATGATGATCAAATCCCCAAAAGGATCGGTGCTAAAACCTCTCCATAGAAAAATGAGGCCTCCATTAAAACCCTAACACCAACTCAAACTGCCACGCGCCAGTGCAAGGACGTGGAAGGCAGGTCCTGCTGCAAAAACATACATTTTGTGGGAATACCCGAGAAAGCAGAGGATTCACTTGTGGAGAAATATTTTGAAGGCTTTGTGACCACCAGAAAACTGGCCAGTGAACTATCCCCGCAATTCACAGTGAAAAGGGCGCACAGGGCGTCCAGGGTGCCGCCCATGCCAGGTGCGAGACCAACAATGGCCTCTTTTCTCCATTTCAAAGACCGTGATGCTCTTCTCCGAGTGGCTAGACAACAAGGCCCTCTGCACATCGAGAATCAGACAGTCGTGGACTTCCCAAAATGCATGCAAGAAGTGCAGGCTAAATGACAATCATTCAACAATGTTAAGCAAGAACTCCGGACACAGAATTTGTAATACTCCATGCAATTCCTGGTGAAATTGTGAATCCTGGATGAGGGGAAATCATGGTTCTGTCCCGCCCAGAGGAGGCTTGGACCTGGTTGGAGAGATGCAAAAAGAACAATTGATGGACAGAATGCTGAACAATGTCAAACATTCACCCCAGTATAGAAACCTGGGCCTAAATCCATAGTTTTCTTGTTCTCCATGCCATTCCAGTTTAAACTCAGCCATATGCAAATCCGTCTTGAACCTTGCTCCCCATGGGAACAGTCCAACACAAACAGCCAGACCAGGTCCTCCATGGACCGAAAACAAGCATCCTGGGACCGGTTTCGGGGTATCACTCCTCATCAGACAGGCTAGTTTGACTCCAGTGCCATGGGGAGCACAGGACCCACGTCTGGGCATAACCATCCCACTCAGGGTGACAAATGCAAAAAGAACAATTGATGGACAGAATGCTAAACAATGTCAAACATTCACCCCAGTACAGAGATCTAGGCCTAAATCCATCAGTTTTTTTATCCCCATGCCATTCCAGTTTACACCGAGCCATATGTAAATCAGTCTTGACCCTGCTCCCCATGGGAACAGTCAAGCCAGAACTGCAGACCAGATCCTCCCATGACCTGAAACAAGCATCCTGGGGCTGGCTACGGGGTATCACCCCTCATCAGCTAGGCTAGCTTGACTCCACTGGCATGGAGAGCACGGAACCCATGTCTGGGCATGCCCGTTCCACTCGGGGTGACAAATGCTAAAAGAACAATTGATGGACAGGATTCTGAATGTCAAACATTCACCCCAGTACAGAGAACTGGGCCTAAATCCATCATCTTTTGGCTCCCCATACCACTCCAGTTTAAACCCAGCCAGAGGCCAATCAGTCTTGATCCTTGCTTCACATGGGAACTGTCCAGCTCGAACTGCCAGACCAGGTCCTCCATGGACCGGAAACAAGCATCCTGGGACCTGTTTTGGGGTATCACTCCTCATCAGCCAGGCTAGCTTGACTCCAGTGCCATGGGGAGCACAGGACCCATGTCTGGGCATAACCATCCCACTCAGGGTGACAAATGCAAAAAGAACAATTGATGGACAGAATGCCGAACAATGTTAAACGTTTACCCCTAGTATAGAAATCTGGGCCTAAATCCATAGTTTTCTTGCTCTCCATGCCATTCCAGTTTAAACTCAGCCATATGCAAATCCGTCTTGAACCTTGCTCCCCATGGGAACAGTCCAGCCCAAACTGCCAGACCAGGTCCTCCATGGACTGGAAACAAGCATCCTGGGACCGGTTTCATGGTATCACTCCTCATCAGATAGGCTAGCTTGACTCCAGTGGCATGGAGAGCACAGGACCCACGTCTGGGCATAACCGTCCCACTCATGGTGACAAATGCAAAAAGAACATTTGATGGACAGAATGCTGAACAATGTCAAACATTCACCCCAGTACAGAGATCTGGGCCTAAATGCATCAGTTTTTTTTATCCCCATGCCATTCCAGTTTACACTGAGCCGTATGTAAATCAGTCTTGACCCTGCTCCCCATGGGAACAGTCAAGCCAGAGCTGCCAGGCCAGATCCTCCCATGACCTGAAACAAGCATCCTGGGACTGGCTTCGGGGTATCACCCCTCATCAGCTAGGCTAGCTTGACTCCACTGGCATGGAGAGCACGGAGCCCATGTCTGGGCATGCCCGTTCCACTCGGGGTGACAAATGCTAAAAGAACAATTGATGGACAGGATTCTGAACAATGTCAAACATTCACCCCAGTACAGAGAACTGGGCCTAAATCCATTGTCTTTTGGCTCACCATACCACTCCAGTTTAAACCCAGTCAGAGGCCAATCAGTCTTGATCCTTGCTCCACATGGGGTCAGTCCAGCTCGAACTGCCAGACCAGGTCCTCCATGGACCGGAAACAAGCATCCTGGGACCGGTTTTGGGGTATCACTCCTCATCAGCCAGGCTAGCTTGACTCTAGTGGCATGGGGAGCACAGGACCCACGTCTGGGCATAACCGTCCCACTCAGGGTGACAAATGCAAAAAGAACAATTGATGGACAGAATGCTGAACAATGTCAAATATTCACCCCAGTACAGAAATCTGGGCCTAAATCCATCATTTTTTTGCTCCCCATGCCATTCCAGTTTAAACCGAGCCGTACGCAAATCAGTCTTGACCCTGCTCCCCATGGGAACAGTTCAGCCCGAACTGCCAGACCAGATCCTCCCTTGACTGGAAAAAAGCATCCTGGGACTGGCTTCGGGGTATCACTCCTCATCAGCCAGGCTAGCTTGACTCCAGTGGCATGGAGAGCACAGAACTCATGTCTGAGCATACCCGTTCCACTTGGGGAAACAAATGCAAAAAAAACAATTGATGGACAGGATGCTGAACAATGTCAAGCATTCACCCGTACAGCGATCTGGGCCTAAATCCATAGTTTTTTTGCTTCCCATGCCATTCCAGTTTAAACCCAGCCATATGCAAATCAGTCTTGACCCAGCTCCCCATGGAAACAGTCCAGTCTGAATTGCCAGACCAGGTCCTCCCACCAGGTTCTTGACTGGGGTGAATGTTTGATTTGTTCCGCATTCTGTCCATCATTTGTGCATCTTATGCTTTCATGCCTTAAGTACGCAGGGTATGACCAGACGTGGGTCCCGGGCTCACTGTGCCACTGGATTCAAGCTAGCCTTGCTGATGAGGGGGTGAAACCCCAAAACTTGTCCCCGGATGCTTGTTTCTAGTCCAGGGAGACCTGGCTTGGCAGTTCAGGCTTGACTGTTCCCATGAGGAACATGGGCAAGACTGATTTGCATATAGCTGGGTCTAAACGGGGGTGGCATGGTGAACAAAAGAACAATTAATTTAACCCAGATCTCTTGACTGGGGGTGACATAAGGCAGTCTACAGTCTCCACAGATTTCAGAGTGAGTCCTTGGAGGTAACTGATCACTGGCGTGGAAACTGACAGAGGACTACAGAGCTCGTCGCAGTTGCAGCCGTGAGAGAGACGCAGGCACGGGAGCTGAGGCGTTTTTCCACCCGCTCTTCCTCTTTCCCTGGGCACAGAAAGCGGCAGCAGCGGCAAACGAGCGACGAGCAGGTGAACGAGCATAGGCATAGGCAGCGGGGGGCAGGGACGGATCACGGTGACGGAGACGGGGGAGAGGTGGTGCCGGAAAACGGCTAACGGAGAGGAGCCTACGGCAGAGGAAGGCAGGGGGTAAGTGCTCTCAGTTTGCATCCGCAGCGAGATTTCTTCCCCCTGTCTTACCTCTGGTCTGGTTTAGCCAGGCCTTTGGTCTCCTGCTGTCACTTCTCTGCTTCCCTGTTACTGTCACTGGGCCGCTTTGCCCCCGCTTTGCCCCCCCCTTGCCCTGCCTCGCCCCGCCCTCTAGCCTGTCTTGCAGCTCTGTGTCTTGTGCCCACGAACCTCAGCACAAAGAACTACACCGCCTACATGCTTTTGGGCTCCTGCGCTTCAGTATTCGTTCCATTGCCTAGCACCAGAAATTTCCGTGTTGTGCTTGAACCTCCCCCTGAGCCTCAGAGCTCCGGTGGCTCGGAAGTCGGGATTGGTCGGGGGGGGGGGGGTGCTAGGGAAAAGTAGCTGGCCGGCCCCAGTGTCCCCGAGTAGGGTTCAGAGTTTTGTGAGAGCCCTGGCACAGAAGCTGCCTCATAACAGCCTCATAACAGCCCTATAACAGCCCCACAGCCCTACAATCGCCTCATAGAGGGTTAGAAGGAGAGCGGGGTAGCGAAAACCTACCTGATCAGATTTAAATAAACTGTTACATTGCCAACAAGCTGTAGGAGCTTAGCAGAGCTTGCCGGGTGTATAAAAACTCCAAATTCCACTTATCAGCACCTTTTAGTCGCCACTAGCAGGATCAAGCAACTTATCAGATACCAGTTTGGAACAAAGGAATTAAAGGAATGCAAGGGAAAGGCAACTGATACAAATTGATATTGACACAGATTGGAAAAAAAAAAACTCGAGCTAAAGCCAGCAATATTAAACAACTAAAAATATGCAGACAACAACAAGCGATAACAATAAATAACAAACAACCAACAAATAACTAATATACTAAACAAACCAACAGAAACCAAAAGGAAATAATAATAATAATCGACTACTAAATCAAAAGACAAACAAAAAGGGGGCGAAAATCAAATACTAAACACCAACAACAACAATCGACTGCCAAATCAAAAGAATCAAAAGATAAACAAAAAGGGTGTGAAAATCAAAATCAAACACTAAACACCAAAAAGGCCAGGGTAAATTCAAAAACGGATCAAACGGATCAAACTGCAAGACATTCTAGATCTGGAGGATTTGAAATTCTGATAATATTAAAAAAGAGCATTAAGAATTTAAGATAAAAGGGAACAACAGAAATTATAAGAATTACGGGTCCAACACGTGCAAAAGGGCTTGGATGAGATGAGATCAGGTAGGGAGAGAATTGTCACATCCACACTGAACAAACGGAAAAAAAAGAGCAAAGGACCAATTGACACAACTGACACAACCAGTAATAAGAATTTATCGGAGGCGGAAAACCCTAACCAGATTCTGGTAGACGTTATAGATAGAGCAGGTTCTAAGATGAATTCAAAATCCACAACAACTACAACAAGTTATCAGCCAAAAATCTACACAAAATTTGCATTTTTAAGAGACGCAGGAGCAGTCCTTTGCATGAGTAACGAAAGTTTAAATGGCCTCCCCTCCCCCTTGAATCCGGAGACAACGGACTATCCAGGTCCTAAGGCAACTACCATTGAACAAGGCAGCAAAGGCATAGAAGATAAAAGGGGAAATTTCATAGTTACAAGTATCCCATATAGGACAAGACAGCAAGGGGAGCAATTGTACACCCAAATAACTAACGTCCCCACAAAGAGGACGCGCACAAGATCAGGCCAAGCACAAATAATGGAAAAGTCTTTTGAGGCTAACCAGGGAACAAGAATAAGATCACGTTCTGCTGGAACCAAGCCTGGCATAGGCATTCCTCTAGAACCAACTATCCAAATCTTCTCAAGAAGAACAAATCCAATGGATGACATTATTTCACAAAGTACAGAAACAACGACAATAAGGCCAATACCCGCCCCAAATATATCTCCACCATCTTCATCTTATAATGAGGCACCTAAAGAACGTACAGGAAGCACGGTCTGTGGATCCAAGTCAATACATATTGAAGTCACAAACAAAGAGGCAGAAACCAGTAGAAACTCTCCAGTGCCACAGCTGCAAAAACCCTTAGGGCCCAAGGACCCAAATCAATTTAGCCCAGAGAAAGGCAGAGAAGCATGGCACACTAAGGCCAGCCCCAGTGTGGGAACAACCTCAGGGATGAAGGGCAAAGGAACATCGACAGGGGACAACTCAGTTGTCACCAACTGCTGTACTATCAATAACAACGCCCAGCCTAACCTACAACTTCAACAATTCTTTTAGTAACTCCAACAAACAACATAGGGACAGGGAATCAGGAACCGCGGAGGCCAGAAAAGGCGCAACAGATGGCAATACCGCCCAAATAACCAATAATCGAGATCAGCAAGAGTTTTTTCATTACCCCGCAGGCGTGCAGGTATATGCCACCACCCCCCAACAAATCAAAAGTAAAGGATTCAACCAATTGGACCCAAATATGCTCTGGGAATCTTTATTAGAAACCTTACAGCTTACAGTTAAGTCAATGCAATATCATTCGGACAAAATGAACGTCCAATTATCGATACTCAACTCAGTGGCCACCCACATCTCAAACATTGATAGCAGACTATCTGACATGAACAATTTGATTAAAAGGGCCCAGGCAAACACGCAGTTACTACCAACGCACTGCACCTGCTTTTCCATTGTTGACAAACTAGCCACCCTCCCAGAGGCAATGGGGGATATCCTGGCAGAAATCAGGAAAATACCAAGAAAAAACAGTGCATCACCGCAAAAGATTCCAATAAAGTGGCCCTCACTAGGTCCATCCTGCAGTCAGGACGTCACAGCAACAAACGTAGGGGCAAAAGGCCCCCTAAAGGACTCTTGCAAGGGGACAAGATCAGTTCGGGACCCAACTACCAAAACATTCCGCACCTCTGAAGAGACAGATAAGAAGGAAATAATCGAGGAGCTCGATAGTTCCAATAGATCAGAGAACATTAGGGCCCCAGAACAAAGTCATGACTTTCACCTCGCAGATCCAACACAAACAAAAGTCGAATTAGAAACTTCAGGAAAGCCCCTCATTGGGGGGAAAGGAGACCAAGCTCATAATCGCAAGCAAAGGAGAAAGGGAAGAAAGAAGAAAAAAAACATAATGGATTACTTTCAATCAGGTAGTACTCGATCAGGGACAAAAGGACAAGTCACCAGTAAACCAATGGAAGTATTGCCCCAAGAAAGAGATTACAAATCAAGCCATTGGACTATTTCATTACCAGGGGATTCAGAAATAAAGCAGGATACGATAGAGGACGAACCATCAAGGCCATTCAATAAAGCAACAGACAGATGCAAAAAGAACGCAAGCATCAGAGCTTCCATAGCCCTTAAGGAAAAAAGATTTGTAGAGGCAGCTACCTCCGGGAAATCAGAAGGGGATAAGAAATCAAGCCCTCTGACCACTTCACCACCAAAGGATCCAGATACCAAACTGGTGACGACAGAGGAAGATCCAACAGAGTCAATTGAGTCATCTATAACCAGATCGGATCAAATTAAAAACCAGGAAAAAACGAGAGCTCCCGAAGATTCCGTCAAGCAAAATCCTGGCAAGCTAATCACTTTAAGGAATGAAATTACCACCACCAGGGAAAACAGCAGACAGCGAATGGATCGCTCGAACACTCTTTTGAAAGAGGAACTTCCCAAACAGGCAACATTTCCAACCGCCAGTCAATCACAACTTAAAACCAACTCAATTCTATTCATTCCTGAATATAAATCCAGAGGTGGGGGGATATCCTCAACAGAGGGAATATTTTACATCTAATTCAAGCAATAAGAAGCTTGGAGGACATAAGCACTCACGATCTGGAAAGAATTGCATTCAAAAACATCAAAGAAATCTCTGACAGGGAAATAACAAAGACAACCTGGTCCTCAGAAGAAACAGTGAAGAGAATCCTGGATGAGGAACCCCAATTAAAAGTATGGGGAATTAAAATACTACTCTACCAAAGGCCCGGCGATCCGGAACCACTGACTGTAAACAAAAGCAAAGACAAAAAGGCAGCTACCTCATCAGCAGGTTTACAACCACACTCTGTACTTAAAGGAGCACGCAGCATGGATGCACGGGCATCAGGAAGGAACGATCAACTTCAAGCAACGAGGTCGGAAGATTGGTCCTGGCTCGCAAGGACAATAAATCGTCAGGAGGAGAGCACTTGACGCAAGACAAAAAAACCACTCCCGGGTAATCATCATCTACGAATTTGCTCGTGGAACATAAATGGCTTGGTAAACAAAACATCGGATAAAGACCTCTTGGACTATTTTCAAGGCTTCGACCTCATCCTACTACAAGAAACTTGGGTAGAGGACCCTTTCCATCTCCTAGGCTTTAGAACCCACCAAACTCCAGCAGTGAGAGGCTCCAAATTTGGACACCTAAAGGGTGGTTTAACAATCTACTCATCAATAAAAACAGTAATAGCGACTGAAGACGTCGACACCTCCACATCTTCCACCAATGTAATTAAAGCACTTAGAGTGAGCATACGGGACGGGAACACCATACAACAAATATTACTCTTAAATTCTTATATACATCCTCGCGACAAAACCAAAGGTGCCAGAATGGTGGAGGCGGAAATCATCAGGCTGCTCTCGGTAGAATCAACCTCCAAACTACTGCTGACAGGAGACTTTAATATGTACCTAATGGGGCCACAGTCAAGGGACAACCTACTTGAGGAACAACACTCATCCTGGAATATCCCTAGTCAGGAGCTGAGCACTAAGAGGCAACAATCAGCACTTGCCAGGAATTTTGTAAAAGATCTGGAACATCTAGGCCTTGTGGCCCTCAACGGTCGCTTTTCAGGAGATCAGCCCCCGGTGGCAACATTCCACAGCTCAACCTCGAGTACGCTAATAGATTATACTTTTGTATCCTTATCACTCTTCAGCTGGATTACGGGCTTCCAGGTAGGGACCCAAGATCAAAGTGACCATCTCCCGCAAGAAATTTCCACAAGAATAACCGGATCAGCACTGGACCAACCTGCTGAGGACCCCAAGTCTATTTATATGGTTAATTTCAGGAGAATCAAATTCAAAACCAACCAACTGGATGACCTACTGGCCATAGCGAAGTTATTATGGGAACAAAGGGAGGAGGGCAGAAACGAAATAATGCACTGGGAAGAATTTACCAAAAAATTAGGAGCAAAGCACGCGGTTCGCGCTCCTCCAGCCTCTACGACAAACAGGATCCCAGACCACCAAGATAAACACCTTTTCATTATCAAAATTCCCCATTTTCGAATTCTCAAAAAAGCAATAAATAAAACTCTGCGGGACATACAGCGCACAGGGAACGATTTGACCCTACAAAGGAAGTTAGCGACACTCAAAGCGGAAAAGAAAAAAATAATCTGGCAGGCAAAAAGGGACTCGGAAGAAAATCTTTGGGCTAGACTGCAACATGATTCGAAATCAAACAATAGTGCGAAATTCTGGCGCACAATAAATAGTCTAGCAAACCCGAACGCCCCAAGAATTAATTCACACCTAACAGAGGAAGCCTGGGCTACCCATTTGCTTCAACACTTTAATTCTGAGCAGTCTCAGAGCACTTGCCGAATCTTAGAGGGAACTCCTATCAATCCCAAAGCTATCACAGGAAACAAGCATTTCTCGTTCTCAATTGACCAGGTAAAGGTCAGAATAGCCAAAGGCAAGTGGGAGGGCGCTCCGGGGCCTAATGGGATTCCTCCAAGTTTATTCAAAAAAGACCCGGAATATTGGGCTTCCAATCTGTCACCGTTGTTTGCAGAAATCTCAGGAGGAAACATCATCCCGGACTCTTGGAGGGGCTCAATCATATCCCCAATATATAAGAAAGGGGACAAGAACTCAGCAAATAGCTATAGGCTGGTGGCTCTAATTGATATTGAAGCGAAATACTATGCTGGACTAATTCTGGAAGATCTTATCGCTTGGATAGAGGATAAATCAATCATCCCTATTAATCAAACAGGCTTTTGCAAGGGCATGGGAACAACCACAAACATACTTGCCCTGTCATTACTGATGGATAGAATGAAATTAGCCAAACAACCTTTATTCACATGTTTTATTGACTATTCGTCAGCATTCGACAAAATTGATAGGACCATACTCTGGCAGAAGCTAACGGAAAAAAAAATACCATCTGCTCTCCTAAACCAGCTAATCCTCCTCCATACAAAAACATGGGTCCAAGTCAAACTAGGAGATGGCAGGTTCGTGTTCCGGAAAATTCCAACAACCATGGGGCTCAAACAGGGGTGCGTACTGGCGCCAACACTTTTCAACTTATACATGTCTGATCTATCGCTTAAATTAGACACATGTAACTCGCATGCGCCAAAAATAGGAGGGCTGCCACTTTCCAACCTCCTGTACGCAGACGACCTAGTCCTGCTGAGTCGAACCCCCATTGGCCTTCAACATTTACTAGATACAACTAGCAGTTATTCAGCAAACAATGGTCTATCCATCAACTATGATAAAACAAAAGTAATGAGGATTCATCCAAGAAAGGATACCTTCAAGTTCCGCTGGCATCTGGCCAATTCGACAATCGCAGTGGTAGACCAATACAAATACTTAGGAGTGATTTTAGACAATAGAGGCACATTTAATGCTCAAAAGATGTCATCAAAAGAAGAGGCAACTCTATTGCCGCCGCAATAAAATCTATTAAGCACACAATTACTGGCCCAAATCTTATTCCGTTATTACAAGTCTGGCGAGCAAAGCTCATTCCGGCTATCACCTACGGGAGCGAGTGCATGAGGGGAAGAGACGCAGCCACATTAGACAGCACTGTCTCAAGAGCGGCTAGAATGATTTTCGGTCTACCTAAGTACGTTTCACCGGCACAAATAAGGCTGGAATTCGGCCTGCAAAGCCAGGAACTAGCTCGTAAAGGAGCCTATGCCAAGAGCTGGTATAGAATTAAAAGAGCCGAAGCAGGAACACTGAATTCTTACCTATGGACCGAAATACAACAAAAGAGGGACTGTGCAGCCATGAGCTATCTGACCGCATCAAAAGACCGCCTAGGACTGGAGGAACTTTGGGAAGCATCAGGGTCTTACCAGAGTTTTAAACAAATTGTAAACAAGACAGTGAAAAAACTATCACTATTAGAAGACAAGGCGGTCCTCACAGAAAGAACCCATGGATGGTTTGTCGTGCAAAGCTATGCTAAGCCCTCCGCGCAATCTTACCTAGGCATAGGCTTTAACCGGATGAAGAAAGAAAAATATCTCCATCTCCGAATGGGCATTTTACCAGCAGTGCAGCACCTTCCCCCTTGGAAACGATCGCCGGGCCAGACAACATGCCGCTTATGCAAGGAAGCAAATGAAAGTATAATACACCTTTTGTGCATCTGCAGAGAATTACAAGCTGAGCGACGCCAATTACTGAAGCCACACTTTAAAAGTGAGGGGTTAAGAACATGTAGGCAAGCAGTAATGGTATGCCTCGGAGGAGGGAACATCCAGCTGGCATGTCGATTCGTGCAATTTATGGAAGCGGCAGGGGCGAAACTTGGCCGATAATCCATTAGTATTATTCATTATTACATCACTTTTAAGTTTATGCTTTTATAGGAAATAAAGATTGCCTCTCTTATGGACAATAGCTGCTACAGTACGACTTTCAAATGCAACCTACTTTTACTGCAGTCAGAAAGCAACTGGTTTATTGTACAATTATTCCTCTAACTAAACTGAGCACGTGTTTTATCAAATTTTAACCCTTTATAATCTTATATTCTTCTTAAGTGTTCAGGATCCGAAAACTTGTCAAGACACAGATCGATCAACATTTTTTATCAATGAACTATAATGGTCACAACATGGACTTTTGCACAGATGTTAACACAATGCACTGATGTTTTATGAAATGATATTTTGAGAAGTTTTTAAATCATGAATTTTGTTGTGTAATTTTGTCACTCTCTTTCAAGAGAAATTGTAAAGGTTTTAATTGACCGGACAATAAACTATTACTTACTTACTTACTTGACTGGGGGTGAATGTTTGATTTGTTCCGCATTCCATCATTTGTGTGGGTTTTGCTGGTTGGAGAGAGGGACAGATCATGGACCATTTCCATTGAGATGCAACACCAGGGTCCGGTGGAGGGACGAGGAAGCCTGTGTCTGACACAAGGGACAAATGTCATGGTGACCAGAGGCGAAACGTGTGCTTGGGCTTGGAATTTGCACACAGAACTCTAAGTTGCCAGCCCCCCCAAGAAACAGGGGACTGAGACTAATGAACAATTTAACCTAAAAAACAGGTTTGATGTTGGGTATGGGAGGGCAACAAACACCCCAGGCATTGGAGAGGCAGGTAGTTTTACACTTGCGGCCTGAGGCAGCAGGGAGGGGGGTGTTGGGCTAGGGAAGTTTGAATTTGACACTTCAGCAGACACACATACAGGGGTGCAGACCAGAGCAAGCACAATACGACAAATTGACCTTGGGCAACACACATGTGGACGGAGCCTGACAAGAAGAGACAGAAACTTACATCCCTCACCTTGAATGTGAATAAACAGGGGAGCAAACTGAAGTGTGAGATGGTGTCACAGTTTCTGTTCAGACATAACCTGAACATCGTACTGCTTCAGGAGACTCACTTAGTGGGCAACAAATATGCCTTCCTGTGGAAGGGCAAATACACAGTATTGAAATACTCGGAATTCACAATGGGCTCGAATGGCGTGGGAATATTGGATAGGAGGTACTTACGGTCCTCCAGACCTGGACAGACCGAGAGGGGGTGCTACAGGGCAGTTCTGGCTGAATGGAATTGGAAACGAATGGCCATAGCCTCATAGTATTTCCCACCTGTCTCCAGTCTCAGATGCTCAGGAGGATGGGGAATTGGCTAGTACAGATCCCACTGGCCATTACCATCATTGGGGAGACTTCAATCTTAGTATGAAAGGGGAGGAAGACAGGTTTGCACAGGGCGAGCATCACTCAGGGGGTGACAAACGCCTGCACACATTCTCAGAGGCATGGGATTGATTGACTTGTGAAGAGACACATACCCCAGGGAGAAACAATACAGAGACACTAGTAACCTGCCTAGGAGAATATCTGATCACTCCTCCATGTACACTCGCCTGGGGTGATGGTCCCCTAAGGGACGGCCAGAATGGCAATTGGACCCATGGGAAGTGGGCAACTGGACCATAAAACGGTTGTTGACTACCAGCAGAGGTACCTATTTCAGAGAGAATGTGGGGCCCTTTGCTTCAGACATGGTTACCTGGGAGGCCTACAAGGCCATTATGAGGGGAATATGAGGAGGATCCTGATAAACCCACACTGCAGAACAAAAGAGAAAATCTGAGAGAGGTATCTGAACTGGAGGCAAGCCTAACAGAATGGGAATAGGAGTACACGCTTTAACCATCTCCAAACTCATGCACCGCATATCCCTCTACAGGGAAGAGTATAGATGCTTGATGGCAAATGAGACGAAGGCCCACTTTGGGTCCAAACACAATAAACTATAGGAAGTGAGAAATAAAGAAGGTAAACTGTTAGCATGGTTGGTGAGGAGGGAGGAAGGAAGACTCTTGATTTACCAGGGGATGGTGCTAGTGCAGTTCATGGAGGACATTTCAGGGGCCCTCTTTAGTCTCTGCACAGTCCTGGGGTGGAAGTAGGTGGTGTTGACCTCCAGGGGTTTGTGAGAGACCTGCCTACCCTGGTTCTGGACCGAGATGACTTGAAGACTCTTGACAGTGAAATCAGCATAGAAGAAATTAGGGATGCCATTCATCAGCTCCAGAGGAGGGAAAACTCCCAGCTTTATGGCTTCCCTCTCAAATGTTTTTCACTGTGTGAGGAGATTACTGACCCGTTCCTCATAATGCTGTAAAAGAATAGGGGGAAAGGACATCTACCCGGGATCTTAAGAGAGCTACTACTGTCCTTACTGACAAGGAGGAAAAACCACCATATCAGTGTGCCTTTTACCTTACTTAACATGGAAATCGAAATCCTGTCCAAAATCCTGTCTAATTGCTTATTACAGGTGATTGCTATAAGTAGTCACACCTAACCAGTTGGGATGCATACCCATGCGATCCTCCCACACAACTTGTGGCATCTATTTGGCTGCCTGGCGAGAAGACAAATTCTGGAAGAGCCTGTGGTCCTGCTAGCCCTAGATGCCAAAAAAGTCTTTAAATCTGTTTATTCCTGTTGAAGGTGCTGGGGAAGATGGGGTTTGGGAGTTCACTTCTTGGGTGCACCTCCAATATGCCAGGCAGGTGGTTCAGGTGCGGGTGAATGGATGCCTGTCAGGGGAGCTTGTCTTGGGAGAGGGATGCAACAGGGTTGCCTGCTTCCCCATCTACTTTTTGCCCTAGCTCTAGAATCCCTGGCTTGTTGGGTGTGAATCCATGCCTAGTTGCAGAGAATACAATGGAGCCTGGACTCAGAAGACCATATCTCCCTCTACGTGAAGGACTTGCTTCTGTATCTGGCTGACCCCCTGCACTCCATATCTAGAGCCCTGGAAATTTTAGACACATTTTGGCTGATATCCGGGGATCCGTATTAACAGGCATAAAAACATGGCATCCCCTTTGACCAGCTAGGGTCCTCACGTGGACTGGATGTGCCCTCTATGGTGGTCCCCAAAGCCAGATCCGTTACCTGGGGATCGATTTCAACTTGGACCCAGGGGAATTTTGAAGGAATAATCTAGGGCAGGCATTGGACGTATAACGGAGGGATCTGAGTCACTGGATATCTCTTCCATTATCCCTGATGGGAGTGCTGACCTTTACAAAATGATAGTGCTCCCCTAGTTCCTATATATGCTACAGCATACATTCTATGAGGTGCCAGAAGAATTTTTTAAAGCAGTAGACCGGATGACCTGCTCTCTCCTGTGGGATGGGGGACCCGGTGATAGCACTACGAATACTGACTAGGAGTCCTTACGAGGGTGGGCGGGCACTGCCTGACCTAGTACAGTGCCATTCAGCCTCTGGTGGTAAACAACTGAATGTTTGCTTCCCGGCAGGAGCCATCATTGAGGGCTGACAGGCACTCACTAACCCCTCATGGGTACATACGGAGGCTGTATGACTGGATCAGACCAGCCCGTCGTCCATCGCCAGTGGACTTGGTGGTCAACATATGGAAGGTTACCATGGAGGAAATAGGCTGGGGGGTGGCTGACGCTGGAGACTCCGTCATGAGACTGTAGGAGACAATGGGACATGATTGAGATATCAAAATTGGGGGACATTTGGGGGATGCAGTTTGTCTTGGCTGCCTTCCAGATCTATATGCAGGTCCAAAATGCTCTCAGGGGGTACAAGAATATGTTACACTACATGGCGGATGAGACTCCAGTAGAATTCAGACTCCTAGGGGCACCCCTGAACAAATATGCTACCTCCCATATCAACCAGATGCTGATTATCAACCGCCAGCCAACCCTTACCATTCTACGGGGTAGATGGGAGGTAGTCCTGGGGGTATTGTTGGATGAAGAATGAGGGGAAGCACTTCACTACCCACTGAAGTTTTCAATTAGATCTGCTTCAGGCTGGTGCAACTGAAAATACTGCATCAAGTATATTATACACAAGCTAGACTCCTCAACATGGGTAAGTCTGAGGATGATAGATGACTGCTGGGTGTGTGGCTGGAGTGGAACGATGGTGCACACCCTCTGGGATTACCCCAAGATACAAGCATTCTGGTCGCAGGTGGGAGGATGACTCTCGGCAACCATAGAGAAAGAGGTAGAAGTTACCCGAAAACTGACAACACTGGGGTTATGGGGCGACCAGACTTTGCCCAAATACACTGCTGTGGTCTGTAACATTGCATTGATAGTAGCCACAAGTAACCTTGCATGAACGTGGGGGAGAGGGGAGTCACCTTCCATGTTGCAATTGAGGATGGGTCCGGATTGGTGCATGCAGGACAAATGTACACTTTACAAAGCTAGCGGCTGTCCGAGGAAATTTGATAAAGTGTGGGGTCACTGGAGGGAATAGGGTGTGATTTATTGGGTTTTGATCAAATGCAAAATACATTGAAAAGATTTTTTTTTAAAACACAAATCAAGCCACCTCACTTAGTAATGAGCAAATGATGAATATTTGCTGAAACTTGGTTTCTACACACTGCGCTATATTGTTTTATCAGTAAAACTGCTTGTCAGTATGAATTTTCAATTTTGTGGCCATTTCAATGGAAAATGTGCTGTCTGTAATGACAATGTGCTACCAGGCCATCATTAGTAACATATGTATGACAGTGTGCTCCAAACTAATTGACCACTGGCTGCATACCACACCCTTACTACTCTGCTGCTGAATGGGTGTGACTCATTTGCTATACGTCTTTCTTCTGTGATGCTTGGATTCTTCTCAATCCCTGTGACTTCAGCTTCAGTTATGTAACATTGATAGCAGCACCTCTGGTCTGAAAATTGTACAAGCACCACTGCTTGGTTGCTTCTCTGCATTGTGTGACACCTTTATGAATATGGGCCTTCATGCCAAAGCTAAAAACCCATACTAAAAACCAACTCAATAAACTGGGTATTATTTAATAAAGCAAAACTAATCCCAAATTCTCTGTGCATACAAAGAGATAACTATTAAAGCATCTGATATATCCAGAGCTTGGATTGCGCAAATCTTGCGTGGTGCCAAACACCGCAAACTCTTGGTGATTCAATTTTATTTGGAAGAGGAGAGAGCAAATCAGCCATTTTTATCACAGGCTTAAGAAATCTATCATCGAAAGACCAAGGACAATGTTTGCACTTCCGCTTTCATCACATCATTTTCATCACTGTTGATGGGAAGCATAAAACGACTACAGGCAATATCCATTTAGGAAAATGAAAGTTAATTTGAGTGACATATCTTAGCTCAAGGTGTATAACCATAACAATTTAAATCGACATCACAGGGTTGGAAGGAATAGCCCTTCAAGTGGGCAAACAATCAGGCAACACTGCTTGGATGTAACAATCTAGAGATTTCTGGAAAATCCAATTAGGCATATTCTATAGGGAATGACATGCAACTTCCTAATGCAGTGATGGAGAAGATAGTTACTGCCATAGTTTTTGTGCAGAAGAACTATTGTTCTCTGTATATATATACTGCAGAATGGAGCATGCATGTAAAGAGGAGATAACAAGGGGAAATAAAGATATTTCTCCTCGTTACACCAGCCTCAGGCAGGCGCACTATTTTGGAGCAAACCCGTGTCTACAACTCTTTGTAAATATGAGTTTACATCAAAGTCATGGGTGGCTGCACGGGAACGCCCATGCACCACCCATGGAACTCCTACCTGACGCAAAGTAACACAAGGCAGCACAATGCGCTAAGCTGCTTAACTTTTTTTACAAAGTAACACAAATCAACACTAAAAAATTTATTATGCGTTGGGTCTGTGTCAAAATAGTGACGCAAACCCTATGCAAAATCTTTGTAAATCTAGGCCACAATGTCCAGCACTGAAGTAATCCCTGAGACATACCTATTTTTGATACCAGGCAGTTGTATTCTGGTGATTCTCCTATGGAAGAAAGGGAGAAGGAAACCTTAAGGAAAAAAGCTGTTGGCCAGGTCCAACTGTTCTTTATAGTGTATGGAATGAGGAAGCCATTTGAGGAGTTATCCATGGGATTTGATTGAGGAAAAATTAACAGTACCTTTGGGAATAGGCAAATTGGAAAATGGAACTCCTACTGTCTTTAATATTATACTGTCTAAATTATTAAGTGGAGTAATCGAGTTTAGACCTAATTTCCTATGGTATTTGGTGCAACAGAATACTTTGTTAAGATTATTTTAATTGTTCATTAGTAATAAAAGTCACCTCTAATCAAAAGAGAATGCTGATGAGTTGTTGGGGAGAGGAATGCAGATCTTCATTTACGGTAGGACTGTTCAATGGTAAAGTATATTTATTGAGGGGATTTTCATTATAAGCAGCATTATTTGGGCATTAATTTAATAGTGGAACACGCGATTACAATTTTAAATAGATTGAAATTCTGATTCCTCTGTAGACTGATGGTAGGTGGTTGGTTGTTGGTGGGCAAGAATTGATTTAAGAAGCCAAAATTGAGTGTGGAATTCTGGCTGCAGAATTTGTTAAACTTACCTGATTTACAGTGGGTGTTTATATGAATAAGATAATTTTTGAAGGTTTGGGCCACATGTCTAGATGTCTCTTGCAGTAAATTTCTATTGGACTCCATAAATATGTTGAGATTCTGGTTGCTGGTCTATCAAATTAAATCCAATCTGTTTGAGTAAGTGGATTCTGTATTATTTCTGTCTTTGTATTTAAATTATGTGGAATCAATGTATTTTTTACAATTATTCTCTTTGCACATTGTACTTAATCCTTGAGATTCTTGTTTTGAAACATTTTCATGGAAAATTAACACAATTGTTAAAAATAAAAGAAAGACCCTACACTTCTTATAGAGAAATCAAGACGAAGTACTCCTGCAGGTGTTGAAGGACTGAAGACAACTCAAAGATCGGAACACTGCACCCTGAAACCAGAGGCACACTGGACCTAGGATTACATGACATTACATGTGCCCTCCATGGTTGCCCATGTCTTGGGGAAGCAGCGGTTATCATCCATTTTTTACAGAGACACCACCCTCTCAGGCTTTCATTTGCTGTCCATACCAGTGTTCTGTATTGAGGGAAGGGGTTGGTCACATTCATCTCATGTATTAGACTAAGATCTGCAGGATCAGGAGTTATGCCACCCATCCCAGCTCTCTATGGGCCCAAGTTTATGTTTACCCTCAATGCTGTTCCCAGGCATATTACAGATTCACTTTTGGATGCTCTGAGTTTAAAACTAAAGTTTAGGGAGAATACACCCGTTCTTGCCTTTCAGCTTCAAGCGCCTTTGGTGTAGCTCCCTGGGCCCCTGTACAACTCCGGCTGCCTAAGGCCACGCACCATTCTTTGTTCCTCTGTATCAACTGGCATTACTGATCCAGCTGAAAACTCCAGACCTCTCCCAACCAGTCTAACAGGGTCTTCAGGGGTCTCTGTTGCCAAAGGGGATTTATCTCCCAAGTGTCTTCTACAGGGGGCAAGATTTGGTGATTTCAGACACTAACCTTAATTCCAGAACTGGAGCCACGAAGAACTGTACCTTTACCAGACACTATCATTTAGTTATGAGCAAAGCTTATGAAGCACTAACCATACATGCAAGTAAGTTGTACCTCGAATGTCACTCCTCTTTTCCAATATAATTTACACAAATGCCTCATTACTTCAATGCACCCACTGCAGAATACACGCATTTATGCTTCTGCGGTGACCAAGGCTCTTAAACAAAAGGCTGTTCAGGCCATTGAGCTTGACCATGTAATGCTCAGGGGGACAAAAAGACACATTATGAGGTGGAAATCTTAAAGTCTCTTGACAATAAAAGTTGAGCTCAGAAAGACGGACCACATTTGTGTCTGTTAGCCATTCATACAGTCTGTTATGGTCGAGGAGGCAAAATGGCTTTAAACCAAAGCGATATTCCAGTTTGTCAGTTTTGCCTTCAGACAAGCAATGCCAATGACTCATTGTTGAGGGACACCTTTTGCATGAATTTTATTAGTACCTTTGCTTCCACAAAATGTCCAGAAAGCGCATGGTTATAGTTATGATTATGCTGGGCAAGCTGACAGATGAGCAGAAACTTCTGATGGCCTGGGACTTAATGAAAACTGATCCCAAAAACTATGGGGCAGATTTACAATGAAAGTGACTCAGTGCATTCCGCAAGCCATTTGGCTGCGCCGCACTGAGTCACTTTCAAAGCACAGGGATGCAATATATTTACAACAATATGTCGCATCTCTGTGCTTCCCCCTGCGCTGGCGCACAAACTGCAGCCATGCGCCGGCACAGGCACCCTTGCACCATGGTGCAAGGATGCCTGCGTCGTGGGGAGATTGTTTTTATGCAGGAAGGGGCTCCTTCCTGCACAAAAACAATCTCTACAGGCATTTTCCTCTTTCAATGCGTGCTGCATTCTGCACCACCCATTGAAAGAGGAAAAAACGAGGAGAAATGAAAACATTTCTCCTCGTTGCACCTCCCTACGCCTCCCCTGGGGAGGCGTAGGATTCACACGCATTTCCAGATTCACGATTCCTCGTAAATCTGGAAATGTGTATCATTCCATGGGTGTTGCGTGGGAACACCCACAGCAACACCCATGGAACGCCCCTTTCATGCAAAATGCTGCGTGTAAAGGGGCCATATTTACAAGGACAGGAAAAGCCACGCAGGGTGGCCTTTCCTGTCCTTGTAAATATGGGGCAGGGAAATGCGCTGTCAGTGCGTCACAAAAAGTGACGTACTGGCAGCGCAAGGGGCTTGTAAATCTGCCCCTTTAACTTTAGTTTGTGCAGGTACCTGCAGACCTGCCTTTAATTTTAAGACCATATATGAATGGCAATGAAAACACACCCTTCTCTGTTCCAGCCAGTGAAGTATTTCAGGAAGAAGTCGTTCTTGACTCTAAAGCCCAGCAGAAAACTCCTTTCCTCTCTACCATCAACAAGGAAACAATTCAAAAGGAAGAACAAGAACATTCACCGCCTTAAACAAGCCAAGAAGTTCTAATGACTTTCCAAGGATACACAAATCACCTCGACAGAATCTAAAAATATTCGCTCCATTTCAGTGGGTGGAAGTCTTTTCTCCACTATCTTCAATGGAGCCTGAGGGGCAGATTTACAAGAAAGTGACGCATCTGTACAGATGCGTCACTTTCCCTGCGCCACCCTTAGAAACCCTTGCGCCACCATAGATGCGCTGTATTTACAATACGGCGCACTATGGCGCAAGGATTGACAGATGCGTCAGAAATTCTGAGCGCATCTGTTGGCGAAAAGTCACGCATTGCTGGAGTCGTGTCGCAAGCACGACGCAACTCCAGCAATGCGTGTTGAGGCCTATTCCCACTACACTGCGTCACTACTTACGCCTGCTTCAAGCAGGCGTAAGGTTTTGACGCAGTGGCGTCCTAAAAGTGGCGCAGTGAAATCTTGTAGATTTCACTGAGTCACTTTTTTGTTTTAAAATTTTTTTTTTTTTTTTTTGTCTTCATCTCACCAATAAGCATCTGCAGATCTTGGTAAAAGCCGTCATTACCAACTGGGCGCCCTACGGCTTACTGCACTTGCTTAGGTCAACCAGACCAGCCCCGTTTGATGAAGGCTTGGTGTAATCATTGGACCGGGCGAAGGCAGCTGGAACTATATTAGTCTCGAATCCCGGCCCCAAATCATTAGGGGCTGCCAGATGTTCACCTTATTTTCCCCAGCTCCTCTCTGATCTAAGCGAGCCATGGCAAACGTGGCTTTAAGCCAATCCTCACATCTCGGGGGCCGTGGTTCTTTCCACTTCATGCAGATCTCTCTCCGGGCGAATAACACCAAATATACCAACAACCCTTTATGAATCTGCGATAAATTCAAACTAAACACTCCGTCCTCACCAAAGATTACCAGAGAAGCATTAACCTCAATTCTGACTTTAAAAATGCCACATAGGATGTCCCCCACTCCCTTCCAGAAAGCTCTAAGTTCAGAACATTCGTAAAAAATATGAATATCATTAGCATTGAGAGTCTTGCACCTTGGACATTTTGGGGTGGATAGTGGGGCAAACTTGGCTATTTTAGCAGGTGTATAATAAAGTCTGTTGATGACAAAAAAATGGTTCTTCTTTAAGCTGGCCGGTTTAATAAATTTATAGAGGTGCTTCAAAGAGGGCTCATACAGATCTACTATATTAGACTCAAATCTGGACTGATTCCAGACAGGGCAGGGGGGAACATGGCGGCCGCTAGCTAAACGGCCGCGGGCGCTGCCCCCTCGGGCTTTCTAATGTTCTTGCTGGTGGGGGGCCTTCGACCATGTTGCTGAGTTAAGTACCCCCCTCTATCCACTCCTACCTTGAGGTGCCGTTCCGGGTAGTGTACCCCCCCAGGCTCGGCGTGGTCTATGGCCCCGGACTTCAGAGGCGTCTTGCCGGAGCCCGGAGACTGGTGGTGGGAAGGTGCAGCGCGTGAGTGGCAGCGCCGCGGCACTGCCTGCTTCCAGCTCCGGGTCACCGGAGGCAGAGTCAGCACCGGAGACTACACAAGCATTAGGACCAGTGGAGCAGAAGGGGAGGCAGAGTTTGGACTCCAGGTAGGGCGTTTGGGCTTCAACCCGAGCGGTGAGGCCGTCGTAGCCATCTGGAGAGGAGGTAAGGGAAAGAGTGTGTTATCACTGGATGGCCCTACCAGTTGTGATTCTTTGCCCCACCAAAGGAAGACTTTCATAATTTCTCGGCTACCTGAGAAGGAAGAGGCATTTTTCAACTGTATGGAGACAAGCGATGGTTTGAATGTCGGTATTCTACCGCCAAAAGTCAGCAGATATACCTTGCGAGCTAGAGCAGCCCATTCCTCCTCCAGCACAGATATAATCCATCCTATCCTGTCCTCCCGAGTCTCCCCCCGTCTCTGAAGTCAGAGTGTCAGCAAAGCAGAGTAAGCGGAAAGGGGGAACACCTGAGCACGGAACTGCCATCAAGGGGAAAGAGGAGGGCAGGGGCAAGAAAACTTCCCCTCTAAAAGTGAAAATTACCCCTTCATTGAAATCATTCTATAAGGTTATGTCTTCCTCCACTACCCGGGACCCCAAAAAGAGTGATAAACAGGAAGGTCCCTTGGTGGGTCCACATAACCCCTGCAGGCTGCAATCAGGGAACACTGTAGATACCTTCAGAAGTAAGTCTCCTGATGTGTCAACTGTTATGCTAACCACCTCGCAAAGTAATATGGAGGTGCCGAGACCACCAGACCCTTCGAAGGACTCAGTAGAGAGCTCTGAGGGCTCATTATCTATTATCCACCCTGTAGTAAGTCTATCAAATAGATTCACTGTCTTGGCATCTCAAGAGAACCAGGCGGTTCAGCAGAATGTCTGTCATGATTGTGTAGATTCAGGCGCTATGACTGGATCATTGGCGGATATATTACTGGCTCTTAAAGACGAGATGACAAGTTGGTTTATAGTCTCGGAGACGAACCAGGCCGCCATTCAAGCCTCCTGTGAGGCTTTAGCCCAGAAATTGGAGGAAGTTACACTAAGAACTGATGCAATAGAATTGGAGATCCCCAAAATCAAGGATACTACCTCAGCGGATATGGCAAAGTTAACGGCCCAGAATAAGGAATTGAAAGATGATCTTGAACGTCTGGAAAATCATTCGAGGAAGAACAACCTGAGGCTTATAAACATTCCTGAAGCCCTTGAGGGAACGGATATAAAGGGGTTTGTGATTTCCTTGTTAAAGGAAACAGTGTTGAAAAACTCGCCCAGTATCGACCTCGCACATGAGATACAACGAGTGCATCGTGACCCATTCAAGAGGAACTTAGCCAAACAGAAACCTAGGAAGATTCTGGTCAACTTTCTGTCATATACTGTCAAAGAGCTAATTTTAACCTCAGCTCTCAGGGAAGGCACTATAACATCAACTGGTTTAAATCCCTTTTCCTTCTCCATAAGATCTGACATATCTCACATCACTGAAACAAAACAGTGGGAGCTGGGGAAGGGGTTAGAGGAGTTAAATGGGTTGGGGGCCAGGGCACAGTTGAGGTTTCCTGCGTCATTACGTGCAATGTGGAATAATCATATGCATCAGTTTCGCACGGCCGAGGAGGTGGATGCTTTTATTGTTAAGATCAAAAATGAGGATGGAGTGTAGGAAGGGAGGGCGTCGAAGTTAAGCGGGCCCCTAGCCGGTAAGACCATAGATTTAATTGTCAAAGTAATTGTTTACTTTTCTAATGCCCGAGGGGGTGGAGACCGAATAGGCTCTGCCTAATGGAAGGGAGGGTTCCCCATGGGGAAGGGGGCCACAGGGTGGGGGGGGAGAGGGGTGGGGTGCACCGGGTGGGGAGCAGTGGGTAAAAATCAAAAAAAGTACCTCATCTCTAAATCAATAATTGTCCGTCTGCTCTGTACTGAGTGTTCACAATTTGATGGCAGGAACTCCCCTATGGAAAAGTTAGGTTAAATTCATCTCGTGGAATGTGAATGGGTTAAGATGCCCTTGCAGACAAAGGCTGGTACTGAAATATTTAGAACTCTCCTCGGCCCAAATTTGTCTTATTCAGGAGACACACTTAAGCTATACAGAGTGCCGTACAATATTCCCTAGAACCCCCTGGGTAAAATATTACTGTACCACTCAACAAACAATCCATAGTAAGGGAGTAGCAATTCTGATTAAGCAGGGGGCATCTTGCTCTATCAAATCTGTACAGACCGATCAGACAGGGAGGTGGATAGTGGCACAGTTGGACTTCGGAGGTCTAGAGCTAGTTTGTGCCTCGTTTTATGGTCCCAATGTCGACGACCCGACATATATCTGTAAGTTACAATCTAAACTAACCGAAGTAGCCCCTCCCCTGATTATTGGAGGTGATTTTAATGTTCTCCTCGATCCACTAAAAGATAGATCAAATCAGAGCCACTATATAGGGGCCCCTCGAATTGTCGAGCTATGAAGAATTTGCTGCACGACCTGGAGCTAGTTGATGTCTGGAGGGTAAAGATGGGGGATACCCAGGGGTCCACGTTTCACAGTAAGAAGTATGGCCATTCATCCAGAATAGACTATGTCTTAATCGACAGGTCTAGCCGGGATAGTGTGACAGGGATAACGGTATTATCTAGTCACCTATCTGACCACGCGCCTGTGTCTTTCTCCTATACAGGGAAGAGACATATGCTTCAATCCAGATGGACGCTTAATAGAACTATGCTGATGGACCCCGAGATTATCCGGGCCACCAAATCATCTTCCCTAGATTATTTTTCTATAAATATTGGCTCGACGACCATGGACTTTGTATGGGATGCCTTCAAGGCTAACCTGAGGGGCCGGCTACAGGGTCTTATATGCTCGAAGAATAGGGCAGAGGCCCGGGAGCTACAGATCATTGAGGGGAAAATCCTTCAGTTAGAGGCGGAGAGAGATCGGCTCAGCCAGGGGAGTCCAGGAAGGTTGGCACAAGTACAGAGAGACCTGGAAGGCGCCCGGCAGGAGTATAGGGGCAGATTGGATAAGAAATGCAGGGCCCAATGGCTGACTAAAAATATGCAAAACTTTGAGGACGGGGAGAAGGCAGGTGCTCTATTGGCATGGAAAGCTAGAGTGGATCGTTCTAAGAACAACATTAATGAATTGATCATAAATGAAAACGGAGAGAAGTCAAGCAGACTAGAGGACATGCAAGCCTGCCTTCTTTCCCTCTTCTCAGAGGTTTACAAAGAGGAAATGGTTCCTTCCTCCGAAAGCATACAAAATTGGCTGAGAGGGAAATCTCTGCCGACTTTAACGGATGACAGCCGTGTTAGTCTAGATGCTCCAATTACCTTAGAAGAAATTAAAGATCAAATAAATAAATGTAAAAATAATAAAGCCGCAGGTATGGATGCGCTCCCAAGTGAGGTCTATAAACTTTTATCGGATGAGTTGGTCCCGATATTGGGTACTCTATTTAACTCGGTGTATAGTCCGACAGGACAGGTCCCCAGGTCCTGGAAGGAAGCAACCATCGTATTAATCCTAAAACCGGGGAAGGATCCCCTAAAAGCTGATTCCTACCGACCAATCTCCCTGCTGAATGCCGATTATAAGATCTTTATGGGTATTCTGGCGGGGAGATTGGCCAAACTGGTTCCTAACTTGATTAATATCGATCAGAAGGGTTTTGTATCAGGGAGATATATCCAGGAGCAGACACAGCTATTGATTGGTAACATCGACCTGGCCATGGCAAGATCGGACCCCTTGGCTATAGTGGCCTTGGATGCGGCCAAGGCATTCGACAGGGTCTGTTCGGTTTACCTCTAGGAAGTTCTTGGTTCAATGGGCTTTGGCCCTATTTTTACTCAGACCCTGAGAAAATGCTATCAGGGAGCTTCTGCAAGGATCCTGTTGAATGGTATGTTGACCTCCAGTTTTAACATTCAGAGGGGAACAAGATAGGGCTGTCCCATTTCCCCCTTGCTGTTCAACATTTATATAGAGCCATTAGCTCAAGCTATTAGACTAGACGACTTAATCCACCCTTTTAAATCTCAGCTCTATCGGTGTAAGTTAGCCCTTTATGCTGACGACCTGTTAGTATATACCAGCAATCCGGGGGCGGTCATACCAAGGGTTGAAGCCCTTTTGGAAGAATTTGGCTCTCTCCTGGGCTATTGTGCCAATACCTCTAAAACAGAGGTAATGTGCTGGAACATAGACCAATGGGAGGGCACTACAAGTAAAGAGCTAAGATACTTGGGCATCTCTATTGTTAAAGAGTTGGATAAAATCCCCCAGATCAACCTGAATAAGATCATTAAAGAAATAGATCGCCTCTTTGCCAGATGGAGAAATCTTCCCTTGACAATCTTTGAAAGGTTAATCTGGTGAATATGGTTATCCTTCCCAAGCTGACCTACCTGTTTAATGCAATCCCTTTCGTTTTCCCCAGCAAGAGCATTTGTAAGATCCAAAGTAAGATTGGGAGCTTCATTTGGGGAGACAAAGGAGCTAGACTGTCATGGAAGAAGCTGAGACGTAGGCTCATTAAGGGGGGGTTGGCTCTCCCAGATATTGGTTGGTACTCGGTTGCTTTTCAGTTTAAAAGCATCCGGATGTTACTTCTAAAGCCGGAGGAAACTTCCTGGGGGAGGCTGCTGGGTGAAATGGCCATGATGGAGGGTGGAGGTGGTGGAGAAGGATTCTTGTACAAATTTGGGGCTCCGCGGTTCTTTAAACGAGTTCGCTTGAAGGTTCTCAGGGCCGCCTTGGAAACTTGGTACAAAGTAAGATGTAGATGGGGGATCGGGTATTATTCAGATTTTGCACCTATATGGGACTCTCCCGGGACCCCGCATTGTCTGAAGGATAGTCTCGCAATACCAATCAAAAGAGCGGGTATCACTATCTGGTCAGATCTTTTAGCAGTAGAAGGAATCCATCCTTGGGAGGTATTAAGGGCTAGGGTTGGAACTGGTTTTTCCAGGTTTAAATGTATACAACTTGTAGCCTGGTTTGAAGCGGAAAAGGGGGATATAAGGGGAGACTGGGAGACGGAGCAGGTCCTTCAAACAGTACATCTAAGAAGGAAAGAGATTTCTACCTGCTATAGAAAGCTTTTGGATGCAGAAGATTTGGAACTCCCCCCGCAATATACTGTCTGGACTTAGTCCCCACTGAGTCACTTTTACGAGGCCTTCCTGCGTGGGAACGCCCACCCTGCATACATTATACCTGATGCAGGTATAATGTGACGCAGGGCTTTACAACGTGACGCATCTCCCTAGATGCGTCACGTTGTAAATAGGCCGCATTGTTTGCACCGCTGTTGCGTCAAAAAAGTGACGCAACTGCAGTGCAAAAGTCACGCAAGGGGCTTGTAAATCTGCCCCTGAATACCTCCAGTGTGTGGGCCCTCTTGATCGATCCCAGCTCCGAAAATCCAAATAATCAATTAATCACGGGGAATCCTAAGAACGTTTAAAGGAAGTGCAAGAGACCAATTTCTTTGAACAATAGAGTACATCCCTTTCCAGAACAGTGGGATGAATGTTACTTTATTTCTCTGAAAGGAAAAGCCTGAAAGCCTCTGCCCCAACCTGGTTCTCTACCATCTGAATCAGTTCCTCATGCAGCACAAGTTCAACAAGTTCAAGATGCAAAATGGTGCCTGCCAGCTGTCCAGAACAATGTCTGGCTGTTCTCCGTGGACCTGCAGATACTTAGTTCTATGTTCCTTTTCTGCAGGAACACAGAAAGCACCTCTAATCCATCTTTCAAAACCAGCACTAGTAGTACAGAATTCTATTTTCTGGTCTCAATGCAGTCACTCTGGTTTCACCATGTTCTTGGCAAAGTGGTTGCCTTTCCACAGCTGCAGAATGTCCACTGTTACACCTACCTGAATGCTTGTCTCATCTGAGAGCCAAGGGTGTAGTCCCTGACCCTGAAGATCCTACAATTTTTTTTTTCATGAATTACTCCAATCCTGCTTTGTATCTAACAAGAGGATTTGGCTTATCTGTGCATTCTTCGGCTTTAATCTGGCAATGGCATTCCTTCCGTCAGTGGGAGTAACAGCCATCGTCCAATTGGCAGGATATTTCTTGAACAACAAAAGCCACTGCCTGTTTCTGGGAGTAGAGATATTGTGAATAGGTGCCCCTCCCCCATGCCAAGTGGCACCCATGCTCTCTGCAGATGCTCTTAGCAGAGCATAGGGACTACTTGATGGATGATTAGCTCAGGCTTGTTATTTACGTTCCACTCTCCACAGAAAATATGTTGGTGCCATTGAGGTAGCCCGGGATTCCTACAACAGAACGTAGTACAAGAGCAAATGGCTGCAGTACTGCTACTGACTCTTGACAAAAGAGATCAACGTACTCGAAGGATGATGGGATGACTTTTTACTGATTCTGGCTGAATGCTGTATACAGGTTAACAGATGCTGAACACACATGGTGGTAATGCATTCTTATCAAAACAGGCCATCTTGATTGCTAATGAAGTTGCCAATTGAACATAGCAACCCTGTTGCATCTGTTCCATCATATGCTTCAAGGATTTTGGATTTGGGTCCTAATTCTGGTTCTTGCTAGACTACTACAAATATCGTTTACATGACTCAATGTGTGATATGAAGCCCTTCCTATGGAGGTTCATCATTCTGTAATTATGGGGAAATCACTTAGGGGTATATTTACTAACTGGCGGCGCAATGCAGTGCAGCACAGCAAAACATTTTGCTGCGCTGAGTCACCTTGAGTGAGTAGAATTGCGCCATATACCTGCATTATGGTCAGGATAATTTTTGTGCAGGAAAAAGTACTTTCCTGCAGAAAAACCTATCCTTTGAGGCAATTCCCTCTTTGCATGTGTGCTGCTGAATGCTCACCAGTTACCTCAGTGGTGGCAGAGATTGGGGTAGGTCTTTCGTAAATTGCACACTTCATAGCCATGAGTATTGGTTCCGATTTACCGGCTCCCCTTTGACATTCCAATTCTTTTACTCGGACCACGAGTAACACTTATGATTGTTTCTTCTCAGGTTGTTTAACACCAGTGAGGGTCTTCTCTGCCACTTATTGTTGGGGCACAGTACTCCCCCTATATGGTTAGCCTCTCAGGTTTGGAATACGGGCCCTTGCCTTGATTAATGTCCCTGAGCTGCGCATTGGGGTTCCGTCACTGTTGTCTGTCACATGTCTGCTTTCTGTGTGTGTACGTTTTTTATGTGAAATTCTGATGTTGGGTCAGTACACACCTGCACTATTAGGGTGGACCTGACCCCAGCATGCACCTACCCAATTGTACAGCATGATACTGAATGTAAATACCTTTGTTTTATTCGTATTGCTTTAATTCTCTCTTTTCGGGTTGGTTTTTAACCCTGAAGGTATACTATATACTTGTGTGAATGCCATTGGGTACAATTTAAATATCATGCACTCCTTAGCGACTGAATCATGAGTAGATTAGGATCACGGTCCTGATGAATTTCCATGATCACTTTTGACAATAAACAGGCAAGAAACATGTCAACCTTCTTTTGAATTTCACCTTTTGACCTTGTTTGGACCATTGCATCCTTTTCTAGCCATTCATTATCTTTTAATGATAACAAGGGCACCCACATATTAAAAAACGATGGTATCCCTTAGTTATTTTTAACATCACAAAACACCAGTCTACTCACATTATCACACTTAACATCGCACCTCACTCTTCACATCGGCAAAAAACAAAAGAACTCCGGCAAAGAGCCCCCTAGTGCGACCCGTTGGGCATTGCAGCGCCGGCCAAATGAGGAGCTGCCCTATGATGAATTATGACAGCCATTTGGTTGTGTGAGAGCTCTTCCTCTTGAGTAATCAGATCCCCTGAGCTGGTGCTTCAGGCTATTCCCGGCCTCTTCCTTTCCTCTCCATTTAGAAACTGCATAATTCTTTGACTTACACAGCCTGATTGGGGGCGTATATGCTGGACCTTTATTCTCCCCTTTCCACCCCCTTGTGTACTTTGCCAAAAAGGAAGTGCCAGGAGCAGGGAACAAGCTAGAGGTCATAGCTGTGACCCCTGACTACTTCCAAATGATGTTCATGCTCAAATTGTATCCACCTCTACTGGACTACAGCATCGAAGAGGATCCAGGCCTGGTCTTTTGTTTCAACTTCTGCTTTTTCTTAGCCTCCCAAACTGCTTTCTCCCAACCGCAGACTTTATTGTAATTTTTTGCTTTTTGTTGCTGTTTTTGCCGCTCGAGAACCCAAGGCGACCCAGCCCACAGTGGTGTAAACTTCTAAAATAATCTTATGAAGCTCTTGTTTACGATCTTGAATTGGGACTGCTCTCAACCACAGGTGCACTGCCAGAACTGTGACTTCTTCTTGAATATTAGTCAGAGCTATCAAGGAAACTGTCTCAATATTGGCCATTAATTTCATTCTTAAATCCAGAGCAGGTGCAGGTCCATGCTCATTTTGTATTTGTTTTAGCAAATCCAGTAGCATGACTAATGAGGGTGTGCTATGTGTAACAGTATAAACACTCTCAAATATTGTTCCTCAAGTAGTACGCTCTTCGGCAGGTGGCATATTACCAAGTGGAACATCATTAGTTGACATTGTATACCTATCCTGTGTTTTTGTATCAAGATGGACTGCTTCTAGCTGATTAATTTTGGTAACAATCCAAAATAGAATCTCTCTTTGTGGTTGCTTTGCTCATAATGGCATTAACAGTCTGTGTGCTAACTGCCTGCACCACAGGATGTGCTTGTTATGCAGGGCTGGGAACAAATGCTCCCATAGCAGTTGACTGTTGTACGTAGTGTCAATAAGCCTACAAATGGCCACTATCTGGATTAGTAAGTGTCTTACTTCTACAGCTGTCAGATCTGCTACATCAGGGTATGGTCTATACCCAGCTACTACTGGCCAAGTAGCCCCTTTATTGCTCAAGGGACCTCTTCTAATAATTTGAACTACATGGGTAGTTGGCCACCAAACCATGCTTGATTTCCTTAATCATAACAGAACTTTTACAATAGGGTTCATGGTTAGCCAGGATTGCAGCCGCTGCGTATGTATGGAATTTTCCCATATTGGGAACCACAGCATCAAACTTTACTAGTAAGTAAAATATTTCTAAAGGGTATGCAGCATGTGCATTTGCCACAAAAGTTATCCCATCCCTGTGTTAGGTAAACCCTGGTTCAGTTGACATCAGGGTTAGAACCTACAGCCAGTTACACTGTAGCCTGGGGCCTTATTTCTTCACAGGATACTCAGACTACAAAACAAGAGCGTCTGAACATGTGTCCCTTGAATTCAGTCAATAAAAAAACAAAAATGTCAATCAATCTTCACTGTGGTAGCACTATTCATGGAGGCTTTCCAAAAACTCTCTGTTGAGTCTGTCTCATGTGTTCTCAAATCAAGCCCACTTTCAGCAAAGTAAGCCCATTCAGGAGCTGAGTACTTTCAATTGGGCACCCGTTGCCTCTTTGAGATTCTGACTACTGGTTGTTCGCAGTTACTGTCACTTTGTTCTCTTGGCTCTGTTTCTTCCTTGATCATTTCTGAGATTAGTCCCTCAGGCACAGCTATCCTCAGTCTATCACCACCTTTTGGTCACCTCTCTCGTCTCTGCACTCCCCTTGCTGTAGTGCTTCCACCTACTTCAAATTCAGGGTGCACACCTTCAGTTTCAGCTGCTGGGTTCAATGTGGTTACTTTTAGCTCATTCACCACGGGCTCTACACTTGTCTCAGCTTGAATTTAAGATACTTTTGTGCAATCTTCTTCTCCCTCTGAACGTTCATTCTTTGCTGGAGTTTGACTCTGCAAAACAGTGGTGGATGTCACCGCTTCTTCACATGCTTATCTCACTCTTTTGGTGTTGGAGACATGGATCCAGATTGGAAGGCCCTCACATTTCACTACAGTATTCATCACAAAGATGACCTGCAAAAGGCCTTGCCAGCGGGGCTCCAAGTAGGATTTCCTGACGTGCTGCTTCACCAGGACTAGTCACCCAGACCTTGGTTGTGGCACTGTTCCTGCCTTGGAAGCAGAGAATACAAAGCAACCTGGTGTTTGACAGAAAGCGCCACGACAGCCGATCCTTTGCAGTATCATATCATCTGTAAAATTCAGAAGCATAGCTGCTGGTGCAGCAGGAAGTCTCATTGCCCTATCCTGCAGGATCTCGTGGGGAGAGAGTGCAGTCCTCTGATCAGGAGTGCTTCGGAGGCTCATCAGAACCAGAAGGGTGTTGGGCCATCTCAGGGAAGTGGACATACCACCTTGGCTAGTCAACACTTGAGCATCCTGTTGACTTGATCCACAATTTCAGACATATCTGGTCTACAGCTACAATGGTACCTCTTTTCTCCCCTATAGTGCTACACACATCAGACTCAGCATCTCATTTTTAAAATTCCTGGCAAATTCTGACTCCAAAGAAACCGGTAGGCCAAAATGGGGAATCAACTCCCTGACGAGTAATTTGGCCACTGTAAGTCTGTCACACCTCCTGGTCAGGTAGGCTTCTAACCAACACCAAAAAGAGTCAGACAACCAACCACTAAGATATAGTGGAGTCCATCGCAGATGGGTATCTCCACAACATTCAATTGCATCTGGTTAAAGGGACCACCTGACAATCCTATTTGACTCGTAGTGACAGCTGTCTTACTGTCCACATCTAACTGCTGGCAAGTAATGCATGTATGACACAAATTCTCTGCAATGGAACAGAAATGGGGATTGCGCCAGTAGGTCTTAAATAGATGAATCATAGGGTCTCTTCCTATATGGGTAGATCCACGGAAATGCCTTGCTATAGGGAACAACATAGTATCTGGCACACTGGTCAGTCACCTGTCGAAACTCAAACCTCATCCAAATTCTCTATACATCCTGGCCTAACCCACTTCTCGTTTTTGGGGCTTCCCCTTGAATAGACTTTAGCTCTTCTCAAGCATCATTAGTGTTTAAGAACATTTTTGAAACAATCTCACTTTCAACTTTCAGATTCACATGAGTCTTCTGGATTGAATTTCACAAAAGCTACTTTTCATCTAAGAGCAATCAGTTTGGCCACCTATGCGGACATTAAATTGCAAAAATAGGAGGCTCCCACGACATCTTCTAAGTTGCACAAAGCATAAGCTGCTTCCAGGGTGTTTCCTGTACATCTCTCAAGAGCCATTCACAAACAAATTAAAATCAGGCTCTTCCAAAGGGACGTCTTGAATGTCAGGTCTTGGCTTGGTACACAAATCCGTAACATCTAGACAGTCATGGTCAACCCCCTCATCATCTGCATCATTCACTGGAAGTGGCAGAACTATAGCAGGGGTCAGGGTGTTGCATCTCTTCAAAGACTCATTATCCATAGCTAAAATCACCTGCTGTTTGTAATATGCTGTGTTCGATAGGGGGATCAACAAACTCTCGACTGAGTATGGAACCATTACAATAAGCGAGTAGTCCAGAACAATGCTCTTGCATTGTTGAATGCACCGCCTTTAAGTATCCAGCAACCTGCGGCTACTAGATCTAGTGTGGCAGGAAAATAGGCAAGTGGCTGTTCGGTTCACCGTGGGTCTGTGTCAACACAGACAAAGCATACCCTTCATTTTCAAAACATTAAAGTATGAAAACTTTGTCATAATCAGGCATTCCTAGGACCGAGGTGTGATAGAGTTTCTCTCCCAGCTTCAGGAAGGCACTCATGCGTTTGTTGTCCCAGGGTAGCGGATCAGGCACATCATTGTGTGTAAGACTCTGTAGAGACTTTGTCACTAGGGAAAAGTTTGGAATCCACTAACAGCAGTAGCCCACCATTCCCAGGAGCATTCTGACTTCTCTCTGTGTCATGGGGGAGTTGATTCACAAGATTGTAGAGATTCTCTCTTGGGACACTTCCATAGCCCCTTTCTCAATATGATATCTCAGATACGGAACCTCCCTCTGACAGTACTATAATTTTGAAGGGGACACCTTGTGCCATTCACTGCCAAATGGTTCCACAGGCAATGTCTTGCTGGCACGCATCTTGAATTTTTGATGCCACCCGTAGGTTGTCGAAATATTGGACCAGACTGAGTTGCATGGCAGCTTCAAGGTCTCCAGATTTGTCTTCAGTATTTGATTGAAGATGGAGCAGCTCCCTGTATACCCCTGTGGGACTCAGCTCCTTGTCAAAACGTTATTGTACAATCAGAAAGAAACTGACTATCCTCATGTCTAGGAATTGAAAAGAATGCTGGACACAGATCAATCTTGTAAATAACAACAGGAGTATAACCCATAAACCACGTTGAGATGTGGGTAGGTACGTCATTGATCTGTGTCCATAATGTTAAACAACAATATCTCAACCGGTATAATTAGTAAGGGCAGCTAGAATTGCATGGACAACACATTACAAAAAGGAAACAAGCATTTGCAATGCAATCGGTCTCGCCTTTGGGACATTATGTGTATTTAGCTCTGCAGCACATTAGCACGTCACACACTATCTTTACAAGGTCGTACCTATTACAATAGCAGTGTTCTTTTAAGTGTGAACCATGCATAACATGCTTTAAAAAATGTCTTTTCTTCCAAACCACCTTCCCGTTTCTCTCGCTGCTCGCTGTGTGAAGGTCAGAGCACTGCCTTCAGATCATAAAGCGTTTGAAACTTGGAAACGCAGCCAGGTGGCATCTCGGAGCCCTGGGCACCTGCAGGTGGTAAAGTCAACTTCCAGAAAGCGGCGGGCTCAAAAGAAACAAAAACACACAGCCTGGACATGAGAAAAACAAACTGTGGTATCGGAAAACTCTGGGCCCAAAAGCCTACTCCTGCATACACCCGAGAGCGACAGTTCACATCACCAGGGTCATTTTCACTTCATCCGCTGAAGTGTGACTTTCAATTCGCAATAATTATAAATTAGTGTGAATTAACATCAAAGTGATAAGCAGGAGAAGAGAGCGCCTGTTCTGGTGCCCGGTATGGCGACTAATCGTTTTGATTAATTGAAGGCGGCTGACTGGCTAGACAGGGCTCGCGCCTGCCCCTAAAACCAGTACAATTCCAATGAAACGAGCTGTGATTGTCTGTGCATGCCAGGGACAGCTGTCCGGAGGGGTTGCGTGGTGTGGCTGAATTGCCAACATGAAGAATGACAATAAAACTTCCAGTGCAAAATTAAACACATCAAAAACATGTTAGATATTGTTATACCTGCTGCTCAGCCAGTGTGACCGGGGTGTGGAATGTTGGTGTGTGGTGATGCTGTGGAATGTTGGATGTTTGAGAGAGTCAGTTGGAGAATGGGCCTTCCTATTCGATCTTGGACTACTGGACTTCGTTATATTACATTTATTTATTGCAAATAGATATTAGAAACAGTTCAATAAAAGTCAGTTTAAAAAAACTGCAGAAGCTCGGAATGTGCAGAAGCATGCAGAAAGATTTAAGCTTTTCTCTATTTAAGAGGTGTAAAACAAACATTCTCTCTGCTATTAAAATAGAGCAGAAGAAAGAAAAGCAATGTTCCATTTATGTTGCTTTAAAGAGCTGCTTCAATTATACTCCGTGACCGGGCTAGCCTTTCACCTAGGCTGCTCGCTCGAACAGTATGCACTGTGACGTCAGATTTAAAATGTAATAACTTCTAATAGAAGAGCTCCAACATCTTTTCTTTATAATTGGTAACTTGGTGCGTCACTAGTCGCAGATTATAAAGAAACTAGACACGACCGTTTATACAGGGAAAACAGAATCCCATCTAGTATAAAGAAATTAGACACCGTGTTTATAAAAAGATTGCAGCACCCTATGTATTATGTAATAGTTATAGCCCTCAGTAATACTAAAACCGTAATTCGCAGCGGTCAGCAACAAGTTATAATTTGTACCTCTTCAAAACACGTCTCCTATGAGGGTTGTCCATTCACCAGTATTGTACAGCAAAAAAAAAAAAAAAAACAGCCATCACCAAATGAACAGGCACAAAACAAATGGAGAGATCGGTCCCACACTGCTGGACAATTCAGAGGACTTTAATATAGTCCACCACTGTAGGTCCCAAATATCTATACAATCTCACTGCTTCTTTACATCACACTAAGACAGTCAAATATGGGATGATGATAAAAATGCCCATCCCAACAGATCCCTCTACTTCTCTCTCTCCCTCCCTCCACCCATGCCAGCTCAGTACCACAACTATACCCAAAATCTCACACTGAAAAACCCAGTGCAGTAACCAGCTAAGCAGAGTATATATTAAGAAATACCATAAAGGGACCTGCAGAGCTGGTCTAAGCTACCAGCATACTGAAAACCATAAAATGAGCATCTGTCTTTCTCACTTCATCACCCAAAGCGCTGTGTCCCATAACACGATAACCGCACCTTAGTGGTTGTCACGTACAACAAGGAAACACTTCCCACATAGGATCAAAACAGACAACATCCTTCCAAGCACACACCCTACAGTGTACTACTTATGAAGGCAGGTGCTTCAGCACCCCGCATAGGAGTAGTAAACGCTATATAAATGCTGCAATACAATACTTTCAGAAGCCAGCTACCCCTCCAATCCTTTGTTTACTATCATTGTCTTTGACCTTTACAGTGCTCTGGGGTAGCTAGAGCTTCTCACAGCACAAACAACACTTCCATACAACAGAACGGTGTGCGAACGCAGTCTGGCTGACGTGAGACGTGCATTAGTGGTGTGCTTGCATGCATGGCATAGGTTAATCATATGTCTCTGCGAAAGTGTAACTGTTTATGCTTGAACTGTGTGCAGGAGTGCAAGAGAACCGTGCATGTGGTTATAAGGATATTTCCAGTTTCTAGTGGATGTGATAGTAAGTTCTGGGTAATCCACCCCTTCGTAGTGATGGCCGATGATTGTGTGACCCAAAGTCCGGATGTTTGGGACTACCAGATTTACTCATGAATAGCAGAAACTTATAGGACGTTATCCCTGAAGGGTATCCAGAGGAGACCCCATAGACTACTACTTCATGATGGGGAGGGCAGCGTAGGATCAACCAATCATGCGCTGAGTATTGTTACAGTGCAAAATGCAATCTTCTCACTAAGTGCAAATGGTTCTATGCTCTGTTTCTCTCTCCCTTGTGCGCTGCTTGTCCACTGTTTTCCTGGAAATATGTACATAATTGAGAACCTATTTCGTCCTTGCCTTTTCTCAGCAACGTAATTCTTCGGGCGTTGTTAACTACATTACACTGAGGAGCAAAATAAAACGCAAACAGACACGAAATCCCGTAAGATTAGGATGGTCCCCCGCCCCATCTTCAATGCCCTCGTTCACTTTTTTTCCATCGTCCCCTCCTTCCTCCCCCCTCCAGTGGTCCCTGGGCAGTACGAGGCACTACACAAAGCGACCACACACAGACTGGTTACACTCGGAGATTAGTTTAATTGTGGCTGAAAAAGTGTTGCCTAAAATATTACTGCCAGCTGCTTAAGCAAAACGCCCGAGCGCACACAACTTGCAAACACACACGCTTTGTGCAAACGGCTAAGGTGAAAACCTTCGCAAACCACATTTCGGCTTTTTTACTAATAGTTTCTGCACACAGCGCCATAGACTGCCCCTTCTGTGCTCAGAGGAGTCCTAATAGGCGTCGATAGAGGGTTAACAGAAGCGAGAAGGGTCTGCGCACTTCTAAGTTAAAAGGACAAAAATGCAAGACGGCGCAGGAGCAAGACGTCCGTCCATGGATCTGTCTAAAGCGAGCTGGGAGTTGAACAGCAGATTACGACTACACAGGAAGGCGAACAATGAGCAGACATACAGTGTAGACCCTCCCACCCTTCTCATCCCCGCCCCTTTACCGTGCAGCGCGACCTTCTATTGGCCTTTTCGTGACCACATGCTCCTTGACGTCACCATCCCGGAAGCAGTGAGTGATGCCTTAGACTACTGTCGCGGCATTTCACTACTCTACCACACACGATCGTGGCGGCCAGACGCTGATTCCGTCGTCCCCTCATTTTTCCAGGATTCATTCCTCACACCAAGGTAAGCTCTGCTGCCTCCCTCAACAGTTCCTTTAGACGGGCTTCCTTTCGGCCCATGGTAACAGTTTACCCTTCCTTTTTCTTAGATCTCCCCCATCGGTACCGATTCACGGTACTTCGAGGAGCCCCCCTTAATTGCTGTCCAGCCGCCGATGTTTTCTCTGTGACACGGCACCAGCGACCACGCTCTTTTGACGTGGATTGCTCCCAGGTATACTTAGTTTCCCTGCGCACTCTCATTACTGCCGTTAATGCACTGGCTAGTTTATTTACGTTTCCCCCCTTTTCCCCAGGATCTCCTTTCTTGGATACCTGATGTATATTGCATTCGCCATCCCCCTGGAACACGAGTCCTTCTCAGGTAGACCACGTCGCGCCTGCATGTTTCCCGAGCACTTCCATTAGCCCTATTCCAATAGACATCTACCCATGTGCCCACAGATCTCACTCGTATTATAGTCGCTTAACGCGCACAGATATTTCTTGACTGTGTCTCTCCCAGTTGGCCATTTCTCCCTCTCGCGCTTCACTCCGCTGCTATCTTTCACGTTTTTATCGTTATCTCACATTCACGCGTAAATATTAGTACCTCTCCCTTCTTCCCCCTTCCCTGATCCCTTTCCATTCCCTCCCTGTACAGCACCGCTTACATACAGCAACCCGGTCCTGAAGATGATCCTGAGTCATAGGATCGAAACGTCGTCGACCCCTCAGCGCAACTGATGGCGCATTACCCTTTGTGGTTCAACTAAAAAATTACTGTCTCGATTACAAATTGAAAATCACTGTTGTGAACCGCATGTACTCACTGTATATATCTGTTCACGAATTGCACTTTGCGCCGTTTTCGCTGATTCCACATTGTCACTTGCGTCGCCACTTTGTGTGTCACAAACACAATTCAGCACCAAGTCCAATTCAGGTTGCTCTTGCATTCCATTGCCTACAGTGCTGCTACAACTGTACCTGCATTATTGTGTTCTTAAAATATATGATGCCAAGTGCACTTTTCAAAATTTCTTTCAGAGTCTCCCTTTTTTCCTTTTTGTAACGTGTTGTCCATGCAATTCTAACTGCCCTTACTAATTATACCGGTTGAGATATTGTTGTTTAACATTATGGACACAGATCAATGACAGACAACCACTGAGCATCACAAGAAATTTGGAAAAGTATAACAGCAGGATTCGGTATCATGGGACAACAATTTGATTCACCTATCTTAGGTCGTGAACTATCCTCCACTTTTTATTTGGTTTCTGAAAACCCATCACAGGTGAGTTTCAGGGACTCCCTAATATTTCTCTTAGACCGCCTTCCTTTAGCATGGATTTGATCACAGGCGTAATTACAGCCACCACCTCAGTTGAGAGGTTGTATTGGGGCATCAGAAAATACTCTGCATTAGGCTTTATGGTTATTTTCACAGGTTCAGCATCTTTGATCAGACCGATATTTCTGCCTGTAAAATGCCAGACTTCCTCTTTCACCAAATCTCTTAGATCAGGAGGTAAGTCTTCTCTTGCTTGGACTGGATTGTCTCTTGGATTTTGCAACTTGCAGTCTACTCCTCATTGTGTGTCTGAATTTCCACACTATATGGTGCACAATAGATCACACAATTCGTTTAGCAGATAAATTCCTCCCCAGTGGATTGACTGGACTCAAATCTTATATTACAAACTGATGATTTTCTTCGAGAGGCCCTGTTTTTACAGTGACTTTGACTGAAACTGGGTTCATGCTCTGCCAATTGGAATGGAAATGCCTACAACTTGAACTTTTTTTTCCGAAAGGGGTAGGTTCAGTACCCCTACCGTTGTAACAGAAGAGCATGTAGCTCCAGTATTGATCAAGAAGGATATGGGGTGGCTGTTCACCTCTCAATCTACATACACCCCACTCTAGTCTGCCTCTAGAACTGCGCCCATTACGCAATCCTCCGCCCCTCTCAGGCCCCATCATTGTGAGTGATCAGAATCGTTAGACCTGTCATCCTTAGGGTGGTCTTCCCCGAACTTTTTGCCTGTTTACCTCCACTTTTTGCTGTATCTTTTTGTTGACCTTAGGACTCTGAGCACTTTGCCACTGCCTAACCAGTGCTAAAGTGCATGTGCTTCTCCCTTAAAGCATGGTGACATTGGTATAAACCTGATTGGCATATTTAGTTTACTTATTAGTCCTTTGTAAAGTGGCATACCATATATCCAGGGCCTGTACCCTAAATGTTACTAGTGGGCCTGCAGCACTGGTTGTGCCATGCACACAAGTAGCCTTTCAAACCTGTCTCAGGCCTGCCATTGCAAGACCTGTGTGTGTAATTTACTGCCACTTCCACTTGGCATTTAAAACCACTTGCCAAGTCCTAAACTCCCCTTTTATCATACATAGGTCACTCCTAAGGTAGGCCCTAGTTAGCCCTAAGGGCAGGATACTATCTAAGTAAAAGGTAGGACATGTACTTTTAAGTTTTACATGTCTTGGTAGTGACAAAAAGCTGTTTTTTAGGTCAAAATCTTTTTATTGCTTTTTCAATGATGAACAGCTTATGAGGCTCAACATAGCTTTGCCTCAAGCCCAGATCGTCAGATAGCTAAAGACAAAACACATCTTTCCCGGCATTACCAGCAGTACCCTGTTCTCGGCATTACCTTTGAAATATTCAGGTGCAACTTCCCCCATTATCAAATTGCATAAGTCGCAAAATCTACATATCTCTCGAGGCACCTTTACAGTATGAGCAAGAGCCAACGAAATAAACAAAATGAAAAACAACTAAACAATCCTGTGGTACTTATTGCACATGACTATAGTGATCTTAGGAGAGATTGGAGTGGACAGGGCCCAAACGAGGGGAAGGGCGGGGGACCCACTGCTCCCCGCACAATGGTGTCCCAGTTTGCTATGTTTGAAAGAGATGAAGGGCCCGCAGTCTGGGGCCACAGGCAAAGAGTGGCAAACCTTCCGAGAGGTACCCCACCAAAGGACTCAAGATATAATTAAACGTTTTACGGGAGTCCGCCATGATATCTGTCATACGTTCAAGGGCCAGAGCCCGCCGCAGCCGGGCGTACCATTGGGAAATAGAGGAGCCTCCGGTTTCTTCCACGCTGCTGCCACTGCCATTTTGGCTGCCCCCAGGCATAGTCACATAATGGAACGGGCCCCCAGGGTTTGGTATTTTAAGCTGGGGTCAAGCAACCCCAGTAAGACGTGTTCTAGGGAGTCTGATATTGGGTATCCTAAAATCAATTTAATCTGGGAGAGAATTTCCTTCCAAAAGGGTTGAATGGCGGGGCAGTCCCACCATATACGGCGGAAATCACCCAGAAGCCCACATACCTGCCAACATCTGTCTGGAGCATTCGGAAAAAGAGTCTGTAGTTTTTGGGGATGTAGGTACCAGTCATACATTATCTTATAATGGGCCTCCCTTAGAAACATGGAGCGATTATATTTAGCGATGTCTTTATATAGAGAACTCCATTGTTTCTCTGTTATAGGGGTCTGCAGGATAGACTCCCAAAAAGCCATATTTTGAGGGACCCACCGTGAGGAGGAGAAAGTAGAGAAATGAAATACAGCCTTTAGCAGTGCCTCCGGCCTGCACAAATCTCTCTATCGGGAGTAAATCTCTGGACGCGGCTAGTCACATCTGAGGGTGCTGCACCCAATGTTTCAACTGGAAATAATGGTATTCCTCTGTGGGGGAAAGTTTAAAAATGGAGGGACAGTTTTCAAAGGAGCTTGGTTCCCCTCTAACAAACAGGTCTGACAGCATTAGGCAACCGCTCTCCCTTCATCTATCAAAGGGACCCTCCAGCAAAGCATGGGGGAAGGCGAGATTGAAATGAATAGGGGTGTAGGGGGACTGGAAAGTCATTAAGGGCAGGGTTTTGGTAACGATATCCCATGCTTTAAGAGTAGTAGTCGTTGGGGTGCTAAGGTAGACATTTCTTGGCCTATCCTGTTTTGGTTTCCAAGGAAGATCCCATATGGTTCTTCCTGCCACTAGCCTGTCCATATGGAGCCAGTGTTTGTCCGAGGCTTTGAGAGACCGTTCAGCCAGGACTCGGAGCTGGGCAGCTCTATAATAGAGAAGGAAATCTGGAAGGGACAGCCCCCCCATTAGTTGCGATCAGGTCAATAGTCGTTGAGATAAGCGGGCCCTGCGACCCTGCCAGATGAATTTTGTCATCATCGCCTTTAATTCGGCGAACAGCACCCAGTCGATCGTGATCGGCAGGCCCTGCAATAGATAGAGTAGCCGGGGCAATACATTTGTCTTAATCGCCTTTATTTGACCGATCCAGGTAATGTATGTGGAACCCCATTTTTTTAAAATCTGATTTAAGTTGTCATTACAAGGGGAGGAAGTTTGCTTTATAGAGATCCAATGGGTTGGGGGTAATTTTATTGCCCAGGGAGATGATTTCTTTGTGAACACACCTGAAAGGCGAAGTCGCTGTAATGGCAACCATCACCTCCGGGGCATTGACAGGTTAAGTAAGAAAGATTTTGAAAGCTTAACCTTAAAACCCACCACTCTCTCAAAGCTACTGAGTTCGGCTTGTATAGCTGGCAGAGAAGTACTAGGTTCTGTAATGGGCAGCAGACCATCATCCGCAAATAAGGATATTTTATGTTCATCCTGACCAAACCTGATCCCATGGATATCTGGGTTAGCCCTGATATGCGCAGCAAGTGGTTCTATGCAGAGCGCAAAAAGCATGGGTGAGAGGGGGCAACCCTGTCTTGTGCCACTTGATAAGTTAAAAAAGTCAGAGGCTACTCCATTGACAAGGACTCGGGACTTGGGACAGTGATAGTTAGCTTTCACTCTGCCCAGAAAGATGTCGTCGAACCTGAAATGGTGCAAAGTGCTCATCAGGAAGGGCCAATCGGCTCGGTCGAAGGCCTTCTCAGCGTCTAATGAGCGCAAGGCCGCCGGGATGTGTTTCTTCTGTACTTTATCGGTTAAATGCAGAATCCTACGCAGGTTATCATGGGTCTGATGGCCCTTGATAAAGCCAGATTGGTCCGGGTGGATCAAGTCTGGAAGAATTCCTTCCAACCTGCTGGCAAGAATCTTGGAATATAATTTAGCATCTAGATTCAAAAGCGCAATAGGCCTATATGAGGCGCACAGTTAGGGACTTTTCCCTGCTTTAGGGATCAGAGTGATTAACGCCTCATCCATTGATGGAGATACCTGCTGAGAAGACGCTATCTCATTAAAGAGATCCGTCAAATGGGGAGTCAGCTTGGTGCCAAAAGTTCCGTAGAATTGAGCGCTAAAGCCATCAGGGCCCGGGTCCTCCTGAAGTTTTAGAGCATCTAGTGTATTTTGGACCTCGTCCCTCATTATTGGCTGACTAAGCGCTTCATTGGTGGCCGGGGAAACCTGCGGGAGTTCCAGCGAGTCCAAATATTGGGATTGGTCCCGCTCTACTAGGGGATCTGCTTTGTAGAGTATTTTATAGAATTCGCGAGGAGGCGCCCGCCTTCCCCTCCTCACTATAATGTGTGGTGCCCAACTCATCGTCTATCTGTCTAATGTACTCCTTCTCCTGTTTGGCTGGTAGCTGTCGCGCCAGCAGAGATCCAATTTTGTCATTGCCGTCATACCCTCGAGCCTTGAGGTGTAAAAGGGTCTTTTCTGCCCTATTAGTATAAATTGCCTGGAGTTTCCCTTTTAGGACCGTTACCTTCCTTTGAGCCTTTACAGACGGGGCATCCTTATGTAACTTCTCAGGCCATTGTAATTCCCCCTCTGGAGACAAATGCTACATATTTAGTTGCTTCTGCAAGGTGGTAGCTAGGGCAATGCATTTGCCCCACATAACAGCTTTTTTTTTTTTTTCCCCAAACCTTTATTGAACAAAATTGCGCAGCAAGGTTACAAGATTGCACCGATTCAAAACGTCATGTACAGGCATACAATATATTTCAGCGAGGGTTACCTCGAACACATCACACTTGAAAGCAATAAAGAGAAGAAATATCACGGGTTCACCAGGACAGACGAATGGACCACGGAAAGAAGCACCTTAGGTGGGGGAGAGAGGCTGATGGAGCAGATGGGAGTGAGAGCGGGAGGCAAGCAACTCATAGACCTTCACCGGCGGCCGCCACGGGCGGAGCGCCGGCGGGGAGCGCGGGAGAGGTCGCCGGGCGCTGAGAGTTGTGACTTAGGAGGTAAGACACGAGTGGACCCCATATGTCAATTGGGCGGGATCTGGCGGGCATGAGGTCCCAGAATTCAGACAGGGGAGTCTGACAGCGCGATGCATCCTCGAGCCAAAGGGTGACCTGAGGTGTAGGCCTGCGACACCTCACATGGAGACCCTACGCCGCGCGAGGACAAGTAACATGGCAATCAAGCGGCGGGAGGCATCTGGGCAAAATTTAACGAAGCCTAAGAGGCAAAGCCGAGGATCGGGCTGGACCGGCGACGAGGTGATCTCAGAAATTACGGCGCAGACCTCGCGCCAGTATGCGGAGACCTGGGGGCACAGCCAGGCGAGGTGGGAGAAGTCAGCCGCAGGAGCAGAGCAGCGCATGCATCTATCAGTGGGAATAAGTCCCATCTTGTGCAACTGGGCGGGGTCCGGTAGAGCCTATGTAAATACTTAAAGTGGATGAGGCGCAGACGGTAATTTGGAGATAGACGTTTAATCTGATTGCAGCAATAGAGCCAGTCAACTGGAGAGATTTCGACACCCAGGTCCTCACCCCACGCCACCCGCGCCTGGTCAGTGGAAATGGAAGATGCTGCCAGTGTGAAGGCATAGATTTTAGTGACAAGTTTCCGAGGGGAGGGGGATGCGTAAAGGAAATCGAGAGTGGCCATCGAGGGAGGGGGATGGGGAAACGAGGGGTGCAGCTCCCTACAGACGGCCCTGAGTTGGTAGTAAAGCAGAGTGTCCATGGGGCCAGAATCAGCAGTGAGTGAGAAAAAAGTGTCCCCAGGGTAGAGATCCGACACTGTAGACAGCCCCAAGCTAGTGGCATGTTTAACCATCCCAGAGGTCTGGAGAGGAGGAAAAGCCGTATGATGAGCTATTGGGATCCTGTTTGCAGACAGCATATCAGAGCCGGAAAGTTTACGGAGCCCGTCCCAGGCCCAGCGTAAGGTCTCAACCGTATCGATCTCGGTGCGTGGGAGTTTCGCTGAGGCGAACAAGGCAGTCGTGAGCAGCCACGGGGCAGCAAGGTCGGCTTCAACCACGACATGAGGCTGAAAAGGAGTGGGATGGAGCCAAAAATGGAGAAAACTGGCCTGGGCACTGAGAGCATAAAGTTTAAAATCTGGGGCACCAAGGCCGCCACGCAACATCGGGAGGGTGAGAATATCATAGGCGAGTCTAGGCTGTCAACCGGCCCAGACCAGGGTGATGAGCAAAGAGCAGATTTTGCAAAAAAATTGGGCAGTGAGGGGGATGGGAATATTGACGAATAAATATAAAAACTTCGGGAGCCCCACCATCTTGGCGATGGCTATGCGACCGGCCAATGACAGAGGCAACCGGCTCCAGAGGGGAATCTTGGACTCAAACCAGTCCACAGTGCGGCCAAAGTTGGCTCTCCAAAGTTCATCCACGTCCCTGCTCAGCCAGGTACCTAAGTATCTAGTGGGGCCCGACGCCCACACGAAAGGGTAGTCCGGAACAAAAGGCACCGTGGCATCAGTGAGGGGTATAGCATGGACTTATTCCAGTTCACCTGGATTCCGGAGTAGCCCCCAAACCGTATCACCTCACGAACCAGTGGGCTGAGGTTCTCCTGAGGATTACGGACATAAAGAGTAACATCGTCCGCGTACATGGAGACTAGGAGAGCGCGAGCTGCAAAGCCGATGCCTCTCTGGGTGTGGTGCTGACGGAGTCTAGCCACAAGAGGTTCCATTGTGATGGCAAAAAGCATGGGTGACAGCGGGCATCCCTGCCGGGTACCACGCTTGATGGAAATGGGCTCAGATATTTGACCGTTAATTCGGAGACGCGCAGTGGGAAGGGTGTAGAGAAGTGATATTTTACGTATGAAGACCGGGCTGAAGCCCAGGCGGGGGAGGAGATAAAAAAGGAAAGGCCACTCTAGGGTATCGAAAGCTTTGGTGGCGTCGAGCAGGGCGGCCACCGCCGGGAGCGCTGGGTTAATTTGATGGAGGACGGAGAAGATGGTCCGGAGATTATGGGAGGTCGCGCGACCGGGAATGAAGCCGGACTGGTCCGGGCGGGCAATGAGCGGCATGAGGGGGAGAAGGCGAGAAGCAAGTAGTTTGGCGAAGATTTTATTGTCCGTATTAATTAGTGACAAGGGACGATAGGAATCGCGCAGCTCAGGGGGTTTGTCCGGCTTTAGGAGTAAAGTGAGTAAAGCCTCGCGGAGCGAGGGGGGAAACTGACCGGTCTCATAGGATTCATTGTACATGGCAGCTAAGTGTGGGACAAGAAGAGGAGCGAAGGACTTATAAAAGGAGACTGGCAAGCCGTCCGAACTGGGGGCCTTGTCACCGGGCATGCCATTGATCGCGGCTAGTATTTCTTCTTTAGAGAAGGGCTCATCGAGGAATTCCCGGTGAGGGTTTCCGAGCCAAAGGAGCTGAAGGGTGTCAAAGTATTGATCGAGAACCTCGCGCAGAGGCACAGATCCGGCTGTGTAAAGTTGTGTATAGAAGGCAGTAAATCGTGCTTTGATTTCCTCAGGGGAGATGGTTCTAGCAGGGCCACCATTCTGAAGGGCAGTTATATAAGACGCAGCGCGAGGCGGGTGGAGGAGGTTGGCAAGGGTTTTACCAGGGTGATCGCCCTCACCAAAGCGGCACGCTCGCGCCTCCCTACTGAGGAACGCGAGTTCTCTGTTGGCCTCATCGGCGAAGTCGGTGAGCTTCCCTCGGATCTGGGCTAGCGTGTTAGGGTTGGGGTTCTGGGAGTGAGAAGAGTCCAGAGCCTTAATCTCCGTTTCCAGTTTATCGAGAGTACCGCGGATAGAGCGTAGAATGCCAGACTGTTTGGAGATACATTCCCCCCGAATAACGGCTTTAAAACCCTCCCAGAGAGTGGAGGGAGAGTCGAGGGTGCCATCATTGAGCTCGAAATAAGTAGTGATAGCGGTTTGTATCCCATCACAGAAAACCGAGTCACGTAGCGCATTGGGGGGAAGCCGCCAGGAGAACGCACGACAAGGGGAGTGAGGGAGGCGAAGACAGAGGCAAACAGGAGCATGATCAGAAACGGTGTGCGCCATGTGGTCAACAGAGGTGAGCCAAGCGAGGACGTCCGGGGTGGTGATCCAGAGGTCCAGGCGGGACCAGCAGCCGCGGGAGCCAGTGACAAAAGTGCCCTCATGTGCCTCGGGGCGAGTGTGACGCCACGCGTCATACAGGGAATTTTCGGTGAGAATGGAACTCAGGAGTGTAGCTGCGCGCGGGTGGGAAGCGTGGGGGCCGGAACGATCTAATGTGGCGGACAGTGTTACATTAAAATCACCTCCCCAAAGGAGCACAGCAGGGTCTAGGGACGAAATATGGTGCCAGACTTGCGCGAAGAAGTCCGGGTCGTCACTATTGGGACCGTACAGCGCAGCGAGTATCAGCGGCTGGGCCTGAAGGGTACCATGAAGGATCACAAAACGCCCCCCAGGGTCGATGATTACCTGGGACGTCTGCCATGGAAGCCCTCTGCGTAGTAGGATGAACACCCCCGAGAATAATTAGAATAGAAGGAGGAGTGTATTTCGCCCCAGTGCCTGGAAAGAAGTCTGGAGGAGGTCGCAGGGAGCAGGTGGGTCTCCTGTATAAAACAAATGTCTACCTTATGCCGGGTGAGGTGGGCATGAACCAGGCGCGCCTTGCGGTGGTCGTTAAGGCCACGGACGTTCCAGGTCCAGAAGGTGGTGTCTGTCATGGTGCCGTGTCAAGGAAAAAAAGTGTCGAGGGAAGTGGTGAGTGAGGGAGGGACCTCGTGCAGAAGCATGGAGCGTAGCTGTAAGTAGCGGAATAAGAACACAGTGCATGAATGTTAGAAGCGCAATGAAAGAACACAGTCAAAAACACAACCAAAGTCTCATAAGGAGGCGCCAACCCCAGCAACACGATGCCCCCAGTAGGGAAATGGACAACAATGGTACATTGAGGATACATTTCAGTGAACCGGAGGGGTGCAGCGGGAGAACCTGCACTAATGGAATGACGCGTCATGGTGAGACCAGATGGAAAAGCATGTATCAGAACAAACAATATGACCTCAGAGGGAGGCCACAAACCCCTGGAACCCCCCACCCAACCACCCACACCAACCCCCCAATCAGGCTGAGAGACCACCCGCACCCACCCAGGGGACCCACAACTGGGATGGGGAAAGTCTATGACCAAGGAGGGAATCATCCCATGGAGGCATGGCGTCGCTCAGCATACACCCCTGACAAAGAGGCAGGGTGGCCAAGCCAGATGTCGTAGCAGACAGCAGAATGAAGTACACCAGAGGGACAGGGGCACCTAGCCCGAGGCATAGCTGTGGTAAAAGGGAGCCCTATAAAAAAAGGGGAGTGCAAAGTGGGCCAAGACAAAACAGGCGATCTAGCCACATGAAAGAGAACCAGCAGAAAAGATAATGATTCACTACAGTTCAGTCATTGTCACTTAAGTTGCAGTCGGCAGTAGCTTGAGAGTTAGCTGGAGAGGAACGATGCGACCTGTCGAGTTTCTTTGCAAAGGCCAAAGCGTCCTTGGGATCCGGGAAAACGAGCATCTTCAAGCCTTGCCTGACTCATAGTTTAGCAGGATATGCCAAGGAGTAGGAGACTTCATGTTTTTTGAGGATTCGTTTCGCAGGGAGGAACTCGCGGCGAGCAGCCTGCATCGCCATGGTGTAGTCGGGATAAAACGACAAGGAGTTGCCCTGATGACAGATCTCGCCCTTCTCCCTGGCCGCACGAAGAATTGCATCGCGGTCCCTGAAATGAAGTATTTTGGCGATGATTGGGTGGGCTGGCAGGCCTGGGCCGGGGCGAGGGCCGAGGGAGCGATGGGCACGCTCAACGATGAAGACCGAAGAAAGGACCTCACCAAAAAGTTCGCGGATGAGTTGTTCAACAAAGTACTCCATAAGCGAGATATTGGTGGATTCAGGCACGCCCGTGATGCGGAGGTTGCTCCTACGGGAGCGCGCCTCCAAATCCTCGTTTTTATTCCGAATCAGCTCCAGTATCTTGTCCATTTGAAGAAGCTTACCCTGGGCGTAGTTCGCGTAGTAGCGCTACACGTAGCTACGTGAAGTGCACTTCGCACTACGCGAGCTACGCGTAGCTACGCGAACTGCGTAGTGCGGTAGGGAAATGCTGTTCGCAATGATTGCACAGTGCCGGATGATTGTCCGCACTGTGCAATCGTTGCGAACGGCATCATGCACAGTGCAAGCGGTCGTTTTCTGCCGCTCGAGTAGATTTGTACTCGAGCGGCAGCTTTCTCAACGCGGACTGGTAGTTTCTCATCGCGGCGGTCGCGAGCATACGCGACCACTCGCAATAAGAAAACCTGACCTCCCGCGTTGAGAATCTCGCCGGGAGGTTTATTTTCCACGCTCGCGATCGGCAACTTGATGTTGCCGATCGCGAGCGAGGAAAAAGTCTCGCCGGGATGTTGATTTTGCTCGCTCGCGGTCGCCAACTTGACGTTGAGGACCGCGGCGAGCAAACATGCCCGCTACGCTACACGTTTTTGCACTGTGCTACGTGCGATTCGCGTAGGGCGTAGTTGCGCAAACTACGCAAACTCCGCGAGCGTAGCGTAGTTTTCCGCCCAGGCCTACGTTTTTGACGATCCTGAGTGGCGGCATCCTCAGCATCAGAGACCCTCGTTTCGACGTGCAGCAGGCGAGCATCGTGAGAGTCCACACGGGCCTTGACCGTGTCCAGACGGGATGACAGCTGTTCAAGCTGGGCCGCAATACCCGTGACTGCGGATTTGACTTCGAGCATGATGGACTTGAGATCGTCCTCTTGCGTTGAGGCCATCTGCGTGGGGGCAGCAGGGTCACCGCCATCCGTGACCGTGCCATCCTGGCATGTCTGCCGGCGCTGGTCAAAGGCAATCTTTGGCTGTTTGGGGTCGGTCTTCCCCATGGCCGGGCGGAGGCAGGCGAGGGAAGCAGCCTATTAGTAGGGGGGGGCCGCAGCTGGAAGGCAAGATGACAGCGCCCTGGGGTATGGGGAAAATGTCCAGGTGGGAGACGGATGTATCAGGCGTGCAGGGCAATGTGGCAGTGGTGCAGGCCTTCAATAAGCAGGCGACAGCCAGGCCAGATGCGGGGTGCGGCGGAGAAGTTGTAGGCAGCGCCACTCACGATGACGAATTGCCGCGGGTGCCCCAGCCGGTCCGCGGGTCCCAGCAGAGGAGTGGCAAGGAAGGCGGCGCAGTACCGTCACTGGGCTGATGAGGAGGTACAGAAAGTTCGGGGAGACGGGAGCTGTCTAGTGGGTAGTGGTCTCGACGGTGGCAGTTCGGTTGCAAATTCCGCAGGGGGTGGGCTAGCCGCGCGGGCAACAGCAGCGGGGAAGCACGGGGGCGCACGGCCTCCGACGCGGGCCCAGTGCAGCGAGTGTGGGCACAACGGGGGCACCCCAATGGCGGTGGTGGAGAATAGGCCCTGTGGTATGGCACGCACAACCCCAACCTCGCCGCAGAAGCCCCCGCAGCAGCAGTGCTTGCCCGGGTCAGCGGCGGACGAGCAGCAGGCGGGCCCCCAAATAGCCACCACAGGAGGAGAAGCGTGAGTTGCTGATGGCCGCCGAGGTCACCCTAGGTAGCCGATGGCCGGGGAGCCCACCAGGACAGCTCCAGGCCCAACAGGAAGGCCATGGCGGATGCCGGGCACAGCCTCCGGTTCAAGCAGGCAGTAAGAGCTGGGCACCAGTCAGGGTAGCGGCCGCGAAGGGCCGGCCGCAGGGCGGAGGTAGCAGACGAGCAGGCAGGAGGTCGGATCACAGGAAGAGCAGAGACGTCCCTGGCAGTAACAGCAAAGCACCGTAGGGAGCCGGGGGGCCGCAACAGAGGAGGGCAACAGACAGCGGGGAGTCGCGGGGGGCACGCCGCCCACCTCGCCAGGCCCGGTGGAGGTGGGCCATCGCTGCGGGCGCCAGCAGCAGGGAAATGGTGCCCGTGCAATGAGGAGGCCCGGGCCGGGCGGTGCGGCTCGCGCACCCCCAAACCCGCTGCAAGCTGCCCCCATGGCGGCCACACTGACCAGCTCCGGCGGTCAGGAGGCGAAACCAGTCCACAGGCCAAAGTCTCGGGCACAGGAGGCCGCAATCAAGGAAGAGCAGGAGGGCCGGGCCGCATCCGCAGAGGGGCCCAGACTCGAGGCCTAGGCCCGGCAGCAGAACACAGCTCAGCAGCGGCGTAGGAGGCCAGGAGTCGAGGCTGGCAGTGCCCCAGGACGAGGCAAATCAGGATGGCATGGTATCAGGTAGGTACGATGGGGAAGTCTGCAGGATATCTTTCGGATAATCGGCTTGGCCGGCAGAGCCCACTTAAAGTGCGGCCATCTTGCAGCCAGCTAAGCCACGCCGCCGCATAACAGCTTTAAAGGCGTCCCAGTTATTCAAGTGGGAAGTGTCTTTTGGGTCATTATTGGTGAAGAAGTCCTTGATCGTCTTCCTCAATTCATCACGAAGAAGCCGGCCCCTACTGTGAATATTAGGGAAGTACCACCTCTTAAGTTTAGAGTGAGGTGCAGGCCAGTTAACCAATACTTCCAGGGGTGCGTGGTCCGAAAGGCATATCGGATGCAATTTAGCTATCTGGATCGCCTGGCGGAGCGACTGGCTAAGGAAAATGTGGTCTATCCTGGAGTATGAGCTATGAGAGTGGGAAAAAAATGAATAATCACGAGGGATTCAGGGCCCTCCATATGTCTATCAGCTCCAACTGCTGCAGTGTGGCTTTAAGCGTCTTAGTAAAGACTCCAGCAGCTGACCTGTGTAAATGGGTAGTGTCCACAGATGGATCCTAAATAAGATTGAAATCCCCCATTAAAATTATGTCCCTCGAGGAAAACCTCTCCAATGTTGTGAGAAATGTGAGGAGAAATTCTGACTGTCCAGAGTTAGGTGCGTAGACCGTGCCGATAGTGCATGTGCGACCATCAGAACCCCCTTAGCCATAAGGAACCTCCCAGATTTGTCCGTTTTCATTTCGTGGAGCTGGAAGGGAACCGAGGAGTGGAAAAGGAGCGCGACTCCATTTTGTTTAGTGGTAGCAGAGGATCGAAAGATCAATGGGTAGGATTTGTGTCACAATCGGATGTCCTCAGCTCTCTTTAGGTGAGGTTCCTGTAGAGCTACTAAACGGACATGATAGTCCCCTAAAAAGTTCCATAGGCATTGTCTCTTGTTGGGGGAGTTTAGCCCCCTAACGTTCCAAGACATACAGTAAAATGACATCAGATCGATTGATGGGGTCCACCTACCCGCTTCAGATATGTCCCATCATGTCCTGGCACCACCCCCCCAGTGCCCACCCCGCCCGACCCAACTCCACCCCCGATCTGATATGTAGGACCACATGACAACTCCCACAGTGAAAACAAAACTACGAAGTCCCCAAGGTGATGAAGAGTCCTCACTGTTAGTGATTCCAGGGGCGAATCCAGCACCGCGCCTGATGCCCCGCTTGTATGAGCCACTGGACACCAGTCTTCATATGACTTTCCTCACCCTGACTAGAGTGGGGGGAGAGTCCCCGGGTACAGGGAAGACGAAGTCCCCAGCTCATTACAGTCTTGTACCCCAAACCCCTGGGCCAGAATCCCAACTGCAATATGGTACCCAAACAAGGGCAACTTCCCTGAATGCCCACAAGGCCAGGGGATACAAACCACACAGATAAAGGGTCTTATGTCAAAGTTACAACGCTCTCTAGCGTTTCAACGTTTTGCCTCCCTTCTTGGGCCTCTGCCAGGGTCTCGGCGGGCGCTGGTCCAGCGGTTGTTCCATGCGCTCCTGTCCAGGAGTCGTGGTCTGTTGCGATGGAGTTATTTCTGGACCGATCAAAGCCGCTGCCCCCTCTAACTCGGTGAAATTACATTGCTTGTTGCCAAACGAGAAGGCGATGCCAAAAGGATAGGTCCATCTGTATTTGATCTGGCTTGAGCTACATCCTGGAACAGCGAGCACGTCGCCCCCTGGAAGGTGATAGAGTTGCTGTTTCTAGCTTTCTGGAGAACAAGTTCCTTAGTTTTGAATGAGCTGAATTTGGCCAGTGTGAGAGGATGGCTTGGTATATGATGTCCACTTATGTAAGTGGGCACCCTGCACCAGTCCAGACAACCCTTTTGGTGATTTAAGAGGTCTTAGACAACCTTAGAAAGCTCTCTAAGTGGTAGCTGTGGAGAGCAGCCTTCAAGCTTAGTCCAGAAGGAGTGTAAAGCAGCTTGTTTTACCAGAATGCAATGTTATTGGTATAGATTAAATGAAAAAGAACCACACAAGGTATTTATAAAAAGATGTATTTATTATATAATACTCACTAACACATACAGATATCTCCTACCCGGAGATATGCACAATGCACAAACTACTTTGCATAGAAATCACGTAAATAGCACAAAATACACAGTGGACCCCAGGGGGGGACCAAACCATATACTAAGAAAGTGGTATACGAACCACGACTCAGTAATTATCAGCATCCTCTTCTCTAACAGTGAGGAGTTTATCCCTACCTTTGTCAGCTAAGGAGAGCCACAAGATGGCTGCCCACTGCTCCTGGGGGACCCTCAGAACTTTACAGGCCCTTTCCAAGGCAGTTATCCATTTGTGGATGTCATCCCCAACATGGTAGTGAGGGACTATCTTGTTCAGGTTCCTATGGTCAAAAGAAGTTTCTTTAACTCTAGGGACACTGTTGCTGCCACCATGGGACTCTAGTCCCAATTACTTCCTAGCTCTCTGGACTTCTAGGGCCCTCTTTGTGAAGGGCCAACTGCTCTTGCCTGAGCCTAAGCCTTGCGTTCTCAAGTTCAAGCATTTGGTATTCTCTATCCAAAGAGTTTTCCCTCCTGCTAGATACAGAGGTCCCTACAGACTGTCCTGAAGCATTGGATTCTCTAGAGGAGGATCTAGACCTCCTCAGTCTACTCTGAACCCTCCCAGGAGGAACAAAGGGGGCACCCTCTGGGCCACCTGCTGCATCCTCTGGGAGATCTGAGTTTTCCAGGTGGGAGTCATGAGACTCCTCCTGGTCAGGGTCAGCATCAAGGTCAAAGAGGGGGTGCCCTCCTGGCCTATATTCTGTTCCCTGCCCACCCACTCTGTCCTGTTCATCTGACCCACTAGCTTTCTGTAGGTCATCTAACAGTAACACCTCTAGGAGGCGTTGAGTGTTGGCATTTTTACCAGCTTTAAGCTTTCTAGAGGCACTCAGTGCTTTCAAGTTCTTGGAACGAAAGGTCACTGTATCTAGAAGGCAGAGAGCCACTGGCTTATCCTTTAGAAGACATACTAAGTGTGGTGAGGTGTTGCACCCACCTAACCTAGTGGAAACTAAACTCTCTGAGGTTGGAGAAAGGGTGTGCTAGACCCTTAGCTACCCAACCCTAAGTTCAGTAGAACGTACTATTCTAAGCTTGTATTATATGTGCCTAGTATTAGTGATGTTTTTTCAATTAATCAACACCAAGATTTATCTGGCAAAACAATGCAGGCTTGAATCCTACCGCTGCCACCAATGTGAGAGGATGGCCTGGTATATGATGTCCACTTATGTAAGTGGGCACCCTGCACCAGTCCAGACAACCCTTATGGTAATTTAAGAGGTCTTAGACAACCTTAGAAAACTCTATAAGTGGTAGCTGTGGAGAGCAGCCTTCAGGCTTAGTCCAGAAGGAGTGTAAAGCAGCTTGTTTTATCAGAATGCAATCTTATTGGTATGGATTAAATGAAAAAGAACCACACTAGGTATTTATAAAAATATGTATTTAATATATAATACTCACTAACACATACAGATATCTCCTACCCGGAGATATGCACAATGCACACAATACTTTGCATACAAATCACGTAAATAGCGCAAACTACACAGTGGACCCAAGGGGGGGACCAAACCATATACTAAGAAAGTGGTATGAGAACCACGACTCATGTCAAGACAATGTTGAGAGGACGTAGAAGTGCTGGGGACCCAAGGAACCACCCAAGGTAAGTAGATAGGGACCCACGGAGAGCGTGTGACAACACAACCGCGATCTCCGTACAAATCAATGTGTAAGTCGCGGTTGCAATTTTAAAGATTAAGGACCCTTCCCAGTGAACCCTGAAGAAACCCAGTGGAAGACAGAAGGTTGGAGAGCCAGCCCACCTGTGGATACCCTAGTACCCACGTTTCCTACACCAGAGAAGCCGGGTGCATAGGTGTGAAGTAGTGTCAGAAACCGCTGTCGAACCCAATGGAGGACTTCAGGAAAGTGCCACTGCTGGAGAAGGAGAAAGTGTCCGGTGGAATCTGAAGGTGGATTCTAGTTGAGGCGTACCTGCAAGCAGAGGGGACAGAATCTATGTCACTCAGGAGTGACCCAGAGACCTGGAAGACGAATGCCCACCGATGTCTGGAGTTGCAGGAGAGTTGACGGTGACCGTGACTCTGCAGCTGTGAGGACCAGGTGATGCAGAGGAAGACCAGGAGTCATGCACAAGCTGTCCCACGTCGGATGTCGAGAGCTGAGAGGTCGGTGTCCATCGGGACCACCAACAAGCCTTGGCAACTGCAAACAACGTAGAAGTCGAAGGAGGTGCAATGTCGGGACCAGCAAGGTCCAGGCAACTCACCACAAGCAGGGGAGTCAGGGCAGGCCCTGAGCAATCAGGGGAGCCCAAAGAATTCAAAGATGACCCTCAGCTGGACCCACACGCCAGAGGCACTGGAGTCACAAGAGGACCTCGAGCAGCTCACCAAAAGATGCAGACCACAGTGTAATCAATGCGGTCTGGACAAAGATTTTAGTCACTGAAGATGCTTGAGGTTGGCGCTACATGGAGCCCGAAGATCTTGGTGGAAGGAAGCCTTTGCAATGGCAAGTCAATGCAGTGCACAGGGTTCGGTTCCTGCAGCTCCCACGAGGGATACTGGCCTCAAACTTGGTGAGAGGGCAGGGCAGGGCAGGCCTCGAGAGCTGTGGAGAACCACCACCTGTGTTGTTGAACCTTTCGGAGTCCGTAGGAGCTCATGATCAGCAGACCGGTCAGCTTAGTTGCAGTGCCTGCAGATGCAGGGAAGTGACTCATTCACTTCAAGGAAGATTCCTTCAGGTGTCTTGGATACCCACAGGCCTTGGAAGGTTCCTGTATGGGGCACAGGCACAGACGATGCAGCAGACGAGCAGGGGACGAAGTCGAGCCCAAGCGAAGTCCAGAGTGCCCAGACGGTCGAAGTTGAAGTGGTGTCTGAATTGAATCGTGTCCCACGACGAATCTAGGGACCTACACCCAGGTAAGCCCTTAAGTACCCTAAAGAAAGGGTTGGGACGATTCAGGGGACCTTCCCAGGGGAGGGTTTGGACAGGGGGGAGGTTACTCCCATGTCCTTTGTCCAGTTTCGCGCCAGAGTGCAGAGCTGGTTTGAACTAGACTATACAAGGGGACACCAAATGTGCCCCACATGCAGACTGAGTTGCGCTGGCAAGCGCACCCACCCGGCCCCAGTACACTAAATCATGTCTGGGAGGTGGTCACACCTCCCTGTGACAGGATACCAATTGTTCTGACTTCCCCTGCTCGAGCTTGGCTCAGCAGCAGGAGGGCAGATTCGTGTCTCTGGTCGGCAGCAGCTATGTTGTGCTGTCCGTGTCTAGAAGACTGGCACCGGGAACACTGAGAGCCTAACGGAGGTTTGTTCCAGTGCTTGGAATCATACCTCCTGTGGGAGTATGATTCCAATGTGTTTGATACCAAACATGATAGGATTAGTTTCAGCCAATTTCGAGATGGTCGTCGCGTAATTACGTGGTGCCCCTCTATATAGTATATGACTGTTACAACCCGGGAGAATGGACTCCGTAGGCTGTAGGGGTGTCCTGCTCATGCAGGGGCACCTTCACACTTAGAACCAAGCACCCTGCCTTCAGGATTGATAAGGCCTGCTATAGGCATTACTTATAGGTTTTAAGTGCAGTGACCTTAGATATAGGAAACCTATATCTTTTGTAAGTGGTGCTAGCACCAGCTTACACAGACTGCGATGGCAGGCCTGTAGTTGCATTTTGAATGGTCTCCCATGGGTGGCATAATACATGCTTCAGCCCATGTGCGACCTCTGGGGTACCTATGCCCTGGGTACCTTAGTTACTATATACTAGGGACTGATTAGGTACCCCAGTATCCAATCTGGGATGTACCTAAGTACTGACCACAATAATTTAAGGGAGAAAGCAGAGAGACTGGGATCCAGTCAGACTAGTCAGAAATAGCATAGCACCAGGCAAAAAGTAGGGGTAACCATGCAGAAGGATCCTACCTTCCTACAGCCAGGATGTCCCTTGGACGCTTGCTGTCGCCCGGTAGTCACTGGCCCACCCTGTGGACTCGTTCCAACCTGACCTCTGGGCAGTCATCCTCAGAACACTGGAGAAGAGACCACCATGAACGCCTCCAGGTCTGGCCCCTCACTTCCCTCCTCCAGGACCTTCACTCTTATGTTGTCTCTGCAGGAGCGATTCTCCAGGTTTTCACATTTCAGTAAGGCAGAGTGCAGCTGGTTGCTTAGGATGGATGATCCCTCTTCCAGGGGCTTCATTCGCTCCTCAAGTTCCTGGTATTTCATTTTCACATCCAGGGTGCGGGTGCCCACCGAATCCACATCTGCCTGGATTGAGACCAGCTTCGACCCAATCTCTGATCGGATCACGTCAAACGAGGCGCCAATGTCAGCCTTGATGTCCTCCCTAAGCTCCTTCTTGAACTCACGAGCGTCGCCGAAAGGTCCTTACTGATGAACACCATGCTACCTTCTGTGTGAGCTTCCCCTTACTTCTCCGCCCGAGACTCAGTTGGTGCAAAATAGCTGGAGATTCTATTGGTCTGGGCCTTTTTCGGTGGCATAGGGATGAAGGCCTTGGTCAGCGCGATGCCGCCCCTGGTCAGTGCAGGCATTCAGCTAGGGCGTCGCCAATTGGAGCTGGGGGAGCTGCGGATGGTTAGCCGGGGATCACTGCGAAAAAGTGGCCCTAAGGTCCCCTCTGGACGGGCCGTTATAGCAAAATGCAGGGCTCCCCCACTGTGGTGCCCTGCCAGCTTCTAAGACTTGGCTGTATCAGTCTCATGGCAGGGCCGCCTCCAATTCGCCACCACTCCTTTTCAGGAACTCATCGGCTCAGGTCGTCTCCCCCGCAGAGTCAGCCACAGACAGGGGCAGCTTGGATTGTTATGGGCCTGCCGGGCGCCATCTTAGGGTCTGGCAACATCAGGCATCGTCCGGTGGGATTCCCCAATTTGCTACTCATAGGGCCCAGTGCTGAGTCAGGAGGGGGGGACCCCCGGGTCTCCCCTCTCCCCACAAGCTCATGTACACACTCCCACCTGAGCTGTGGTGATGTCAAATGGGCTCTTCTTTGTTGCGGCTTCGCAGGTCAGGGCCACCCGCTCGGAAACTCAGCTCGGGGCCAGCGGCTCCCCAGCTCGGTTCCTCTCCAGATCCATGCTACTGTAAGTGAGGTCGGCGCGGCGGGTCACAACGCGGGTGCCCTCCAGCACTCGCGATCATGGACAGCCCGGCTCGCCCAGGCAGATTATACCACGAGGGGCACAGCCGCCATCTTGTCAGCTCCGCCGCGTCTCCTCTCCGACCAGGGTCTCTCCAAGAGTGCTGCTCCTCTAGCCGGTCATCTCCAGCTACCAGGTGCCCTCCAGTTACTGCATGCCCGCGCCTGTGTTTTAGGCGATACGAGTGTCGTTTGGCGTGCTGTAGGGCCCTTGATTGCGGGGCGAGGCACGGAGCATAGCCAGAACACGTCCGCGTGGCCATGATGGTTGGCCACGCCCCCCTGAATTTGTTTTTTTACTACTGTGAGGCCTACTCCTCTCATAGGTTATCATTGGTAATTCCTTAAAACACTTTTAAGATGTAATTCTTGATTAGAAAGGAGTAGCTAAATCATGTTTCATATCTTTGGAATGTTAATGATAAATCCTCTCTAGTAGTAAAGTTGGATTTAACAATACTATTTTAGATATGTCACTTTTAGAAAGTGCGCATTTGTCTTCTCTTAATGTAGGTCTGTGTGCCTGCAGCCTGTCTCCAATACACATCTGGGCTGGGTGACAGATACATTTTGTACATTCCCTCTAGACCACCACAATTACAAGAAGGGTGGGTGTGACAGAGGACTCATCTGCATTCTCATAGCCTTCCTGGGCAGAAAGGGGGAATTGGAAGCTGACACTTGCATCTGAATAGGCTGTGTCCTGTCGCCATACAAAGAACTGATTACCACCCACAGATAGCCTGACAGACAGGGCTGGAATGAAAGGGGACTTGTGCCATTCAAAGAGCTGCTTTGAAGTCACTCCCCACTACAAAGGCACATTTGGGTATAAGTACTGGGGCTCTGATCCTACCAAGACATTACACTACTGGACCAGTGAAGAACTCTGCCAGGAATAAGGACTGCTGTGCTACAAGAATTGCCACTCTGCTTGACTGACTGTTCTAAGGAACTGCTTCATTGCTGTGCTGAGCTGCCATGCTGCCTCCTGATCTCTGCTCTGCTGAGGACAAGGACTGGACTAATCTCACTTGAACCCAGAGTGACCCCGAGGGCTTGCTGGCTTGCCTTTTGCTTTCTGAAGGCCCAGGGTTATAAATTAATTCTTGCAACTCTGCTAGTGCTGCTGGACTCTGCCATCTGTGGGTCCTCTCTTGCCTGAGGTGCCCCCGCGGAACCTGGGCCTTAGAAGTGGGTTCTGCAGCTTTTTTTGCTACAAAATCGATGCATTGTCACCACTGCGCCGATCGGAACTGATGCAGTGCCCTTCAACGCCGACACAGTGCCGATCCGGAGACATCCCTGCACAGCTTGACGATGACGCGGACCCGACTGAGAGGTTCGACGGCGACACAGCACCGATCTGCGGTCCTGACTGAGGCTCGACTTTGATGCAGCAACCTGACTGCGTGAATTGGAACCCACGCATCGTACTCGATGACTATGCTTTGCTCCATCCAAGATACTTTGCCAGCAGGACCTGTTTGAGTCCTGTAGCCGGGCTGCCCTCCATCAAGGTAGTCTAGAACTTTGGATTTACCCCAGACTAGTTCGTCCTCAACTAGTCTTTTAGCATTATTGACACTTCTAAGCCCTATTTTTGGTTTATTCTTTGAAAAATCATAACTCTGGTTCTACTTATTGGATTTTTGTCATTTAGGTCTTGTTTTACTCAGATAAATATTCTCTAAACTTCTAAACCTGTGTGGAGTCTTTTTGTGGTGATTTCAGTGTGTTGTTGTGTGTGTGTTGCACAAATACTTCACACATTGCCTCTTTCGATAAGCCAACCTGCTCTGTGCCAAGCTAATAGGGGGTGAGCCCAGGTTATCTTTTAGTGTGTATCTAGCTTACCCTGACTAGGATTGTGGTCCCTACTGGACAGGGTGCATATCTCTGCCAACTAGAGACCCCATTTCTACAAGAATCCAGTCCAAATGGGACTATCAAAACTGGGAACTCTGGGCATTTTGTGGCACTCAGAAAAGTGTTTTGCTGAACCTTTGGGTTAGGATTCGAACTATACCTTGGGTTGGTCATGTTGTATTGCATCATTGGAGCTTAGGGCATATAGGCATTATATGGCCTTTGAACGTGCTTGTTCTGCATTTGGCATTGGAATCATGTTGTGCATTTGAATGTCATTTTGCATTCCATTTGTATTCAGTCTGCATTCTGCATTCCATTAGCCCACATTATTACAAATATGACATGGAATAGTGTTTTTCTCATATTTATGTCCATCCCTGCATTCTGGTCAACTGCCAGCCCTCAACTGGAACAAAATTCTGTGTCTGCAACATCTGACTGTCACCTTGATAACCAACTCCCTGCATTCCTGCACCAGCTCCAAGAATGGAATTTAATTCTGTACCAGCCACATATCGACATTTCCGGACACCCCCTCTACCCTAATTTGGTCTGTGCCAACATGTATTTCTCCTAAATCATTTCCTGCTTCATCTCTAAATCATCAACTGCAATACTTTGCATGACATAGAAATTTCGTCCAATAACTTTGACTGCCAACAAATTACATTCTGCTGTATATGGACACTAGTCTCTGGACACAATCTAAGAACAAACTGCGACAGGAAACCACTAAGATTGTCCATTTCTGGATTTTCGACACCACTGTGCTGCCTGAAAACTTGCATGAACTTTTCCTAATAAGCTGAACAGACTCTTTAGACTCTTGGATAGTTGTAGTTATTTTAAGCCAATCAACCTCTTTCTACGGAATGCATATGGCGATGGCTCAGCACCTGGCCAAGCTACAGCTTCCCGGAATTCTGCCCACAATAATTAGGGACCACAGTGTCAAATAAATAATTTATGTCATCCCAAAGCACCTTTGAGATATTCAAAAACCTCTCCACTGGAACCTGATGATCAACATTATATGGGGATGTTTGGAAATCCCAGAACTAATTCAAAAACTCATCTTCTGAGTCACTGTCGCTTTCATCCCTTTGTTTTTTTCATTTCCACCTTCCGCTTGAGATTGCTTTCTCTCTGTTCTTCCCTTTGCTATTACAGGACACATTCCTATACCCTCCATCACATTTTCTCTCCATCCCTGCTGCTTTGCATTCCACTTTGTCTCCCTCCAATTATGGACCATATTTATCGCTTTGATTTTATTTTTTTCCTTCTTTTTTGCATGCGCATCGCGTTCCCATGCATTCAAAGCCCTATATTGGGCATATATTAGGGTTTCAATTATTCCTATATTGAACATTCCATGTGGGGGACATTGCAAGCGCTCTTTGTTCTCAGTGATCTTATTTCATTGTTTGATCCAAATACAAGTGTGTAACCTGACATTAGTAGTCATATAATGTACAAGTGTTCCCTCTGGAGGAGCCTCCTCTCTCTTATAGACAGATATTCTCACATCATTTCTCAAAATAGCTCCTATTTTCTTAAAGAATTACTAGATTAAACTGGCCACTTGCAAGGCGCCACGGAATGACTTAACTCATAGCACTTTTCAGCAGGTCTCACCCCACGCTGATTAGCTTCGCATAAGCAAAATATCAAAATCAAAAATACAACAATAACTTTTGTCTGTTTAGCTAAAGAAAACAAAGTCAGCAACCACTCTATTAATATGGGAATAGTACCCTCCTGACACCACCAAGCATACAAAGTGAATTCTCAACCTGTGAGAACTCACCCTGAGTAGCACGTCTATTTCTGTGCACAAAGGATTAACCTAATAGCAATCTTTGTGTTCAATTGATAGTAGCTTAATAAGTCCCTATCTTGGTGCGGCCAATGGCACCCTACGACCCAACACCTCAACCTTAACAGCCAAGTCAACAACCTCTTAACACAACTTTATATCTATCCCGGGATCTTGGATTACAACTAATCTGATAACCAAACTTCAACTTTTTGCAGCTAGCATGTTACTCTTCATAAGCACAAGCAATGTATGCGAAAAAACGCTTCAGTTCTCAATCTCAACAGAGAGTCCACTTGAACCGAAAGGGAGAGGGGGGTAGGAGCAGCAATTGATGATGCAGTGCAGGTTGGAGGGGCAGTGGCACCACGACAGACCCTGCAGGGCTGGAGTGAAGGGGCAGAGCCATGGACTCAGACAACAGAGGGCAGGGGAGCAGGGCACAGGTAGGGACAACAAGCTAACCATGGAGGGAAAGCATGAGGCACAGTGAAGGCAGATTGGACCGTTCAGGGCAGAGGGAGGGGGCAAGGGCATGGACTGGGAAAACAGAGGGCAGTGAGGAAAGGGGCTGGGTCAGAAAGCTACCCACTGAGGAAAAGCCTGCATGGGGAGGGGAAGCACAATGGACCATAGAGAGCAGGAGGGAGGGGCAGGTGCTCGCACAGAGAGAACAAATGACAGGAAGGAGGGGGGCAGAAGGCTGTGCACAGTGGATAAATTCACTGAAAAAAACAAAGGTCAAAGTGACGTTATACTTAGGTATGATAAAATGATCTTCAGTTGTTTAAATAAAAACTAGAAATTCACTAGAAAAAACAAAGGTTAAAGTAATGTTATAGATAGATGTTGAAATGAGCTAAAAACTCGCTTAAAACAACAAAAAACACTGAAATTCAATATAACCTTTGCCCCGTTATGCACTGTGTGAAATTGAAGATTCAGCTTGCATAAGGAATACACAGAACCAATGTCTTTCATAACACAGGAGGTTTATTTAACCCCTTCCATGCTCATGACGAGCTCAGCTTGTCATGCTGCGCAGTGCTCGTGTGCGCATGACGAGCTGAGCTCGTCATGAACCCGCCCGCTTAATGAAACGCCCCGCACAGGGCGAAAATCGGCCACGCATGCAAGGGGTTAAAGAAGTAACAACAAGAAGACCCCAGCCACAGCTATCCTCTGTCAAGTCTGTCAAATGCTCCACACAGGGAGCTCGACATCGAACCTTCACGCTATAACATTCTAAAACCTCGCAGGAGTACAAACGATTATCGAATTAAGGGGAGAGGGGTGATTGAGATAAGCAGCGAGACTTTACAGCGGAAGATACCACACATCTCCTCCTTTACACATAAAAAGAACAACAGTGTGAATGGGGGGGAGGTAAATGATGGCTACATTTATTTGTCAACATAGTGTTCCAAATACTTTGGGCGGCAAACCTTCCTGCAACTTGCCCTGGGAAAGGAGTTGGCCTGTCTTGAACACCCCGGCTCTGGCGACCTGGCACTACTTTGGATACTGCTCTCATTTTCCAAAGGGTTGTTGGTGTCCACAGTAGGAGCAGTGTACTTCACCACCCTCCCCAGGTTCCAAATCTTCCCTTCATGAGTTTTTACAGCATTCTTGAACAACTTTACAATTTTGGTGGGCTCAGTAAACTCGGACCAATTCGCTCTACCAGAGGGTGCTTTAATTTTGATCAGGTCGTCCACCCGGAATCCCATATTTTTGACTGCATGTAATCTATCAAATCTGGTTTTCCTATCAGTCATGGCCTTGCGTTCTCTGTCCCGCCACTGTGACTCTTTGGAGTGACCTGTCCAACCTTCGTACCACTTCATCACCTGGTACTAACCTTGGAGTTGGGTTTTCTACCTTTGAGTAATTCGAAGGTGTCATGCCTGTGGTTTGATGAGGGGTCAGTCTGTAGGCTTCTAGACGTTTCAAAACCTCGTCCTTCCAGCACAACCCACTTGCCCTCGCTAGTTGGATACCCTCCTTGATGGTCTTGTTGAATCGTTCGACCATCCCATCCATCTCTGGGTGATAAAGTGCACATAGCTTGTGTTCTATCCCATTGCACTCTAAGAATTCTCTCATTTCTTTTGAGCAGAGTTGCACCCCATTGTCCGTCAATAAGCTACTTTGCAAACCTTCCCTGATAAACACTTCTAGCAGGAAGTCTATGACAGCTCTTGTGGTGATTTCAGACACAAACTTTACTTTGGGCCACCTGGAGTAAAGATCTATGAGTACCAATATGTAAGGTGTGCGATGTTCCCCTGTCAAGGGACCCACAATGTCAAAAGCCACATCCACCCACGGACCCACAGGAAGAGGCCTACAGTGCATGGGAGGAGTGTGTTGTTTTAGAACCTTGTCGCTGGTGGAGCATGGTACACAGTCTCTTATTTTCCTCTCGATTTCAAGATCCATGCTGGGCCACCAATAGTCTAGCCGCAACCTCTGTTTGGTTTTGGTAACTCCCAGGTGCCCCTCATGGGCCAAGTTGACCAAACTCTCTCTCAAAGTCTCAGGAGGGACCAACCTTGTACCCCTGAAAAGACAGTCATCGGCGATGGATAGTTCATTTCTGACCATCCAGAACGGTCTAAGTGTCTCTTCCCGCTTGTCTTGGTCCATCCAAACACCCTTAGTCTTTCCACACACCCTCTGCAGGAGCACGTCAGCTCTCAAGGCTTCCTTCCAGCGTCCTTTTTCTACGGCTCCTTGGGTGACGACGCACACGTTCTCCACCTGCATCTCCTTGTCTGCCTCATCTTCCTCCTCCACATCGACTACTTCATCACGTTCTTCTCTCACCAGGCGAGAGAGGCAGTCAGGTGCAAAGTTCCTCCCCCCATGTACATATTCGACCTCAAACGTGTACTCTTGGAGACTCACAACCCACCGTCTGATTCTGCTTGCAAGGGAGTCTAGCCCCTTCTTGGTGAAGACTTCTACCAGAGGCTTATGGTCGGTCCTCAGGTTGAACTTCATTCCCTACACAAAGTCTCTGAATTTGTTAACGGCCCAATGTGCCACTAAAGCTTCTTTCTCGATCACCTGAGTAGTTGAACTCTGCCTTGCGTAGCGGCGTGATGCAAACGCCATGTGTTTCCTCTCCACCTTCTCCTACTGCATCAGAACTGCTCCAATCCCTTGGAGCTGGCGTCGGTGGTGAACACGGTCTTCCTGCCAGGTACAAAGGATTTGAGGTTAGAGCTCAGCCAATGCCTTCTTTGTGTCTTCGAACTCCTTCTGGCATGCCTCACTCCAGTCGAAAGTTACCCCTTCCTTAGTAGGTTACGGATAGTATATGTGCGTCTGGTAAAGTTCTGAACAAATTTGCTGTAGAATTCCACCATTCCCATGAAGGATTTGATTTCATCTTTGCTTTTGGGTGGTGTAAGATTAAGAATGGTGTCACCTTGTGCCCCAGGAACTCTATCTCAGCACACCCAATCTTGCACTTTTCTCTCTTCACCGTTAGTTCTTGTAATCTCTTCAGCACCTGTCTGAGCCTGAGTTCGTGTTGTGTACCATCCTCCCCGAAGATCAGAACATCATCCTGGTAGCACACAAGACCAGGTATGCCCTTTAGGAGGTTGCTCATGATCCTCTGAAAAACTGGGGCAGCGGACACCAGTCCAAACGGCATGCGCTTGAATTTGTAGGCCCCCATGGGCGTGATGAACGCTGTGAGTTCTTGTGATTCAGGGTGGAGCCTGACTTGGTAGTAGGCAGAGGTTAGATCAAGTGTAGTGAATACCTTTGCCCGCGCTAACCTGCTCATCATTTGTGAAAGGTTCGGCAAAGGGTACTTGTCAACTATAACTTCCCTGTTTAGTGCTCTTAGATCGATGCATAAACGCACTGCGCCAACTCCCTTCCTGGCTGCAACAATGGGTGCCAACCACTCAGTGGCTTCTACTGGTTCGATCACCTCCAACATGCACAACTTCTCTAACTCCTCTCTCACTGCTTCCTGTATCGAAATAGGTAGGTTCCTAACCTTGGCTGAGACAGGCTTTGGAGTTCTCTTTGAGTCTTATTCTGTGGGCATAGTGTTTGAGGCATCCTAACTTTTCGGTGAAAACATCCCTGAATTCTTCTTCTATCCCCTCCAGTGTTTTCCCCACCTCTTGTACCAATATTTGAGGGTTCTGGTTGGGATTGAGGTAAATGCCTAAATCCTTTGTGCTTGCCAACCCAGTATGTTATCCCCCTTCTTGGACACATATATCTTAGCAACCGCAAGCCTGTCTTTGTAACCTACAGTGCCCCAGAAGTAGCCCTTCATCTGTATGGGTTGCCCACCGTAGCCCCCCGGTCTTACATCCATTCTCTGCAGGGTCAATTTTCCCTTCGATACTCAGTTTAGAACACGAATCAAACATTGCTTCAACTCTTGTCTCCTCTACTGCTATGAAATCCTTAGGATTGCTCACAGACTCACCCTGAACCTGTAACACAATTTCGTCACAGACATGGGTAGTGTCATCTCAGTTGTATTTCCTGTAATTAGTATTACTTCTGCAGCATTGTCTAAAGTGACCCTTCCTACCACACTTATTGCATGTCACTTTAAGTGCGGGGCACTCCCTGTTGTTCGCTAAGTGTCCAGGTTTGCCACACCTGTAACAATTTCCTTTAAAACTCCAATTACCCTTATTCTCCTTCTGTTCCTTTATTGGACCTTTGACTGCAAGCACGTTTGCACTCTCAACAGAGACTTCACTCACTTTTGCCTTCCTTCACAATCTTTCTTGATTTCGCTCCACACACTGCATCATGTGCTCCACCTGTTTAGCCACGATGAGCACCTCACCAAGGGACGGGTCATCTTTTAACCACAACTCTTTACATATTTGCTCAATCTTACACGTTAAAAGAAATTGATCACTGTTGGACATGGCCCTTTTTGGCAGGTTCACCCCTGAACTTTTTGCCTGGTCTGTAACCTAGTGTTGGTGGTTTTAGGCCTCTGGGCACTTTCGCACTGGTCCAGTGGAAAGTGCGTGCGCGCTCTGTGCACATTTAGTGAGATTGGCCTGCCTCCCATAGGAATGCATTGGGGATATGTGTGTCCATGGTAATTCCTGGTGTGAGAGGAGTGCAGGGGCGAGTTTAGTATGTGCGAACTCGTGAGAATAAATGCTGCGCAATGGTGTGCGCAGATTTATTATAACTGGTGTAGAAAATGCCACTTCTAGAAGTTGGCATTTATGTGTGCTCTGTGTCTGCCTGCCTGATGTGAATTGCATGTCTGGCTTGTGAGTGACAGGGGCTGGGAGGTGTGTGTGGCTCCAGGAGGGGCAGGGTGAGTCAGCGCAGGGCTGAATAGGGAGATCTGCATCTAGATGGGAGGGAGGAGTTGCACCTGGGACCTGAATAGGGCTGTGCCTTCCCTCCACAATGCTGGCTCCACCCCTGTGGTGCGTCTGATGTCCCTAGCCTGTCCTGTGAAAGGAGAGAGGAGCTGAGCAAAACAAAGTGCTCCAAAGCTCCCCCAAACCAGTTGTATCTGGTTCCCCCAAACCCTGTGCTGGGACACAAAGGAAAATGCTGTATAAAAGAAGGGGCTGTGACCCCATGAAAGTGTGCAGTTCCTGGTTGCTGGTCCTACGGGCGTGCTGCTGTTGGGGCCCAGGGGGCTGCCAGGAGGGCTTGCCTCCTGGGCCCTGCATTGCCCCTTCACCTTTGAGGACTTTTGCTTCATGTAGCGCCTGGAAGCGCTATCCTGTAATTGCCCAGCCGAGCAGGAGCGGGGCTGTGCAGCGCGAGGCTGCTCGCCTCGTGGGAGGGAATCCCGATGCGAGGGATTCCCCGTGATACTCAAGTGCGCGGGTGCCCACCCCGCGTCTTTGCCTTTACCGATGGAGCGGGAGCCCACCCCGCTCTATATTAATTTCCGAGGAGCCTACCCCTCATGGCCGCAGCCGAGAAGAAAACGTTGCCGGGCCGCTGCCAGCGCAACCCGGAAGTCAGGCAACCTTGCCTGCGGCGTGGGCGGGGCAGGCGGCAGGACCGGAAGTGATGGCGGTACCGGTGCGGGGCTCCCACGAGCGAGGGGAGCCCCGGTGTGCAGAGAAAGGGAGAACGGGAGCCCACCCCGCCTCCCGGCGAAGCACCGGAGAAGTCCTGAGCCCTAGGAGAGGGCCCAGGCAGAAGAACAGTGACGGAGCCTCCAGGCTCCACGGTGAGAGTCCCGGTCCCAGGAGGGGACCGGGTGAAGAGGAGCACACGCCCAGAGAGAGCCTCCCCCGACCCGAGCCGGTGAGTAGGGCTCCGTGGGGTCGACGGCTCTTGGGTATTGTGGTACCCGTGGGGCACGGAGTCAGAGCGGCCCGTCTGGCAGCGGGCCGCTCCAACGTTGGGCATACCTGCTCCCAGATCGGAGCATTTTATCGGTGCTCGCGCTCCTGCCCCAGCTGCCCCGCCTGACAGTGGGCAGCTGCAGCATTTTGCCGCATTCCCCTGGTGACAGAGTCCCAGTGGGGACCCCAAGGGCACAGAGGTGCCCATGCCGCGTTTGAGGGTCACAGCTGCGCCGCACCAGCGCGGGCAGCTGCTGAGGATGGGGCATGTTGGCTTCCAGAGGGCCCCAGAGTCTTGGGGCACATCGAGGCGCATTGTCGGCGCCTGGGCGGTCCCGCCAGAGAGCGGGCCGCCCCAACGATGGGGGCATGTGTTGATTGTCATGTGGGGGTCCAGAGGGCACAGAGGTGCCGGGCCCCCTTGATAAGAAGTGCCACAGCTGCACCGCACCAGCGCGGGCAGTTGCAACCCTTGGGCACAATTAATCCAAAGTCCCCGAGGGGACAGGAGGCACAGAGGTGCCAGGCCTGCCCGTGATTCACAGCTGCCCAGCAAGTAGTGGGCAGCTGCAACGTTAAGGCAACAGGTCTGAGGGGCGTTCTTGCATAAAGATAGGAGTGAGGTGCACTCCTATGCCCCAGCGCAATTACGCGCTTTTGGATATTGCTGCATTGGCAGCTGAACTCTGACTTTGGACCTAGGGCATGTGAGCCCTAGAGAAGGCCGTTGGCCAGGTGGGTCAGGGATTATGTGGTGCTAGGAAATGTGATGCATTTACCCTGATTTACGCACCCTGTGTTATACCTCTAGCTGTGTGTTCAGATTGAGGTTGTTTGGCATATTATGGTTTATGCTAGTGATTTTATTATTACCTAATGCGTTTAGGTTGTGAGTTATTCTCTACTGTGATTTACGCCCCTAATGTGAGTTATACTTAGGAGGTTAGGGTCTAATGTGTTTAGACTGATGAGAGGATTGCATCATGTATTTATGCTGGTGAGGTTGGCGCAGAATGTAATTCGCGCCTAATGTGATACTGTGCATAATGTAGTTTCTGTTACAGGCGGATGCTAAGTACAGGGGTTACCAGTGATTACTGGTTGTACGTTTATGATGTGTTCTACATTTATTATAAGTGATACATATTCTAAGTTCGCTTTGTGCTGGTTCTGACAGTGGTCCAGTTGGCCCTGTCAGGTGTAAATAATCCCTTGTAAATATGACCTAGTGCCAGGTGGCACCATGTATATTATGTGAGTACTATTCTAATGTGTTATGATAATACAAAGGCTATTTTTGATATAACCTTGTGTGGAGTTCCTTCTTGTGGTGTGCCTGGTATGTTGTTGCTGTGTGCGTGCGCAAACGCTTTACACATTGCCTCCGGGATAAGCCTGACTGCTCGTGCCAAGCTACCAAGGGGTGAGCAGGGGTTATCTTTGGCGTGTAACACCCTCGCCCTGACTAGAGTGGTGGTCTCTGCCTGGCTTTGGCGCAAGCCTTAGCCAACTAGAGATCCCATTTCTAACATTGGTTGTCAGCGGTGAGGATAGGACTTGCGTTTGCGCAGTACCACAGCGTCAACTGGCTGCACTACAAAGCTCTGCATTTTAGATAGTCACATGGAAAGGGATTATTGTTTCTGAATTAGTTTTAAGAGTCATTTCTTTTTGAAATGTGTTTCTTGTGCACTATGAGTTGAGTGTACTGCCAAGGACAGAAACCAGAGAATCTGGAGGAGTGACTGCCCTTGTGCAGACTGCTGTTGGGTTGGCCTAAAGCTGGAGGAGGGACTGCCCTTGAGCCATGGTGTTGGTTCTTGGGTTGGCCTGCAGCTGAGGGAGGGACTGCCCCTGTGCTGTCTGCTAGTTCTTGGGTTGGCCTACAGTGGGGACTTAATTGGTATGGAGTCACTAGCTCGGGAGGGTAGATTATCCCCTAAGTGCAGTGTGAGTTTTCTGGATTCACCAGTAAGGGTGGGATCCAGTGGTGGCAGCGAAGTGTGTGTCCAGTGCATGAAGTCCCCGTCCCGTTCCCAGAGTATGGTACCTGGTGCTCAGTAAGAGGGTGCAGGTTGAGATTCAGGGACAGTAAGGAACTGTCTCACCAGTCTGGGGGTGTGTGTGGATGAGTGAGGTGCTGCTGGACGCTGGAGTGAGTTCTCTGAAATAAGGAGCTTGCATGGGGAGTGACCCTAGAGGAATGGTGCAGGTATCTCCCAACCCGTGTGGTGGAGATGGTTCAGAGGAACACAACTAGGAACCGTTATAGTGAGGAGGTTGCAAGGCCTCACATCATGTCCTGCGAGGAAGGTGTGAGACTGGGCCGTATTCCGAGCCTCAATCTCCAGGTCTCCGGTACTGGATGGTTCTTAGAAGGAACACCAGGAAAGGAACCTAGTCTGTCCTGTTGGACTGTTCTGTGTGGGGGGATCTCCCGTGGTAGGTGAGCTGGAAGTGGTTCCAATAAGAGTGGCTCGGGTATCTTCCAGTCCTGTGGGGTGGAAGAGGTTCAGTGTAGCCCAGCTAGGTCCCAGTGGAATGGGAGGGGTGTAGGGGCTCACGTCCGGTCTCAGTGGAGACGGAGTGAGTGTGGGACGGTGTGTCCCACGGTGGCCCGAAACCCCGTCTCAGGGCCTGGAGGGTTCCTCTAGGGGAGCGCCAGGTCGGGGGCCTAGGCTGTACTTGTAGGCCATTTGAGAAGGATCTTCTAGTCTCTAGAGGACGTGGAGCGTCTGTAACCAGAGCTCCAGCAGTCCTGGTGCTAGGCAGCACCGCTCCCTAAGTGGAGGGTGCAGAAGTCCTGATTGAGGGGTGAGAGGGGGAGAGGTTCCCCAGTGGAAGAACCAGTGGGTCCAGAGGGGCCATGGGGACACCACTTCTGCCCTGGGTTTGTGCCCGGCAGACTGTCACACGACACATTAGTTATGTGTCACCCTCGGGGGGGCATGCGTGCTCCCGGGAAGTCCTGGTTCGCCGGGCATCTGACCAAAGGGTAGCGTCCCTGGGTTGGGGAGCCAGGTTCAGGTGTTTGCCTGACCTGGACGGCAGGGCGACTGTAATCAGTGTCCTGGCCGGTTTGCCTTTTAGGGGTACCACTCCAGTTGGGAGGGTATCGGACTCTGGGAGGGGTGCAGAGGGAGGGAGTCCTCGCCTCTGACCCCGGTGCATCCGGTGAATTTGGATCCCAGGTGGTAGGCCAGTTGATGGAGAGAGGTCCTGAACTGGTGGGAGAGTTGTGTTCTGGTGGGTGCTTCCCCTGGGAGGGTGCGGAACCCCAGAAGTAGAGGTAGGGTGAGGAGGCGCCGCCCGTGACCTCTGGTCAGCCTGAGGGTGCGGACCCTAGGTTGAAGGATCAGTGGTAGTTTGGAACTACACTGAGGAAGAGTGGAGAATGGCTGTTGTATGCCAGGGGTTACTGCCCCCACTCTGGATTGGCAGGGACCCGTGGCATCTGGGTGGCCTAGGGCCTGGTCCTGGCCGTGGACAACTAAGGAGTACCGGTGGGGTAGCCTAGTTGGTCCTGAGTTTTTAATTAGTTGGATTCCATGGGTTCCAAGTGGCGTAGAACCGGAGGGTGTCCCTGCAGTGCGGGCCTGCGTCCGTGTTCTATCGCCCCAAGCAGGGAAGCCCATCAAGGTGGTGATTGGTCTGCCCTGCGTTTTGGCTGGAAGGGGTTGTGTTGGACTTGGCCCTTTTTGGCAGGTTCACCCCTGAACTTTTTGCCTGGTCTGTAACCTAGTGTTGGTGGTTTTAGGCCTCTGGGCACTTTCGCACTGTGGTCCAGTGGAAAGTGCGTGCGCGCTCTGTGCACATTTAGTGAGATTGGCCTGCCTCCCATAGGAATGCATTGGGGATATGTGTGTCCATGGTAATTCCTGGTGTGAGAGGAGTGCAGGGGCGAGTTTAGTATGTGCGAACTCGTGAGAATAAATGCTGCGCAATGGTGTGCGCAGATTTATTATAACTGGTGTAGAAATGCCACTTCTAGAAGTTGGCATTTATGTGTGCTCTGTGTCTGCCTGCCTGATGTGAATTGCATGTCTGGCTTGTGAGTGACAGGGGCTGGGAGGTGTGTGTGGCTCCAGGAGGGGCAGGGTGAGTCAGCGCAGGGCTGAATAGGGAGATCTGCATCTAGATGGGAGGGAGGAGTTGCACCTGGGACCTGAATAGGGCTGTGCCTTCCCTCCACAATGCTGGCTCCACCCCCTGTGGTGCGTCTGATGTCCCTAGCCTGTCCTGTGAAAGGAGAGAGGAGCTGAGCAAAACAAAGTGCTCCCAAGCTCCCCCAAACCAGTTGTATCTGGTTCCCCCAAACCCTGTGCTGGGACACAAAGGAAAATGCTGTATAAAAGAAGGGGCTGTGACCCCATGAAAGTGTGCAGTTCCTGGTTGCTGGTCCTACGGGCGTGCTGCTGTTGGGGCCCAGGGGGCTGCCAGGAGGGCTTGCCTCCCTGGGCCCTGCATTGCCCCTTCACCTTTGAGGACTTTTGCTTCATGTAGCGCCTGGAAGCGCTATCCTGTAATTGCCCAGCCGAGCAGGAGCGGGGGCTGTGCAGCGCGAGGCTGCTCGCCTCGTGGGAGGGAATCCCGATGCGAGGATTCCCCGTGATACTCAAGTGCGCGGGTGCCCACCCCGCGTCTTTGCCTTTTACCGATGGAGCGGGAGCCCACCCCGCTCTATATATTAATTTCCGAGGAGCATACCCCTCATGGCCGCAGCCGAGAAGACGTTGCCGGGCCGCTGCCAGCGCGACCCGGAAGTCAGGCAGCCTTGCGTGCGACGTGGGCGGGGCCGGCGGCAGGACCGGAAGTGATGGCGGTACCGGTGCAGGGCTCCCACGAGCGAGGGAGCCCGGTGTGCAGAGAAAGGGAGAGCGGGGCCCACCCGCCTCCCGGCGAAGCACCGGAGAAGTCCTGAGCCCTAGGAGAGGGCCCAGGCAGAAGAACAGTGACGGAGCCTCCAGGCTCCACGGTGAAGTCCCGGTCCCAGGAGGGGACCGGGTGAAGAAGAGCACACGCCCAGAGAGAGCCTCCCGACCAGAGCCGGTGAGTAGGGCTCCGTGGGGTCGGCTGGCTCTTGGGTATTGTGGTACCCGTGGGGCACGAGTCAGAGCGGCCCGTCTGGCAGCGGGCCGCTCAACGTTGGGCATACCTGCTCCCAGATCGGAGCATATTATCGGTGCTCGCGCTCCTGCCCCAGCTGCCCCGCCTGACAGTGGGCAGCTGCAGCATTTTGCCGCATTCCCCTGGTGACAGAGTCCCAGTGGGGACCCCAAGGGCACAGAGGTGCCCATGCCGCGTTGAGGGTCACAGCTGCGCCGCACCAGCGCGGGCAGCTGCTGAGGATGGGGCATGTTGGCTTCCAGAGGGCCCCAGAGTCTTGGGGCACATCGAGGCGCATTGTCGGCGCCTGGGCGGTCCCGCCAGAGGCGGGCCGCCCCAACGATGGGGGCATGTGTTGATTGTCATGTGGGGGTCCAGAGGGCACAGAGGTGCCGGGCCCCCTTGATAAGAAGTGCCACAGCTGCACCGCACCAGCGCGGGCAGTTGCAACCCTTGGGCACAATTAATCCAAAGTCCCGAGGGGACAGGAGGCACAGAGGTGCCAGGCCTGCCCGTGATTCACAGCTGCCCAGCAAGTAGTGGGCAGCTGCAACGTTTAGGCAACAGGTCTGAGGGCGTTCTTGCATAAAGATAGGAGTGAGGTGCACTCCTATGCCCCAGCGCAATTACGCGCTTTTGGATATTGCTGCATTGGCAGCTGAACTCTGACTTTGGACCTAGGGCATGTGAGCCCTAGAGAAGGCCGTTGGCCAGGTGGGTCAGGGATTATGTGGTGCTAGGAAATGTGATGCATTTACCCTGATTTACGCACCCTGTGTTATACCTCTAGCTGTGTGTTCAGATTGAGGTTGTTTGGCATATTATGGTTTATGCTAGTGATTTTATTATTACCTAATGCGTTTAGGTTGTGAGTTATTCTCTACTGTGATTTACGCCCCTAATGTGAGTTATACTTAGGAGGTTAGGGTCTAATGTGTTTAGACTGATGAGAGGATTGCATCATGTATTTATGCTGGTGAGGTTGGCGCAGAATGTAATTCGCGCCTAATGTGATACTGTGCATAATGTAGTTTCTGTTACATGCGGATGCTAAGTACAGGGGTTACCAGTGATTACTGGTTGTACGTTTATGATGTGTTCTACATTTATTATAAGTGATACATATTCTAAGTTCGCTTTGTGCTGGTTCTGACAGTGGTCCAGTTGGCCCTGTCAGGTGTAAATAATCCCTTGTAAATATGACCTAGTGCCAGATGGCACCATGTATATTATGTGAGTACTATTCTAATGTGTTATGATAATACAAAGGCTATTTTTGATATAACCTTGTGTGGAGTTCCTTCTTGTGGTGTGCCTGATATGTTGTTGCTGTGTGCGTGCGCAAACGCTTTACACATTGCCTCCGGGATAAGCCTGACTGCTCGTGCCAAGCTACCAAGGGGTGAGCAGGGGTTATCTTTGGCGTGTAACACCCTCGCCCTGACTAGAGTGGTGGTCTCTGCCTGGCTTTGGCGCAAGCCTTAGCCAACTAGAGATCCCATTTCTAACAATTACGTATCCGCTCCTCACACGCTCCTCCAAACTTGCAAGTGGCAGCTAGCTTCCTCAACTCTGAGACAAATTCCTCTACTGTTTCACCCTCTTTCTGCCCTCTCCTTCCAAAATGGTATTGTTCCATAATTGTGCTAATTTTAGGCAGGAAGTGGATGTCTAGTTTTTTCACACTAATTTCATATTCATTCAAACCTCTTGCTTCGTTTACGCTCAGATCAGGAGGGTGTTCCAAGATCTCTTGCCCTTCTGCCCCTAGGTAATTTAATAGTAATGCCACTTTCCTCTCAAGACCCAAATTTGGACCACATACCACTGCGTAGTTCTGTAAGAACTTTTTCCACTTGTTACATTTTAAAACTGGCTCCTCTGGAGTAGCCAGAAAAAATGACGGTGGTGTGACAGTCTGCATGGTGGCTAATAGGGCAAGCACAATTTTTACCAGCAACACTGGAGAAATTAACTTCCTATGTTACTCAGCCTGGTTTTAAAACTTACTCGCAAAGCAGAGCTACAACACTATCCTTTTGTACGACAGTATGTATACAGTGTTCTGACGAAAAGTAGAGAATGCCAGGATGAGTGTGGCACTAGACCAAACTCAGGTAACAGTGCAGGGAAACAAAACACTGAAAGAAATAAGAGGATAAATACAAGTCCACTAGGTGGCGCTGTTCGTCTAATAATCAGTTCAAAATATAGGCATGAGGCTCCTCTCTCAGTCTACATGAAGTGTAAGACTGCCACTTTTCCCTTGGCAGTCCGACTTTAAGAACAAACCTCCTCCGGGACTGCCTTCCTTTGAGCAGCAGGTCACACTGCGCCGACCCTACCTACTCGAGTGAAGAAAATGACACCACATTCCTTTTCCCGCTACGTGTCAGACACTCCTGAGGTAGGGAAAATCGAACGGCCAGTGAATGAGAGCTGTGCCAGTTAGCGTGACCGGCAGAAGTAAAGACCTAGGAGGGTAGCCCAGAACGGGGTAGCCTTCTTGTCAAGTGCAGTCGTTGCGCACCTGATAGAAGTGAAGATGCCAACAGCCCTGCTGGCAAATAGTCTGGTTCCGATGTCAAAGGGTGTGCCAGTCAGCATGACTGGCTGGGGTGTACCCTTTATTCTTTTCACTTGCAGGTAGCAGAGTAGAACACTTCTGCACACAAAATAGCGGTGAATTTTAAAATCTACTTCTTTCCCTCGAAGTCTCATTTCGGCTGTGCCAGTCAACGCGACTGGCGGGGGCTCGGTTTACGCAGCCCCGAACATCCCGTAATAAACACAGGAGAGTGGTGACCTTCTCCACTAGTACTACAAGTGGGTCATAGATGAGTAATGACCACTTCTCATCGATATTTCCACAGGCTGGTTGGGGATAGTCTGCCAAAACTGCAGGGGATCACGTTCAGAGTACACCTTCCCAGGCAATATCTTATAAAGCTCAGCTGTCACCACAGATTTTGCGCTCAAAGGAATATCCCAGCTGGGTTAATGTGTGAAACTGCTTCCTCTCAATCGCCCTGGGTTTAGGTTACCCAATATGCTTTTCCAAGCGAAGAGTTTTAAAACGTACTTTTAGTCACAATATTACTTTTTTCCCAAGAAGTAAATCACCAAAGCAGTCACTAAAATAGTTGTAAGTCCGTGGAAGATTACTCACGGCACCACTCGTAAACACATACCACTACGGATCTGCTTTGCGTTTTGAGGTCCGCTTCTGCTGTTCTCCTATTTTCCTTTCCTCTGCCCTCCTCAGTCGCCAGTGTGAAATTGAAGATTCAGCTTGCATCAGGAATACACAGAACCGATGTCTTTCATAACACAGGAGGTTTATTTAAAGAAGTAACAACAAGAAGACCCCAGCCACAGCTGTCCTCCGTCAAGTCTGTCAAACGCTCCACGCAGGGAGCTCGACATCGAATCTTCACGCTGTAACATTCTAAAACATCGCAGGAGTACAAACCATTATCGAATGAAGGGGAGGGGGTGATTGAGATAAGCAGCAAGACTTTACAGCGGAAGATACCACACACTGCTTATGACCTTGTATATTACATCAATCATAACATGTTAAGATTACTTCATTGAAACATCTCAAATGACAAAATTTATGAACGTGTTGGAGTTTGTAAGGGTTAGATTTGCTAGTCACACTTCAATCTAAGCAATAGCAGGGAAAGTGTTAAACTTTGAAGGGGTTAGTTTTACTATTCTCATAAGCAAAAGCAGTGAAAATGTTGATTTTTGGAAGGTTAGAGATACTGTTCCAATTCTTAATAATTTAAAAAAAATTAAATACCTACAACATAAAAATATTAATGCATGTGCATTCTAAGTAAATACAATTAAATTTATTAGAAAACATGTGAAAATACAGACAGTTTAAAAAACCTAAAACAAAATGAATACATTAAAAATAAATGCACATCCCTTCCAACTACCCCAAAAATCCAAAAAAAATGAAATAAATATTAAATAAAACATCAATACCATGTGAATAGTAATGAAATAAAGAAAACCAAATTAAAACAATTAATAAATATAAGATTCATTTTGAAGAGTTTTTATTGAATGCACTTATTAATGAATAACCAATTGATTAAAATATGACACATAATTAAAATACCAAATAATCAATTGCATAATTTTTATGCTCATTACCAAAATAAAAATAATAATTTATCATTTGATTAACTTCCCACCCTATTCCTCTACAAACCCAATAAGCCACTGCTAATTTATAAATTCTTTTTTCCCCTTTTTTTAAAACTATCTTTGTTGCACATTTTTTTCAATTCATAACACCCATTCCCCCCTCCCTCCCAGCCCCACGCTCAGACAGTAGAAAAAGAGGAAGAACAAAATAATTCATGGCGTCAAGATGATAATGAATGTACAGAATACTATAAAAATTCAAAAAATTCATCACATAATCTAGGAGTCAAAATGTTTCTGTTAGACCTGTCAGTTCGAAACACGAATATACATCAAGCAAATTAAAGTGCATTGTGCTACAGAGAAGGGAATTGATGAGCTTCCACCATACTATACAGCAATTTTACGTTACATTAGTTTTCCCATCTAGATAAAGGAGCCCAAATCAGCTGCCCTTTTTTCCTTGCTTTATGGCCTTTTCTAGCATATACCGCTTTCTCTAGATTAGAGACTGCTAGCAGGTGAGCCAACCACTGGTGAAACAGTGGAAGTTGCGGGTCTAGCCATGCCGAGGCAATTGCCAGTCTTAATATCGCCATTGCAACTGAAAGAAATTATTCTGTTTCTTGTGCTACTTTCTCTTCGAGTACTCCAAGCAAAATAATTTTTTGGGGTCAATAAAACTTCTGTATTTAATGTACTATATAAAAAAATGTATATTTCATTCTTGACAGTATTTAAAGAAGTACTAATAGCAAACATGTGGACTATATCGGCACAGGGGGTTGCGCACCAAGGACAATTAGTTCTCCGGCCCTTGCCCCATTCCGCAATTCTTGCTGGTGTGTAATATAACATAAAGCAAGTCTTAAAAAACTGCACTTGTAAATTAGCCGACATTAAAACAGTTTGAGATAGACTAAGAGCTTTCGTAAATTCGGCTTCTGAAATCGCTATTTTCTCTTGCCATTTAAGATACACTTTATCAAGATTGTCCTTCATTTCATTGATTGGTAAATGATATATTACCCCAATACGAATGTGGTTCTGTGCTATTAAAATTTCCACCAGTACTTTTTTTCAAAGCTGTTGGGCCCGCCCCCTTTGCGTTGTTGATAATCCCTTGTTTGCAAATACTTAAAAAACTCCTTATTATTAATACCGAACTCTGCCTTCAGTTCATCGAATGTAAGCAGGTCAGAAGGAGAAAAAAAGGTACCTAATTTATCTACACCTACCAGGGCCCAGTTTTGTATGTAGCCATCACTAAAAATTTCTGGCAAGTTCTAGTTGTTCTGAATCAGGGTGTAGCAGTTCAATCTCCCTAGGCTCAACAGTTTTCGAAGAGTTGACAATACCTTAAAAGCTCCCAGGAGACACTTGAACCGTACTTTTTAGTAATAACTTAGTTCTAATTGTGATAAGTACCTCAGCGCTCTTCTAGGTGTGGTCTAAGCCCATAAAAATCTTTTAAAAATACTATCAAATGCTTTTAGCCATTCATTTGAGAATTCCAAGGGGATAGATCTAAAAAAATATAACATTTTGGGGAAGAAAATTATTTTTATCAGATCATTGTGCCCGATCATTGTGAGATGAAGATTATTCAGCCTTGATAGTCTTTCCTAGTCTTCCCTAGCAAAGGCTTTAAATTTTGATTTACAATTTTATCGACATTGGAAGATATGCAGACACCCAAATATACTGTTTTCTCGACTTCTCGTTTGTTTACCAATAGAATCTTATCATTAATAACGATTTGAGTTTTTTCTTTATTCAACGAGAAGCCAGAGATGTTTCCAAAAATGAGGCATCCTCCTCTATTACTTTGACGGCAATTTCTGGGTTGGGAGTCACTACTGCAACATCATCCGCGTATGCCAAAATGTTACTTTCATATCCCTGTGAGATTATTGGGGGGATTGCATTGTTTTGCACTATTCTTCATATAAACGGATCGATATACAGCACAAACAAGAGTGGAGAACAAGGACATCCCTGTAGAGTTCCACAGGCAATGGTCACCGGCCTTGTCATACCCCAGGAGATACAAATATTCGCTACAGGTTTATAATATAAGGCTTTAATTGCCTGAATGAACCTTGGACCAATGCCCCTTGCTTGCATTAACTGCCAGAGACAGAGCCAGGAGACCCTATCAAATGCCTTTTCTGCATCCAATAAAATCAAGGCCATAGGGTCTCCTGACACTTGCGCTGCATCAAAAGCAAGATGACTCTCCTAATGTGGTCTGTTGTATCCCTCCCCATGATGAATCCATGTTGTTGGTTCGCCACCAATTTTGTTATAACCTGGGCAAATCGTATGGCTAAAACTTTAGAGTAGATTTTAGAATCTCGATTTATTAGTGTAATCGGACGATATGAGCCTAATTCTACCGATGGCTTATTCTTTTTAGAAAATACTACGATTTTAGCGATGGGCCATGACCCCGGGGGTGGGGGTTCCACTATATATTTGATTAAATAGTGCGGTCATCTGGTCTTTCAATTAGGAAGCAAATATTCTATAAAATTCTGAGGGGATTGCATCAACTCCTGCCGCTTTACCGGAGGGAAGACTGGAAATTGCAAGGTAATTCTCTTCCCAAAATAGATCTCCTTCTAGGGATTCCCCCTCATCGATAGACAGTTTATTTGCAAGCACCGTTTTAAGGAACTCTTCAGTCTGCATCGGGCTATCGCTAGTGTCTTCGGTATATAGAGCTTGATAATATGCTTTGAATGCATCTTTGATTTTGCTTGAGTCTGAGACTAACCCAAGAATAGGATCCCAAACTTCTCTTATCTCACCACTCATGCTCTTCTGCCTTGCTCTGACAGCCAGATGGTGCCCGACTTGCTCACTACACTCATACGTTCTTCCTTCCAAGCCGTTTACTTTTCCGCTGCCCTATTTGTAAAAATCGCCTCTATTGCTGCCTTAGCTGTTATTACCCCAACTTGGGCTTCTTTTATATCCCCTCCTTGTTGCAAGACTCTTTTCAAATTTTCTTCCACATCCACTAAGCTGTCTTGTTTGCCTTGAATGATTTGTCTCTCTTTCTTCCCCTGATTCAGTGAGAACCTGAATGTCTCCCCCCGTAGACAAGCCTTGAATGTATCCCACACCGTGCTCATAGAGGCGCTACCGCTATTCTCTTTAAAGAATATTAGGATCCACTCACTAATATGCCTACGATATTCTTCGTTAGCGAGCAGGGCACGCTCAAACCTCCATGTGTTTTGCGTTTTCCCCCCAATTTCTCATATTTCTAATACCAATGGATTGTGGTCCGAGAGATACCGCGGGCATCGCTCAATTTTACAGGTTGTGATAAACTTATATGACACAAAAAAATAGTCCAAACGGGTGTGTGTAGAATGTGGAGCAGAAAAATACGTGTAGCCATGCTCCATCGGTTTCTTTCTGCCCCAAACATCAATAATCATTAACAACCACAGGGGCAACCCTATACACCTGAACCAGGGGCAATCAGTGTTTAGTCCAAACAGCGGTCCAAGATATTGAAAAAATTCAATTTTTCACAGACAAATGACAATACAATTGTACATAGAGAGAAGACTAAAAATCAAAAATCAAAAAAACAGAAGAAGGCCCTTATAAGAAATATCGTAAGAAAAATATACAAAATTTATTCAATATAAAAACAAATTATTCACATTACACTCAGAAGTATTAGTTGGTACATATAACAATTATTATACAATACAATACCAAACAAGTGGCAAACAAAAAAGTCACATAAAAAAGAAATTTTCAGAACAACACTGAAACGACAAAAACAGAACAATGTGTCCTTCATTACTAGCGGCCACAATTGCGTCGACGAGCGTTTCGACCTTTGTCATGAATACATGGTCATCATCAGGACATAAATTTTGCTGAGCATCCAAGAAAAAATCTATAAAATGCAAAGATAATTTATAAATAAATATGAATTTATAAAATTCCATATTTCTAAAAAGGGCAGAAAAAAGATTAGAAATCCAAAAATAGGATTATATTAGACAGCAATCCCAGAAAGTGAAAGAATCAAAGAAACCAAAAAGAATCTCAATAGCCTTGAAACAAAACACCAACACACCAATGTGCCAGAATAATTAAACTGTCAGTGAAGAAAAAGAGAAGGAAAGGTGGTAACCAACTGTCCCAAAGTTGTAATAAGGAAGTGTAACATAACTTCCACTTACTTCAAGTCACACGATGAAGATGTGTGACAAATACCAACAGGTTGACATATCACCAATGCCAAATGAAAACTAAAAACAAAAAACAAACCGTGTAGTCAATCGAACAGACCACTCCAATATGTAATTGAAGCCAAATTATAACCCGAATAAACTTACGTCTTCCAGTCAATGATGCGAGGTTGAAAGTAAATCCTTCATGAAATACTTTTCATAAAATATTCTTGTGTTGCCCCAGTGGCTGCATAAATGAATTAGCACGATTAACCACGGGCAAGGAGAACCAATCTCCTTTATATCTCACTCACACGTAGTGGCTAAAAGTAAAGGATATAAGGGTAAATAACCTGCTCCCTACTTTTTTAAAAACAAATAAAACTCTGACATACTTTTTTACGGACACTGAAAGTCAACACTGAACTAGAAACAAAACATTATATTAGTTTACACTATTTTCAAAACTTTCATACGGTCTATAATTACTCAGACCGCAATGAAAAACCCCAGGGCCGTCTAGAAAGAATACTTTAAGCGCAAATGGAAACAAACTTTGGACCCAGTATAGTTAATGGCTTGACAATATTATAACACCACACTGCCGGTTCCCAAAGTCCCAAGCGGTCTATAATTGCTCTATCAGGAATACACCTCTATCGGCATACTCAACAAGAGACCGTTCCTATTTCACTCACCAGATAACGTCACCCACTCGACATCAGAGTACGGAAGCAGCAATAGCCTCACCGTACCTGTTTTAAATACAGCAGAACCCGGAAGTAATCATTAGAGGGCAGATAGAGAGAAAGGACTCACCGGTGCTAACCCGTCCCGCGCCATCTTGGAGTGGTCCCAAACTAAGCTTGTATTACACCCGGAAAGTTTCAACGGATAAAAATAACTTCATTCTTTTCAAGCGGAGGAAAAGAGGGAATCACAAATGCCGCCTTCTTCTGTTTTTTTGATTTTTGATTTTTAGTCTTCTCTCTATGTACAATTGTATTGTCATTTGTCTGTGAAAAATTGAATTTTTTCAATATCTTGGACCAAACATCAATAAGGCCATGATCCTTACACACCCCTTCTAGGGCTTGAAATACCTTGGTTTTTCAGCCGGTATATTTTGGTTGTACTCCTATATCCCAGTTATCAGGGAGATTGATGTTAAAATCCCCACATAAAACTATAGGTAGGGGCCAATGAATCAATTCACGAGATATCTGGTTAATAACAAAGGGGTCATTGTGTATGCTACCATAGATTGTACCCAACGAGAATTTATCTCCACAGGGGGTATGACAAACTACAGCAACCCATCGGCTCTGTGTATCGACCCCTACTTGTGTACATTTTAGCCAGTTACCTCAGGCCAAAATTGCGACCCTCCCTGGTACTTGCCCCTTGTGAGGTCCCGCCTATAAGTCTATAGCCCATAATGTCTAAAACATTCCTTTGTGACGCTTCAATGTGCGTTTCTTGCAGACACACAATGTCTGCTTTCAAAACCTGTGACCCTATTGAAATTCTTGCTCTTTTTTTGGGATCATTCATGCCACAAATGTTAATAGAGGCAATACGTATCTTCTGATTATCACCCATTATCTTGCTTTGTGAAGAATCCTTGGCTCCTGGCTATTGGCGTAACGATAACAGCATACCAGAGCTAATTCTCCCTCTTAACCAATCTACCAATTCTTAGTGTTTTTCTTCTGAGCGTGTGGGACGCCCTCTCCCCCCTCCCCTGACTCTTCTAAAAAAAACCTGGCCCTACACCCGCCAGTGGATGCACCACCCCCCTCCCTCCGTGGCCTACCCCCCCCTGACCCTTTCCCAACCAATGAGCAACCAGGCCTGGCCTGTGTTACGACATCTGGGATACAAAACCCGCCTCACCATCCTCCCCTCTCTCCTTGGTCAATACTCCTTTATGATCGTCTATTAGTGAGAGTAAATACTTAAACTTTACTTTTTTTTTGGGCCCCCCTCCTTTTAACATTCTCACTCTAGTGGCTCACCTTCATTTTTCCCTTCCCCTAGTCGGCTTAATGCCTTTGAACTTGGCTCTTACATCAAGACCCCCCCCGCAACTCATCCAGATATTCCTGGGCCTGCACCTCTGAAAAATAGCTTTGTGTGCGCCCTTTAAACACCACTTTCAATTTGGCTAGGTTTTGCAGGTATACTTCGGCTCCTAATTTCTGGAAAGGAGAAAACAATTGTCTCAAACGCCATCTTCGCTCCACTATTGTGTGGGCAAAGTCTGGCCGTGCAAAAAAATAAACTCCCTCAAATTCTCTTTTAGTGTTAGGACGTGCCAAATCGTAAATGCTCTGCCTCAATAGAAAATTGCCAAAGTACACCAATACCGCCCGGGGGTATATAGAGTTGCCCGCTTGTTGTTTCTTGAGGGTTAGGGGGAATCGGTGTGCCCTCTGTACGTCTTTTTCCCAGTTCCAGTCTATAATCTCTGGAAAAGCTTTAAAACTTTACATATGTAGCTTCTGGGGCTCCCTCCTTCTGCGCCTTTGGGGATGCCTAGCAGTCTCAAATTATTTCTTCTCTGTCTGTTCTCTTGCTCTTCAAGTTTCCACACCATATCCGTAAGCTTAGGATCCTTGGAGATGAGCAAAGTTTTTAATTCAGCGACTTCCATTTAAAGGGTATCTGTATGCGCTTCCACCATAGTCATTCTATCTGAGATCTCAGAACAGGTTTTACTTATCTTTCTGACAGAGCCCTGCAATTTTTTTGCGGCTTGCCAAGCCCGACGGTTATCATTCCTGACCTCCTCCTGCATCTGCCTGATAGTGGCCAGGATAACGGAAGGTGAGGGTTCCATCATGCCACTAGATGCTGTCCTGCTATAGTTCCTATCACTCGTGACGGATCCCCTGACGTTGACTCCTCCACTCCCCCTTGCTGATCTAGTAGTTGGAACGACGAGTAGTCCCATCTAAGCCTGGGGGTATCTTTCGGGGGTGAGCTTTTATGTAGTAAGCTCGTGCTCTTGCCACTTGCCGTCTGTTTCTTTGTCAGGCTCATAGACTTCCTCTTACCCTTTCCTCCGCCAGACCGGCACTTTCATCTGGTGTGGACAACAAATTCCTCCAGGGAGCTACTGCTAGTTGAGCATGACAGTGTGGGGGTCAAAGATTCTAGATCTGGCAATAAGGAGTCAGATTCATCAGTTAGTGAAAAGAATTTCTCTCCACCCCCCATATGTTCCGGAGAAGCTATCACTTTCGCATTTCTCAGGGAACTATAATCTAGCAGGGTAGAGCTTACTTTTCCTATGCAAGTGGGAAGGGGATCCTCCATCGCACCGTGTTCAGCCTTCTCAAATAAATGTGGGATTAATCAATTCTTGTTCCGTGAGTGGTTCACCCACTGGTCCCACGAGAGCCACACTTGAGCTATTTACATGATCCTTATTCCCACTTACTTTTTGGCTTTTGGTGAATGCTGCTCCTCTACCGCTGCCTCAGTCACCCAGGCACAGCTTAAGTAACTGACAGGGGAGCGGCTGCAGTCACTTCCTGGTTTTTCATGCCTTTGATATGCATGAGTGGGAATAGGTCGGAAATTGCAGGTTGTCGCTCCGCGGGAGCGATGGTGTTACTCCCGCGAGCCGTTCGCTGAGCTGATTTCCCTTCTGCGCCTGTCGAGTCATCAGCTCTCCTCCTGCCCCTTCCCTCTGTGCTGATCTCTCGGGAGTGCTCCGGGTGCGCAGACGTCCTGGAGGTGCCGGCTGGCAGTGAGCCCGCGGTCATGGCCACAGTGGCCGAGGTCTTGAATTTCGGTATCCTTGCCCCTCTGCCCACCATCTGTCCTGATGAACCTGCTCACGATGCTGATCCACTGCAGCTCCCGTATCAAAGTCGGGAGAGCTACGGCAATTAGTACCACGCTGTACTTTCTGGCCGCACTGCATCTCGGATTCCCGCAGTTATGGCGGTCAGCACATCTTCGGGGGAAATCAAGCCTCCACCACTTTTCCAGCATTTCATCAAATTACCGGCGGGACCCGCATGCTGCCCTACTTGCGGTCCACCGTAGTACCGAGGAGGTAAGGAAAGGAGTGCTGCGGGTGTGTTACACAGACGCCATCTTGCTCCGCTAATTTATAAATTCCAAATTAAATGTAAAAACTTTGGGGCATATTATCAAGCCCCTATCGCCACCACAACGTCACTTTTTGTGACGTTGTGGTGGCGATAGGGTCAGCTCCCTATTATCAAGGCAGCGTTAAGCCACTTAACGTGGCTTAAAGCCACGTTAATTGGCTTAACGCTGCCATTTTGTAACTTACATGTGTGCTGCATGAAGCAGCACACATATGGTGCAGCCTGGCGCTTCCGAGTGGCGATGAGAGGCGTTAAGCCAAGGAGGCTAACGCCTCTCATCGCCACTTCCTTGCTAATATGCCCTTTGTAATTTCACTTCAAAACATACAAACTATACTAAAATAAACAATTGTTATAAAACTAATACCCCAAAATAATAAACTAATCTATATTAAATTAATTTAAAATTGTATTTAATACATCTATATTGAAGTAAACAATATTATAAACAACCATATCTAAAAACAAGATAATACATACATAACAAATATATTCTTAGCCTTTATAATCTGTCTCTCAATATTTTTGAGCTGACAATATTTTTGACACAATATTGTTGCATCATGATATTTTTGAAACCATATATTGGTCACTCAACCCATGACCATGTAGACTAAGGACGCTAAAGACTGATTTCCTTCATAAGGTCATGGAACTTCGATGAGACTTGCAATATCCTTTTAATATATAGGTATTTTATTTTTTATAATGCATGGTCACACCTTCACCTGTCCCACAAATTACGTAATTCCTTAGTGTCTTATTCTTTCATATGAAAGTATAGCTGTAAACATGAGAATAAAAGCAGAATATGTATTGCAAAATTAAACACACCAAAAACATTTAGTAATTTGTTGAAAAAAGATATTATAATGAATTGAATGTGTCACATTTTTAAAAAATGCTGCAGCTGAAAATGTGTAGAAACATGCAGAGAGATTGTATATTTCCTGTAACAACCTATAAATTACAAAAAGTAAACAATGCATTAAATATCCCCTTTTTTTGTTGATTACTGTTCATTTTAGTAAAGCATATTGGAAGGAAGGGCCAGTTCTAATTGTTGTTGTTTAAACTGTAACTGTAATTAGGATCTGTCACCTGACTTTCACCTTGGAAGTTGTCTTAGTTGAGCAGCTACATCATTTGGTTATTAGAGGACATGCCACAACTCGCCTGTGATAAGAAAATTAGGGTCAGGCTTTTAGAGACGCTATGCAGGCTCCCATGCATGGACGTCATTTAGGGGTCACCAGGGGTCGCAACTGCGACTCATGGAGTCTCCCTGGAGACCCCTGGCACTGCCTTTCCGGCACTTACCCTCATAGGTAGCAAAGGCAGTGCAAAGAACAGAAATTTAACAGGGCTCGCGAAACTTTATTTGTTTTGTTTACTTTCTGTCACCTGCAGCGAATGTAGCCATGTAAAGCACATTCATTTGTAACCTGGTGGCTCCTTTGTGAGGCACCCCTAAGATTACTTTTCAGCTTGTGCATGAAGGCATGAGAAAAAACAAAAAAGTAACAAACTTGGAAAAGGTATCTCCATTTCTCTAGCTACCCCTGGAGGGAAAGGGAAATAAAGAAGAGAGAAGTGAGAGAGAGAGCACCAGTGAAAGATGAAAGAACGAAAGAGAGAAAGTGCACTACAAAGAAACAAGTGAGAAGGTGTGTGTGCATGTGTATGAGAGAGAAAGATAATACATAGCTGGGAGAGATAGAAAACAGTTGTGAGACATATGCATGAGAGAGAGGTAAGAGGGGTAGTGAAACAGACATGCAGCAAGGAGACAAGAAAATGAAAGGAGAAAACAAGTAAGATGGTAAGACAGGTGAAAATTGAAGGCGGCCAGTGGAATAGGTGTGATAAAAAAAAGCAGGCTGGTGAGAGACAGCTCAGAGAAAGGGAGGGCGACAGAAGAAAGAGACCTATTATTGAGAAACAGACTAGGAAGAGACAACTGAGAGAGCTTGGAAGGATAGACACGTGAACAATCGATCATAGACTGATGAGAGAGAGATGCAAACATTTTAGAGAGAGGCAATAAAGAGGTAGAGAGATAAGAGATAGCTGAAAGAGAGACAAAGCGAGATAGACAGGTGAGAGACATAGGGGCAGATTTACAAGAAAGTGACGCATCTGTAAAGATGCGTCATTTTCCCTGCGCCACCCTCAGATACCCTTGCGCCACCATAGATGCGCCGTATTTACAATACGGCGCACTATGGCGCAAGGATTGACAGATGCGTCAGAAATTCTGACGCATCTGTTGGCGGAAAAGTCACGCATTGCTGGAGTCGTGTCGCAAGCACGACGCAATTCCAGCAATGCGTGTTGAGGCCTATTCCCACTACACTGCGTCACTACTTACGCCTGCTTCAAGCAGGCGTAAGGTTGTGACGCAGTGGCGTCCTAAAAGTGGCGCAGTGAAATCTTGTAGATTTCACTGCGTCACTTTACGAGGCCTTCCTGCGTGGGAACGCCCACCCTGCATACATTATACCTGACGCTAGGTATAATCTGACGCAGGGCTTTACAATGTGACGCATCTCCCTAGATGCGTCACATTGTAAATAGGCCGCATTTTTTGCGCCGCCTTTGCGTCAAAAAAGTGACGCAATGGCGGCGCAAGAGGGCGCAAGGGGCTTGTAAATCTGCCCCATAGGGTATAAAGAGAAGCAGAGAGGTTATAAACAGGTAGCTGGCAAAGGGAAGTGGGGAGGAAGGACAGATAAAAGATAAAGAGGAGATACAGAAAGAGGCGAGAGTAAAAAGAGATAGGTGAAAACTGTAGTTGAGGGAGCAGAGAAGACATGTCAGAGATGATAAAGAGACAGACAGTTGGGAAGCAGATGGCTAATGGGGAGGCAGGTGAAAAAGGGATAGATGCGAGAAGGAGACAGGTGAAACTGAGTCATTCGATATAGAAAAAGGGAGAGTACACAGATGACAACCTGGAAAAACTGGAGAAAAGATGGCCGTAAAGAAGAAGAAGAGAGGGCCGGGGAGAGAGAGGTGCTATGAGAAATGAAGCAAGAGAGAGGACAGTGACAGAACAGGAAAAGAAAGATGTGAAACATTGCAGAGAAATGTGCAATATAGAAATTTGACAAGGGAGAGAGAGATTTGACATGAAAGAAGTGATAAAAAAAGGGGGATGGGGGCAAGGAAACCAGTCATTTTATCTAGCAAATAAATAGGGCACAATATGATGTTTGAACGGCTCTCTAACATGATGATGGACAGTAGAGCAATAGTGATAAAGAATTCAATAGTTGTGCTTGGGAAAATTCAGCTATTTTATTTTATTAAAAATAGGCAATGCACTTTTTTCATGGTTTGTGAATGTTGGTGACATCACTTCCCAAGATAACATCAGGTCAAAGGTCAAATGATGTCCCTTCCTGTGATGTCATTGGGGTCAAAGGTTGTGTGATGTCACATCCGCTACCCCAAGCATTTTGGTGAATTGACGTACATGCTCCCATGTGTGATAACACAATTCTCTGCTATACATTTCACATAGAATGAATCCCAAGATACTGTGGTGGTTAGTTCGCAACAATCTGAATTAGATTCAATGGCAGCTAAATATATATCACTGGAACATAAGGAAGGGCTGTAATATAATGAAGGCCCTGTGTATAGTGCAAGATAAAACACAAGTTAATTTCTCTTAAAGATGCAGAAACATTGTATAGCTGACATTAGCTGTGCCGTACATTTTAAGTATTAACCCGCGAAGACACGATAAGCAGCCATGATATTTTAAAGGCATGGGGCAACTTATGGAACAAAATTATGCTGTCGCACTGAAAGTTTTTACAGAGAAATACTAATGATATTCAGTAAAATAGTTTCTCCCACCAAAGTTGTCCAACTGTGTCATTATTTCTTTTTACAAAAGACTGAAAAATTGCGAAAACAACCTTATTTTTAAAATGTGTTTTCTTTCACGGTTATACTTTCCCTAAACGCGGTATGGGACTCTTTAATCGCAAATCACAGCACATGTCTGTGAGAAGCTGGTAACTCATTAAGAAATCTTGACGGTATTCAGCAGCACCTGGGTTATGTTTGATCAGTCCGTGGAATTTTAATACGTTCATTATTAGAAGTGTAAAAAGGCATCAGCTCAAGTTTGCAACTCATTATGCTTCTCTGGGTGTGTGCGTCATTCAATATCCTATTTCTCAAAAGCCTCAAACTAAAATGGGTAGCTTAAATCTAATTACAAGTTTCAGTGCTTCAGCTAAAAATGCATTTAGCATAATATATTGATGACAACTGCATTTACCAAACATGAGATTCTGTTTAATAGTGAGGTAACTATCAATTTAACAAAGGTAAAGGGTCTAAGGTAAACGTTGCCAGACTTTCGGTGCAGTATTCAACCTGACTGAATGTGATAAAAGTTGGGAATGACTTATTCTGTATCACAGTTTGTACAACGGACTTCCTCAAGAGATGGAAAGGCTATCCTGTACTAACACAACTGACTTACAGAGGGAACGATTATTATTTGACTAGTTTCAGTGCCAGTCTTGTGCCTTGGCAGACAGGCAGGCCTATATAAGGACAAAAGCTTTCTACTTTAATGCAGCACACAGAGATAGTTAGGACAGCAGAGTTAAAAATTCAAGTGATCTAAATGGAAAAAAAAAACATGGGGAAAAACCTGTGTAACCACGTGTTTGCACAGGGATCGGAATTTAGCCCTTAACCTATAATGAGGGCCATAATGTTGATTACATGACCCCGCCAGTTTAACAAGATTAAAATATCGAACGCCATTGGAAATTTGACGCTCGAGGCAGTACAAAATGGACAATCCAAGCGAATTAGTATGATCCAAGCCAGGTTATTATTCCACTGAACATCCCACCCTCTGTAGAGAAATCACCCACCTCAGCAGTTAGAGAACGCCCCTTCTGTATTGCATTAGCCACTTTTAGGGGCTTGTGATAAATCTGAACAGTGAAATCATTTCCAAAACGGATATGCTGTAGGTTTCTGTAGTGACTAGATCAATGCAAATTACTCGCTGTTAACAATTGGTTGCATGCTTTTTCAGGGGTAACAAACATCTATTGATGACTGTAACTGGTTTAATCTTGCCCATACTCACTCACCTGGGATAATACTGCCTCTATCGTATATCTGATGGATTTATCTGCATGATTAACTCCTGCAAAGAACAAGTCTCCTGAGGTAGTTAGAAGACGCTTTATTGTAGCCCCGGAGTCATGCTGCTGCACTTCTGGTAAGTGTGAGTCACCTGACAAAATACTACATTCTCCACAGAATTACGAGCAGGAATGCTGAACAATGTGCAATCTATCTAAGTATTACAGAACACGTTTTCTCCTTATAATATATTAATAAAATTAATAACTTAAATAACGAAATATTAAACAAAAATACTTGTAATGAAATAAACCACAATAGAACCTAAAATAGAACATGTATGCCCAGATTCTATGCTTCGTGTACAAAAACTACTTACTAAATTAAATGTGTGATAACACATTACATAGTAACAAAGTCATTCAAGTGAGAAGGTTTTACACTAACATGTCCAAATTTGCTCTTATGTGCACTATTGGAGTTGTCCCCATTAGAAGAATTTGTTGAAAATGGTTAATTATAAAGATTAGAAATCTCATACTCTTCTTGTTGATTAGGGACATTCGAAATCTCATCCTCAACATCAAAATAACAATCATCTCCACCCTTCTGAACATTATTTTCCTCCATCAACCATGTGAATTTACTCTTTCTATACCTATGTTTATCTCTTCTATGTCTCCTCTCAGCTTCCAAATCTCTTTTGCAAATTGCCAATCTCCTTAGATGCCAAACTCTTCCATCACTCAATTTAGCAGTATTGTTAAAAACTTCCATAACCTTTGTCATGACCCTGACCTCCTTGTGTTCTCACTCCTCCTGTACATTATGTGTGGAGGGCATGTGGGATGGAGCACATGTCTCAATTCCTCCCAGGCTGTTCATGGGACTCATTGCTCCGTCGGCTTGACAACGTTCTTGGCATGACAATCATCCCCTGGGGCCCTAAGCCACCGAGCCATAAAACACCAAAGTACAAACAGTAACATCCCCAGGGCCTTCAGGCCGACTCATCATGACTATGGTGATATTTGGGCTGACTCATCAGGATTTGGGAACGGTATTTATACGGCACTCAAACCACAAGGCAGTGCTTATCTTACCCACTGGTTGAAGAGGGCGGATCCTCTTCAGCAATACTGCTCACCTGAATGTCTCCACGACCCAGCCAAGCTTATTCTGCATTACGGCTTTCCGATGAATCTCTGACGCTGGGGGAATCTTCTCCCCTGCAAATCCAGCAATGCAGTGAACACCATCCCTGCAATGCCGCACTTAAAAGGAGGAAACATGGTTAAGTACCATTCTTAAGGTTAGTGCACTAACGAAAAGAGTATCAACCAAAGACTTGTTTTTATGATACTGAACATCAGAAAACAGAACAACTCTTGAACACTGAGACATTGTGGGTATTATTTAACAAGCATACCGAGGCCTTGGTATTAGCACCCAGTGACATTCTTAATGCCATCCTTTATTGTGCTGTAGTCTGTGAATCTAAAGCACACTTTTGCACACCTTGTGCTTGGTGTTGAACAGACAAGGTGTACCTTAGAGTGTAATGTGAAAACACTTAATTACTTCTGCCAGGAGTGCCGCAACTCCAAGGGTAACAGTTGATTATTGGAAGTCTATGCAGCAATAGATTCATTATCGTGTAAGTGACTGTTAGTACACATGTCAAAGGTGGGAGGGAATATTTCATGACTACTCATTTGTTGAATAACCTCTCTATTTGTATTTGCAGTACAGCTCACCGCGCAGTACATTACGCGCATATCACAACAACGCTCTCCAGGACTGAGAAGAGACATACTTATGACTCCAAGAAGACAGTGGCTGAGCTTGAAGGCAAGCAAGTCTCTGTTTCCTATTTTGTTCCAACCCCCCTTCCCTTCAGGTGTGGCAGTTGATTCACAGATACAATTCCCTGATCAGACTCCACCCTAGGAGAGATAGGAAGTCCAGCATCGTCCCTGCAGACAAGAGCCAGGTGAGTGGCATGACAACTTTAAGGATTCTGAAAACACATTCTCACTTTGGCACACCTTCTCAGGTTTGTAAACCTGCACCCAGTCACCCACCATACTTCCTTTCATTATACAACTTCTGGTACTTAGACTGCTCTATCAGCATGTTGTTTTTCACAAGCTCTGGAGCCGAATCAATTATCTTGCTCTTCACCATCCAACTGTAATTATCTTTAGTTAAGGTAGTCCTCCCTTTCATGATAGAAAAAGGGTTATGTCCCATCAATGTGGGGGTGATGTGATAAGCCAAAACCATCTTCTCCTTTTCTCTCTTCCAAATCAAATCATACTTCGTTACTAACTGCAAAGTTCTTTTAATAAACGTGTTGAGTTTCTCAGTCTCATTCCCTTCAGGTCGATATACCGAAGAGCATTTGTGAGATATACCATTCCTCTCCAATAACCGTTTGAATTCAACTGCAGTAATTTGTGACCCATTAACTGAAATAATTTTTCTACGAACAGTTTCTCTACGAAATAATTCATCCAAGAATTTCACAAGTGCAGAAGTATCAGTATACTCCACAAAGTGTATTTCATGCCACTTCGAAAAATAATCCATAAGCGCCAATACAAATACCTTTCCACCATCTACCTCAACCACAGGACCCATTATGCCAATACCCACATTCTCCCAAACCATATTTGGACACTCTACCACATGAGGTGGTGGTTTTAAACTTATCTGCCCACCTACCCACAACGCATGTCTTTACAAGAACTTCTAATTTTTTATCCAACCATGGCCACCAATACAATTCCTTCACTCTCCTTTTACTCTTCACTATACCAAGATGTACTTCATGACGCAACTCCAAAATCCTTTTCCTTGGTTGTACTGGAGTAATAACCCTTGATCCTCTAAGTAATTTACCATCCTCCAGTGAAAGCTCATGATGAACTTCCCAAAAATTCCTACTGCAGAATTCTAATTGACACTTTAGGGACCAACAATTTTTCACATACTCACACAACTTCAGCAGTTGACCATCTTCCGTACTTGCCTTGTCCCATTCTTCCTTTTAAATACTTTTCCTGACATCATTTTCCAACACTGCAACACTGAAATCCTCTGAGGTTTCCCTAGAACCCTCTTCCACAGGTAAAGGCAATCTGCTTAAAAAAACTGCTACCTTGTTATTAACCTAATGAACATATGTATACTATAGCCATAGTCCAATAATGTTACCGAAAAAGTTGAAATCCTAGCAGTGACATTAAAAAACCCAGTTGTGGTCAACAAATTAGTCAAGGTTTTGTGATCAAATGTCACAAATACATGAGAACTCCCAAACAAACTGTCTAAAATGCTCCAGACAACTGATAAAGATTCCTTCTCTATGACTAAATACTTTATTTCTGGAGGTGTCAATGTTCTAGAGGCAAATGCTATTGTTACGTCTTCCCCTCCCTATCTTTCTGGATCAAAATTGAGCCTAACTAGCTCAGTGGTTACAATATTTTGTAAGGAATAATCAAATCCTTGAATGGAACTGACATTGCACAATTTATTCTTTATCTTCAACAATTCTTATTGACATGTATTTGACCATACAAATTACATTTGTCCTTCAGTAATGGTGTCATACAATGTGTTTCTTCCAAATTTTGTTTTTTAAAATTTGGAATAAAACTCAAGATCTTAAGACATTCTTGTCTGAGAGTGAAGGACCATCATGTATTGCACACAGCAATTCTAGTTTTGGTTTACTCCCTTCATAACACACTTAGGGGGTTATTATGACGTCAAGTGGGATCATTTCCGCCCGACAACGACTCGGTCATGGGACCAATCGACACCTGGTTGGCAGTCCCAACCGACAGATTTAAATGCGACTGAACACAGTTCGACAGCATGGTCTCTTTCCTCAATGGGAGCTCGTATCACAAGCTCAAGGTGAGGAAAGGGAGGTGCGGTTCATCCCTGAAACCCGTGGCAGGCACCCCAGGGTGTCTGCCACAAGGTGCAGGAATCAACAGGGGGGCCCCCTCAGCCTCCAACCGGAGGCTGTGCACTAAAGGGGGCTCTGCTGGGGGCCCCCAAACATGCTTTCCGACATGGTTTCCATGTCGGACAGGCTGGAATGAAAACCATGTTGGAAAGCGTGCATCGTAATCTCAAGAGTGAAAAGACCCGCCCTTGAGATTACTTGCCAGCTTCCAACTGGCGGACAGGATCTCCAAGCCCGTCTGAAACCAGCCGGAATAACCGCAGGTTTACTTTCCGACCGCCTCCAACATAATGAGGCGGTCGGAAAGTAAACCGACAGGCCGATTATGATGCGACCCTGCGATCGGAGCCTTTACGGGCCGCATCATAAGCGACCCCTTAATGACCAAGATCATTAGTAGCCTTAAGGGGTTTGCTCATAAGATTGAGATCAAAGAGGGAGCCACACACAAGAGACTTAAGGCAAGGAATTTACCTATGATTGTAAGGGAAGAGGTTAACAAGAAAATTGATGAGCTCCTGAATGATAGTGTGATATAACCAGTTGAAGGCCTTGAATGGTTGGCATCTTTAGTTGTGGCAAGGCATGCCAATGGAAAGATTAGCTAAATGTCATTGTTAAAATGTTTCCCTTGTGCAAGATAAATTAAACGCTCGCCTTTACGAAGTGGATGCAATGGTTTTCATCTTTTGACTGATCGTCAGCTTATCACCAGATCTGTTTACATTCAGAGAAAAGAAGTTCAGAGTCTTTATAACTCCTTTAGGTTTCTTTCAATATGTGCGCATGCCATTTGAGCTAGCTTCAGCGGCAGCTGTATTCCAGAAGCTGATGCATACCTTATTGCGTTCTCATTAAGGTGTAATGTTTTTCCAAGAATACATACTAATCATGGGAGAAAAAAAGGACACTCATGATAAGAGCATCAGGGGGTACTGTGCACATTAAAGGAAAATGGTTTAACTGTTGAGTATACAGAATATAAAATGTAAAATTGCTGTACAGAAGTTGAATTATCTTGTGACACCTCCCTTGCCCAAAACCTATACCAGCTCCGGTCTGTTATGGTTAAAAATGTTATCCAAGGCTCTCTGGTCAGTTCAGCCTAGAACTGATGGACTCTCTTCTGCAACATATAATTTACCCAAAGTTCTTCTATTTTTGAATTTGAAGGAAACTGCGAAACCAACCATAGGTATATGATCACCATTAAAACCTTCTGGTCTTACATCTGGAAGTAATAATTCTTCTCCTAAAACGCATACAAATTTTTCCCTCCATATGATAGTGTATGGTGATCCAGAGTCTGCAACAATTAGCATTTCCACTCTCCCACCTTAATTTTAAAACTGGTGTGTTTTAGTACTAAGTTCACACACTTTATCATTACCAATTCTAAGAATACAGAGATAGTTTGCATCATAACCCGCACTATCTTTCTCAGAATCAGAGTGCACTTCACACCTTTTTCTTTACTCTGGTTACGCTTACAAACTCTGGCAAAATGACCCTTAATACTGCAAAAGTAACATTTCTGGTTCACAGCAGGGCAGATTTTGGAATACGCTAGATGATCCTTGCTCCCACATCTGTAACACTTCTTTTCATCGTTTCCTGTCCGCACCTCTTAGCTTTTCTGGTAATTGAATGTTTGCTTAGAATCACTCTTTTGTCCTTACTTTCTCCCTGCGTTTACCCTTCTTATGCCCCACCTTACTTACAAACTCTTTATTGTCATTATTTTTGTCACTCACAATAGCATACTTGCTGAATACTTCAGCCTTACGCAAAACAGTCACCATGAATCCACAAACTTTCGTGAACTGATACATTGTTAACATGCATTATAATTCAGTTTCGTATAAATTCATCATGTAAGTTTCCGAATTTACAAGTGAGAGATATTTTTTTAAGAGCTGATACGTAATTTTGAATATTTTCATCACACCCCTGTTTCCTGTAAAGAAAAAATGGTGTCTATTAATAGCACTACACACACATGGTGCAAAATATTAATCCAAATCTAATAAGACATGTGAAAATACATCTCCTTCAGTCCTCGTTTTCTTTTCCAAACAATTGTCAGTTTAGAGACCTTCAGGACTCAGGGAGTGCAAACGAATTTTATTTTTCCTTTCTGGCAAAATATCATGCTCATCAATCGTGTCGATATAGTTAATGAAGTATTCTTTCCGCTCTGGCAATTTTATAGGTGGTTCATGCCTCACAGCCGTATGGGGAAGTAAAGGGGGGTCAACGAAAAAGTCTGTGGAGCACAGATTGCTATAGAATGCTATTGAAAGTTAAGGGGGCAACAATTTCCAAGTAGAATAAATCTGGGAAGAAATAAATCAAATACTGCATCCTTGGAAACAGCGTTTCCCACTGGACACTCACTCATACTGAATACTACCAATAACCAATCTGACAATTTCCAAGCGCCAGTTATTAGTTCGGTGACCGCACACGAAGTCTGTGACGATAAATCTCCAACAAGTAGAACAACCTCATTAACAGTTCATTAATGTCAGATGTACCCTTGAGCCTATGCCAGTCTCCTGACCCACAAGTATTCCAACTACAAAGTGGCTGCACTAAGATGGCCGCCGCCTACACACTAAGGGGCTTATTTACAAGCCCCTTGCGCCACATTTGCGTCAATTTTAACATGGGAAAAGTGACGTACGGTAGGCGCAAGGGGCTTGTAAATATGCCCCATAAAGCGTCACTCGCATGGTGACGTAGACTCACAAGCTCTCCAGACCTTAAAAAGGTCAACGCTTGCTGACATCATTGAGTGCAGGCTTCCCCACACACAAGATTATCCCACCATTGAGCTCACATGCCCAGCCAGCGCAGCACCCAGGAAGGGTAGAGTCCAAATTTTAACAAACACCAAGCGAGACACTCCTTGGGATCCCACAGCCCCACTGCATGGCAGAGGCCATTGAGAGGCTGGTGAGATGACTTAAATGCTGATTGGATGAATCACTGCAGCCAATCGAATGCATCGGCTTAGCACCTCTTTGAGGAAGAATGAGATCCTTTATGCGCTGTGTTCCTTCCAACAGGGGCTGCAATCCTCATTGAAATTTGTAAAGACAGAGGGGCAGATTTACAAGGCCCTTGCGCCACTTTCGCGTCATTTTTAACATGGGAAAAGTGACGCAAAAGTGGCGCAAGGGCCTTGTAAATCTGCCCCAGAGTCTCCTGAAGTAGTTAAAAGAGACAACTGACTTCTATTTCAAAATACATCATTCTACACAGAATTCATAACAGGGATGCAGAATTATAAACAAGCCTTTCAAGTATTACACAACACTACAACTCCTTGCTGTAATCAGAGGCTGGCTGAATTCAGAGCTACCTTCAGTGAATTAAAGGGCTTTTGACACACTGCCATCTTATTTACCAGCTTTGGTTGCTTCTGGATAACAGCTCAGTCATTGATGAAACAGTGCTCCAAAAACCCTTTACAAAGCATCTGGTTGTAGGTTTATGGAGGTTCACAATATATTTTAGCTTGGATGCTAGTTTGTAAATGCTGTAGACCTCCACTGCCAATCAGGTGACTGTAATACACAAGAGATCTCAGAATTATTTGCCAATTACTGGCATTGCTAGTTAAGATTGACTTGCCCGGGTCAGAAATTCTGTCCTGCTATGCACCAAATCATCATTCCAGATGGTACTTTAGACAGCAAAGTAACAAATGGGTGGTCCTGAAGTTTTACAACTTGGCTAGGACTTGGTTGGCGATGCTTCAGAAGTTAACAAGTGATATTTGTAAATTCAAATGACGTTGCTTTAAGATGAATGTGAGTACTGGTATTGTCTCCTCTTTGGCATTTTAAGTGAGTGTTATCTGCCAGTACACAAAAGTCAAGTCAAAACAACTTAGAAACTTTCATAGGTCAACCTATTAACTCGTCGGATCATGGTATCAGGTGCTGTCAGTTTTGTTGACTACACTGAGTCCACAGTTATACAGATAGGATTTTAATTATTGGACATCACCTTAATAGTTGGCCTTCAGAGCAGAGCCCCTGTGCTGGACCAATCACCACGAGAGCCAGCACATTGGATTCTTCATCTTCAATTCTGCAGTCAGAAAATCGGATACTTCTTCAATTCTGCTTTCACCCTATAAAGCATTTAAATCTTGCTTTAAGGAACCACACAGCCTCCAGTGTTGTTGTCATGGAAATGCCAGCTGGTAAGTTTAGATGTCAGGAAAACCATAGCACAGAACTACCCAAGCACTACCCTGCAATATTCATGTTTCTCTTTTGTCAACTGAAAGAGAAAATCACTATCTGTACTGAGCAGTGGCGGCTCGTATAGGGCGTGTTGTGGGGCGGTTGGGCGTGGCGGGGGAGCGGGGCGGGGGAGGGGCAGGATGGGGGGTAATAAACTCGGACATACGACGGAACGAAGGAAACTAATTATTACGTTCCTCCGTTCCGTCGTATGTCCGAGTTTACTACCCCCCGCCCCACCGCCCCGCAGCATGCCCTATGCGAGCCGCCACTGGTACTGAGTCATACTATATAATCACGGAATATTAGGCTGGAGAGAGGTCTATTTTCTCCTCCTCATCTCTGTCTTTCATAATTAACATCACCATAGAAGGCCAGCCATAGTATGGTGTAAAGTTATAGGATTGGAGAATAATCCTATCAATTTGAATCAGAGTGTCGAGATTTATTAGTTAGGCCAAAGTCCTCTTGTCTTGAAAGGCTCATGCCTCACAGGCTCTAAAAAGACCCTGTGTCCAGACTGGTGGATGCTCAGTATAGCTTTCTGGCGATGCCATTGAGTATCATGACCCGGAGATGTGCTGTTTCATTTGGGTGCCTTAGAACTATGGGGCACCATGTGCACTCTAAATAACATTGGGGCATGAAACTTTACACTGTATGCGCCCCTCTGCTAATGTCTGTGGAACATTGCACATCATGCGCTTACTTACAAAAACACGCACTGAGCTGTATAGGAGCGAGTGGAACTTTGTACCTCTTGTGTGTGTTTATTAAAATAACAGCAGCGGTTTTTTAATGAGGGCAGGGGAGTTCAACGCCCCCCTGCCCACTTCGAGCCGCACTAAACGTGAAAAATAAAATGGCAATGAAATCATTTCATTGCCATTTTAATTTTCACTATGGAGTGACAGCCGCCAGCCTGCCCCGAGCCAGGAGAAACGGGGGCATGTCCACTGCTGCCAGTTGGCAGCAGAGGTCTTGAGCAGTGACTTTACTGGATGCTCCAAAGTGTACATGTCACTATGGCCGGCTGTGCTGCGCCGGCCAAAGTGACATGCGTACTTTGAAGCTCTCCACCCAGCTGTCTTAGACAGCTGGGTGTAGACCAAGTCCAGGACTCAAGGGCCTGAAGGAGCATCTAGCTAGCCCGATCCATCCAATCCTGGCACTGCTCTCATGCTGATTAACAGCATGAGAGCAGCATCTGGATTCCTTACTGAAGTTAGGTCTTCGACTTGTGTTCACAGCCAGAGACTGCAGAGGACACAGAGGACGCAGCCCTGATAAGTAACATTTATTTTATTTATAATGTTACTGAAATGCATGCCAGTGATTTATTGTTTATTGTTGTGCATGTTTGTTTTATTTATGTATTTTGGGAAGCTGTGGGGCACTTCACTCACCCCACCACTTTCAAAGGATACCAGCCACCCCTGTCAAGTAACATTGAGCTTTTCGGGGAGTTTTGAACTACAACTCCAAGCAGGCACAAGCAGCGACCATCTTGGGCATGCCCAGTATAAAAGAAAGCCATGCTCACATGCTTCATATTGAGAATCCTGCTGGAAGGAGGTCACTTTGCAGCATCTGGGATTGTTTTCTCTGCTGCACTGCTCAGCTTTCATTTTTGCCATCAGCCTTACTGGCAGCGAGGTTTCTGCGTGTGGCACCCGCTGGTTCTTCATAGTTGTCGGCCATCCAGGGAGAGAAAGCCCTGGAGGTAAGGAGTGAGATGATGAACTCACATTCTAGAAGCAATCTGACAGTGTCGCACTAAAGGTAGGAGGTGTCATGCAACAAAACATTTTTCCTTTAATCTAGACTCGTTGAGGAGAAGAAAAGGCAATCTATTCAGTATCTATTCGTATAACAGTAAAATTCAGATATTTCAAAGACCCACTATGAGTATAAGGGGTGGCTGTGATTTGTGGATCAGAAATCTGTGGTGTTACTTTCCTATTAATATTTGAAGTAAGACTATTAAGCATACCTCCAGAGTTTGCAAGCAGCAAATAAATTGTGAATTCCAAAACATGGTGAATTGCTTATTGCATGTTTAGAAGTATTGCATGATCTTATTCGTGAATGATGTCTCTTGGACTATAGATGAAATACTCAGTTGAACTACATTTCCCTTCTCAATCAGCTAGCACGGTATAGGAGAGAGATGCTGAATATAGGTAATATACAAACTGAATCTTCAAAGAAAGAAACACTTGATCTGTATGGACAAACCTCACCGGGATAATCATTATTTTTCCTTTGCCTTTTCAGGGCTTCTTCCCAGCAGTTCCTTTCTCACAATCCTTCCCCTCGCCTTGCCGCACCTGCTCTCTCTTCGCAAAAGCTTACAATCACAGAGTTGGCCCAATCTGAAGGTGGGCCCTTTTGAGCATCGTATCACTCCTGAGGATCCATGGACTCCACCTGACATTGAGTAATCAAATCCTAATGTGAATATAGACTTTTTCTGATCATTTTATTTATTTGGACATCTGAAAAAAAAGACTCAACACACGGTCCGCTATGTTGTGTGTGGACTTCCTGGAACTGTCTAACCATCATTTCTGCAGCAGGCTACAGAGGACCTCTGAATGGGTGGCCAAACAGAAGCTGTCAGTGCCTAAATAAATCCCTGCTCAAACACCTCCTTCCAGGCAAACTCTTACCCAACATTATTTGGCCTGGCATGACGTGGTCCAAGACCTTTTGATTTTCCTAAAAGCCTTTGTATAATATTCTTATTGGGTTCATAAGCCCTCCCTCTTCATCCATTAGTCTGGTATTGTGTCATTCACATTTTTCTTCCAACTGTTACAGCATACAGGATGCGGTTTTGGGTCAACCCACTTCAACCATTACCTAACTTCATTTTGAGTGGCATCATTATGCCCTTTCGGAAGGAGCACATCCACACACCGAGCTCCCTTCAGTGCCAAGGACTACTATGGTGATGTGTGTACATTTTGAGACCAAAAATGTTTTTTCTTTAGGACAATTTTTTAGAATAATGAGGGCCTAGCAGCTTCCTCAAGATAATGTTTTGCAAAAACCATGAAAAAATGTGCAATGACAAAGTGTGAAAGCTGGCTTTCAATGCCAGACGTATTTTCTTTGCTATGAATGAATATTTGTTGCTCGGCTCATTGGATTGTTGGTTTTAGGTTATAAATATGATGAGAGTCATACCATTAAAAAAAAGTATCAGGAGATCTTACATTGATCTAATTCTTGCCATGAGAGGCACTAAGGAGAGGTAAGATTTGGGTGATGGCATCAGGGTGATGTTTCTACCTCGGAGGTCTCAAACATGAGTTGGTTGGCCACCTTCCCAGGTTCAGTCAAATGTTGGCCCTCTAAATTCTTCATCCTAGAACTGTTTATGAGTTATATTAATATGCACGTTTCCATTATGGTTGCAGAGGCAAGACAGTAACTGGACCAAAATCAATTTTTGTCAAAATAAAAAAAAAATCACAAAAAATAAGAAAAATGAAAAATTGTGACACGTGCCCTTGGTAAGGTAATTTATGTTGTAACTGCTATGGTTGTTTCAATGCTGTTTAGCTATGTCATACATTGCCGCCCATAGAGGTATTCAGGCTTCACCTAGAGTTCCTTGGCAATCCTCAAGCAAGTAGAATTGTGGGAAATATTTTAAAAATCAAATTTTAACTTGCAAACGATATTAGAATTGCATCTCAGAATGTATTTAAACTGCTGCTGAAATGTTTTCACATAGAAAATGACACAGAAAAAATGTGCTTGCTTTATAAGGTGAAAGAACTCTTTTAAAATGACTTTATTAATGTGGCAAAATTATTTAGCAATTAATAACATGTAGACAAAACATACTTACTTACCTAAATGTATATGAAATAACACTGAGAATTTTTTTGTGCTAAACTATCATTCTTAAATGTGCCCCTTTAGTAGGCCCAAAGTCTTTTCTTTCGACTCTTGCTCATAGACTAATAGACATTTATTTAGAACATATTGCCTAGCAACAACATCTTACTTGAGAATGTACTGACTTCAAGCTTAGGTTTCTTTAGCTTCATCATACCACATTACCTCATTTATGATGAACAAAAAACTCTGCTGTGGTTGTTAGAATAAATAATGATTTAGAAATATTTTATGTAAGCCTCACCAGTACATTATTGCTAGTTTTGTCTCAGAATATTCAACTCGCTTTTTTATTCACAATGGACATTGAGCACATCTTTTAGCTTAGGTAAGAAAATTCTCATGAAACGTTTCTTCCTTGTCGCTAATGTACAATACATTGTTTACTGTACGCCGGTGTGAATGATTATCATGAGACTCGAGAGGAGAAGCATCATAAGTTGATAACACCATCGGATGAGTGGTTTTCATTGGAGGAGAACTACTAACTATTTCTAAGTTCGATACCTTGTTCTGTGATTTTATATTAATAAGTGTTCCTAGCTAGACAACACACACACTCAGAGACACTCTCGCACAGAGACTCAAACTCTCTCGCACTTTCTGTTGACCCTTATTTGGGACTCATTTTGAGACTCAAGACTTGACCTATTCTTTTTATTGTTACCGGCAGCTATTGCTAAAGGTGACTTTATTCTCTCCCTTCCTAAATCCTTTCCCTGATCAATGCTACTGCAAAGATCATTTCCTTCTTTACTGATATTTCAACGGTTGCTACTGCAGCTGTAGGAAGCTCAGCTGCGTTACCAGAATGACTCTTTATGGGAAGTTCTTTTTTGCTCTTTCCGAAAAGAAACTCTCCATGGGTTCTATTATACAGTAGATCAGGCTCTTGGCTAGTTTAGTGGCAATTTTTCCTTTACGGAAAACGTTCTATTGATTTATGCTGTCAATAATCAATCTTTTATTTGGAATTTCTGTAAATTGGACAAATCTGAATAAAGATGACAAAACTATACTAATCCTTTAAGACAGATAAAGGTTTTGAAAACTTCACCAGCCTCTCACCCTTGACTATAGATTAAGAATTTGACAGTTGATGATACATGCATGATTTGTATTCTCGTTGCAGCTCCATTCAAATATGGTGGACAAGGTCCTTTGACCTAGAAAGGGAGTCATCAGGATATCCAAAGGTCGAAATCTGTAAGTTCTTAATAACCCCTTGGAAAACATCCTGAGATTTCTTGTAGTTTCTGGCAGCAGAGTTATGTTTCACACCCCTAATGGAGCATTAAATATAGTACCCAAGGTATATTAAAATAATAGCCGATTCCAGTTTCCAGTGTTCAGATCCAGACGGCGTGGTGAAGCAGAATCTGAATGCATTACGGTATTGGCGGTTGCGGTATTGAAGGTGTGAGTATCAATAGGGTGAAAATGTCCTGGCAGAGAGTATTGTGGTTGTGAGCGTCTTTTCTTTTCATGTCTACCAGTGGAAGATAGAGATATTGAGTTGTTGAAATGAAGGAGTTGATTTTGAGACTCTTTGAAGTCGAAAGATGCTGGGATAATAACAAATACTTAAACGTGTTTGCAGGTGAATTGGATGTGGAGTGTGAGGTACCATCACTTCCATCTGTAAAAATAGGGACAAGCTGTTGTGACTGTTTAACTTCTGTAAATGTTAGTCGAACCTTATTGAGCAAATGGGTGAAGCTGCACTAATTTGTGTGAATTTTCACTGGCCGAGAAGTCACTTGCGAGTGTAGAATATTCTTGAGTGGTTGTGATACTTAAATCCCTTTAGAAGAAGCAAACAAGAAGTTGTTTTAAGAACATTGTAAGGTTCTGTATGAATGCGAATAAAATTGTACAGGAGGATGTGCTGCTGCGAGGAGTGAGTCATACGTCATAGTGTTCCACACTGTGATTGGACAGTTGGTGCACTTTAGCACTGCGATTATCTAGTGGATTTTTCTGTGTCGCGCTATGATTGGGTGTTGTTGGTTTGAGTGCGATCATTTGATTTGGTAACGGATTACATGAAACTAAAAGTTGTCATTTAATTGGTGAACAAACATTTCACGTATACGGAACTAAATCAAAACATTCGGTCTTACATGAAAATTCAAAAGCTAAATTTTCATTATGAAATATTTCAAGGATTTTAAGAAATTTGTCTGGGGAGATGTCACTATTCCTGTACGAAAAGGTGAGGAGGCACGGAAAATGAGGGTGCTTTAAGTTTTCAGAGATATGGGACATTCAATACCAGAATCCTGGATCATTTGAATTGGAAATTGTACAATATGAAGCCACCACCTCGACCCATGCAATATGAGGATTTAAATGCTTGGGATAGGGTTGCAAGGGAAAAGGAAAGGAGAAATATCAAAGAAGGACAGGAAGAGCAACGCGAAATTATGCAAATGCTCTGTAAGATGAGGAACATCGTAGATGGAGGAAAGGCATTATTGAAGAAGCCAGAATATATACACTTCTCACTTCAGAAGGTGTAAAGAAAAATAAGAGAACCGAGAAGCAAGACGTAAATGAGTGAGCCACTGATTCTGGAAATGAGATATTAGAACAGATGTAGTCCTCCCGACCACCACATGTAAAACATACTGATCTAGGAGAGATAAGTGCTAGTGCCAGTCAGACCATAGCTACTGCTCCAGTGGATCCAGATCCACTTCCTATCAAACAACCCTTACAGGTTTTACAAATTGCTCCACCAGTTGTGAGACAACCACCAGCTGTGGCCCCCATTGATAATATTCCAGCTGCACCACGAGTGGGTACTAGTGCACCACCCCAAATTGAGAGACACTGGGGCATATTAGCAAGACCCACGTTAAAATTATCGCCGTTTTAGCGGCAGGAAACTGCCGCTAAAACGGCGATAATGGGCTTGCTAATATGCGTAATAGAATTCCAATAGAAGCCCAGGTTAGATGTGCAGGACATCTAACCTGGGCTTCTATTGGAATTCCATAACGCATATTAGCAAGCCCATTATCGCCGTTTTAGCGGCAGTTTCCTGCCGCTAAAACGGCGATAATTTTAACGTGGGTCTTGCTAATATGCCCCACAGTTCTGTGGAGAGCCTCACAAAATTTGCAAGCTGTAGTAGATGGAGGAGGGACTCTTGTCTTTACAACTACCTTAGCTACAAATGATTTAATTGGCAATGAAGATGGGTTTTTACCAGCATTGATTGAAGAGATTACAGGATAAAAGAGGATCACATTTACAGAGCCCACAAAAGAATTAGAAACAAAGAAAGACAGATCATTGGATATTTCTAAATTAAAAATAGACTTAGAAGATCTTATCAAAGGTTGCCTGGAGTTTGATCACTTGGATCAATACCAGAGAAACAAGTTAACCTACCTGTGTGAGGAGATTACTCGGAGAGCTGCTATAATATATGACAAATTGGCAGGGATAGCGAAAAGGTATGATGAACATTAAGAATCTGACAGTTGATTATATATGCATGATTTGTATTTACGTTCCAGCTCCTTTCAAATATGGTGGCCATTGACCTAGAAAGGGGGCCTCAGGATTTCCAAAGGACGAAATCTGTAAGTTGGGGTGTTCGGTCTTAATAACCCCTTGGAAAACATCCTGAGATTTCAGCATAGGAAAGAGCAGTATTGCAACAACCGGTGAAAATACACAGAATTTTATCTGTAAATGTTCAGCACATAAAAATTATGTCGGTATGAAATAAAGGACACCAAACTTCAAACTTGGTTTAAGAAAAATAGAGAACATTATTGAAAACAATATCTTCAAAGAAACATGTCCTGCAGCAAAAGCAGTCAGCCATTCACAGTGCAGAAAGAAAACTGACTAAAAGGAAGACATTGTAGAGATAAATTAGCTGCATCAAACTTCTCATAACGGTATCCTTTTCAGACAGACATGCTGTCCTGCTCTAAAACAGCTGATTTGGATTGGAGATTGGTAAAGGGCAGTAGGAAAGTGTAAGTTGTAGGAGGGCAGTCAATGTGATTGCTGTTCGATATGCCTGGTAGCAGGTGTTTTATCTGTGGCAATCTATTTTGAAGTGCATTGATAAAAAGTATGGGAACTGTGATGCTGTGTGCAAAGAGGGTAAGGTGAGCTAGTGTTGGGGTGGGATCAAAGGCGTGGTTACAAAAATAAAATATTCTGGACATTTATTCGGTCTTTCACATTCACGTAACTACATACAACTATACGGCCCAGCTTAAATAAAAAATAAATACAAGTTAAGTTAATTTGTGGGAAATGCACTATCGTACATTATGAAACTTCTATTAGTGGATGTACTGCAGAGGTCTGTGTCTGTAACTGAAGACAATTGGTTGGCACAGTGAAGAATAGTGACTTGTGTATGTGTAGTGCTACGTGGTCCCAGTCTGTGACAGAAAGCGCTGTGAATATGTAAGCCATTATTTTAAACTTGCATTACACACAGTACATGATAAGCTGCCACAAAATGTGCAAAAAGGTTTAAAATAAAAAACTGCTTCCAAAATATAGATATTAGTAATACCCAGCCTGTACATGGAGCATTTTGTTATAACCAAGGCCACTGGAATTATGCGGCAGGAGAGGGATATATTATGCAGCAGGGTTGAGTAAATTATGCAGCAAGAAAAGGCAAATTATGCAGCATAATGCAGAACTTTTTTTAATAGTATTACTTCATTATTTTCGTTATTTTTAAACATGGCACCACTATCTAGGCATTGGTTGCACCTCATTTGTACCAGTTTAACACTCCAATATAGCAATATGCAACAGAAAGGTGATCAGTCCAGCTTTGCAAAGGCCTTCCACTGTGTGGCAACACATATCTCTGCATTTTCAGTAACCTTTGAAGCGTTTGAGTTAGAAACAAAATCTTTTTTTTGGTCAAATCTGCAGAATATGCGGCAGATGATGGATTATGTGGCAGATGCGTAGTCAGGCAAAACTCGCAGTGGCCACACAATCGCATAATTCCAGTGGCCCTGGTTATAACTGTTCTTTAAAAGAACACACTTCACAGCTCAGCTGGCAACTCGCTTGCAATACCACATGTTAGACCTGGCAACTTTTGGTGTGGTTTCTTCTATCTTTTTTCTTCTGACCTCCTGTTTTTGACTATGTGCTAAACTTTGTTTTGCTGGTTTTAGGCATTTGGGTACTTTTTCACTGCTGACCAGTGCTAAAGTGCATGTGCCTCATGTCTAACATGTAATGGCATTTGGTTTCTCCATGATTGGCATATTTGATTTACTGATAAGTCCCAAGTACAGTGCACTGCATGTGCCCAGGGTCTGTAAATCAAATTCTATTAGTGGGCCTGCAGCACTTATTGTGCCACCCATATGAGTAGCCCTTCAAACATGTCTCAGGACTTCAATTGCAGAGCCTCTGTGTGCAGTTTTAAACCACCATTTCGACTTGGAAAGTTCAGTTATTGCCAGACCCAAACCTTCCCCTTTATTACATATAACGCACCCCTAAGGTAGGCCCTAAGTTGACCCATGGGCAAGGTGCAGGGTATTTAAAAGATAGGACATGTGCTTTAAATTTTACTTGTCCTGATAGTGAAAAACTGCAAAAGTCATTTTTCACTACAGCAAGGCCTATCTCTCCCTTAGGTTTGCATTGGATCTGCCTTGTAACACTTTAAAAGTGTAACTTCTAATTGGGAACAGATAGAAAATTTGAGTTTGGTGTCTCTGGACTCAAAATTTTGAAAACACATCTTTTAGTGGAGTTGTTTTTTAAATTGCAGGTCTGAAAATACCACTTTTAGAAAGTTGGAATTTTCTTACTTTAACCAATCTGTGCCTCAGCCTGTCCCTAGAATACACATCTGGGCTGGATGACAGCTGGGCTTTGTGAATTCCCTCTAGAGAGGCACACACAAAGGGAGCTGAGGTGTGCCCTGCATATCCTGATGACCCATCACCATGCTGATGGGTCTTTCTGAGCTAGAGTGGTTGGAGGAGCTGTCACTTGGACCTGGGTAGAGCCGTGCCTGTCTCTACACAAAGAGCTGCATACCACCCAGTAGTGTGTCTGGAGTCAGGCCAGGAATGGTAGGGTCATGTCCACTACAAAGACATTTCTTTGAAGTCTCCCTACTTCAAGGGCTAAAATGGGTATATGTATTTGACCTCTGACACCATATACTCAGAGAACTTCTGGACTGAGGACATTCTGCCAGGAAGAAGAGCTGGTATGCTGCTAGGATGTACTTCCACTTTGCTGCTTGCTTTGCTGTGCTTGCCTGCTACCTGCTGCTCCTTGCCTGGGAGTGAGAGGACAGGACTTTACTCTCTACATCCTGCATCTATAAAGATTTTCCAAAGCTTGTTTGGGCTTGCCTCCTATTACTAAAGTATCAGGGATATCAAAGACTTCACCTGCATATTGCTACAGGCACCTGGCTCCTCTTCTGTGAGTCCTGCTCTTCCAAGTGGTTCCAAATCCAGTACTGGGCCCTTGGAAGTGAGTGTTTGGTGCTGCAACCCAAGAAACCAATGCATCAACTCCAAAGCGTCATTTCGGAACTGCTGCATCCCTGTGAAACTGCCACATCAGCACTGCCTGCACCAAAGCCTTGGTCCTTGCTCATAGAGTGTGCAATGCAACGACCTCAACTTATAACGCAGCCTCGACCTTGCTGCAGCGCCTCTGATGACACTGCTTCACCGACGTCTGTGAGGCACTGTCCTGACTCTGATACATCTGGGCGTGGCTTATCATCGGTGCATCACTTCCAGCCCAGCAGTTCGAAATCAATGCCTTGGAACTGATGCACTGCTCTCTTGACATTGACACATCAACAACCTTGCCCGACTTCGGAACCGATGCATCGCCTGCAACAGCGCCGCTTCACCTCTGGATTTCAACGCATCGTCCCCAAGCATAGACGCATCCAAGGTACTCTCAGCTGGTCTGTGTGACTCCTGTTACCAGCCTGTGCTCCATTGTGATCGGACTGAAGTTTTGGATTTGCCCTGGTCAAGTGCGACCAGATAGCCCCAGTTGGAGCTATTGAATTCTAAGCACTGCAATTTGATTTAATCTTGCAAAATTCATATCTTGACTTTTGTCGTTTTAGTCTTGTTTTACTCAGATAAATATTTGCTGTTTTTCTAAACTGGTGTGAAGTACTTTCGCAGTGTTTTCACTGTGTTACTGTGTGTGTGTGTGCATGTGTGTGCACAAATATGTTACACATTGCCTCTTAAGTTTAGCCTGACTGCTCTGTGTCAACCTACAAGGGAGTGAGCCCAGGTAAACATTTAGTGTGTACTACACTTACCCTGACTAGAGTGGTGGTCCCTACTTGGACACCTTGCATACCTCTGCCAACTAGAGACCCCACTTCCAACACCACTCAAAAATAATAAATCTGTGTCATCCGGAATCTTCAAGTGATTCCATCAATTAAAGCCAATACTGGCTTTTAAACAGCCTTTACATTTGCAGATTAATCATTTACATTTCTTTCAGGCAGCCAACACTGTTGCGTCCTGTGTTTGTGTGTATGAGGCCTCTAGTGATCCTCAGTAGACTCCTTACAAGTATTACGTATTCTGTTTGGTGTGGCTGGGTGTGGTTAATAAAGTTTATGTTGCAGTGTGTTCAGTTAATGGTTGCATAATGAAGAATAAAGACGTGCAAACCAGAGCTCTGTGTGTGGCATGATCTTTTACATGCTCCCAGATTGGGAAGGACCCTACAACTGGTGACAAGATAGGGATATTATCCCCCAAGGATACAAGATTGCTCTCCCTGAGGGTTTGCTGTGGTCCAGAAAACTGCTTGTGCATGCCATGTGTGCCCCAAGAAACAATCTACAGTTGGCGTATGTGGAGTCAAAGCATAACTCTAGCTTTTGAGAGGCCCTCAAAGAAGGTGATTGCCCTATGGAGGAGCACAGTTAGGCCTGACAAAAATCTACAGGTAAGGCCGAAAGAAGAGATACTCTACCACAGCATAACACAGAGCCAGCACTGATACAAAGGAGAAGTGTTAAAGGCGGCTACAGTAAGGTGCAGGAAAGTGCTGAAGGCAAAGACAACCAGACACTGAGAAACGTTAAAAGTAGTGACAGCCAGGTATGATGCATAAAGTTGAGAGAGATGTAGAGCACATACAAGAAGTGAATCCATCACTCTCTGTGAAGGAGGAAAATGGTGCCCACCGATATCAGCTTGGGCGCAATGACCGGAGTACTAGTGAGCATGCTGATACTTGCAGAGGTTCCAGCGGGCCAAGGGAGACCGAGAGACAAATGCTGTCTGAACAGCACACACTAGAACAAGTGGGGGATGGGAAAAGCTCCAAATACAGCACAGTTGTGTTCCTGGAACAACCGCCTCCATTCGATACCACCAAAATGCAGACTATTGGTGCCAGATGGACTGTCTGGATCGAAACGTTTGATGACATCATAGATGCTGTAGAAGAAGCAAATGACAAGATGATCATCAAATACTTAAAGAACCTTGCAGGTGAATGAGTAAAAGAAGTAATAAAGAAGATACCACAAGCTGGTGAAAAATCATACCGGCAAATCAAGAAGACATTGGAAGCCAGGTTCAATCCAATGCCGAATGTCGATAATGAAAGGTACATCTTCAACCAAGCAATACAGCAACCTGGCAAGATGATGGGTGAGTTTGATGAGAGTCTTGATATGCTCATAAAGCACTGCAAGTTCAGTGAATTCAATGATGAAGAAGCCATGCATCTTAGAGTTATCCATGGTTGCCGCTCTGATTCATTCTGACGACGCATGCTGTGAGAAACGCTCCGTTTGGAGAAAGTACTTGTATGAAAGTGCCGTTTTTGACATGGTCACCCCCACTTTTTGCCTGGTACTTGTGATTTTAACTAGAAGTGCACTGGGTTCGTGCTAACCAGGTCCCCAGTGCCAGATCTCTTTCCCAAAACTGTGCAATTGTTTTTCTCAATTGGCACTACCTTTAGTGTCCTCTGTAAGTCCCTAGTAAATGGTACCCCAGTACCTAGGGCCTGAGGTACTAAAGAGGGTCCCCAAGGGCTGCAGCGCAAACTGTGCCCCCTAAAGGACCCATCACCAAGCTCATGCAAACTGCCACAGAAGGCTGAATGTCTTGGTACAGACAAAAGTGAAAACACAACATGGCACACAATCTGTGTGCCTTGCCTGCCGGCACTGCATGCAGTATGAGTAAGTCACCCCTACAGCAGGCCTTACCGCCCTAAGGCAGGGTGCACTATACCACATGTGAGGGCATAACTGCATGAGCAGATATGCCCCTATGCTGGTCAGTTCCATTACTACCAGTACAAGTGACCAGGGAAGCTGTCATGAGGGCTTCACTGAAAATAGGAATGTTTGATATCAGATATCTTGTATTAATAAACCCATACTGATGCCAGTGTCGGATTTAGTAACACATGCACCCAGAGGGCACCTTGGAGGTGCCCCCTGAAAACCTACCAGCTACTGGTGTTCTGACTGACTGTTTTTTGCCAGCCTGCCACCAGAGACAGGTTTCTGACCCCCAAGGGTGAAGGCCTTTGCTTTCCAGGGGCCATAAACCAAGCCTGCTGGGGAAGAGGGTGCTTGGCGCCCCCATCCACAGGATGGCCTGCAGATTAGCCTTCCAAGGCCGGGGAGTTTCAAAGAGGCCTACCGCCTTTGGAATGCAAATCTGGCTTCTCTAACAAGAGGGGAAACTGACCCCCTTTGTCCATAGCCCTTTGCCACCTGGAGGGACACAAACATTAGCTAGGCAAGATAAGCATGTCCACTTTCAGGTGAGTACCACCCCTGAACTGGGCTACATGAAGTGGATGCAACTTTTCAGAAGTGACCATCTTGGTGATGGCAGATTTTGGATCTCTGGGACAGGGTTATGCCCACTTCCCTGAGGAAGTTGTCATGTAGGGAGCGTAGTGACCCCTGGGGTCAGTAGCCCATTGACTTCTACCCTATGTTCCCCTATTGCCCCTATATTCAGTATTTATGGGAGCCCTGGCACCAGGAAATCAGATCATGCCGTCAAAAATAAGAAGAAGGGCTACGAAAACAAGAACTACAGAAGAGGCAACTGACTTGGCATCAAGCCTGCCGCTCTTCATCTATTCTCGACAGTTGCACAAAAGTCATCTCGTCCTGCAAGCTGCTGATCCTCCAAAGCCTGGGAAGACTGCTTCAAAGACTCAGGAACTCCTATGGAGCAGCTTCTTTAAATTCTTCAGGCACCCCAAAGAAGACTATGAGATTCCGGAACTGCAAAATCCACTGCCGCAAGGCACCACTGCACCAGCGCTTCCTAGCCTGAGCTGAAATGGGCCAATGGTACAAGAGTGGTCTCTGGCCCTCCATAGACAAAGCCCACCTTGGGCTTGCCCACTGTGGATATCCTGGCGTCGCCTACTGCCTCTGTTCGCAGGCCCCCTCTCCTGCGACTGCTCCTGGTGACGAAAATCCGATGTCTAAGGACCCCTCTGCACCCATCACCCATGGCCCGTGGAGAAGAGGACCGAAGGAGTCCCCAAGCATCTTGAGGACTGAGGCCTCTTGTTGGTTCAGCCGACTGGTCCCTCAGTCCAAGCCTGGAGCCTTTTTTTCGACAGACCGAGCTCCATTGACTTGAAAGGGGCACCTGATGCTGTAGGGCACCTCTGCACCCGGCTGCCCCAGTGCTGCCTGAAGTGAACTGTTGGTGCTGCCTTGGACCTTGCCCCATACTCACCTTAAGTCCAGAAGATTGGGCCCAGAAGTCACTGTTTAGTGTCCGAATGCAATACATGTTTTTCGATTTTGATAAGCTTTATTTCAACATATCATGTCATAAAAGCATACATGAGCAAATAAAACAGCATTCATCGAATACCTTCATGTGATTATTGACACTGGTTGCTGGGTATACATCATTTATAACACAAATTGTATTATTTGTTCGGGTGCGTTCATGATGGAACGAGCGGAGCAGGCTAAAACAAGGACTGCTCAGTTTATGAAAGTTCTTGTCATAAAACATTTACAACCAATTTGTTAAAATGTGATCAGATAAAAATAAAACATGGTCTTCATAGTATGAGAACCTTAGCATCGCAGCATATATGAATAAAAAAAGGACAAAAACATATCTTCGTTAGTTAACCTCACTGATTACTAGGTGCACCAACATGTAAAACAGATTGTGTGCTATATTTGTTCTGGTACACACATAGTAGACTGAGCAAAGATTGGTAAGGCAATGGGCTGCTCAGTTTGTGATGGATTACAATTAAAAGAGTTCTGCTGCCGGGCATAGAGCTAGGTTCCTGGATCTTGTGGCTAACATCCTACCCAAAAATTATGAGATTCAGCATGCAAACAGTGGCCGGGAATCATACCTTAAGATTCTCAGTGCTTTAATACTGCTTCTTGTCCCCAGGTGATTGCATATGGGTTTAAGTCATTTCTTGCTTGGGCCTACATCTGTGAGGCAAACAAACAAGACATGCGGTTTGGTTTTTATGGAATCAAGGCAGGTTGAATACATCCCACCCATCCCTGAGGGCCATTTATGTGTGTAGGATTTTAATGGCAATGATCCTACTGTAAATTGGAAGTAAAGCTTCCTATAAAGTGGGGCCATTATAGTGTCCCAATATGCTTCCAGGGAACAGCATTATTTAAATTCAACAAACCTTTCCCATCAGAGTTGTACTCTCCACTGCTCGTAATTCGTCAAATGAGGTCCATAGCCAATATTGATTTTTTAGATGTTCCTAGGAGGGTATTTGAGTACCTGCTGGGTTGTGTCTTTGTTCCCGCATTCCTATGTCGGTCAGTGTATTTTTGATATATTGGAGCCGGGCAATTTTGTGAAAACGGTCAGCTTCTTTGACATTGTTTAGGGTGTGGCATAGGGGGCCGGGCTCTGGAATACACCACAGCCTGCACCAATATAAAAATGGTTGTGCTCTAACTTTGTTGGCTATCGCCTTTCTCCCTAAATCCAACATCAGAGGTTTTAAATGTGTACTAGGCGGATGATGTGTCACATTTCTCAAGAATTTGTTCTCTGAGCTAGGATGGGTGGATGTATTCAAAAAGCCCCATAAATCAGAGCCATAGAGAACTGAGCCCACAGTTTGGTCTCACTGGTTTGGATTTGGACAGGATATGCTCTGTGACAGTAATTTGACAGTGTTCAAGGGCCATTGATTCTACTTGGAGTTTCCATAATATATTTAAGGTCAGTGTTACCCCAAATAGTGAAACCTTGGTTCTTTCAGGTGGCTTGTCCCCTAGCATTACCATGCCCTTGAAAGATTTGTGCTGGTTAAACAACATGTACTTGGTCTTTTCGGTTATTATCACAAGACCACAAACCCTACAGAATTCCTCAAAGCAAAGGAGCGCACGGTGCTGACCACTTGGAGTTTTTGAAATTACTAAAATGTTGTCTGTGAACATAGGTATGGGAATTTTCGTACCAGCCAGTGAGGGCGCTTCGACAGGGCAAGAGGAAAGAAATTGGACAACACCATTGAGGAACAAGGAGAATAGCGTGGGGGCCAGGACATACCCCTGTTGGAACCCTTTGCCAATTGGAATACATTTGGTGCATTCACCCTGGCCAACCCAGTGAACCTGAGTGAAGTTGACTTCATGCAGTCGATTATCAAAGATAGAAGATTAAGAGGCATGGTCAGATCGTGTAGTACAAGCCAAAGCTTCTTGTAGGAGACCGGTTCGAAGGCTGATTTGAGTTGACAAAGGTGGCATACATGATGCCCTTGCTGGATAAATACAGTTTGCCAGTGGAGAAGCAAGAATTGAAAGACCTGGTGGATGGTACTGACTCGCTTGCAAAAGCCAGCCTGTAAGGGAGAAAGGATATGTTTGTCTGTTATCCATTCCCGAATTTTGGTCAGAATGAGACGTTCGAAGATTTTTTGCACTGAATCAATTAAGCTGATTGGTCTGTAATTCACTGGCAATGATCTATCGCCTTTTTTTAAATATAGGGATTACCTCCACCCCCCTCCAAGAGTCCGGTATCGTGGCTCCTCTAGCTATGGCATTGGCCAGTGCAAGTATGTATCTAGGCCAATTCTCCCTGTCCTGTAGAAAGAAATCAGCGGGTACGCTGTCTGGACTTGGAGCTCAACCACCAGTGACTGCATCAAATGCAGTAAGGACATACACTAACTTAAATGATGGTTCAGATGGGCAGATGTCTTTTAATTCATATGGCTCATCCACCCCAGAGCATAAAAGTGATAGATGGTCAACCCAAGATTCGGGGGCAATTACATTTTGGTGGGGGGGAGCCCATTATACTAGGGACCAGAAAGTGACTGAGTCTTTGGCAAGACAAGCTGCTGTGAGCTCTTTCCATCTCTCCTCATCCCAGCCTCTTTTCGCCCGGTCCTGGGTTGATTTATAAGATTTCCTAGCTGCCTTGATTCACGGGCTATCTTTTGCTTTTATTGCCATGATTAATAGATTGCGTGCAGATCAACATTCTTTATTAAACCAGCTCTTTTGGGTGGGGGGCACTTGCGGTCCAATGATACAGCACTTATCTTCGCTATGCAGGATAGTATGTCCTCCTTTATGACAAGTAGGATATCTGATGAGTTAGCAACCTGTCCCCACTTAACTTGCCGCATGTCGTTGGATGGATATAGATCCCTAGTTGTAACTAAGGAGAGGGGTATAACCACTGTTTTAACACATAAGTATTCCATGGTGAGGCACGGGAGTTGTGGTTGCTCTTCAGCCATTCCTTGATGATCATATCATCAAGGGATGGCCACAGCCAAAGAACCAGAAAAATGTAGTCTATACGGCTGGCATGGTGGCTCTTATTATATGTATTAGACCCTTACCTGTCAGACTTGGACCTTCCATTAACCACCCTGAGGCCCTGCTCAAGGGAAAAATCCTTGACTGGTAGTGCTGCTTCTGTACATTTTTTTATGGCTGTCACTTCTAACCGTGGGATGCCCCACATCTCGTCCTCCCCCTAAATTAAGTTTATATCCTCCACATCCAGGGGCACAAAGGTGTTATTGAAGTCCCCTGCGACTGTTAGGAGGGGATGGTCATGTTCATTACCTAAGTGTTAATCCAAGAACATAACTATGTTGGATTTCTTTCCTCCCCTTGTGCCTCTAGCATAAACATTATAAATTTCGATATTGCTGGAGTTGCTGATTGCTAGGCTTATTGCCATAGTATCTGGGCAATTGACATATACCTCATGGACCTATCCCTTGTCTGATCCATACTGTCAGCCCTATAGCGGGGCAACATATAGGGCCGCTTATCGCGGGTAAAAAAGAATTTAAGTTTCCAAATTTGAGTAGTGGGTCAATGCACAAGGTTCCTGGAACAGGCGGATGCCACATAGGTCAATAAAGGAATTACAGTCCAGTGAGGGAGCCTTTTCTCTAAGTCCAGCCACATTCCATGATATCATGGAGATCAAAGATTTGTCTCACTGTAAAGTGGGAAGTTTTGAAGTGTTGACAGGAGCTGAGGGAGCCCGGTAATTGCCCGTTCCCATTTGGCTGTTAATGGATGAATCCATATTGTGAGTGCCCATGTCAGTATGTCAACAGAAGGCTCACTGGCAATGTGAGGTTAAGATCTTTCGAGCAGGGGCAACAATGGTTGTCAATCAATGTCTCTAATGAGGGACCCTGTTTTAACTTGATCCAGAGAAGCAGATAGGCAGTGTTGGAGTATGTGCTCAGTACGGATGTATTTAAAGAGAATGGTAGTAATTAAGTGTGAAGTTTGGGCGTCAAAGGACACTAAGTAGTTGATAAGCTCCCTGTCCCTAACTATTAATTTGATACTGTGGACCTTAGAACTGCGTGGCATGTGCCTTCGGGCAACCTGGAAATCCTCCCTAATTACAGAGCAGCATCCCCTTATGTGGTGAATCCAATTAATGGATTTATTTATCAATGACTCTTTGTCTTTGTTCAGCTGAGGTGCTGTTAGTTTAGGGACAGTTTAGCCAGGAATAAGGAATGGCAAGAATCAATAGCCTGTGGCTTCTACCCTTGTGCTAAACTTTGCCCAGAAATTGGAGGGTGTCTCAATAGGTACTCATCCCCGCAAGACTCTGTTCAATAGAAAGAGCTGTAGACGCACTTGACATTACTATGAAATCGATTCAATCCTAACTTGCATGCAGAGTTTGTGGAAGATGCAAGCTCGGTGGGGTTGGGTGCGATCCTTGCTCAACACAACGGACAGCCCGATGCTCAGAGACATATTGCGGCCTATGCTAGCCGGAGTCTATCTCTGACCGAACATGCGTATTCTCAACCTGAGAAAGAAAGCTTATCAGTAGTATGGGTGTGTGAACACTTCAATGTGTTTCTGGATGGGAAGCATTTCTCCCTTGTCACGGATCATCAGGCATTTCTCACCATTTCGGAAATCTGAAAGCCAAGATGTCCCCTCGCATAGAGAGGTGGGGGTTGCATCTGCAGGAGTATGGTTACACTATTGTGCACAATCCAGGAAAGGATCAAAACCTCGCAGGCTACTTTTCACAAGTGCTGCTACAGTGTCATAGAACAACGTCCAAAGTGACTGAGGCTTACATCAATTTAATATTAATGTCAAGGGTGCCTGCAGCTCTTTCTACTGAACAGATTCTACTGAAAAAAGACATGCTCAAGCTTTATGAAATCATTGCTGCGCAATCACGGAGGGAACATACTCAATCTCTTACTGATGATGTTGCGTACCAGAAATTCAAGAATGTTCGGGAAGAACGGTTATACATGATGGTGTAATACTAAGAGGGGTGAGGATAGTTTTCTCTGAAAGCCTGATGCAACAAGTTATTGAACTGGCACACAAAGGACATTGTGGCATTGCCGCAACTAAAGAGCCATCAGGGATCGAGTGTGGTTCCCGCGCCTTGATGAATGAGTTAAAAGGAAACCGAAAGCTGGTGATCTGTGCAACTGTCTTTCTCCCAAAATGGCTCAGCACTCGCTGAATATGTCTGATCTCCCTAAGCAGGACTAGTAGAGGATTGCGGTTGACTTCTTTGGACCCCTCAATAATGGACATCATCTCATGGTAGTTGTCGACGAGTACTCACGTTTTCCTCTAGTGGAAGACTTATCATCAACCACACATGACAAAGTCATTGAGAGGCTGGATGACATTTTCGCAGCACTGGGTGTTCCTTCCATTTTCAAACCTGACAACGGCCCACCTTTCAATAACAGAGAGTTCAAAGACTTCCTTAATCATTTGAGCATCAAACATCAGAAAAGTACACCTCTCTGGCCACAGACAAATGGTGCTGTTGAACGATTTATGAGTACTTTGCAAAGGGCTGTTCAGCGTGCTGCGCTCAAAGGAATCAACCTCAAGTCAGCTTTACGCCCAGCCCTCTGTGCCCACCATTCCACAACAGGAGAAATTCCTGCTACCTTGCTGTTCGGGAGAGTTCTTGGCATGAAGATACCACAATGTACCACCAGTCGGTCATAGAGCCTGACAAGATTCATGTCACTGACACCTCTCACAAATGCAAAATGAAGGCTTATGCTGATGCGCTCGAGACACGGTCTTCAAAAAAGGAGACTGAGTTCTTGTCAAGCAAAAGTAGACATGCAAGACTGATGCTCCGTTTGATGCTGAACTACTAAGAGTTGTGGCAAGTAAAGGACTTATGGTAACTGACAACGACCTGGAAAATCCATAACCAGAGACTTGTCACACTTTAAGCATTTGCCTCGATGTTCATCGGCTCCAGATCTCTTAAGTGAGGAAAGTCCACCTGAGTGCCCAAGTCAAGCATCTGACTCTTCTTCAGTGATGCCAGATGAAGCCCCCCTCCTCGTCCTCATACAACTAGATCTGGAAGACTGGTGAGAGCACCTCGACGACGCATCAAGGAGTTATAATGTGTATATATTTATTCATGATTTTTATTTAACAAAGGGGGCGATGTTGTGTTCTGTGTTAGTGTGTGCGATACCTCTAGTGGTTCTCGACAGGCTCATTACAAATATTATGTAATCTGTTGGGTGTGACTGGGTGGGGTTAATAAAGATTGTGATGCAGTGCTTTCAGTTAACAGTTGCACGCTGAAGAATAAAGACATGCAAACCAGAGCTTCTTGTGTGGCGGGATCTGCTACATGCTCCCAGGCTGGGGAGGACTCTACAGATACCATGGAAAGAAGACTTGTTTAGCTCTCTGCCCCTCTCTCTGTGTCACGACACAGGAATCTCCCCTGCCTTACACTTCAATTGAAGAATTTAAACTCTTGGAATTCACATCCTAAAACAGTGGGGGAACAGTTTTTTCTTAAATTTAAAAAGTATGGGAAAGTCATGCCCTTCAGATCCCACCCACTTAGACAACTGATTTTAACCTAGATATTACAACCATTTCATATATGGGAAGGAGTTTTTTGACTGGCACGGGGTCTCTCTTCACTAATTTCTCTAATTCAGTCTAAGAGTTCTGAGAGGATGTATGCATTCCACAAAATAATGTTGTTTTTAAAAGAAAGCAAAGCTTTTTTGATAATTCAATAATTCCCTATTAACAGCTTGTCTGTTATACATGATTATGGTTTTGTAAAAACAGAGACTTTGTTCCCTGTCCTTAAAAACCAGTCGGGGAAATGTTTCCTTCAGACACTAGCCCTTCTCCCTGAGGTAATTAGAACTTGAAATAGTAATGCCTACAGTCCTTCCAATGTGGTAGATATACGAAATATCACAGAGAGTCTGTCACCGACTGCGTGCATTCCTTGGCAGAGAACTAGAACTTCTGCTTTCCTAACAATTGCAGCACTTTCAGTGCCCACAACTTGGTGGGGCTGTCTAAAGTGATTAGATAACTCTCCTTTTTTACTCTAAATTGAGTTCCCCCGAGTTGTATTTTTGAAGTTATAATTAAACCAGCATATCTCAATTTGAATTTAATCATTCAGTTAAAGCTACATTAAAGTGCTCTAAAATGAGATCGTTCATGTATTTGAAACATTTGATCATATCACCTGATGGTCTCTATGGTAATACAAAGTAAAATGTAGAGTTTGATGAGGGTAAACAGGTTCAAATCTGTTTGAAATATTAATCACTTCTATGTGAGCCTGAAATATCAGTGTTAAGTCACCTTTCATCCCTGTGCAAAGGCAACCAACTTTCCAGAATAATTTATAGCTATGTGGGATATATCTGTAGAAATAAATCTAGCAATAGCTTTCTTCTTTGTCTAGGTAATAAATTAATATCAAGCTGTGTGTCGCAAAGGAACAACACATCGTACAGGAGGTTGAAGGTATGTAACATTATTAAACATGCACACGAGTCAGAGGCTTGCATCACAATGACTCTCCCAATTCCCGCCTCTGAATTCTACAAACCCAAACATGGCAACACAACCATAGGATGAGGGGGGAGTAGGATGGATGAATACTGGCCATAAAAAGAATGTGATACAAAACATTTTCTTTTCTTGTCAGCAAAAGAGAATAAGGAAATATATCAACAATCTTGAAGGATTCAACATGAAGGAATCCTTCTATTGTGTCGGTTCTTCAAACAGTCAGCAACAGATCCGTGTTCCATGGGAACGCTTTTCCGATCCATTAGATCTAAGTGGGTCAGAGGATGCGGTACAATCTACTTCGAGTTGAGTGTGTGAAGGATCTCTCTTTGGTGTAGAGTGACCATCCAAATGGTCAGAGGATAAACCAAACCATGACAGCTGGAAGCATCCTCATTCACCATATCAGAGTCAGTGGGTATCAAATAGGGGTGGGGAAATTTGAGTAATTTGCTTTCCTGTAATTATACCAAATTTCAGCAAAATTACTCGAAATTGCACATAATTAAGCAAAAAGCAAAAACATCATTTAGAGCTGTATTTTAGCGGGAAATCTGTCTCACGCACATTTTTGATTAAAACACGCATTCCTCGCTAGAACATAATAAAGAACACAAAAGCACCATGAACAACAGCTGCTCCTGTTCTGTTGTTCTTATGCATTTGCTGTAAATTTTTACCCTGAGCAGAGTATTTGTGGTAAATTCTTCCTCCAACTGGCATGTAATTAAGCAAGTTGCATTATGATTGAAGTTTTGGGAATTTCACACAACAAGCGTACCTTGAAATTCCCAAAATTATGTGAATTATGCCGGCATAATTAAATTTTCGCCCAGGCCTAGATTATCACATCCCTCAAACATTTAGATAAGCTCTATAAATTCCAGCTTTTACCATCTAAATGTTAACGCTTCTTTTGTTAACCTTAACCACCCCGACTTCTGCCTTTTTCAACATGTTTAAGAATCCAGATCCTGATCAAATCTCCATCCTAAGCATCAGAACCAGTTGATTTATGTATGGTACCAAAAAGTTTTTGTGAATTCAGGTTGCTGGTGTAGCACTTTAGCCTGTGATGGTGTATGACCTTAGCACGTAGCTCTTTTAGGTCAACAACAGTGCCACATTGTTCAGCTCTGGTAAACTTGAGCTTGAGCCACGAGGGACAGAAGTGGTTGCCTTCCTTTTAATAGCTGAAAAGGTGACACAACTGTCAACTGTCAAGGAATTAGGAGAAATTCAGTACACCCATAATCGGCCTCTGATGGCTAGCACAACTGGAATTGTTTCTACAAGGCTAAGTGAATGCATTCCTTCAGATACTTATTGAAACATTCTACTTGCCCTGTCCATTCAGTCACTGATCCCTCATTGTTGCAAAAATATTGAAATATCTCCTCATCTATATCGAAATTAAATGCAAGGACACACTGCGAATATTGCATGTTTTTGACAAAGCCACCCAAGTGCCCACAATTTTGTTCATTTTCTTGTTAAATTATTTTTTTTTTGGAATTTTTTTAATTCGCTACGATGTTGCGATGATTGCGATCACGTCACGAAGTCGGAAAACAAAAGCAAACATTCAAGGACCACCACCACATTCAAACATTTTAACTTAAAAAAACTTATTCTAACTATTACAATACACACATTACTAACTTAAAGAACATGTTCGTACACATATTTTTGTAGTAACTTTTTTAATAACTGTGTTTGAACCCTACTTCCCGTCTTTGCGATTACGCAGAGTGTCGCAATGACTTCGGTAACCGCGACAAATGCGCCTTTTTAAGAGGAGTAAAACATATATATATGCATACATTTTACAGTATTTTAGACACTAGGGGTTTATTACTGCACTGTGTAAACCAATTTGCCATGTTCGCAAGTATTCTGAGTATCGTGAAGACGTCGGTAACCGCGATGATCGCACCTTTTTTTATAAAGTATAAAACACATATATGCATACATTATACGCTAGGGGTTTATTAGTGCATTGTTTAAAATCTTATATTTCAAGGTAGTTTGTATAACATTCATCTTTAAAATCAATCCTCAATGTTTGGGGTGATGCCAGGTGTTGCAAATACATTGATACCCGCAACGGTACATGGGGGGCCACACTGACGGTTGCGGCGACGTTGCGAATATTGCAAACAATTAAAATATTCAAAATTGGACACATAACTTGTGTCACTAATACCCCCATTTGTCAAACATGGGGTCAGAGTACCTCTACCCTGACCACTTATGTCACTTTCCCCAAAAACTTTCAGTCCCGGGAACCGTTTCCGATACATAAAATGGCTCGCGGAACTTTCTGTTCTGGTTGCGTCTAGCCAATCACAGCATTCCCGCTGGTGCGCGTTTGTGATGTACCTCGAACACGTCATGATGTATCCGCAAGCACTGCAAAACTGCCTCAACTTTCTGTTAAGATTGCGTCCAGCCAATCAGAGCATCCTGTTGGCATGTGCTTTTGTGGTTTACTACGAACTCCTCGCAATTTAACCGCGATCACCATGAAAACGTCGCAAAATATCCGCGACCAGAGATATCACTATATTGTTTGGAATTAATTTCTCAAGAACTACTGAACGGATTTGCACAAAATAACAAAAAGCACAATCTGCGTAACAACATCTACCTTTCGACCAAATTTGGTGTAATTCCCCAAACTTTCCATGACACACAGAACCTACTTTGATATTTTTGTGGAAAATGTAATGAAGATTGGTCAAACGACGCCAAAGTTATAGGCAAGTCCAAAAATACTTTTCCTATGGAAATGAGGTACTAACTATAACTACCTACTGGAGACAGCCAGTAGGTAGTTATTTTGTCATCAATGATGTCATTTGGAATGTCATCAGTGATGTCACTGACCATGTCATGAGTGATGTAATATGTGAGTTTATGAGCAGTTCATTGTGGGGGCACAAGTTATAGTTAGCTCAGCTAACTATAACTGCTGAATTTCATGGATTTTGTATGAGTGAAACCTGACCCTAACTATAACGTTCCTGTAACCTTTGTTTTTTTCCAGTGAATTTCTAAGTATTTTTTTAATTCCATTTCCTAACTATAACTTCCCTGTAACCTTTGGTTTTTCAGTGAAAAACAATATATATATATATATATATATATATATATATATATATATATATATATATATATATATATATATATATATATAAATATACTACCTGGCAGTCACCAGTAGGTAGTTATAGTTAGGACCTAGTTTCCATAGGAAGAGCATTGCCAATATCTTTGGCGCCGTTTGACGAATCTTCGCAAAATTTTCAAAACTAATGGGGCGCTCCGGTCAGCTCCTGTCTTGAAAGTTTTGGTGTGATTCGTCGAGTGGGGGCCCGAGAAAAAAGGGGGGTCCCAAAACGCGTTTTCTCCATGTTAATTTACATGGGAAACTTTAGACAAAGCTACAGCTTGAACTGCTGAACGGAATTACACCAAATTTGGCAAAAAGGTAGCTCTTGGTTCAGAAAGTGTTATTTTTCAAAATGGTGTAAATCTGTTCAGTAATTCCTGAAATATTCATATTTAAAAATCTTTATATATCTGGTGACCGTGGTGGATTTGCGAACCCGCCCGAGCACAAGCTTGATTCTAATTGGCTGCCAACACTTCAAACCAGAAAGTGTTGGCAGCCATCTTGTGACTCGGTTGAAACAAGTCACAAGAAAAAACGTAAAAAAACAAGATAAGAGGGCAGGGTAGAAACCCCCTGACCCCCTAGGCCTGCTCAGGGGGTCCCACAGGGACCCCCAGGCCCAGAAAAAGCATTTTTTTCAAAAACAAATTGGCCGAATTTGCACTGGGTGCACGAACCTGGCCGAGAACATTTTTAAAAAATGAAGCCCGGACTTCCATGCTTCGTTATCCTTGAGCCCCTGGGTGGGCCAGGTCCCGGGGGCAATATGCAATTATGTAGCAGGGGCCAGGGGGGCCCCCGCAGACCTGAGGACCACCACCTCCTGGGGCTGCATGGTGGGTCTCCAACCCCCCTACGCTGCCCCAGAGACCGCCACCTCCCTGGGGCTTTAATATATTTGAGGTGGGGGGCCTCATGGGGCCACCCAAGCCCCGGGGACTACCACCTCCCCTGGGATTTCTTCTTTAATGAGGGGGGTCTCACAGACCCCCCCAAGCCCCGACGACCACCACCTCCCCGGAGCTCTGTACTTGTTGGGAGGGCAGCTGCTTGGCCCCCCTCCGGGAGCCCTCGATGGCCCTGGGGACCGCCACCCCCCAGGGCCGGCTCCTGAAATGTCCCGGGGCACCTACCCCCGGGACATTGCCGTTTGCAATGACAGGGAGGGAGCCGTGCGGCTCCCGCCCTGTCATTGCAAACACTGCTTTGCTTGTTGGAAGCGAGAGCAGGAAACCTGCTCTCGCTTCCAACAAGCAAAGCAGAATTGCTTTTGGGCAATGGGAGCTGCATGTTAGCAGCTCCCCTTGCCCAAAAGCAATGCTTGCTCCCACAGGAGGTGGGGAACTGGCTGGGACCGTGGGGGCATTGGGGCTACCCCCATGGTCCCCCACTTGAGGGCCGGCCCCGGGGGATGGGGTCTCTGGGGCCAGAAGTGGCCCGGGAGGGGGGCCACTTGGCCCCCTCTCTTTCAATTTTTTTTTTTTTTAAACGGAAGGCCGGCCCTGGGGGATGGGGTCCCCGGGGCCATAATTGGCCTTAGGAGGGGGGCCACGTGCCCCACTCCTAAAACAAAACCAGGCTGGCCAGGCCCCAGAGGGTGGGGTCCCCGGGGCCAGAAGTGGCCAAGGGAAGGGGGACCACGCAGCCCCCCTCCTGTACTATTTTTTTTTTTTTAAACGAGGCAATGCCCTGGGGGATGGTGTCCCCGGGGCAATTAGAGGCCTCAGGAGGGCGGCCTTGCGGCCTCCCTCCAAAATAAAAAGAAAAGAAAATGCTGGCCAGGCCCCGGGGGATGGGGTCCCCGGGGCCAATAGCGGCCCAGGGAAGGGAGGCCACGATGCCCCCTTCCCATTTTTTTTTGTTTGTTTAAATGCTGAGGCCCTGGGGGATGGGGTCCCCAGGGCCCAAAAAATACTAAAAGAAGGGGGGCCACACAGCCCCCTTCTAAAAATATTCAAAAAAAGAAAAAGCCGGCATCTCGCCGGAGGCCCCGCCCCCTCCCTGCACCACTCTGCAAACACGCTCACTGGCATGTTCTAAGTTAGGGGATTAAGTCCCCTTCATTCCTGGATGTCCCTGGGGGCCAAGTAGCCCACCAAGCACCTCCAGTAAGACCCACACAGTGGGATTGCTGAGAGGTGGTCTGAGGCCATGCCCCCTTTTACACCACTCTGCAAACTCACCTCTTGGCACACTGCTGGTGGGGCGATGAGGTCCTCTTGTGTCCTGAGGACCTCATGACACAAGTGAACTTCATCCCTCAAGCAGCAGTGCGCCAGGCGGCGCGTCTGCAGAGTGGTGTAAAAAGGGGCCGTGGCCTCGGACCACTCTCAGCAATCCAGGTGTGGGGCACACTGGGGGTACCTGGTGGGCTAGTTGGCCCCCAGGGACCCTCAGGAGGAAAGGGGACTTCATCCCCCAACAAAGAGCGTGCCAGGAGGTGTGTTTGCAGAGTGGTGGAGAAAGGGGGCGTGGCCTGTGTCCATCTCTCAGCAATCCCACTGTGTGGGGCTTACTGGAGGTAAGAGGTAGACTAGTTGGACCCAAAGTACCCCCAGCAGCGAAGGTGACTTCAATGCTCATCCAAGAGCGCTCCAGGGAGCGCATTTGCAGAGTGGTGGGCAAAGGGGTGTGGCCTGCTATGAGAACTTAGCAATCCTGCTGTGTGGGACTTACTGGAGGTAATAGGAGGGGTAGTTGGCCCCAAGGATGTACTTGGGGGCCAACTACCCCTCTTGTTACCTCCAGTAAGTCCCACACAGTAGTATTGCTAAGACATCTTCGGAGACCACCCCCCCTTTCTCCACCACTCTGCAAACGCACCTCCTGGCAGACTACGGGATGAAGACCACTGTACTCCTGAGGGACTTTGGGGGCCAAGAAGCCCTCTTGGTACCGCCTGTAAGTCCTACGCAGTGGAATTCCTGAGCGCTGGTCAGAGGCCCAGCACCCTTTCTCCATAACTCTGCAAACACGACTACTAGTTAAAGAAGCATTTGCAATGTAATAGGTTTCGCATTTGCGAGAGTTAGAGCTATTAGCGTTGTAAATGTAAAAGTTTTTTACTAATGTTTTTTGGTGTAGAGTGGATGTACGTTGTGCGTAGTGGAATTATGTGGTATGTTGTGCAGTGAAATTATGTGAATAGAAAGTATGTGGTATTTAGTGTATAGGAATTGTGTGGAGTGGGATTATATGTTTTGGAGAGTAATTATGTGGTATTGTAGTCTGTGTTGTGGAGTGGTAACCTCAGGTTTAGTCTTTCTCGTTTCCATAGAAGCTAAACTAGAAACTCAATGAGACACAAAAAAAGAAGGAACCACTGATGAGCACTTCTGGACCTAGTCGGAGGTATGAGCAGGGCCACTGGAATTATGTGACTGTTCGGCTGCACCAATTTTCACATAATTAAACATTTTCCGCATTTGCCAAATATTCCATCATCTACTGCCTAATCTGCAGATTAGAACAAAAAAAGCCTTGTTTCTAGCTCAAACGGCTCAAATGTTCCCAAAAATGTAGCGTCACGTGTTACAGCATGGTGGAAGGCCCTTTGCAAAGCTGGAATGGTCATGTGTTACTTATTGCAAAAAGTGGGTGTTAAACTGGTACTAATGGTGCACAAACCTCTCTTCTTTCTGTGCCTCTTTTGCCTCTTTCTGCATTTCTCTTGCTTCTTTCTGCACCTTTCTTCCTCTTTCTGCACCTCACTGTCTTCTTTCTGCACTTCACTTGCCTCTTTCTGCACTTCTCTTGCCCCTTTCTGCACCTCTCTTTCCTCTTTCTGCATCTCACTTGCCTCTTTCTGCACCTCACTTGCCTCTTTCTGCACTTCTCTTGCTTCTTTCTACACCTCTCTTGCCTATTTCTGCTCCACTCTTGCCTCTTTGTGCATTTCTCTTGCCTGTTTCTGCAGTTCCCTTGCCTCTTTCTGTACCTCTCTTGCCTCTTTCTGCACCTCACTTGCCTCTTTCTGCACCTCACTCTCTTCCTTCTGCACCTCTCTTGCCTCTTTCTGCACTTCTCTTGCCTCTTTCTGCACTTCTCGAGCCTCTTTCTGTACCTCTCTTGCCTCTTTCTACACATCAAGTGCCTCTTTCTGCACTTCTCTTGCCTCTTTATACACTTATCTTGCCTCTTTCTATACCTCTCTTGCCTCTTTCTGCACCGCACTTGCCTCTTTCTGCTCTTCTCTTGCATCTTTCTGAACCTCACTCCGTTCTTTCTGCACCTCTCTTGCCTCTTTCTGCACCTCACTTGCTTCTTTCTGCATCTCTCTTGCCTCTTTTTATGGACATCTCTTGCCTCTTTCTGCACCCTTCTTGGCTCTTTCAGCACCTCTGTTGCTTCTTTCTGCACTTCTCTTCCTTCTTTCTGCACCCCTCTTGCCTCTTTCTATACCCCTCTTGCCTCTTTGTGCACATCTCTTACCTCTTTCTGCACCCCTCTTACCTCTTTCTGCACCTCTGTTGGTTCTTTCTGCACTGCTCTTGCTTCTTTCTGCACCTTACATCCCTCTTGCATCTTTCTGTACCCCTCTTCCCTCTTTCTGCACATCTCTTGCCTCTGTCTGCACACCTGTTCCCTCTTTCTACACCCCTTTTGCCTGTTTCTGCAACTCTCTTGCCTCTTTCTGCAGTTCTCTTGCCTCCTTCTGCACCTCACTTGCCTCTTTCTGCACTTCTATTGCCTGTTTCTGCACCTCTCTTGCTTCTTTCTACACCCTGGTTGTCTCTTTCTGCACCCCTGTTGTCTCTTTCTGCACTCGTTTTCCCTCTTTCTGCACCTCTCTTGCTTCTTTCTGCACTTCTCTTACTTCTTTCTGCACCTCTCTTGCTTCTTTCTGCACCCTTCTTCCCTTTTTTGCATCCCTCGTGCCTCTTTCTGCTGTTCTCTTGCCATTTTCTGCACCTCTCTTGCCTCTTTCTGCACTTCTCTTGCTTGTTTCTGCACCTCTCTTGCGTCTTTCTGCACCTCTGTTGCCTCTTTCTGCACCTCACTTGCTTCTTTCTGCACCCCTCTTGCCTCTTTTTGCACCCCTTTTTTCTCTTTCTGTACCTCTCTTGCGTCTTTCTGCACCCTTGTTCCCTCTTTCTGCACCTTTCCTGCCTGTTTCTGCACCTCTCTTACCTCTTTCTGTACCTCTGTTGCTTCTTTCTGCACTTCTCTTTCTCTTTCTGCACCCTTCGCACCTCTTTCAGCACCTCTGTTGCTTCTTTCTGCACCGCTCTTCTTTCTTTCTGCACCCCTCCTGCCTCTTTCGGTACTTGTCTTGCTCCTTTGTGCACCTCTCCTACTTTTTTCTGCACGCCTCTTGCCTTTTTTTGCACCTCCGTTGGTACTTTCTGCACTGCTCTTGCTTCTTTCTGCACCTTACTTGCCTCTTTCAAAACTTCTCTTACTTCTTTCCATACCTCTGTTGCCTCTTTCAGGAATTCTCTTGCCTCTTTCTGCACTTCTCTTCCTTCTTTCTGTACCCCTCCTGCCTCTTTCTATACCTTTCTTGCCTCTTTATGCACCTCCCCTACCTCTTTCTGTACCCCCTCTTGCCTCTTTTTGCACCTCTGTTAGTTGTTTCTGCACTTCTCTTGCTTCTTTCTGCACCTCACTTGCCTCTTTCTGCACTTCACTTGCTTCTTTCTGCACCCCTCTTGCCTCTTTTTGCACCTCTGTTGGTTGTTTCTGCACTTCTCTTGCCTCTTTCTGCAGTTCTCTTGCCTCCTTCTGCACCTCACTTGCCTCTTTCTGCACTTCTATTGCCTCTTTCTACACCTCTCTTGCTTCTTTCTGTACCCCTGTTGTCTCTTTCTGCACCCCTGTTGTCTCTTTCTGCAATCGTCTTACCTCTTTCTGCACCTCTCTTACTCCTTTCTGCACTTCTCTTGCTTCTTTCTACACCTCTCTTGCTTCTTTCTGTACCCTTCTTCCCTTTTTTGCATCCCTCTTGCCTCTTTCTGCTGTTCTCTTGCCATTTTCTGTACCTCTCTTGCCTTTTTCTGCACCTCTGTTCATTCTTTCTGCACTGCTCTTGCTTCTTTCTGCACCTCACTTGCCTCTTTCTGCACTTCTCTTGCTCCTTTCTAAACCTCTGTTGCTTCTTTCAGCAATTCTCTTGCCTCTTTCTGCACTTTTCTTGCTTGTTTCTGCACTTCTCTTGCGTCTTTCTGCACCTCTGTTGCCTCTTTCTGCACTTCACTTGCTTCTTTCTTCACCACTCTTGCCTCTTTCTGCATCCCTCTTCCCTTTTTCGGCACCTCTCTTGCCTCTTTTTGCACCCTTGTTCCCTCTTTCTGCACCTTTCCTGCCGTTTTCTGTACCTCTCTTGCCTCTTTCTGTACCTCTGTTGCTTCTTTCTGTACTTCTCTTGCTCTTTCTGCACCTCTGTTGCTTCTTTCAGGAATTCTTTTGCCTCTTTCTGCACTTCTCTTCATTCTTTCTGTACCCCTCCTGCCTCTATCTGTACTTGTCTTGCCTCTTTGTGCACATCTCCTACTTTTTTATGCACCCCCGTGCCTCTTTTTGCACCTCTGTTGGTTCTTTCTGCACTGCTCTTGCTTCTTTATGCACCTCTTTTGCAAATTTCTGCATCCCTCTTGCCTCTTTATGTACCCCTCTTCCCTCTTTCTGTACCTCTCTTGCCTCTGTCTGCACACCTATTCCCTCTTTCTGCACCCCTTTTGCCTGTTTCTGCAACTCTCTTGCCTCTTTCTGCAGTTCTCTTGCCTACTTCTGCACCTCACTTGCCTCTTTCTGCACTTCTATTGCCTCTTTCTGCACCTCTCTTGCTTCTTTCTACACCCTGGTTGTCTCTTTCTGCACCCCTGTTGTCTCTTTCTGCACTCGTTTTCCCTCTTTCTACACCTCTCTTGCTTCTTTCTGCACTTCTCTTACTTCTTTCTGCACCTCTCTTGCTTCTTTCTGCACCCTTCTTCCCTTTTTTGCATCCCTCTTGCCTCTTTCTGCTGTTCTCTTGCCATTTTCTGCACCTCTCTTGCCTCTTTCTGCACTTCTCTTGCTTGTTTCTGCACCTCTCTTGCGTCTTTCTGCACCTCTGTTGCCTCTTTCTGCACCTCACTTGCTTCTTTCTGCACCCCTCTTGCCTTTTTGCACCCCTTTTTTCTCTTTCTGTACCTCTCTTGCGTCTTTCTGCACCCCTGTTCCCTCTTTCTGCACCTTTCCTGCCTGTTTCTGCACCTCTCTTACCTCTTTCTGTACCTCTGTTGCTTCTTTCTGCACTTCTCTTTCTCTTTCTGCACCCTTCGCACCTCTTTCAGCACCTCTGTTGCTTCTTTATGCACCTCTCTTCTTTCTTTCTGCACCCCTCCTGCCTCTTTCGGTACTTGTCTTGCTCCTTTGTGCACCTCTCCTACTTTTTTCTGCACGCCTCTTGCCTTTTTTTGCACCTCCGTTGGTACTTTCTGCACTGCTCTTGCTTCTTTCTGCACCTTACTTGCCTCTTTCAAAACTTCTCTTGCTTTTTTCCATACCTCTGTTGCTTCTTTCAGGAATTCTCTTGCCTCTTTCTGCACTTCTCTTCCTTCTTTCTGTACCCCTCCTGCCTCTTTCTATACCTTTCTTGCCTCTTTATGCACCTCCCCTACCTCTTTCTGTACCCCTCTTGCCTCTTTTTGCACCTCTGTTAGTTGTTTCTGCACTTCTCTTGCTTCTTTCTGCACCTCACTTGCCTCTTTCTGCACTTCACTTGCTTCTTTCTGCACCCCTCTTGCCTCTTTTTGCACCTCTGTTGGTTGTTTCTGCACTTCTCTTGCCTCTTTCTGCAGTTCACTTGCCTCCTTCTGCACCTCACTTGCATCTTTCTGCACTTCTATTGCCTCTTTCTACACCTCTCTTGCTTCTTTCTGTACCCCTGTTGTCTCTTTCTGCACCCCTGTTGTCTCTTTCTGCAATCGTCTTCCCTCTTTCTGCACCTCTCTTACTCCTTTCTGCACTTCTCTTGCTTCTTTCTACACCTCTCTTGCTTCTTTCTGTACCCTTCTTCCCTTTTTTGCATCCCTCTTGCCTCTTTCTGCTGTTCTCTTGCCATTTTCTGTACCTCTCTTGCCTTTTTCTGCACCTCTGTTCATTCTTTCTGCACTGCTCTTGCTTCTTTCTGCACCTCACTTGCCTCTTTCTGCACTTCTCTTGCTCCTTTCTAAACCTCTGTTGCTTCTTTCAGCAATTCTCTTGCCTCTTTCTGCACTTTTCTTGCTTGTTTCTGCACTTCTATTGCGTCTTTCTGCACCTCTGTTGCCTCTTTCTGCACTTCACTTGATTCTTTCTTCACCCCTCCTGCCTCTTTCTGCACCCCTGTTCCCTTTTTCGGCACCTCTCTTGCCTCTTTTTGCACCCTTGTTCCCTCTTTCTGCACCTTTCCTGCCTGTTTCTGTACCTCTCTTGCCTCTTTCTGTACCTCTGTTGCTTCTTTCTGTACTTCTCTTGCTCTTTCTGCACCTCTGTTGCTTCTTTCAGGAATTCTTTTGCCTCTTTCTGCACTTCTCTTCATTCTTTCTGTACCCCTCCTGCCTCTATCTGTACTTGTCTTGCTTCTTTGTGCACATCTCCTACTTTTTTATGCACCCCCTTGCCTCTTTTTGCACCTCTGTTGGTTCTTTCTGCACTGCTCTTGCTTCTTTATGCACCTCTTTTGCAAATTTCTGCATCCCTCTTGCCTCTTTATGTACCCCTCTTCCCTCTTTCTGTACCTCTCTTGCCTCTGTCGGCACACCTGTTCCCTCTTTCTGCACCCCTTTTGCCTGTTTCTGCAACTCTCTTGCCTCTTTCTGCAGTTCTCTTGCCTCCTTCTGCACCTCACTTGCCTCTTTTTGCCCTTCTATTGCCTGTTTCTGCACCTCTCTCGCTTCTTTCTGCACCCCTGTTGTCTCTTTCTGCACCCCTGTTGTCTCTTTCTGCACTCGTCTTCCTTCTTTCTGTACCTCACTTGCTTCTTTCTGCACCCCTCTTGCCTCTTTTTGCACCCCTTTTTTCTCTTTCTGCACCTCTCTTGCATCTTTCTGCACCCCTGTTCCCTCTTTCTGCACCTTTCCTGCCTGTTTCTGCACCTCTCTTGCCTCTTTCTGTACCTCTGTTGCCTCTTTCTGCACTTCTTTTCCTTCTTTCTGCACCACTCTTGCCTCTTTCTGTACCCCTCTTGCCTCTTTGTGTACCTCTCCTACCTCTTTCTGCACCCCTCTTGCCTCTTTCTGCACCTCTGTTGGTTCTTTCTGCACTGCTCTTGCTTCTTTCTGCACCTCTTTTGCAAATGTCTGCATCCCTCTTGCCTCTTTATGTATCCCTCTTCCCTCTTTCTGCACCTCTCTTGCCTCTGTATGCACACCTGTTCCCTCTTTCTGCACCCCTATTGCCTGTTTCTGCAACTCTCTTGCCTCTTTCTGCAGTTCTCTTGCCTCCCTCTGCACTTCTAGAGCCTCTTTCTGTACCTCTCTTGCTTCTTTCTGCACCTCAAGTACCTCTTTCTGCACTTCTCCTGCCTCTTTCTACACTTATCTTGCCTCTTTCTATACCTCTCTTGCCTCTTTATGCACCTCACTTGTTACTTTCTGATCTTCTCTTTCCTCTTTCTGAACCTCACTCTCTTCTTTTTGCACCACTCTTGCCTCTTTCTGCATCTCTCTTGCCTCTTTCTGCACTTCTCTTGCCTTTTTCTGCACCCTTCTTGTCTCTTTCAGCACCTCTTTTTCTTCGTTCTGCACTTCTCTTCCTTCTTTCTGCACCCTCTTGCCTCTTTCTTACCCCTCTTGCCTCTTTGTGCACCTCTCCTACCTCTTTCTGCACCCCTCTTGCCTCTTTCTGCACCTCTTTTGCAAATTTCTGCATCCCTCTTGCCTCGTTATGTACCCCTCTTCCCTCTTTCTGCACCTATCTTGCCTCTGTATGCACACCTGTTCCCTCTTTTTGCACCCCTTTTGCCTGTTTCTGCAACTCTCTTGCCTCTTTCTGCAGTTCTCTTGCCTCCTTCTGCACCTCATTTGCCTCTTTCTGCACTTCTATTGCCTCTTTCTGCACCTCTCTTGCTTCTTTCTGCACCCCTGTTGTCTCTTTCTGTACCCCTGTTGTCTCTTTCTGCACTCGTCTTCCCTCTTTCTGCACCTCTCTTGCTTCTTTCTGCACTTCTCTTGCTTCTTTCTGCACCTCTCTTGCTTCTTTCTGCACCCTTCTTCCCTTTTTTGCATCCCTCTTGCCTCTTTCTGCTGTTCTCTTGCCATTTTCTGCACCTCTCTTGCCTCTTTCTGCACCTCTCTTGCTTCTTTCCACAGCTCTGTTGCTTCTTTCAGCAATTGTCTTGCCTCTTTCTGCACTTCTCTTGCTTGTTTCTGCACCTCTCTTGCTTCTTTCTGCACCTCTGTTGCCTCTTTCTGCACCTCACTTGCCTCTTTCTGCACCCCCATGCCTCTTTTTGTATCCCTTTTTTCTCTTTCTGCACCTCTCTTGCGTATTTCTGCACCCCTGTTCCCTCTTTCTGCACCTTTCCTGCATGTTTCTGCATCTCTCTTGCCTCTTTCTGTACCTCTGTTGCTTCTTTCTGCACTTCTCTTGCTCTTTCTGCACCCTTCACGCCTCTTTCAGCACCTCTGTTGCTTCTTCCTGCACTTCTCTTCCTTCTTTCTGCACCCCTCCTGCCTCTTTCTGTACTTGTCTTGCCTCTAAGTGCACCTCTCCTACTTTTTTCTGTACCACTCTTGCCTCTTTTTGCACCTCTATTGGTTCTTTCTGCACTTCTCTTGCTTCTTTCTGCACCTTACTTACCTCTTTCTGCACTTCTCTTGCTTCTTTCTGTACCTCTGTTGCTTCTTTCAGCAATTCTCTTGCATCTTTCTGCACTTCTGTTCCTTCTTTCTGCACCCCTCCTGCCTCTTTCTGTACCTTTTTTGCCTCTTTGTGCACCTCTTCTACCTCTTTCTGCACCCCTCTTTTTGCACCTCTGTTGGTTTCTACTGCACTTCTCTTGCTGTTTTCTGCACCTCTTTTGAAAATTTCTGCATCCCTCATGCCTCTTTCTGTACCCCTCTTCCCTATTTCTCCACCTGTCCTGCTTCTTTCTGCACTTCTCCTGCTTCTTTCTGCACTGCTCCTACTTCTTTCTGTACCTCTCTTACACATTTCTATATCCCTCTTACCTCTTTCTGCACCCCTGTTCCCTCTTTCTGTACCTTTCTTGCCTGTTTCTGTACCTCTCTTGCCTCTTTCGGCACCTCTGTTGCTTCGTTCTGCACTTCTCTTCCTTCTTTCTGCACCCTCTTGCCTCTTTCTTACCCCTCTTGCCTCTTTGTGCACCTCTCCTACCTCTTTCTGCACCCCTCTTGCCTCTTTCTGCACCTCTTTTGCAAATTTCTGCATCCCTCTTGCCTCGTTATGTACCCCTCTTCCCTCTTTCTGCACCTATCTTGCCTCTGTATGCACACCTGTTCCCTCTTTTTGCACCCCTTTTGCCTGTTTCTGCAACTCTCTTGCCTCTTTCTGCAGTTCTCTTGCCTCCTTCTGCACCTCATTTGCCTCTTTCTGCACTTCTATTGCCTGTTTCTGCACCTCTTTTGCTTCTTTCTGCACCCCTGTTGTCTCTTTCAGTACCCCTGTTGTCTCTTTCTGCATTCGTCTTACCTCTTTCTGCACCTCTCTTGCTTCTTTCTGCACTTCTCTTGCTTCTTTCTGCACCTCTCTTGCTTCTTTCTGCACCCTTCTTCCCTTTTTTGCATCCCTCTTGCCTCTTTCTGCTGTTCTCTTGCCATTTTCTGCACCTCTCTTGCCTCTTTCTGCACCTCTCTTGCTTCTTTCCACAGCTCTGTTGCTTCTTTCAGCAATTGTCTTGCCTCTTTCTGCACTTCTCTTGCTTGTTTCTGCACCTCTCTTGCTTCTTTCTGCACCTCTGTTGCCTCTTACTGCACCTCACTTGCCTCTTTCTGCACCCCCATGCCTCTTTTTGTATCCCTTTTTTCTCTTTCTGCACCTCTCTTGCGTATTTCTGCACCCCTGTTCCCTCTTTCTGCACATTTCCTGCCTGTTTCTGCATCTCTCTTGCCTCTTTCTGTACCTCTGTTGCTTCTTTCTGCACTTCTCTTGCTCTTTCTGCACCCTTCACGCCTCTTTCAGCACCTCTGTTGCTTCTTCCTGCACTTCTCTTCCTTCTTTCTGCACCCCTCCTGCCTCTTTCTGTACTTGTCTTGCCTCTAAGTGCACCTCTCCTACTTTTTTCTGTACCACTCTTGCCTCTTTTTGCACCTCTATTGGTTCTTTCTGCACTTCTCTTGCTTCTTTCTGCACCTTACTTACCTCTTTCTGCACTTCTCTTGCTTCTTTCTGTACCTCTGTTGCTTCTTTCAGCAATTCTCTTGCATCTTTCTGCATTTCTGTTCCTTCTTTCTGCACCCCTCCTGCCTCTTTCTGTACCTTTTTTGCCTCTTTGTGCACCTCTTCTACCTCTTTCTGCACCCCTCTTTTTGCACCTCTGTTGGTTCCTACTGCACTTCTCTTGCTGCTTTCTGCACCTCTTTTGCAAATTTCTGCATCCCTCATGCCTCTTTCTGTACCCCTCTTCCCTATTTATCCACCTGTCCTGCTTCTTTCTGCACTTCTCCTGCTTCTTTCTGCACTGCTCCTACTTCTTTCTGTACCTCTCTTACAAATTTCTATATCCCTCTTACCTCTTTCTGCACCCCTGTTCCCTCTTTCTGTACCTTTCTTGCCTGTTTCTGTACCTCTCTTGCCTCTTTCGGCACCTCTGTTGCTTCTTTCTGCACTTCTCTTGCCTCTTTCTCCACCCCTCTTGCCTCTTTCTGTACCCCTTTTGCCTCGTTGTGCACCTCTCCTGCCTCTTCCTGCACCTCTCTTGCCATTTTCTACAGTTCTCTTGCCTCTTTCTGCACCTCTTTTGCTTCTTTCTGCACTTTTCTTGCTTCTTTCTGTACCCCTCTTGCCTCTTTCTGCACCACGGCTGGTTCTTTCTGCACTGCTCTTGCTTCTTTCTGCACCTCTGACTTAGAGGTAATTTTAATCCCCCTGCCCTATTATGCACTAGGGCCTTACAGGGGAGGTCATGCCAATCACAGGAGTACTCCAACCCATAGTGTACCCTAGTGTATGTAGGTGTTTTCACTGTATTCTAAGTGTCTTTTAGCATAGCACTGGCTCCGGGCCTGGTTAGTCAGAGTCAGTTACCACCAGTACCAGTCAGCATAAAGTTGGGGGCACAGGATGACTTTGCAACAATGCCTCTTTGTGCACCTCTGTTGGTTCTTTCTGCATATCTCTTGCTTCTTTCTGCACCTTTCTTCGTCTTTCTGGATTTCTGTTGCCTCTTTCTGCATTTCTCTTGCTTCTATCTGCAGCTTTCTTCCTTTTTCTGCATATGTCCTACCTATGTAGGCATAGTTTGAAATTAGCATTTAAAAAACCTTTGAAATTCACTGAAAAAACCATCGGTTTCAGGGTTGTTATAGTTAGAAATTAGCATTTAAAAACCTTTGAAATTCACTGAAAAAACCATAGGTTTCAGGGTCGTTACAGTTAGAAATTAGCATTTGAAAAACCTTTGAAATTCACTGAAAAAAACATAGGTTTAAGGGTCGTTATAGTTAGAAATTAGCATTTAAAAAACCTTTGAAATTCACTGAAAAAAACATAGGTTAAGGGACGTTATAGTTAGTTGGACATTTCCCTCGTACAAAACCAGAGAAATTCGGCCGTTATTGTTAGTTGACCTAACTATAACTCGCGCCCCGCAATGCACTGCTGATGATGTCACATATTACATCACTCATGACATGGTTAGTGACATCACTGATGACATCTCAAATGACATCACTGATGACATCACTGATGACATCATCCAGTGACTGTGTGTTTCTGTAAAGTTTAAATATGTTTTATATATATATATATATATATATATATTCACTGAAAAAACCATAGGTTTTAGGGACAGTTATAGTTAGTTGGACATTTCACTCGTACAAAACCATAGAAATTCCCCCGTTATAGTTAGTTCAGCTAACTATAACTCGCGCCCCGCAATGCACTGCTGATGACGTCACATATTACATCACTCATGACATGGCGTCAGTGACATCACTGATGACATCTCAAATGACATCACTGATGACATCATCCAGTGACTGTGTGTTTCTGTAAAGTTTAAATATGTTTAATATATTTAGGGAAAGGCGCATTGAAGAATGAGTGGGTGTATAAGTGTCTGAATGGATGATTTAGTACGTGAGTGACTGACTCTACAAGTGAGTGATTAAATGTATCTTACTGAATGCATGGGTTAGTGACTAAACTGTGTGAATGTCTGTATCCGTCTGTCTGTTGGTTTGTAAGCGGCTGCATGGCTTTCTGAATAGCTACATGAGTGTCTACATGGGTTATTGATTGATTGTCTGAGTATCTGTATGGGTGCCTGAGTGTTTGTGTGGGTGGGGTGTGTGTGACTCTGTGCATAGATGTGTGAGTTGGTGATTCACTGGGTGCATGGTTTCAAGAGTGCATCTGTGATGGACTGTATGGGTGGGTGAGTGTGTGTATGGGTGTGTTAGTGATTGAATGTATATCTCAGTGGTACATGTGTGAGTAATTACATATGTGCAAGGCAGTATATATGTGTGTTGGAGTATATAAATGGCTATAAGTGAGAGTGTGTGATTGTGAGAGTGGCTGTATGGATGAGTGTGTACTTGTATCAGTGATTGTATAAGAGCGTAAGAATGTGCTAGTATTTGTATGAGTAAGTGAGCTGGTGTGTGTATAACTGTATAGGTGAGTAAATGGGTGTGTGATTAAGTTTTTTGCATGACTGACTAGGTGTGTGAGTACCTCTATGGATGAGTGGCGGTGTGTGAGTGTTTATATAGGTGTATGAGTGCATATGATAGTCCTGTACTGAGTGACTAAGTATGAGTGACTGTACGGGTGAGTGAGTGGATGTGTGTGTAGACCTAAGAATCAGTTAGTGGGTATGTAGTTTTTGGTGTTGGAGTGTCTATGGTTTTGAGAATGGCAGTCTGTAATTTAGAGTGGGTGTATCAAAAGTTATTAGGGTGTGAGAAGATGCATGAAATTATCACATGGATGATGTCATCAGTGATGTCATTTGAGATGTCATCAGTGATGTCATCAGTGATGTCACTGACCATGTCATGAGTGATGTAATATGTGACGTCATCAGCAGTGCATTGCGAGGCGCGAGTTATAGTTAGCTGAACTAACTATAACGGGGGAATTTCTATGGTTTTGTACGAGTGAAATGTCCAACTAACTATAACTGTCCCTAAAACCTATGGTTTTTTCAGTGAATTTCAAAGGTTTTTTAAATGCTAATTTCTAACTATAACGTGTCTGAAACCTATGGTTTTTTCAGTGAATTTCAAAGGTTTTTTAAATGCTAATTTCTAACTATAACGTGCCTGAAACCTATGATTTTTTAAGAGAATTTCAAAGGTTTTTTTAAATGCTAGTTTCTAACTATGCCTACAGAGGTAGGACATGTGAAGAAAGATGAAAAAATGCACAGAAAGAAGCAAAAGATGTGCAGAAAGAACCAACAGAGGAGCAGAAAGAGGCCTTGTTGCAAAATCATCCTGTGCCCACAACTTTTTCAGACGGGTACTGGTGGTAACTGACTCTGACTAACCAGAGCCAGTGCTATGCTAAAAAACACTTAGAATACAGTGAAAACACCTACATACACTAGGGAACACTATGCGTTGGGGTACCCCTGTGATTAGCATGACCTCCTCTGCAAGTCCCTAGTACATAATAGGGAAGGGGGATTAAAACTACCTCTTAAATCGCGCTACAGGGCGCGTTTGAACAGTGGTGAAGGGAGGGGGGCCTGAGGTGACATGTGTGCAAACGCACCCGTGGCGCGTTTTGAGTTGCGGGATTAAGTCCCCTTGAATTCTGAGGGTCCCTGGGGCCCAACTAGCCCCCAGGTACCTACAGTTAGGACCACAGAGCTGAGTTGCAGAGAGGCGTTCCGAGGCCACGCACCTTTTTTCACCTCTCTGCAACGCAACTCTGTTGTGCTTACTGAAGGTACCTGGTGGGCTAGTTGGCCCCAGGGTCCCTCAGGATTCAAAGGGAATTAATTCCCCAACTTAAAACGCACCACAGGGCGTGTTTGCGCACATGTCACCTGAGGCCCCGCCCCTCCCTTCACCACTGTGCAAACGCGCCCGTGGTGCGTTTTAAGTTGGGGGATTAGGTCACCCTGAATCCTGAGGGTCCCTGGGGCCCAACTAGCCCACTAGGTACTTCCAGTAAGCACCACAGGCCTGCGTTGCAACGCCTGTAACAAATGGTGCAGTTGTGTTTAGGTAGTGAAGAGGGTCGTGCTGGGGGTAGTGTTTTAGGGTTTAGGGTAGTGCAGTGGTGTTTGTGTAGTGTAGGGGGTCATGCTGGGGGTAGATTTAGGGTTTAGGGTAGTGCAGTGGTGTTTGGGTAGTGTAGGGAGTTGTGCTGGGGGGAGTGTTTTAGAGTTTAGGGTAGTGCAGTGGTGTTTGGGTAGGGTAGGGGTTGTGCTGGGGGTAGTGTTTTAGGGTAGTGCAGTGGTGTTTGGGTAGTGTAGGGGGTCGTCCTGGGGGTAGTGATTTAGGGTAGTGCAGTGGTGTTTGGGTAATGTAGGGGGTACTGCTGGGGGTACTGTTTTAGGGTTTAGGGTAGTGCAGTGGTGTTTGGGTAGTGTAGGGGTACTGCTGGGGGTAGTTTTTTAGGGTTTAGGGTAGTGCAGTGGTGTTTGGGTAGTGTAGTGGTTCGTGCTGGGGTAGTTTTTTAGGGTTTAGGTAGTGCAGTGGTGTTTGTGTAGTGTAGGGGTAGTGTTTTAGGGTTTAGGGTAGTGCAGTGGTGTTTGTGTAGTGTAGGAGGTCGTGTTTTAGGGTTTAGGGTAGTGCAGTGGTCTTTGGGTAGTGTAGGGAGTCATGCGGGGGTAGTGTTTTAGGGTTTAGGGTAGTGTAGGGGGTCATGCGGGGTAGTGTTTTAGGGATTAGGGTAGTGCATTGGTGTTTGGGTAGTGTAGGGGGTCATGCGGGGGTAGTGTTTTAGGGTTTAGGGCAGTGCAGTGGTGTTTGGGTAGTGTAGGGGGTCGTGCTGGGGGAGGTTTTAGGGTTTAGGGCAGTGCAGTGGTGTTCGGGTAGTAAAGGGGTCGTGCTGGGGGAGTGTTTTAGGGTTTAGGGCAGTGCAGTGGTGTTTGGGTAGTGTAGGGGGTCGTGCTGGGGGAGTGTTTGAGGGTTTAGGGCAGTGCAGTCGTGTTCGGGTAGTGTAGGGGGTTGTGCTGGGGGTAGTATTTTAGGGTTTAGGGTAGTGCAGTGGTGTTCGGGTAGTGTAGGGGGTCATGCTGGGGTAGTGTTCTAGGGTTTAGGGCAGTGCAGTGGTGTTTGGGCAGTATAGGGGGTAATGCTGGGGGTGGTGTTTTAGGGTTTAGGGCAGTGCAGTGGTGTTCGGGCAGTGTAGGGGGTCGTGCTGGGGGTGGTGTTTCAGGGTCTAGGGCAGTGCAGTGGTGTTCGGGCAGTGTAGGGGGTGGTGTTTCAGGGTTTAGGGCAGTGCAGTGGTGTTCGGGCAGTGTAGGGGGTCGTGCAGGGGGTGGTGTTTCAGGGTTTAGGGCAGTGGTGTTTGGGCAGTGTAGGGGGTCGTGCTGGGGGTGGTGTTTCAGGGTTTGGGGCAGTGCAGTGGAGTTTGAGCAGTAAAGGGGGTCGTGCTGGGGGTGGTGTTTCAGGGTTTAGGGCAGTGCAGTGGTGTTCGGGCAGTGTAGGGGGCGGTGCAGGGGGTGGTGTTTCAGGGTTTAGGGCAGTGCAGTGGTGTTCGGGCAGTGTAGGGGTGGTGCAGGGGGTGGTGTTTCAGGGTTTAGGGCAGTGCAGTGGTGTTCGGGCAGTGTAGGGGGTCATGCAGGGGGTGGTGTTTCAGGGTTTAGGGCAGTGCAGTGGTGTTCGGGCAGTGAAGGGGGTCATGCTGGGGCTGGTGTTTCAGGGTTTAGGGCAGAACAGTGGTGTTCAGGCAGTGTAGGGGGTCGTGCTGGGGCTGGTGTTTCAGGGTTTAGGGCAGTGCAGTGGTGTTCGGGCAGTGTAGGGGGTTGTGCTGGGGCTGGTGTTTCAGGGTTTAGGGCAGTGCAGTGGTGTTCGGGCAGTGTAGGTGGTCGTGCTGGGGCTGGTGTTTCAGAGTTTAGGGCAGTGCAGTGGTGTTCGGGCAGTGTAGGGGTCATGCTGGGGCTGGTGTTTCAGGGTTTAGGGCAGTGCAGTGGTGTTCGGGCAGTGTAGGGGGTCTTGCTGGGGCTGGTGTTCCAGAGTCTAGGGCAGTGCAGTGGTGTTCGGGCAGTGTAGGGGGTCTTGCTGGGGCTGGTGTTTCAGGGTTTAGGGCAGTGCAGTGGTGTTCGGGCAGTATAGGGGTCGTGCTGGGGGTGGTGTTTCAGGGTTTAGGGCAGTGCAGTGGTGTTCGGGCAGTGTAGGGGGTCGTACTGGGGCTAGTGTTTCAGGATTTAGGGCAGAGCAATGGTGTTCAGGCAGTGTAGGGGGTTTTGCTGGAGGTGGTGTTTCAGGGTTTAGGGCAGTGCAGTGGTGTTCGTGCAGTGTAGGGGGTGGTGTTTCAGGGTTTAGGGCAGTGGTGTTCAGGCAGTGTAGGGGGTCTTGCTGGGGTTGATGTTTCAGGGTTTAGGGCAGTGCAGTGGTGTTCGGGCAGTGTAGGGGGTCGTGCTGGGCGTGGTGTTTCAGGGTTTAGGGCAGTGCAGTGGTGTTCCGGCAGTGTAGGAGGTCGTGCAGGGGGTGGTGTTTCAGGGTTTAGGGCAGTGCAGTGGTGTTCGGGCAGTGTAGGGGGTCGTGCAGGGGGTGGTGTTTCAGGGTTTAGGGCAGTGCAGTGGTGTTCGGGCAGTGTAGGGGGTCGTGCAGGGGGTGGTGTTTCAGGGTTTAGGGCAGTGCAGTGGTGTTCGGCCAGTGTAGGTGGTCTTGCTGGGGGTGGTGTTTCAGGCTTTAGTGCAGTGGTGTTCGGGCAGTGTAGGGGGTCTTGCTGGGGGTGGTGTTTCAGGGTTTAGGGCAGTGCAGTGGTGTTCGGGCAGTGTAGGGGGTCTTGCTGGGGCTGGCGTTTCAGGGTTTAGGGCAGTGCAGTGGTGTTCTGGCAGTGTAGGGGGTCGTGCTGGGGCTGGCGTTTGAGGGTTTAGGGTAGTGCAGTGGTGTTCGGGCAGTGTAGGGGTCGTGCTGGGGCTGCTGTTTCAGGGTTTAGGGCAGTGCAGTGGTGTTTGGGCAGTGTACGGGGTTGTGCTGGGGCTGGTGTTTCAGGGTTTTGGGCAGTGCAGTGGTGTTCGGGCAGTGTAGGGGGTCGTGCTGGGGGTGGTGTTTCAGGGTTTAGGGCAGTGCAGTGGTGTTCGGGCAGTGTAGGGGGTCGTGCTGGGGCTGGTGTTTCATGGTTTAGGGCAGTGCAGTGGTGTTCGGTCAGTGTAGGGGGTCGTGATGGGGGTGGTGTTTCAGGGTTTAGGGCAGTGCAGTGGTGTTCGGGCAGTGTAGGGGGTCATGCTGGGGGTGGTGTTTCAGGGTTTAGGGCAGTGCAGTGGTGTTCGGGCAGTGTAGGGGGTCTTGCTGGGGGTGGTGTTTCAGGGTTTAGGGCAGTGGTGTTCGGGCTGTGTAGGGGGTCTTGCTAGGGGTGATGTTTCAGGGTTTAGGGCAGTGCAGTGGTGTTCGGGCAGTGTAGGGGGTCTTGCTGGGGGTAGTGTTTAGGGGTTTAGGGCAGTGCGGTGGTGTTCGTGGCAGTGTAGGGGGTCGTGCTGGGGGTGGTGTTTCAGGGTTTAGGGCAGTGCAGTAGTGTTCGGGCAGTGTAGGGGATCGTGCAGGGGGTGGTGTTTCAGGGTTTAGGGCAGTGCAGTGGTGTTCGGGCAGTGTAGGGGGTCGTGCTGGGGGTGGTGTTTCAGGGTTTAGGGCAGTGCAGTGGTGTTCGGGCAGTGTAGGGGGTCGTGCAGGGGTGGTGTTTCAGGGTTTAGGGCAGTGCAGTGGTGTTCGGGCAGTGTAGGGGTCATGCTGGGGCTGGTGTTTCAGGGTTTAGGGCAGTGCAGTGGTGTTCGGGCAGTGTAGGGGGTCTTGCTGGGGGTGGTGTTTCAGGGTTTAGGGCAGTGGTGTTCGGGCAGTGTAGGGGGTCTTGCTGGGGGTGATGTTTCAGGGTTTAGGGCAGTGCAGTGGTGTTCATGCAGTGTAGGGGTTCGTGCTGGGGATGGTGTTTCAGGGTTTAGGGCAGTGCAGTAGTGTTCGGGCAGTGTAGGGGGTCGTGCAGGGGGTGGTGTTTCAGGGTTTAGGGCAGTGCAGTGGTGTTCGGGCAGTGTACGGGTTGTGCTGGGGGTGGTGTTTCAGGGTTTAGGGCAGTGGCAGTGCAGTGGTGTTCGGGCAGTGTAGGGGGTTGTGCTGGGGGTGGTGTTTCAGGTTTTAGGGCAGTGGTGTTCGGGCAGTGTAGGGGGTCTTGCTGGGGGTGATGTTTCAGGGTTTAGGGCAGTGCAGTGGTGTTCGGGCAGTGTAGGAGGTCTTGCTGGGGGTAGTGTTTCAGGGTTTAGGGCAGTGCAGTGGTGTTCGGGCAGTGTAGGGGGCGTGCTGGGGGGTTTAGGGCAGTGCAGTGGTGTTCGGGCAGTGTAGGGGGTCATGCTAGGGTTGGTGTTTGAGGGTTTAGGGCAGTGCAGTGGTGTTCAGGCAGTGTAGGGGGTCATGAAGGGGCTGGTGTTTCAGGGTTTAGGGCAGTGCAGTGGTGTTCGGGCAGTGTAGGGGGTCGTGCTGGGGGTCGTGTTTTAGGGTTTAGGGTAGTGCAGTGGTGCTTGTGTAGTGTAGGGGGTCATGCTGGGGGTAGTGTTTTAGGGTTTAGGGTAGTGCAGTGGTGTTTGTGTAGTGTAGGGGTCCTGTTTTAGGGTAGTGCAGTGGTGTTTGGGTAGTGTAGGGGGTCGTGCTGGGGGTAGTGTTTTAGGATTTAGGTTAGTGCAGTGGTGTTTGGGTAGTGTAGGGGGTCGTGCTGGGGGTAGTGTTTTAGGATTTAGGTTAGTGCAGTGGTGTTCGGGCAGTGTAGGGGGTCGTGCTGGGGGTGGTGTTTCAGGGTTTAGGGCAGTGCAGTGGTGTTCGGGCAGTGTAGGGGGTCGTGCTGGGGCTGGTGTTTCATGGTTTAGGGCAGTGCAGTGGTGTTCGGTCAGTGTAGGGGGTCGTGATGGGGGTGGTGTTTCAGGGTTTAGGGCAGTGCAGTGGTGTTCGGGCAGTGTAGGGGGTCATGCTGGGGGTGGTGTTTCAGGGTTTAGGGCAGTGCAGTGGTGTTCGGGCAGTGTAGGGGGTCTTGCTGGGGGTGGTGTTTCAGGGTTTAGGGCAGTGGTGTTCGGGCAGTGTAGGGGGTCTTGCTGGGGGTGATGTTTCAGGGTTTAGGGCAGTGCAGTGGTGTTCGGGCAGTGTAGGGGGTCTTGCTGGGGGTAGTGTTTAGGGGTTTAGGGCAGTGCGGTGGTGTTCGTGCAGTGTAGGGGTCGTGCTGGGGGTGGTGTTTCAGGGTTTAGGGCAGTGCAGTAGTGTTCGGGCAGTGTAGGGGATCGTGCAGGGGGTGGTGTTTCAGGGTTTAGGGCAGTGCAGTGGTGTTCGGGCAGTGTAGGGGGTCGTGCTGGGGGTGGTGTTTCAGGGTTTAGGGCAGTGCAGTGGTGTTCGGGCAGTGTAGGGGTCGTGCAGGGGGTGGTGTTTCAGGGTTTAGGGCAGTGCAGTGGTGTTCGGGCAGTGTAGGGGTCATGCTGGGGCTGGTGTTTCAGGGTTTAGGGCAGTGCAGTGGTGTTCGGGCAGTGTAGGGGTCTTGCTGGGGGTGGTGTTTCAGGGTTTAGGGCAGTGGTGTTCGGGCAGTGTAGGGGGTCTTGCTGGGGGTGATGTTTCAGGGTTTAGGGCAGTGCAGTGGTGTTCATGCAGTGTAGGGGGTCGTGCTGGGGATGGTGTTTCAGGGTTTAGGGCAGTGCAGTAGTGTTCGGGCAGTGTAGGGGGTCGTGCAGGGGGTGGTGTTTCAGGGTTTAGGGCAGTGCCGTGGTGTTCGGGCAGTGTAGGGGGTCGTGCTGGGGGTGGTGTTTCAGGGTTTAGGGCAGTGCAGTGCAGTGGTGTTCGGGCAGTGTAGGGGTTGTGCTGGGGGTGGTGTTTCAGGTTTTAGGGCAGTGGTGTTCGGGCAGTGTAGGGGTCTTGCTGGGGGTGATGTTTCAGGGTTTAGGGCAGTGCAGTGGTGTTCGGGCAGTGTAGGAGGTCTTGCTGGGGGTAGTGTTTCAGGGTTTAGGGCAGTGCAGTGGTGTTCGGGCAGTGTAGGGGGTCGTGCTGGGGGTTTAGGGCAGTGCAGTGGTGTTCGGGCAGTGTAGGGGGTCATGCTAGGGTTGGTGTTTCAGGGTTTAGGGCAGTGCAGTGGTGTTCAGGCAGTGTAGGGGGTCATGAAGGGGCTGGTGTTTCAGGGTTTAGGGCAGTGCAGTGGTGTTCGGGCAGTGTAGGGGTCGTGCTGGGGGTCGTGTTTTAGGGTTTAGGGTAGTGCAGTGGTGCTTGTGTAGTGTAGGGGGTCGTGCTGGGGGTAGTGTTTTAGGGTTTAGGGTAGTGCAGTGGTGTTTGTGTAGTGTAGGGGTCCTGTTTTAGGGTAGTGCAGTGGTGTTTGGGTAGTGTAGGGGGTCGTGCTGGGGGTAGTGTTTTAGGATTTAGGTTAGTGCAGTGGTGTTTGGGTAGTGTAGGGGGTCGTGCTGGGGGTAGTGTTTTAGGGTTTAAGGTAGTGCAGTGGTGTTTGTGTAGTGTAGGGGGTCGTGCTGGGGGTAGTGTTTTAGGGTTTAGGGTAGTGCAGTGGTGCTTGTGTAGTGTAGGGGTCATGCTGGGGGTAGTGTTTTAGGGTTTAGGTAGTGCAGTGGTGTTTGTGTAGTGTAGGGGGTCATGTTTTAGAGTAGTGCAGTGGTGTTTGGGTAGTGTAGGGGGTCGTGCTGGGGGTAGTGTTTTAGGATTTAGGTTAGTGCAGTGGTGTTGGGGTAGTGTTTTAGGGTTTAGGGTAGTGCAGTGGTGTTTGTGTAGTGTAGGGGGTCATGCTGGGGGTAGTGTTTTATGGTTTAGGATAGTGCAGTGGTGCTTGTGTAGTGTAGGGGGTCGTGCTGGGGGTAGTGTTTTTGGGTTTAGGGTAGTGCAGTGGTGTTTTTGTAGTGTAGGGGGTCATGTTTTAAGATGCAACGCTCCAATATCTGACCAGTCTGCACTACATAAAACTGCAAAAAAACTAAAAATAAAAAGTGTTTTTCACACTTTTGTCATTGGGCTATATGTGGGCAACATCTGGGTAATATTTGTGCTACATTTGGGCTCTTTTTTCACTGGTGGCCATCTTGGAAGACTTCTTTGTTATGAAGTTTCCTAATTTCCTAATTTACTGCAGTCTCCTCAGTAGGAAATGCTTTCAGTCTTTTACTTTGATTCCATCAAGAAGGCATTCAGATGTGTCACACATTTGCCATAAATTCAGAATGTTAGCACTCTAGTTGTTCATTAGATCACTGTAGTAAAGCTACTGCTCACCAAGGAGTTAACTGGAAGTCTACTGCTGGTATTGAAAGTGATTCTTTCAGTCTGCATGTCAGAATTTTCTAATGAAATAGAAGAGGATTTGAGATCTCACTTAAAACATGCACTAAATTTTCTTTTTGCAGCACTAACCATAATTTCTATGGCAAAATGAACCCCCTCATTTTGTTCCTTTTTAAATTAAATGTTTTAAGTGTTACCAGTTTATTCCAATCAAGATGGCTTCAGGTGTGCCATACTTTTGTCATAAGTAAGGCTGTTAGCACTCTAGTTGTTCTTTAGAACACTCTGGGAAGCTGCAGTAGAACACAAAGGCATCAACTGACAGGCTGCTCCTGTTGAAATATAACAGGAAGATATTTGAGATCTCACTTAAAACATGTCCTAATTTTTCTTTCTACAGCACTAACCATAATTTCTATGGCAAAATGAACCCCTCATTTTGTTCCTTTTTGAAATTAAATGTTTTAAGTGTTACCAGTTTATTCCAATCAAGATGGCTTCAGGTGTGCCATACTTTTGTCATAAGTAAGACTGTTAGCACTCTAGTTGTTCTTTAGAACACTCTGGGAAGCTGCAGTAGAACACAAAGGCATCAACTGACAGGCTGCTCCTGTTGAAATATAACAGGAAGATATTTGAGATCACACTTGAAACATGTCCTAATTTTTCTTTCTACAGCACTAACCATAATTTCTATGACAAAATGAACCCCATCATATTGTTCCTTTTTAAATTAAATGTTTTAAGTGTTACCAGCTTATTCCAATCAAGATGGCTTCAGGTGTGCCATACTTTTGTCATAAGTAAGGCTGTTAGCACTCTAGTTGTTCTTTAGAACACTCTGGGAAGCTGCAGTAGAACACAAAGGCATCAACTGACAGGCTGCTCCTGTTGAAATATAACAGGAAGATATTTGAGATCACACTTGAAACATGTCCTAATTTTTCTTTCCAGAGCACTAACCATAATTTCTATGGCAAGATGAACCCCATCATTTTGTTCCTTTTTAAATTAAATGTTTTAAGTGTTACCAGTTTATTCCAATCAAGATGGCTTCAGGTGTGCCATGCTTTTGTCATAAGTAAGGCTGTTAGCACTCTAGTTGTTCTTTAGAACACTCTGGGAAGCTGCAGTAGAACACAAAGGAATCAACTGACAGTCTCTGCCCTTGTTGGATGTACATGTTTTACTGAGAATGTCAGACTTCATTCTCACATGACTGAGAAAGATAATGTGAATTTACAGAAAATATGCTCTCATTTTAGCCTCTGGAGCACCTTCCAAAACTGTATGGGACAAGCATGTGAAAATAGTTTTCTCTCAAACATGATTCATGATATCCCAGCAGAAGGTTTTTCACAGGGTAAAATCACCTTAGAACACACCACAATTCCTGAAATTAGTATGGTACCATCAACAAATGAATTCTAATGTAACTAAAGTCTGTTATCACCCTTTATAGTTCTCCTTTTGGTAACCCTCAAACTCTTTGATTCACTACAATGCATTTCAATGCGGTACTATCATTTATATTGGTCCCAAGATGGCTGCCAGCAATTCCAGGATGAAGTGCTGACAGCCAATCAGATCTCACGATGACATGTGTGGTTAGGCTCCGCCCAGATATATATGTGTTTTTACTTTTGATTTTCTCAGCAACTACTGAACGGATTTACACCATTTAACAAAAGGGTTCTTTCTGAACCAAGAACTACCTCTTTGCCAAATTTGGTGTAATTCCGTTCAGCAGTTCGGGCTGTAGCCTTGCATAAAGTTTCCTATGGGAAATTGATTTTCTGACTCTTATTTTTTTAATTTCTCCGCAACTACTGAACGGATTTACACCATTTAACAAAAAGGGTTCTTTCTGAACCAAGAACTACCTCTTTGCCAAATTTTGTGTAATTCCGTTCAGCAGTTCGGGCTGTAGCCGTGTAAAAAGTTTCCTATGGGAAAATGAATGGGGAAAACACGTTTTGGGACCCCCTTTTTTCTCGGCTCCCGCTTGACCAATCACCCCGAAACTTTCAGAGTAGGAGCGGACCGGAGCGGGCCATAAAGTTTGAAAATTTCGCGAAGATTCGTCAACCGACGCAAGAGCTATTTCAAATAGAATGTCGCTGGATTTCCTATGGAAAATAGGTCCTAACTATAACTATCTACTGGCGACCGCCAGTAGATAATATATATATATATATATATATATATATATATATATATATATATATATATATATATATATATATATATATATATATATATATATATATATGCCAAGGTGTATTGAAGAATGAGTGGGTGTGTAAGTGTCTGAATGGATGATTTAGTAGGTGCGTGACTGACTGTATAAGTGTGTGATTAAACGTGTCTTACTGAATGCATGCGTTAGTGATTAATCTGTGTGAATGTCTGTATCAGTCTGTCACTTGGTGTGTAAGCGGCTGCCTGGGTTGGCGAGTAGCTACATGAGTGTCTATATGGGTTATTGATTGGTTGTCTGAGTATCTGTATGGGTGCCTGAGTGTCTGTGTAGGTGGGTGGGGGGTGTGTGACTGTGCATAGATGTGTGAGTGGGTGATTCACTGGGTGAATGGGTTCAAGAGTGCATCTGTGCAGGGCTGCTGGAAGACCTCAACTTCCACCTCGACAACCAACTGGACCCCAACACCACATCCCTCCTGGACAACCTCCACAACATTGGACTCCACCAGATCGTGACCTAGCCCATGCACTCAGCAGGACATACCCTCGACCCCCTCTTCACTACAGGAAACTCCATCACCTTCAGCCACACCACCGAACTCCCATGGACCGACCATCGTTGCGTCCACTTCACCTTCAGAACACCCACCATCCACAGACACCAGCACCTGCTTCCACGAAGAAACTGGACCAAAATCTCTGACGACCAGCTCACCTCCTCACTCAACAACTCCACCCCAACCATCACAGAAAACGACGACCCCAACACCGCAGCCCGAACCCTGCATAGACGGATCTCGGACAGCACCAACACCATAGCCCCCCTCAAGAAAAACAACAATACCCGCTCCAAGAAAGCCAGATGGTTTACCACCGAACTTCGAGAGCCAAGACGCATATGCCGCTGCCTTGAAAAGGCCTGGAGGAACACCAAATCCACAGAAGCCCACAACAACTTCAGAGCCGCCACCAACGCCCACCATCAACTCATCAGAGAAACGAGGAAAAAGCGATTGAAGACAGAATCTCCACCACGCGCACAACAGCAAGGAACTCTTCAGCATCATCAAGGAGTTCGCCCAACCCCCAGCGAGTCTACCGACATCCCTCCCTCACAAGACCTCTGCGACAAACTCAACACCTTTTTCCACCACAAAATCAAGAGCATCTACGACAACTTCGACGAAGACAACCAACACACTGAACCCTCACCAACCACCCCAGACACCTGGAAACCAGCGATTAACGACTGGACAGCCCTCACCACCGAAGACACACTGAAGACAATTAAGTCAATCCACTCAGGGGCCCCCACGGACCCCTGCCCCCACCACATCTTCAACAGAGCCACCGACACTATCGCACCCATGCTCCGCCACATCATCAACCGCTCCCTGGCGACCGCCTCAAATCCCCGGCGACTGGAAACACGCCGAGGTCAACCCCCTCCTAAAGAAACCCTCAGCGGACCCCACCGACCTCAAAAACTACAGAGCCATCTCCCTGCTCCCGTTCCCAGCGAAAGTCATCGAGAAAGCCATCAACAGCCAACTCGCCACATTCATTGAAGAACACAACATCCTCGACTCCTCCCAATCCGGCTTCAGAAAAAACCACAGTACGGAAACCGCCCTCCTCGCTGCAACAGACGACATCCACACCCTACTGGACAAAGGAGAAACAGTAGCCCTCATCCTCCTCAACCTATCAGCGGCATTCGACACAGTCTCCCACCGCACCCTAATACACAGACTCTATTACGCAGGAATCCAGGACAAGGCCCTCGACTGGATCCGCTCCTTCCTCTCCGGCAGGACGCAGTGGGTCAGACTCCCCCCTTTCCTCTCGGACCCCACACCTACCACCTGTGGAGTCCCCCAGGGCTCCTCTCTCAGCCCGACGCTCTTCAACGTCTACATGGCTCCACTCGCCCCCATCGTCAGAACCTACGGACTCAACATCGTGTCATATGCAGATGACACCCAGCTCATCCTCTCTCTATCCAACGAGCCCAACACCGCCAGACGCAACTTTCGAGAAGGCATGGAAGCTGTCGCCAAATGGATGAAAAACAGCTGCCTACAACTAAACACCAACAAAACAGAAGTACTCATCATGGGCCCAAACCCCGATGCCTGGAGCGACACCTAGTGGCCCCCCGCCCTCAGAAACCCGCCAACCCCCATGGACCACGCACGCAACCTGGGAATCATCCTAGACTCCGAGCTCAAAATGGACCGCCAGATCAACTCTGTCTCGTCTTCCGGCTTCCACACCCTCCGCCTCCTTCGTAAGACCTTCAAATGGATCCCCCTCGAGCACCGAAAGACCGTCACTCACGCCCTGGTCACCAGCAGACTCCGACTACAGCAATGCACTCTACGCCGGAATAAACAAAAACCTCACCTGCAAGCTACAGAACATCCAGAACGCCGCCGCAAGACTGGTCCTCAACCTGCCAAAACACTGCCACATCTCCCAGCACCTGCGCACACTCCACTGAGGCGAGAATCACCTTCAAGATGCTCACCCACGCACACAAGGCCCTCCACGGCACCGGACCAGCATACCTGAACAGCCGACTCAAATTCCACGCACCCCAAAGGACCCTATGATCAGCCCAGCTCTCCTATGCTGTGGTCCCCCGCACCAGAAAGACCAGATCGGGAGGCCGCTCCTTCTCCTTCCTCACGGCCATAGCATGGAACGCCCTTCCGCTCCACCTCAGACAGACAACATCGCTCCCCATCTTCGCAAGAAACCTCAAAACCTGGCTCTTCGACAGACCCCCTCCTTGATGGAATGGAACCTGCACCCCCCCCACCCCTAGCACCTTGAGACCCTTACGGGTGAGTAGTCGTGCTTTAACAAACCCCTGATTGATTGATTGTGTGTGTATGTATGGGTGTGTTGTTGAGTGAATGAATGTCTCAGTGGTACATGTGTGAGTAACTATATATGTGAAAGGCAGTATATGTGAGTGTTGGAGTATATAAATGACTATATGTGAGAGTGAGTGATTGTGAGAGTGGCTGTATGGATAAGTGTGTGTTTGTATCAGTGATTGTATAAGAGAGTAAGTATGTGTTAGTATCTGTATGAATCATTGAGGTGGTGTGTGTATAACTGTATAGGTGAGTAAATGGGAGTGTGATTAATTCATTGCATGACTGACTAGATGCGTGAGTAACTCTATGGATGAGTGGAGGTGTGTGAGTGTCTGTATAGGTGTAAGAGTGCAAATGATAGTGCTGTATTGATGAGTGACTGCATGTATGGGTGAATGAGTGGATGTGTGTGTAGACCTAGGAATCAGTGAGTGGGTATGTAGTAACTGGTATTGGTGTGTCTATGGTTTCGAAAATGGTAGTCTGTATTTTAGAGTGGGTGTATCAAAGGTTATATTAGGGTGTGAGGAGGTGCATCAGATTATCACGTGGATGATGTCATCAGTGATGTCATTTGACCATGTCATGAGTGATGTAATATGTGATGTCATCCACAGTGCATTGCAGGGGCGCAAGATATAGTTTGCTCAAATAACTATAACGGCCGAATTTCACTGGTTTTGTACGAGTGAAATGTCCAACTAACTATAACGTCACTGAAACCTATGGTTTTTTCAGTGAATTTCAAAGGTTTTTTAAATGCTAATTTCTAACTATAACGTCCCTGAAACCTATGTTTTTTCAGTGAATTTCGAAAGGTTTTTTAAATGCTAATTTCTAACTATAACGTCCCTGAAACCTATGGTTTTTTCAGTGAATTTCAATGGATTTTTAAATGCTAATTTCTAATTATAATGTCCAAAAATACTTTTTCTAAAATTTTAAACTTTTATAGAAATAAGGTGATATTTCTGCTTTCTAAAATATGCTTTTATCTTTTTTTTTTTTAGAAAATTGGATTCGCGTACCGATCGTGTACCAGTCACGGTGGTTGCGCGAATCCAAGAATTTTGCCGCCATATTGGTTAAGTCGTGTACGATGCGTGTTCGGTATGCGATGGGTGCGTGGTTCTCGGGCCCATGTAACGTCACGTATGTGTTTCTGGGGGTCACGCTGGGTGCGCGAACCCATCGCAAATCTTTAAGTTTTAAAAGTATATATATATAACTTTATTATATATTATACCAAGAGATTATTTAACAAAATTGTAAATATCATATATTTGTAACTGGAATAAAGATAAATTATTGTTAAATATATTTTCCCGGAATCATGCCGGGTGCGCGCTGGTTGCGCGCCGTGTGCGCGAATCCATGTGACTTCAAAAGAAAGCATTTCATTGGTTAAGAAGCTTTTTATTCTAGAAATTACAGCACCCCACCCAAATTTCTCATTGCTCCAACAACATTGCCATGAGACACACCTTTTGTGTTTAGTGCTCTTCTTGCATTTTTTTGGTGTTTTTTTTTTAAATAAACAGAAGAATGGCACCCTGAAATCCACCAGATGACATCCTTGGTGAAGAACCCAGAAAAGCAAGAAAGGAGAGCATCATCTGGGCGTTCTTTACATTTCCAGCTGGAGGAAAAAAGGTGAACGCAAGGAAGGTAACCTGCACTATTTGCAAAAGAATAATATCTCGGGGCACCGAGAAGAAATACTCGTGCGGTACTTCGTCCATGCTCAAGCACCTCCAAACAATGCACCCTCGTCGGCTAGCACGGGAGCAGCATCGACGAGAGCTGGAACAACAAGCCCAGCAAGATGATCAAGATACTGGACCTATCACCTCAGCTGGTACCTCAACTTCCAACAGAGGACCTGATATTAGGCCAGAGTTTGCTGGTCTAGAACAAAGATGCATAAAGTGCAAAAAAGTTCCTTGTTATGGTGAACAGTCTGTTGACGCAATTGGTTTTGCTGCAAGAAGCCATGATTGTTAATTTTTTTTGTTGCAATGATTGTTTAATTGCAAAAGGTTACAGAAAAGTTTTTTTCAGTTTTTTCTGTTGTTTGTTCATTTTTTTTTTAAAAACACCCAAAAAAACAAAAAAAGAGTTAAAAAAAACACCAAAAAATTATAAAACAAAACAAAGAAGCAAAAAAATGGTTCTTGTTAGAACCGCCTATTTGGTTAAAAAAAAGACAAATTTGTATGTGTTTAATGAAGGAGTGCATGGGTAATGCCTGGGTGATTGCATGAGTGCATGGGTAGTGCCTGGGTGATTGGAAGAATGCATGGATTTTACCTGAGTGATTGCAAGAGTGCAAGAGTACTACCTGGATGATTGAAAGACTCCATAGGTGGTGCTTGGGTGATTGCATGAGTGCTGCAGAAGGGCCTGAGTGCATATATGAGTGCATGGGTAGTGCCTGGGTGATTGCATGAATGCTGCGCTAATGTCTCCATGAATAGAGCAGTGCATGGGTAGTACCTGAGTGATTAGATGAGTGCATAGGTAGTGTCTGGGTAATTTTATAAGTGCATGGGTAGTGGCTGGGTGATTGAAGGAGAGCAAGGATACTGCCTGGGTGATTGCAGGAGTGCAAGGGTAGTGCCTGAGTGATTGCAAGAGTGCATAGGTAATGCCTGGGTGACTGCATGAGTGCATGGGTAGTGCTTGGATGATTTAAGAAGAGCATGGGAACTGCCTGAGTGATTGAAGAAGTGAATGGGTAGTGCCTGCGTGATTGTAGAAGTGCATGGGTAATGTCTGGGTGATTAGAAGAGTGCATGGGTACTGCCTCAATGATTGAAGGAGTGCATGGGTAATGCCTGAATGATTGAAGAACTGCATGGGTAATGATTGGGTGATTGCAACACTGCATGGGTACTGCCTGGGTGATTGGACAAGTGTATGGGTACTGCCTGGATGATTGCATGAGTTCAGAGTAGTGCCTGGATGATTGGAAGATTGCATGGGTAGTGCTTGAGTAATTGCATGAGTGCTGCAGAAGTGCCTGAGTGCATGTATGACTACATGGGTAGTGCCTGGGTGATTGCATGAATGCAGGGGTAATGTCTGGGTGAATAGAGGAGTGCATGGGTAATGCCTGAGTGATTAGATGAGTGCATTGGTAATGCCTGAGTGGTTATATGAGTGCATAGGTAGTGTCTGGGTGATTTCAGGCCTGCATGGGTAGTGTCTGGGTGATTGAAGGAAGGCAAGGGTAGTACGTGGATGACTGAAAGGGTGGAAAGGTAGTGATGGGTTATTCCATGAGTGTATAGCTAGTGCCTGAGTGATTGCATGACTGCAGGGGTAATGTCTGAGTGATTGGAGGAGTGCACCGGTAATGCCTGAGTGATTGAAAGAGTGCATAGGTAATGCCTGAGTTATTCCATGAGTGCATAGGTAGTGCCTGAGTGATTGCATGACTGCAAGGGTAGTGCCTGAGTGATTGAAAGAGTGCATGGGTAATGCCTGTGTGATTGCATGAGTACAGGGGTAATGTCTGAGTGATTAAAGTAGTACACAGGTGGGGGGGCGTGGCCTGCAGCCAACCAGGATGGCCGCAACCTGAAAGGGCTCCGGTGATCACCCGCAGAAGCCCTGCAATATCCGCCACATTTATCCGTGTTGCCAGGTCCGGAGCCCGGTCGGAGGGTCGGGTGTAGCTCCAGACTAGACAGAGCGATTTTGGAGTCCTGGGGGTGCGTCGTTGAGCTCCGCCGGCTGTGGCAGTCTGCGGTGCCTCATCCTGCTGGCCTCCTCGGAGGAATATCGGCTGCGTCATTCCCTTGAGAACGGGGAGAGAGACCGTGAGGTGTGCCCCGAGTCCGGGAGGCCTTCCGACGTACAGCCTACTACCTACAAAGGGGACCGGTAGGAGATCGTCGGAGCCGCTGTTGGGAGGAGTGGACCCCGCCCTGAGCCGCAAGAGGTCCCCGGCCTGAACGGACAGCCTCCTTGTCATTTCTTCGCGTGTCGCAGTCCGGGGCATGATCGGAGAATGTGTGGATTGGTGGTGAGTTCCGGCGGGGTACTGTTGGCCTGCCCCATCGGGGGAAATGATTGCTGCATAGTCCCTTGGTCATTCAGGGAAAAAGACAAAATGGAGTGAACCCCCAAAAAGGGGGGGAAATATTAATAATAAAATAAAAAACAAAAAACAAGAGGAGCCGCACTAAGCTGGACGGCAAGTAGGAGGGGGCCGTTTGCGCACCGGTGATGCATCCACTGTGAAGGGCGGAACCCATGCATTGCAGTGAGAAGTCTTGGCCTTGGGACAGCGGTCTGGTAGACCGCGGGTGCGCAGAGGTGGGTTTCCGGCCCCAGTGGCAATAATTGATGCACAGCTGAAATCGAGGGGGCTGCGGAGCGATAAGGAGGTGCCAATATACACTCTGGGGTCACGAGGCACGGTGAGAGAGGCGCAGCTGGTGGGGTATACACTACTGCCATTCAAGATGAGGACGCATAAAGGAACCAAGTTAACTCATCAGACCAAACTTGATAAATTCACCCACCCCAAGTTAGTTGCTCCTTCTGAAGTGGGAGATGATCATAGCCAGAAGCTGACGACTGAAGAAGGGACACCCACTCTCCAGGACCTAATGGCTGCAATCCAAGGGGTATGCACCGTGCTGGAAAACAAAATAGACACTGTCGCGACTGAGGTGACTCTGATGCATGCAGACCTCCGCAGTCTGGGAGACCGGGTGCGAGTGGCTGAGGATTCTATTGTCACGCTCCAGTCAAGTACTAAATCACTTGAAGCCATGGTTCAAAAACTTCAACTGCTGACAAAAACTATGGAGGAGAGGCTCGAAGATCATGAAGGGCGCGCCTGCAGAAACAACGTGCGCATTTTAGGGGTGCCGGAACGAGCCGAGGGGCCGGCTACGGATCTTTTTGTCGAAGAACTCATCACGAAACATCTACAGCCTCATGCCTTCTCTAACTATTTCTGTGTGGAACGGACCCACTGAGTTCCGGGTGGCAGGCCGCGACCCGGAGCACCCCCATGCCCTCTCCTAGCCAGGATATTTTAATTTTAGAGATAGGGACGTCATACTGCAAGCTGCCCGGGCGGCCCCTCCACTGACATATGACAACTCCATGATATCTTTCTCTCCAGACTTTACGGCCCAGGTCCAAAAGAGGCGCCGCTCCTTTCTAGAGGTTAAAAAAGTACTTCGAGATCGAGACCTGAAATATGCAATGCTATTCCCGGCCAAACTTTGAGTAGTGGCAGAAGGAAAAACGTGGTTTTTCGACTCCCTGGAGCAAGCCTGGGAGTGGCTGGAGGGATGGAGGACAGCGGGGAAGACACACTTCGGCTCCCACTGACAGCAAGAAGACAAGGAGTGATGTCACCCGTGCCTTCAGCCAGACAAGGCAAGAACAGAAGACGGAGACTGAGACACAATTTCTGAATCATAGTTGTTGTGATAGCTGCATAAGAGGGTATCTATGAGATCCAAGAACTGAATTGAACATAGGATATTTGCAAATGGCTTGTCTGAAGTTCGACAGTTTAGAGGTGGGTGAACCAGTTTATTCCAGAACCAATGTCTGATGGATGGGCACAAGACAAGGAAAAGGTCAGTGGACCTATTGGACTCCAATGGTACAGCCTTAAACTGCTAAAATTATTGTATGATTATGTAGCGGGTCGAAGCGGGTTTTGGGCTGGTGGAGACATGCCCCCAACAGTAAGTTATGAGGGAAGGGTTACATAAGCACTCTGCAATTTTGGGGGGGTGGGCAGTTCTAAGTCCACAATGCAGGGAGGCAGGGAGGGGGGTGGGGGGAACAAGTTGGGAGGTTGAGAATTGCAATGTTTTTAGATTTATGTATTGGCAGGTAATGGTAGCAATGCAAGACACTGGTCTCTGAGAATTTACGGCAGCACAGTGGGAGGATGGCTGGAGGGCCTTAGGGAGAAACGTGAAACTTCCCTTTACCCGGGTCTCCCTGGTAATTTGCCTTCAAGGGTTCTGGCTACATACGCATTTCCATGGCCAGAGATAACCCCTCTAACAACTTTAAAGTCCTTTCATGGAACGTCAACTGCCTGGGAGATAAAATCAAGAGAGGGGTGGTATTGCAATACCTGAAACGTCAGGGCCCTGCCGTTGTACTGCTACAGGAAACGCATATACAGGGAGATTCCTACTGTGCTCTTAATAGATGGGGCTATAAATTGATGGCCCACTCAGGCTACACTAGAGGCTCAAAGGGGGTGGGTATTCTGCTTCACAAATCCTTCCCATTTACTGTGCAAAAAATAAAACGTGTTTCAAGGGGATGCTATTTGACGTTGTCGGGACACTGGGAGGGTGGACTCTTGCATTTCACATCCCTCTATATTCCCCCCAGATTACACGCATCCACTCTTGCGGAACTAGGGTCACATATTGTCAGCCTGCCACAGGGGGCACTATTAATTGGAGGAGATTGTAACGCTGCCATCAATGGAGAAATAGACTGCTGGTCAGCCGGACAACACGATGGCACTGGGAAGGCCTTGGCTGAGTTCCTATTGGCCATGGGTCTCGTCGAAGTTTGGCGGGCACACAATCCTCAGACCTGTCAATATACCTTTCATTCAGGGGCCCATGGCAGTTTATCCCGTATAGACTATATGTTTGGGGTGGGGGTGCAGCTCCAGGTGTTCGGCGAGGTGTGCCACCTCCCCAGGGGTATCTCCGATAACTCTCCTCTGAGTGTGACCTATGGGGGGTAAACAGGACATAAGAGTAGTCAGAAGGCAATCAACCCCTGGTACCTGCAAGTGCCGTCTGTTAAAATAGGCTTAATGATAGCCACAAAAAATTACTTTGTAGAAAATAACGAGTCGGTGGATTCAGCTCAAACATTATGGGAGGCTTACAAGGCAGTTATTAGGGGCCAGGTAGTCTCATTAATAGCCGGCCTTAAGAAGGAAAGGCAGAAACAATTGTTAGAAATAGAAGCAGAAATCCAGAAATTAGAAACAGAATTACAAACGCCAGTGTACCCAGATATACTTCATAGTTTACAAATTAAGCAGAAAACGTACAAAGACATTGCTGAAGAGGCAGCTAAAGCTCAGAATCGAGCATCCCAACATCGTGTTTATGAGGTCGGCGATAAAGCGAGCAAATTACTCGCCTGGTTGGAAAAAAGAGAACTGGCCTCTAGATGGGTGGTGAGCTCAACCTAGACACTGGTGCATCACTAAGGGATAGACAGGAAATAGCAGATGCCTTTGGAGTGTATTATCAGTGTCTCTATATCTCATCTCAACTGATCTCTCAGGCGGATGCACAAGGGCTTCTAGAAACTATGGGTCTCCCAGCCCTTGGGGTGGAAGACAGAGACAATCTAGACTTGGATTTGACAGAGAGTGAAATAGTACAGGCAATAGGAGCGTTTCGTTTTGGGAAGGCGATGGGCCCTAATGGCTTTCCAATCGAACTATATAAATTAAATGCGTCAATATTGGCCCCGCACTTATTGAGTATGTATCGAGAAAGTGTTTAAAAAGGAAAACTGCCTGACGACCAGCGATTAGCGAATATAGTTGTCATCCATAAGACTGGGAAGCCACCGGGTGATATAGACCGATATTGCTACTAAACGCAGAGGTCAAGATATTAGCTAAAATTCTGGCAACAGGACTGGCACCACTGCTTCACAGGTTGGTTCATCCTGACCAATCAGGATTCATGCCGGGAAGAAACACCTCATTAAACCTCTGGCGCCTCTATGAAGTGCTGGGGAGGGTTAATACTGTTAAGGAAGATGCAGTCGTTATATCTTTAGACACTAAAATGGCGTTCGATATAATAGAATGGCCCTTCCTTTTCTCAGTCTTAGAGAAGTTTGGTTTCGGAGAGAAGTTTTTGGCGTGGGTTAAACTTTTGTATTCGGAGCCCCTAGCGCAGGTTTTAGTCAATGGTGGTAGATCAAGGCCTTTCAACTTGCATGGAGGGACGAGGCAGGGCTGTCCCCTCTCCCCATTGATCTTCGCCTTGGTTTTGGAGCCATTGGCGATTTGGATAAGAGGTGACCCGCTCATAAGGGGTTTAAAATGGACAGAGAATTGGGAAGATCGTATGTCCCTTTACGCTGATGATATCCTTCTCTACCTGGCAAGCCCCTATTCGTCTCACACAGGGTATTACATATCTTCACTTTATTCCCAAAATATTCAGGTTATACCATAAACTTGGATAAATTGGTCATATATGTCATTAGTGGGTCCTCCCCCTCACTCCCCAGATCCTGTGTGGTACAAATCACCACGGAGGGATTTCGCTATCTAGGGATCTATGTTACCACGGATCCAGCGGTCTTTTATGACCGTAATTTGGACCCGCCTTTACGTCGGCTACGGGAAGATGTTAAACATTGGAGGTCCTTGCCTTTATCGCTACTGGGCAGAGCTTCCCTATATAAAATGATGGCACTCCTCCGCTTTGTTTACATTTTGCAAAATATACCCTATTTGGTGCCTCCAAACTATTTTCATGCTGTTGAGGCGGAGGTACAGACGCTCCTTTGGGATGGAGAAGTCCCCCGAATAGCGCAAAATAAGCTGGTCAAAGGCTGGTATGACAGCGAGATTGCCCTCCCAGCACTCCAATATTACTACTGGGCATCGCAGTTAATAGTGGTCAATAGATGGGCCCATGTGGAACAAAATGAGCCTGCGTACAGACTGGATAGGCGCAATATGATGCCTGGAGGTTTCCTTAGAGCCCTTTATGGGGGAAGAAAAATTAACCGATATATACCCCGACGTCAACTACGATTAAGCTCTGGCACAGAGCGCTAGCGTCACTGGGCTGGAAAGATAAAGTTACTCTTGCTACCCCGTTATGGGACTCACTGCGACTGGAATTACTGGTGCACCAGCCAGGTTTTGATAAGTGGGACTACATCGGTCTCTCGAGGGTGGGTGACCTATGGAAGGAAGGGAAAATCAAGCCCTTTGCAGACCTTCAGAGGGAATATGAGATGTCCCAGACAGAGTCCTATTGTTACCTTCAGATACGACATGCCCTATTAAGAGAAATCCCGCTCGGGACTGCTCTCCCAGAGTCCTCCCCATTGGAGGACCGACTCCTCGATGACTACCTGAAGGATAAGGCGATCTCATTGACATACCGAAAATTGCTCTATAATTCGCCAGACACCCTACAGAAAATCCGGACAAAGTGGGAGGAGGACGTGGGAACTTTTACTGATGAAGAGGCACTCGCATCACCGCGAGAGGTGGCCATACGCTCCCGATTTAAGTTGGTCCAGCTAGAGATTCTCCAAAGAACATATTACACACCCATCACGTTGGTTAAAATGGGTAGAATTAACTCGATGCAATGTCCGAGACAATGTGGGCAGGAAGGCACGTTCCTACATCTATGGTGGGACTGCCCGAAGATACAAGAATACTGGGGTAAGGTCGCTACATGTATGCTTAAGGTGTGTGCGAAACAGATGGAGAAGACACCCCAATGGTGTTTATTAAATGTTTGGGATAAGACAGACCTGACACCGGGAGAAAAAATGTGGGTTACTTTGGGCTTTACAGTGGCGAAGCGCAATACTGCGAGGAAATGGAGGGCAGAGGTGGCGCCAACCTTGAGAGACTGGAAAATTGATATGGACTGGTGTATGCAGGCCGAGAGGGTGGTTTATGAGAGTAGAGGTTGCCCACATAAGTGGACTAGGACATGGGAAAAATGGAATCTGGCAAGAGGTTTGCTTTGTCCGCCTGTGAATACCAATGCCCCCAGTATAGAGGAATGAGATCACAGCATACTGTAACCATCTATTGTAAATTGATTAATATGACGAGAAAGGATTTATATGTTATGAGACCAAAGCTGATAATCCTGTGTTATAATTGTCTTGCTACCTTGAATGTATCAATATACGATTTTTTTATTTTATTTTGTACTTGACATGCCTGCATCAATAAAAAGAGTTATAAAAAAAAAGAAGTACATGGGTAATGCCTGGATGCATGCAACAGTGCATGGATACTGCATGGGTGCATGTAGGAGTGCATGGGTAGTTTTTGGGTGATTAGAAGAGTGCATGAGTTTTATCTGGGTGATTGTATACGTGCAGGAGTAGTGCCTGGATGATTGAAAGACTGCATGGGTAGTGCTTGGCTGATTGCATGAGTGCATAGGTAGTCCCTGGGTGATTGTATGACTGCAGAGGTGCTGTCTCAGTGGTTGAAGTGGTTGAAGCAGTGCATGGGTAGTGCTTGGGTGATTGCATAAGTGCAGCATAAGTGTCTGAGTGCATGTATGACTCCAAGGGTAGTGCTTGGGTGATTACATGAGTGCTGCAGAAGTGTGTGAGTACATGTATGACTGCATGGGTAGTGCCTGCGTGTTGCATTAATGCAGGGGTAATGTCTTGGTGAATACCGGAGTTTATGGGTAGTGCCTGAGTGATTGGAGGACTGCATGCATAGTGTCTGGGTGATTTTATAATTGCATGAGTAGTGGCTCGGTGATTGAAGGAGTACAAGGGTAGTGTCTGGATGAGTGAAAGAGTGGAAAAGTAGTGCTGAGTTATTCCATGAGTGCATAGGTAGTGCCTTGGTGATTGCATGACTGCAGGGGTAGTGTGTCAGGGATTGAAGGAGTACATGGGTGCATGCACAACTCTTAGGTAGTTCTTAGGTGATTAGAGGAGTTCATGAGTTTTACCTGGGTGATTTCATGAGTACAGGAGTACTGTCTGGATGATTGGAAGACTGCATGTGTAGTGCTTGGGTGATTGCATGGGTGCATAGTAGTGTTTCAGTGATTGCATGAGTGCATAGGTAGTGCCTTGGTAATTGCATGGGTGTAGGGGTAATGTCTTCCTGATTGCAAGAGTGTAGGGACAGGGCCTGGGAGATAGTAGGAGTGCATAGGTAGTGCCTGAGTGATTTTATAACTTGAATAGTTCTGGCTGGGTGATTGGAGGAGCACAGGAATAGTATCCGGGTGATTGGAGGACTGTATAAATAGAGCTTGGGCGATTTTATAAATGTATGTGTACTGCCTGAATGAATAGAGCATTGTATACATACTGCCTGGATGATTTAAATAGTGCAAGGGTAGTGTCTAGGTGATTCCATCAGTGCAGGGATAATGTTTAGGGTATTGGAGAAGTGTATAGCTACTAACTGGGTGATTGGAAGAGTGTATAGATAATGTGTAGCTGATTGCATGAGTGTACAGATAGTACCTAGGTGATTTAAAAAGTACATAGGTACTGTGTGGGTGATCTTATAACTGTATGAATACTGACTATGTGATTGGAGAAATGCATTGATAGTGCATGGGTGATGGTAGGACTGTGGGAATAGTGCCTAATGCTATAGATCAGTGCATGGGTAGTGTTTGAAAAAATGGATGAGTGCAGTAAAAGCGACTGTAAACATTACTTCATATTATTATTATTATTACATTATTTCATCTTACCTTCTTCATTAAAGTAGATATCAAACTCATTGAAACTATTTTACAGTTGCTTTATAGTAAACTAAATTTAAAATAATTTCAAGCTTTAGTATTACTTTCTGTAAAAAAGAAGAAAAAAACTGTTATTGCATATAATATTATAGTTTTAAAAATACAACATAATTTTAGAATTACATAACATATTCAGTTTCCCTTTTTGCTGTTCTCAGATTCTAATGAATTTCACCATACACAGTGATTTCACTGTAGATCATCATATAAGAGTGGGGAAAAAAACACAATCAATGAGATTGTAAAAAAAAACAAATCTGCGTTAAAAATATTTACAACAAATTCAACTATCTGTTTACCTATCTACAGTTTCTAAATTACATTCTTCAACTACATTATTTCATTTATTTCTCTGAAGTACATTTTCTAAAATATACACTCTCATTTACATCGCGTATAATATAAAGATCAAATACATAAACTAGTTCCTTCAAACTCAATTTTGCAAATGCAATAAGAAATTGCACAAAGAATAATCCAAACAGTAATTGTTCACATCTTCCCAATAGGCCGAATAATGTTTCCAAATCCATTTGCATTGAAAATATCCAAAATAAACTCGTTAATTCGTGTTCACATCTTCCCAATAGGCCGAATGATGTTTTCAAAACTTTGGCATCACAAATATCAGATATGAATTTGGTCATTCGTAAGGCAACCTACATTTGAATTCCAAATGGGCATCATTGCAATGTGTCCATCCTTTATTGCACTTTAAATACACAGTATAGTGTCCAGATGTTGTAGTATGTCCATCATGGAAAATATTAGCCACAGCTTTAAAAGTTCTTCCTGAAATTGATAGTTGATTTGCCACAAAATTTTTAATTTTGGTTTCCAATTTTCTTCCATTTGCACTATAACGTTGTAGCATTAAAATAACATATTTTCCAAATCTTTCCATATATAACGTTGACAACATTTGTGATTTACAATGAGAGCATTTCATATCTTGATTAGCTGATTTTACTAATTTGTTAAAAGACACTGATTTGCACTCTGGTATCGTCAAGTATATGAATCGTTCAGTGTCTATTTGAGTTGTAGAAGAAAATGAACACTCTTCACATTTATGATCCCATCTGTAACTTAGTCCAAACAAATTTTCAATTTCTACTCCTTTATCTTCAAATACTGCAAGCATAAACATAAGAAATTCTTGTGCATCTTGTTGTATATTGAGTGTATATTGTGAAGAACCAGTACATATATCCAAAAGATGTCGAATGCCAGAAGCAGTATGGATTTTACTTTTATCAGTTATCAACTTTTGAAAAATATAATGTAGTAAAGAACAGAGGGGCATATTATCAAGAAACGGCGTTAAAATTATCGCCGCTTTAGCGGCAGAAAACTGCCGCTAAAGCGGCGATAATGGGCTTGATAATATGCCCTTGAGAATTCCAATAGAAGCCCATGTTCTGGTGTCAACATGGGCTTCTATTGGAATTCTCAAGGGCATATTATCAAGCCCATTATCGCCGCTATAGCGGCAGTTTTCTGCCGCTAAAGCGGCGATAATTTTAACGCCGTTCTTGATAATATGCCCCAGAATCTTTTTTCTTGATTTTCCATAATTTCATGATGAAGATCTTCTAGATAAAAGACAACATTTACAATTACATTAGCATAGCAGTTGATACCTGAACTATTTTCTAACTGGTATCCTACAATATCATCAACAGTGTCCATTTTTATTTTCTTTGCAGCTTCATCATTCTCTTTAATTGCTTTCTTTTTTTGAATCTCACTACAATGTTTGACATATTTCCGTTTTGGACATAGTACACGTTTCTCATATATGGGATATTCACCTAGGTTAGGAGCGTAAAGTCTTCTTAACCAATTATACTCTCTTACACAATTTCTATCAGCACTAATTTTTCTCTCAACAAAATCAATCAAATACCAACCAGATAATGTTCTTACTCGAGACAAGGAAACATATGCCGTGCCCTCTTTAAACACTGTTCTTCCAATATTTACCAAAGCATTGTCTACACTTATGGTCACTGCATATGCTAAAGAAAGAGGAAACTGTTTTCTACGAACATACAAGTCTTTTACAAGCAAAAACGAACAGCACAACGTGCAATCTGCTTTACCTCTTCAATCTGATCAAATTTAATCTTTAATAATTCAATTCCATCTCTGTTCTGATAATTAACAAAATCAGAAACTTTTCCTATTGATCCATTTACTAAACCTTTTTCTGCATCCAAATTACGCCATAAAATTACCCAACAGTTTTCACATACATATAAACTCTTTTCTAAACCAGCAGTCTTAGATATAGACTTTTCCAAAGAATCCAATTTTGATTGTAATTTTTCTGAGAGAACAATTGTAACTCCTTCGTGTTCTATTGTATCAATGGCTTCCATTTTCACTATTGGTTGTTTTTCCAGTTTCAAAAGTTGTTCATTGAATGTAGAACATTCTTGCAGTGTTGGCATAAGGCAAACTATAGAGTTTTTTTCTGCAATTTTTTTGTACATTATTTCAGCTGCAATGTTTTCATTTGGAAATAAGTTTGTTAGTAGCAGACTTTGTAATGCTCCTTTACCATGTTTTGTCAAAACACCAATTCTTATATCTTGAAGAATGTTTCCATAATGTTCATCATTTGCTTGTCGCAAATTCTTAATAAGTTCTTTATATTCAAAATGAGACCAAATGTTTACATTCCAATACTTCCCAAAGATTTCCTAGTGTCTTCATGGACAAGTGTTTTAAAAACTGGTTGTCCTTTCACAGGAGTAAGTTGTAGTAGATCGCCGAATACAATTACATGTTTTCCTCCAAATAAAACATCATAATCTGTTTTTAAAATCTGTTGCATTCTTAAATGTACAAAGGCAAGCATCACTTTTGAGACCATGCTCACCTCATCAATGATCAGAAGTTTCATTTTCTTCAGTACTCTTGAGACTTCATAACAAGCTTCTCCAGATAGCTTGTGGTATTCCGACTTATTTTCATGTTCAACTGGTAGCATGAGTAATCGATGTAATGTAATCCCTTTAATGTTGTGTGCTGCTAACCCAGTTGGAGCGGTTACAACACAAGATAAATGTGATTCAGTGGTTTTCTGTAGATAACTGGTCAAAACTTTAATTAAGAAACTTTTTCCTGTACCAGCTTGCCCACTGATATACATTCGAATAGGTTTAAATGATGTGCATTGGCATTCTTTTTTTCATGCAGTAAACCATGCTGTATCTGTTCTGTTACTTGCTGATATATTTCTTTTTGTTCAATATTTAGTTGTTCTTCCAAGTTTCCCAACGGAATAATATCCTGTTGTGCTTGTTGCATTGCAGTTTCTACTTCATTCTTGGCTATTGCTGACTCATTTTCAAGAATTGGTTGTCCTAATGGATCTTGACTTAGTGGAGCAGAACTTTGAGTATCTTGAGAACTGTCTCTAGCTATTTCAGCTGCAATAGTAGTTTCTTGTTGAATCTCTTCATTTAACATTTGTAGATAATTTGGAAAAATTTTGCATTGAATGCTATCTTTACATGCATTAAAAGAATCTTCATAACAGTCAAAATCACCAAGTAATTCCGTTTCACTACGCCAAGGCTTGAAAAGTTGCAGAAGTGCTAAATAGAAAAATTCCCTTTTATCTGAAGTTTCGCAACTGAGTTTCCTGTGGTTAATAAGATTTCCTTTGGAATGTTTTACCAAACATCCTTCACATCCAATTACTGCATATTTTTCTTCATTTATATTTTCTGAAACATTTCTCTTAAAGCTATAATGTTGCAATACTTCATAGAGACATATGTTTTCAAGATGTGTACTTCTTTTAGGATAGTACGTATCCAACATATTAGTTTTAACAATATCTGTACTTTCTGGTTCATTCAATGCTAAGTATTCAATTTCTTGTACAGATTTCAATACTCGATTTTGTGTTGCAGCAAGACCTAGACTTACCCAAATGATTCCTCTGGACTTTTAATATAAACTTGCAGAGGTCAACCGATCCGAACATTTGTAGGATCCAATCTCTCGATGGGAAAGCATCTTCAAACTAAAGGTGTACAATTTGTTACTAAGGGGTCGATTACGATGGCGGTCGGAAAACCATACCGACCGCCATGGTAGCGGCAAAAAACCGCCCGCATGGCCACCGGGAAAAACGCCGCACACATTACGATGAACCGCCACAATAATCCGTTCGCGGCGGCGGGAGACAACGAAAAACCGCCCGCACACGCCGGACCAGCTCAAAATCCGACCGCAACGGCCGGATACTCAGCGGAAAAGCCAAGAACCGCCGCCATGCACACGGAGTAACCGCCCGTGACATTATGACATCCCCGCTACCACCATGGTACCCACCTATGAATCTGACCGCATCGTGCGCGAACAGTGACGAATCCGATAGGCGGCGGAAGGGCCGCAGCATAGCCACCGCTGCCGAGGAACCGCTGCGGAGGAACCGCAAAAAAATGGCGGACGTTGAAAAAAACGAAAAAAAAAAAACAATGCACACACTGAAGTAGACCTGTCCCAACACAAACCAAAAGTGCCCAATGACAACAGCCCCAGAAATTCAAAATAACCAATCACAGGACAACACACACAACACACCTGACAGCAACATACCAGCTTGCCACACCCCCATAGCCGAGCATAAAACCAGCCCCTCCCTGACCACAATCCTTTGCTACACTCCACAACTGAAGGTCCCAACCCCAGAGAACAAAGGAGAGGCAAACCTGCACACAGCACCACCACAACACACACACCACCTACACCACCCACAACACCCACAACACCCACACAACTGCACCACAGAACATCTGCACAGCACACACCATGGCACCACACAAAATGCCAAAATTCACTGATGCAGAGCTTGCAGTCATGGTAGATGAGATAATAAGAGTTGAACCACAACTCTATGGCAACATGGTCCAACACACCCCATTAGCCACAAGAACCCAAATGTGGGTGAGGATAGTCAATAAGGTCAATGCAGTAGGGACCACCCCCGCAACAAGCAGGAAATACAGAAGCGGTGGCATGACCTGAAGACCGTGGTGAAGAGGAAGAGGGCCAAGAACCGTCAGCTGGCTGACGGGACTGGTGGAGGCACTCCCATCCCACCCAAACCATACAGTCCGTGGGAGGAGAAGGTCCTTGGAATCCTACATCCAGAGAGTCTTGAAGGAATCCGCGGGGGACTGGAAGCTGGTAAGTACAAACCAATGTATAACATCACATTGCCATGTACCGTCTTGCACAAATTCAAACCTACAACCCCTAGGCCAAAGGACATTCGTCTGACCCACAATACCCAAAACAGGTCACACAGATGTAAGCACCACTCAACCTGAAAAAGCACAAAGCTAAACAAAACCAACTGGGATGCATGTGTACAGACAAAAAGCACTACAACACACACCAGGCCCCCATCTCCCACCCCTCAGCAGGATGGAGCACCACACCCAGAAGCATGTGTCAGCCATTGAACGCTCCCCCACCACCTAACAGGTAGGTAGCCATCTTCACAGGGTTGGGGAATGTGTATCTGGAGGCAGCACTACAACTCCCAACAGGCCCCCTCTCCCACCCCTCAGCAGGATGGAGCACCCCACCCAGAAGCATGTGTCAGCCATTGAACGCTCCCCCACCACCTAACAGGTAGGTAGCCATCTTCACAGGGTTGGGGAATGTGTATCTGGAGGCAGCACTACAACTCCCAACAGGCCCCCTCTCCCACCCCTCAGCAGGTTGGGGCACCCCACCCAGAAGCATGTGTCAGCCATTGAACGCTCCCCCACCACCTAACAGGTAGGTAGCCATCTTCACAGGTTTGGGGAATGTGTATCTGGAGGCAGCACTACAACTCCCAACAGGCCCCCTCTCCCACCCCTCAGCAGGATGGAGCACCCCACCCAGAAGCATGTGTCAGCCATTGAACGCTCCCCCACCACCTAACAGGTAGGTAGCCATCTTCACAGGGTTGGGGAATGTGTATCTGGAGGCAGCACTACAACTCCCAACAGGCCCCCTCTCCCACCCCTCAGCAGGATGGAGCACCCCACCCAGAAGCATGTGTCAGCCATTGAACGCTCCCCCACCACCTAACAGGTAGGTAGCCATCTTCACAGGGTTGGGGAATGTGTATCTGGAGGCAGCACTACAACTCCCAACAGGCCCCCTCTCCCACCCCTCAGCAGGTTGGGGCACCCCACCCAGAAGCATGTGTCAGCCATTGAACGCTCCCCCACCACCTAACAGGTAGGTAGCCATCTTCACAGGTTTGGGGAATGTGTATCTGGAGGCAGCACTACAACTCCCAACAGGCCCCCTCTCCCACCCCTCAGCAGGATGGAGCACCCCACCCAGAAGCATGTGTCAGCCATTGAACGCTCCCCCACCACCTAACAGGTAGGTAGCCATCTTCACAGGGTTGGGGAATGTGTATCTGGAGGCAGCACTACAACTCCCAACAGGCCCCCTCTCCCACCCCTCAGCAGGATGGAGCACCCCACCCAGAAGCATGTGTCAGCCATTGAACGCTCCCCCACCACCTAACAGGTAGGTAGCCATCTTCACAGGTTTGGGGAATGTGTATCTGGAGGCAGCACTACAACTCCCAACAGGCCCCCTCTCCCACCCCTCAGCAGGATGGAGCACCCCACCCAGAAGCATGTGTCAGCCATTGAACGCTCCCCCACCACCTAACAGGTAGGTAGCCATCTTCACAGGGTTGGGGAATGTGTATCTGGAGGCAGCACTACAACTCCCAACAGGCCCCCTCTCCCACCCCTCAGCAGGATGGAGCACCCCACCCAGAAGCATGTGTCAGCCATTGAACGCTCCCCCACCACCTAACAGGTAGGTAGCCATCTTCACAGGGATGGGGAATGTGTATCTGGAGGCAGCACTACAACACACAACAGGCCCCCTCTCCCACCCCTCAGCAGGTTGGGGCACCCCACCCAGAAGCATGTGTCTGTAAGTAAAAACCAAAGTGACACTGCACAGGTAATCAGACAGTGCATGCACACCACCATCACTCAACAAAAGCATTGGGAGACATGACAACATGAGGCTCTACTTCACCCAAAAATAGAAAAGTAAAGCACAGCCATTGACAGGATGCAGACAGCTCAGCGTACGTAACTGTGACAGAAACAGAACTGTGACTCTCAACAAATATGTCCAAGAAAACGGGCCTCTGACATGCATCACCCAGACTTCCCTCTGTAGCGTACATGGGTGCTGATCATGAAGGACCATGGGAAAACCAAACTAGCATGGTCTGCTGTATAAAGAAATACAAGCACAGGACATGTCAACGGTATGCATGTGATGACAATGGCTAGTCCATGCACACAGGTAATGTCTGCCAGGCAGAGTGATCAGCAAAGATGCTGAACATCAACTTGTAGTCATGCCAGTTGTCAGATGACAACCTCACATTGAAATCACCAATACTAGACGTGTGGCATGCTAACCAATCACAGGTCACACCATTGTGAAATGATGAATGTAACTCCACTTCATGGCATGAGGCACATCACTGTGCAGACATACAATGTGTGAAAAAGGCAACTGTGTGTAGCATAACATGTAAATAAGAGACATCAAACACAGCAACCCTGAGGTGTGTAAGGCAATTACCATCTACTTCCTGTCCCACAGGTGACCAACAACTGACTGCAGAGGACGACAACCTCAACCAGCACAGCCAGTCACCAGCTCCCGAACATCTCCCCTCGGATGCAGACTCCCTGGATAATGAGGAGGAGGAGGACCAACCCGGACCATCTGGTGTGGCAGGGCGGAATGTGTCCCAGGACCCCACAGCCCCACCACCCTCAGCAACAACATCAACGCAGAGCCCTGCTGCAACGACCTGTGCCACCACCACCACCTCCACCACCACTACCACTACCACTGCTGCCTGCAACACTCGCCCTGCTCCACAGGCCAACCAGATCACAACAACTGCGGAGGCACGGGAGAGTAGGCCGGTGCCCACAGGAGGGAGGCAACAGGGCCGTGACAGCAGGCCAGGTGTGAGGACAAGGCTGACCCAAAGGGAAGAAGACCCTGCCACAGAATCACTGGCACACATTCACAGAGTTGTGGGGGCCTATGAACACGCCCAGGGACAGTTGAGGCAGGCTCAGCAGGATGCCCGTGAGCAACAACAGATGCTGCGCTCAATTGACAACCGCATGGGCCAACTCGTGGCCTGCATGGGCCAAATCAGGGACCTCCTGGGCCAGCTAGTGGAGGTCCTCAGGGACAGGCATGCGGCACCGCCAACACCGACAGCTCCCTCCGTTGTGCCGCAGGATGACAGACCCCCACCCTCCCCTGCGTCCAGCGAGCATGGGGACTCATCAGACACCACTGGCCATGCACCTGTGTCCCCCCTGCCAAAAGAGCAAGGGGCCGCCCGAAAAAATCATTGGGAGCATCCCGTGGCAAAGCACCTGGCAAAAGCCAGTCAAGTAGCCAGCCATGATGGCACCCCTCTTCACCCTGCTGTGTACCCTGCAGACTGTCCCCACACACAATGGCGTGGGAATGGCAAATGACTGTTGGACTGTGTTGCCATACTGATCTAGTGTATACTCTATTGTCTCATCTACCATCACTGACAAATCTGTTATTCACCATTCACAAATCTGTCAATATCCACATCTACATCACATGTATCCACTGTAAATAAACACTAATAACGCACCAATTTAGTTGTCACTGTTCCATGTTCATCACAGTATGTTAACTCACACCCATGATTACAATGTCACAGGAGCAGGGATACTCCGCAGGCAAGTAGAGGCTGAAGGGACCTAGGAAAACACAACAGAACATCAGTTGCTACTCAGGTGGTGGACTAACAACCATCACACAACACAGCACATCAAGGTACGACAATCTGCACATGTCACAAGGAGCAACTGTACCAACATAGACATCAAGTAGCTGTGTCAAAAGATCCCTTGCCATACACACCTGCAGCCAGCACTGACTCAGCAACATGCTGTAGTCACAAAACTCACATACACATATTCACCAAGCACAACATCATCAGACAACAGCCAGTATTGACATTGCCACTGACCATCAAGTGAAGTAGTTGTTGATGAGCTGCTGACGCTGTCCAACACCTTCCTCCTCTCCACTATCCTCGTCACTTGACGTTTGGGTGTTTGCAGGTGGGGGCTGTGGCTGGTCATCATCATCCTGGATTAAGGGGATCCCCTTCCGCACGGCCAGGTTGTGTAGCATGCAGCATGCTACCACTATCTGACACACCTTGACGGGTGAGTACTGCAGAGCCCCTCCGGTCTTGTCGAGGCATCGAAAACGCGATTTCAGGAGTCCAAATGTTCGCTCAATGACCCGACGTGTCCTCCCATGGGCATTGTTGTAGCGCACTTCAGCTGGTGTCCTGGGATTGCGAAGTGGACTCAGCAACCAAGGTCCGTTGGGATATGCAGAGTCACCTAAGTGTGAAAGACACATACAGATTGAGTGTCTGACATGTGTCCGAGGACAGCATGGCACACAAACAGCACACGACTCGACCCTTTGTACTCACCCACAATCCATGCCCGCTCCGGCGCCAGATTGGCCATCAGCTGTGGTAAAATGCTGTTGCGCATTATGTGTGAATCGTGGGCTGAACCTGGAAACTTTGCACAGACGTGTGAGATGACCATATCTGCCTGGCACACCACCTGCACATTGATGGAATGATAATGTTTCCTATTTCGGTAAATATGCTCCCGTGCTTGGGGTGGAATCAGGGAAACATGTGTGCCATCTATTGCACCAACTACATTAGGAACGTGTCCAAGTGCATAAAATTCGCCCTTCACATCCGCCAACTCATGCCGCCTGGGGAAATGTATGAATTGGTCCCTGTGTTGCATCATAGCCAACAGGACATCACGTAGCACCATGCTGAATGTTGGTTGGGACATCCCCCTGCAATGCCCACAGTTTGCTGGAAGGATCCCGTAGCCACGAAATGTAGGAATGCCATCACCTTTGCCGTTGGCGTGAGTGCTGTTGGGTATGTCCTGCGTGGAAGCAGGTGTGGCTCCAATAGTGCACAAAGTTCCAGGAGGTTTGTCCGATCCAGACGGAATCGCCTTATGATGTCGGTATCCTCCATGTTAGCCAGCAGGGTGAAGGTACGAAACACATTAGGTCGCCTCCTAGGTGAGATGAAAGGGGACACGTCATAGCAACATAAATTAGGATGTGCACAAATTCATAAAGTCTGTCCTGTCACGGCGCTAACATTGACTGTCATCCCTGAAAGCACACAGTGCAATTCAGTGTTGTCCCAACATGAGACAGATTAATTGTACAACTGTCATGGATGTGCACAGTCAGTAGACACAATACGAACACTGTCTATGTGAATGCCAAGAGTCACATATCGAGCTGAGGTGGACTCAGCCTTGGGTGTACATGACACAGGACATGTGTGAAGCAGAGACAATGCTGGCTTCCACGTTGCTGCTGTACCTGCCACACCTCCTTGGCCAATAATTGCAGGGGACACATCAACAACACAATGTGGATAGATCATTGGGATTGTCTTTGTACTCAGTGCCACTTCGAACACACTCAAATTCAATGACATTCACATCCCAAACCCATACATGTGCCAATGTCATCAGTACACAGGCCATATCTGCTGCTGACTTGAATACAAAGTCGGACAGTGACAGATGATGTCACGCCTGTGCAGAGTATGTGTACCACTGTAACAGGCCACCATTACCCCACTGCCCAATACTCTCTACAAGCACACAGATAGCCAATGTGGCACACATTAACAATAGATGAGGGACGTGATCAGCAGGGCCTGTATGCACCCTTAATCTTCCCCCATTTTGGACATTTACATGCAGCATCAAGGAGGGACTGCCCAAGGACACATGTGCACCACAACACATACCATGGTGATACACATCCAGCTGTTTCAAGACACAACAGTGCCACAACACAAACATACAACACTACATGGACAATGCCAAGCCAGTATGCCAACAAGTCTACGCATGAACAGACTGTATGCATTACATATGGACAACTGGCTCAGACACCTGACAACAGTGGATGTAATTTTACACCACATGTCCCAAGGGACATGCATCCTGACCCTCATTCCACACAGGCTGTCAGGCCCAACACAGCATACAATCAATATCACACATCTAACAAACATGCTGGCTGTGCATGAGTAGTGGGACACTGGTACCTCACATTGACCAAATGTCGGAGTTGGATGAGTGTCACAGGCACAACAGTCAAGGTACATCTCACCTGTCTTGGGTGCCCACACCATCCTGATACACCAGCAGATGTGATCCACCCACACAGTGCTGGAATAGATGGTGAGCAAGGATGGCTAGCACCCCATAGCATGCACATACAGTAGTGTTGGTGGCAACACACTGCACACGTGTGCCACTTGTGCTGACCATCCAACATTGCAGACAATTCCCGCTAATCAGTGCACACACATTGCACGGGCAAAACTGGACACCCATAGCCTGTGGATAAATGTTGCATACTATATTCCATACATTAGCACAATCCACAACCGTGCATGCAGTCCATCTGCCAACGCAACATTCCTGATGTGAACAATGGACATGCACTGGTGGCAGGTGAGTAGCACCGGAACACAGCACAACACTCAAAAACATAGTGTAGCTAAGCACCATTGTTGAAATGTACATGTCACTGATTCACATACAACAGTCCAAACAACATGAGCACAGACCTGACACTACCACATAGGTCCCTGTGGTTACAGGTGGCAGACATGTAGCAAAGACATCTGCTCTGGCCGTCTACCCAAGTGACAAACAATAATAATGCAACGGATGCCAGGTGTGGTGCTGAAGTACTCGTCATCCTTTAGCAGGTCGAGCCCCCCTGTACATGTGGACATACACTGCAGGAGTTGCCAGTGTGTACAAAGACATAACATGCGGCATGTAATTGGTCTTAGCAATAACACAACAGGGTGACATCTGTTTCCAATGATGACAGTCATGCTGAATGAATGAGTTCATCTGGGTTTTCAGTGTAACACATGGGCTCAGGTGTGAGATAGTGGTCAGCATGGGTGGCAGATACGACATTGTGTGTAAATATTGATCGACATAATGGAGTACAGTGTTCCATTTGGTGTGAGACGTTACACAGTGGCTGACATTTGTGACAGGAGACCATATCAATGTTATCCAGTGCCATGTGCCACTGTACGTATCCACTGTGTGTAGCACAGTAATGACCATTGATCCACACACAACAAGAACTGTCCGTAGGTGCCTTAAACGTGCCCCATAAACACAATGACGCACAGAGTGTACGATGTGGTGCTGCATATTCCCCATAGCGGACGCACATACTGTCCGTGAATTGGGTGGCGGAGCATGCCAACCACCATTTGTACCTGTGTCGATGCCCACCACTGACGCAAGTGTGTCATGTGCTGCACATGACACATTGGTGTTAGTGATGGCCCTCCACATAGCTGCAGATGGCGTTTGTCATGCTCCACCAGCCACATCCCGGTCACCCATGTCACTCTATGGCAATCAAACAGCGGTAGCGCCGGCCAGGTCCCCACGGTGTGTCACCGCCATGAACCATGCCCTTGCAGCCAATGGGGACCGCTATCGCGGTGGCATGATGCAGATTCAAAAATCGCGGTAGGCGTGCTCCGCCCCCAGCGGATGCGGAGATAGGATGCATTTGTAAGATGCACCACCGCGGTAGCGCCGGCCAGGACCCCGCGGTGTGTCACCGCCATGAACCATGCCCTTGCAGCCAATGGGGACCGTTATCGCGGTGGCATGATGCAGATTCAAAAATCGCGGTAGGCGTGCTCCGCCCCGCAGAGGCGGTCAGTGGATGCTTTTGAAGAAGGCTGACCTGGAACACCAATGGCAGAAGACTATGACCACTGAAACGAGTCCAGGGCCCTATATATGTATGGAAGGGAGCACCACATTTCCACTGCTCACAGAGCCTGCTGCCTGGGACCCCTCACCTGCTGCTGCCTCCAGGGACTGCTGCCTGAGACCCCTCACCTGCTGCTGCCTCCAGGGACTGCTGCCTGAGACCCCTCACCTGCTGCTGCCTCCAGGGACTGCTGCCTGAGACCCCTCACCTGCTGCTGCCTCCAGGGACTGCTGCCTGAGACCCCTCACCTGCTGCTGCCTCCAGGGACTGCTGCCTGAGACCCCTCACCTGCTGCTGCCTCCAGGGACTGCTGCCTGGGACCCCTCACCGCCCACTGCCGCCGCTGACGTCTCATGTCCACAGTGATGGCTAGGACAGAGAAGATCCGTGCCAGTCCATTTACAAGCGAGGAGCTGGATGTCCTGGTGGACGAGGTGCTGACACAGTACCCACGGCTATATGGTGGCCCAAATGTTGTGGTAAGTCTCCAACAGTGGGGGTGTGAGTGCAAGGGGTGCACACATGTAGTCGATCAGATGGTGTATGTGCCTGAGAGTGTGGGGTTGTGTAATGCACTGGCTGACATGCTGTTTCCTAGTTGTTAAGGGGGTGTATGCAACCCACACATTCAATGCATGGACATGAAGGGTGGATGGACATGTGTTGTGTACACATCCATATGGTGTGACAGCTATCTGGTGATGCATGTTTCTGGACAGTTATTGTTCATGTGACTGTTTGTGTGGGTCCTCGTTGTCCATCTCTGTGTGATTCTACCTGGCATGGACTGTCCACGCCCAATGTTACAAGGACACATCACTGACTGTACAGAGTGTGATACGTGTGTGGTTCGCATGAGTGTACATCAATGACCCATATCTGCCGTGTGGAGATGAGTCCGTGTCATGCCACTGTTCAGAGAGAGAGGTTTTACCATGAGAGTGTGTCACTGATGTTTTCCCCTCTTGTCTCCCACACCTGCAGCTCAAGGTACACCAGCGTAAGGCCGTGTGGAGGTCCATTGCAAGCAAGGTGCGGGCTCTGGGAGTGTCGAACCGCCGGCGCACCCACTGCCACAAGAGGTGGGACGACATATCACGACTGGCGAAGAACGTTGCCGAGATGACACTGGGGATACTCCCTCGCAGTGGCAGGTTGTCACGACGCAGCTTGACACCACCATCTTGGCTGTGACACAGCCTGAGCTGGACACACGTTTGAAGGAGCATCAACAGCAAGCTAGGGGTGAGTATTCTGTGAAGGTTGATTTTGTCTGTGAGTGGCTGCATGTGTACCATGCCTGTACCTGCGCTGGTGTACGTGATGTGGTTACTGTGATGCAGTGGGTTGTAAGTGGCCCCTGTGCTGGGTGTGGCAGTCACGGATATTACATACATGCACTTACTGATGTTTTTCCAATCCTGGGAATTTCAATGGCATTGTGGGTGGTGTGCTGCAGGCCTGGTCCATTGGTGTTAGTGTTTGTACGCCCCAACATGCATGATGTTGTGCTGTCTGCCCATCACATGGCTCAGCTGTGCCGTGTTTAGATGTTTGTATGCACTGTTTGAGGTAGTGATGTGTGTCTGCATGGTGAGATTGCACGGGGTGGCCTGCAACATGTAGACTTTGTCATCCTCAGTGTTGCTTTGCTTGAATATGTTTGTCCTGTTGCTGTCACTTTGCTGACCCTACATGTCTCTCTGTTATGCAGCATCTCCCGTGGGCACGGAGGGACAGGGGACGGACACCAGTGGTGGTGAAACAAGCACAACAGCTGCACAGGATCCCAGTGACACAGATGTGACCAGCGCCTTGGAGGGGGATAGGAGTATGCTGGAGGAATCACAGCCCGAGACGCAAAGTTCAACATCATCTGATGACGGCGGTGGTGCAGACATCTTGGAGGACACAGGGAACGGAGAGTCTGCTACATCTTCCAGCACACAGCGTGCAGTGCCCACCCTCCCAGCCACTTCCTCTGTTGCTGCCCGTGTTCGCACCACAAAGAGGGGAAGGGTGTCCTTCATTCCAGGCACTGCTGCCCCTGCCCCTGTGCCCCCTGCTGCCATCAGTGCAGAGTGTGTGGACCTTATGCGCCAGCTGTGTGTGGGGCAGACAGGGCTCCTCAATGCATTGTCAGACCACGACCGCAAATTGGCACAGGTGTTAGCTTTCATGGAGGGCATCCATTCAGACGTGGGTGGGCTGCACTGCACTGTCCAGACAATGTCCTCCACAATGGCGGCTGCTCTTCAACTGGCTCAATCTCGTAGTCCAATTCCAGTCCCTTTGTCCACCCCCATGCCAGTGGCGACGTCTGACGACGGTGACCACGCTTCACACACCTCAACCTCACGATACTGCACACGTAGCACACAGCAGCAGCAGCCCAAGCGGTCAAGGTCACAGACACCTTCCCCTACAAAGAGAAAAACAACCCCAGAGCGCAAAGGGAAGAGCCCGTCAGGCGTTGCAAAGTCACATGATTCAAGGAGGAAGTACTCAGGGTCACAAGCCTCAGAGCAATCCCCGGCCACAGACTCTGTGGTCCCAAAAACGTCTCGCAAAGGCATGCAGACACTCTCCATGCCCACTGTGAAGGTGGGGCCTGGCAAGGCTACACATAGTAAGGTATCCAAGGCTGTTTCACCAACTACCTCTACTCCCATTCCAAGTCCAGTGAAGCAGGGACAGGAGGGCACTGTAGGGGGCACACAGGGTAAAGAGGGGATGGAGGGGCAGAGTCAATGCCAGGCTAAGCGTCCTTCTGGATCCAGCACATCCCCAAAGGGAGGTCCAGCGTGTGCACCTGCGGCAGCCTTGGTGCTGAGTGTGCCGTTTGTGTCCACACCACTTCCCATTGATACGAAGACAGGCAAGCCATTTAGAATCCCCAAGAAGTGGAAAGGCACCCCTCCACTGTCTCCCTCCCACACTGTGTCCCACATCGGCCTGAGTCCACCTCCACGTGCCACTACACCACCTGGTCCAAGCAGCCCTCCAGCGTCCAAGGCCACTGATAGCTCTTCCTCAGCTGGGCGTCTCACTCCCCAGTCAAGTGGTCCAACTGTGCCCGACACACAGTCAGCTCCCAGTCAGACTGACAGCCAGCTCTGAATGTTGATCAATGTGACAGACCTGTCTCTCCCACACCGGTACCTGTGCTGCCCATCGTGTCACACCAGACTGTGTTGCTGACCATGGCGGAGTTTGGTGACACACATTCCCTGTGCAGCTTCTCATTGTCTCTGTCAGCACCTTGGACTGGCCACTGGCCTTGCAGTTTGCCCCTGCCTGTGCAGCTTCTCATTGTCTCTGTCAGCACCTTGGACTGGCCACTGGCCTTGCAGTTTGCCCCCTGCCTGTGCAGCTTCTCATTGTCTCTGTCTGCACCTTGGACTGGCCACTGGCCTTGCAGTTTTCCCCCTGCCTGTGCAGCTTCTCATTGTCTCTGTCTGCACCTTGGACTGGCCACTGGCCTTGCAGTTTGCCCCCTGCCTGTGCAGCTTCTCATTGTCTCTGTCTGCACCTTGGACTGGCCACTGGCCTTGCAGTTTGCCCCCTGCCTGTGCAGCTTCTCATTGACTATGTCAGCACCTTGGACTGGCCACTGGCCTTGCAGTTTGCCCCCTGCCTGTGCAGCTTCTCATTGACTCTGTCAGCACCTTGGACTGGCCACTGGCCTTGCAGTTTGCCCCCTGCCTGTGCAGCTTCTCATTGTCTCTGTCTGCACCTTGGACTGGCCACTGGCCTTGCCGTTTGCCCCCTGCCTGTGCAGCTTCTCATTGTCTCTGTCTGCACCTTGGACTGGCCACTGGCCTTGCAGTTTGCCCCCTGCCTGTGCAGCTTCTCATTGTCTCTGTCTGCACCTTGGACTGGCCACTGGCCTTGCAGTTTGCCCCCTGCCTGTGCAGCTTCTCATTGACTCTGTCAGCACCTTGGACTGGCCACTGGCCTTGCAGTTTGCCCCCTGCCTGTGCAGCTTCTCATTGTCTCTGTCTGCACCTTGGACTGGCCACTGGCCTTGCAGTTTGCCCCCTGCCTGTGCAGCTTCTCATTGTCTCTGTCTGCACCTTGGACTGGCCACTGGCCTTGCAGTTTGCCCCCTGCCTGTGCAGCTTCTCATTGACTCTGCAGCACCTTGGACTGGCCACTGTCCTTGCAGTTTGCCCCCTGCCTGTGCAGCTTCTCATTGTCTCTGTCTGCACCTTGGACTGGCCACTGGCCTTGCAGTTTGCCCCCTGCCTGTGCAGCTTCTCATGTTCAGGCTCTGCATCTTGTGCCTTGGTCCTGTCTGATATTGTTTCCTATCAGTGCTATTTGTGAATAAAAACAGTTGCTCATGTTGTCAGTTGTGTCATTGTCCTTACTGAATAAGGCTTTTCCTGTATGTCTCACATTTACTGTGCCACATGCTCTGTGTGCCACTTCAACTGTGCCACTGGCTTGTTTGACTTATCATTTATTTTACAGGGGTGACGGGGACTTCAGTTCTTCATGACTCGGATACTTTTGGGCTCATTGATGTTGTTTTCTGTGACATACCAGACTCATGTTCCTTCCTTGTTGCTGTTGGCTATGTTTTACTGCATCCTGGTATGTGGGCACTGCAAACACATAGAGGGGTCATATACACGGGATTGCAGGCAGGCTGACCAGGCTCAACATGTATGTGCTTTCTTGCTTTCATGTATGCCTAGCAGTGTAGATGTGTAGTCATGTTGTGATGGGCAGTCATCCTAGTCACAACGGTTACTTACATGGTGTGCATTTGGGTGGTCAAGGGTTGTACGGTGTGTTGGTCGTGGCTTTGTCATGTGTGTTGATGTGTGTGTTACTGGCGTGTGACTCATGGCTGTGTGGGACTGTTGTGTGTTTGTGTGCACACACTGCTTGTTGTGCATTCAGTGCTGTGGGTGTATGTTGCCTTGTGCTGTCCTAGTGTACATCCCCTGATGTACTGCTGTGTTTGCTATGTGTTTTGTGGTGTTGTGCATCTGTTGTGTGTTTGATGTGTCTGTGTTGTTCTGTGATGGTGCACTTCTTGTCTGTGTTGTGGTATGTAGCCCATGCATTTTTCCTGACTGATGAGGTGGTGCACTCCTGTTGTGTGTGTGCTGCCATTGCCTTCCCCTAGTTTGGCTGCACAGGTGCTGTGTGTTATTTTTGTGGTTCTGTATGTGTTTCTGTTTTGAATTGTGTTTGCCATTTTTGTTTTGGTGCGGACGTTGGTACTGAAATCCCTGTGTGTGTGTGATGTTTGTGGATGCCCCCAGGGGGTTTGATTGTTTGTCTGTATCTTGTCTGGACATTATGTAGGCCCTTCTGTGTGTCTGGCATTGGGATTGTGTGCTGCAGATATGAGGGGGGTATGTTTGGGGACTCCGACTTGTGTTTGGCAGTCATTGAGTGTGCCAATGTGCCCTGTGTGATACTCATGTGTACTTGCTGTTCACTGTTTGACTTGAGGTCCTTCCTTTCATCCCTGTCCCTATACATGGGTTACCTTGCTGTCTCCCTGAGTTGTTGCACTGAGGTGACTGTTGTTTGACTTCACTCACTGTGCCAGCCATGTGCTTGGATGGGGTGTGGATGTTGTTCTGGGTTCCTTGTCCTGCATGTGTCTGTTCACCTGGTTGTTGGTTGTCTCCTTGCCCTCCCATTTGTGTGCACATCATTTTTGCTTTCCTCTATGTTGTGCTCCATTGCTGGTGGCATGTAGTCTGTGTATGTGGCTGTGTGTCGGTGTGGGGTATGTCTGTGTGAGTTGGCAGGGTGTGTGTCCAGTAGTCTGTATGTTCCTTGTGTGTATGTTCATTTTGTGCTTGTATTCTGCTTTCTTGCCATGTATGTGGTGGTGTGGTGTGTGTGTGTGTTGCCCTGGGCCTGTGCCTCTGTGCTGTGTGTTGATCTACACCAAATGCTGCTGTGTCTGTCTCCCTAGGTGTTAGTTGTGTGCTGCTGGGTGTGGATTTAGCTCGCTTGGTGTTGGACATGGGGGTGCACAGGGGGGATTGGCATGTTTCTTGCTGTGTGCGGCGGAGCTGTGGGTGGTGGGTGGTGGTGGTGGCCTGTCGTCTTTCTGGCCTGTCCGTTGCTGTACATGCATTCTGCTTTGTGCGATGGATTTCCTGCATGCTCACCGCTGCGGTGTCGTCAGCAACACATTACATTATGTTCGCGGTACTTTGGTGGGCTTGATGTAGGGTGTGAATTGGTGCCAGCTGAGACATGTGTGGGTACACTGATGGATGTGTTCCTGTCCACACCAGTGTGTCTGGTGTGTCCAGGTGCCCTGTTTCAGCCCGTGGAATTTGTGTTCTGTTTTGTGTTGTATTGTGTTTTGTTTACTTACCTGCGGCGGCGTCCGCGGCGGGCGATGTTGGCCTGGTGATGTATCACGTACAGCACCGGGAGGATGTGTAGTGCTGGATCCATGGCGTTCGGCTCCGGGTGGAGGGCTCCGGAAGTCTCGTTTCACGCTCCGCTGTTGAGATTCCGCCGTGTCTGGAAGGGCGGTTTCTCCCCTGCAGTTCGACGCGTTGTTTGGTGCATCGTAATTTGTTGAGCGGACGGGACGTCATTCCGCACGGCGGTGAGTCTCCATTGGCTCCCACCGGCGCGGTGGCGGGCGCAATTTCATGGCGGTCGGCGTTGCACCGCGGAGGTCGGGAAATGGGGCATATTTGCCCTTCATAATATGGCGGCCGTGAGGACCGCTGCTGGCGGGCGGTAAAAGGCATTTTTCCGCACCGCCGGCACCGCGGTACTAACACCGACCGCCATCGTAATCGGCCCCTAAGAGTCTTCTCTTGTGAAATTTCTTCCCACATTTCTTTCAACTCTGTCTTTTCAGATTTGGTTATATATGACGTAACATAGCGAGCAACAGCAATCGAATTATCTGCAGCATTCTGGATATCCATATGTGCATTCCACATTGTCAAAATCACTGGATTGTAGTCATTAATATACTTTGAATCTTCAGTTCTTTTTATGTTGTAAGTATTCTTTAGAGATTTTCGAGTTATAGTATGCCTTACTGCTGACATGAAACTGTTCACTCTTCCTTTTGAAATTACTGGAGTGGGAATCCAAAACGATATTTTGTATAAAATCTTCCCTTTGATTTGTATTTCCGTCAACAATATTTCCCACATCGATGACTTTGAAACCGCAAAACTTGCTGTCTCAAGTTGTTTTCTCCTCCTTCTTTTGGAATGGCACAGGTAACATATTTTTCAATGAAAGACAAAACACTTTCATCAGTATCAGTTCCAAATTTTGGTGCATTCTTGATCCATAACAGCATATGAATATGAGGTGCACCTCTGGCTTGGTACTCCTTTCTCCAAAAGAAATCAATCCCTTCTCCAAGAGGTGGATTATTTTTATTGCAGATAAAATATATCATAGCTTGAAACCTATGATTAAAATATCTGCACACATTTACAGGATCTAAGGAACACAGTTCTCCAGCTGTCTTCAATTCAATGTTTTTTACATCTGAATTTGCATGTCGTAGAAATTCAAGTAAATCGTCCCATGCGTACTCAGCACAGCTAAGCGTAACAAACCACGTAGGGGTTCCTAAGTTCCTTAACATACATTTAAGTTCTCCGTGACGACGATACCAATACTCATTAGTTGACACGCCATCAAATTAATTAACTGAGATTCTAAATGATCGTCTCTTTGTTGAACTTTGTCCATCAATTCCTTTGCAGAAACATGTTTAAGATGAACTCCTATTTTTGATATGCGGTTCACTGCATATGAAAGTCCAGACAAGTCACTTTCAAACAGAAGATGAAATAAATATGGAATACACTGTCAAAATCTTGGATCTTCTGAGTACAATCTTAATGTACAATATTCTGAAGCTGCAATCTGAACTGGTCCTTCATCATATCGTCCACCTTTTCCAGTGGGGAACAGCTGTGGAAAACAACGAGCTTCCAAACTTTTTTCTCATACACTCATGGGAGTACCCTTCGCTTTCTTCATTTGTAATAATTTAATAGTATTTCCTATCACTTCTTTTGAATGTAGAGGATGTATACTATAATGTTCATAAATTTCTTCACTCCTTGAGTTAGCCACTTTTTCTATTTGTCCAGTTGAAATTTCTCTTTCATCTTCTAAAGATATTTCTTGTTCTTCCACATATACATTTTTATAATAAATATTGTTTTGCACAAGATATAATGTAGCCTTTTGAAGTTTGGTGACATCTACTAACTCTTGCCATATTTTCCGACTCTTTGTTGGTACCCCATTAACTAGAATAACTACAGGTTCACTTTCCTCTCTGCCTACACCAACAGTTTCAATATTCTTCTTAAAATCTAAAGGTAAATACACAACTCTTCCTTTTAAACCTCTTTGTAAATCTGTTGGAGGCAGCTTACCTGCTTTAGGCTCCATACGAACTATAGCCTGAAATGGGTGCACAGATTGAATAAGAATGGACTCATATGTATTTAAATCTACCAGCTCCGGAGGAATGGCTACCAAATCTAGGTTGTTATGTACAGCTCTAGCTGGCATTTTGTTCTCTTCTAATTTATTGTAACAATATTTACAAATACGTTGATCACTACACAATTCAAAACGACCTTCCACCAATAAATAGGCACCAAATTGCTCCCACTCATCATTATTTTCCTTTTCACTTTTTAAATACACATCAACATTCCTAGTTTGACTTCTATAATGAGTACGTCGACAACAAATACAAACATAGGGGTCGATTACGATGTCGGGCGGATCGCCCGTCCGCCAACAAATTCCCCCCGCCATATTACCATGGCGGAGGGGAGCCCGGCAGACGGTAAGACCGTCCGCATGTTTTCCGCCCGGCCGAACAGTCGACCGGGTGGAAAAGGGTTTAATATGGTGGCGGTGTCTGCAAGACACCGCCATCCATATTATGATGCCGACGGAGATGAACCTTTCCATGGTGGCGTCGCCGCCATGGAAAGGCTCGCGGTCTTTGCTGTTGGGGGCCCGTTGCGGGCCCCAGGGTGTTGGGGGGTGGGGGCTGCACATGGGGGTACCTATGGTACCCCCTGCATCTGCATGCACAAGGTGGCAGGCACCGCGCGGTGCCTGTCACGTTGTGCATGCAGATGCACAACATGCATTTCCAGCACTGTGGCGGGCGGTGTTGTGAGCACCGCCCGCCACAATGCTGGAAATGGGGGATGCCACCGCCACTGTGGCGGTGGCATCCTAATCACATGTGCGGGACCGCCGCACACATAGCGGGCGGTCCCATTTACCGGGGCGATGGCGGGCGGACAAAGTCTGCCCGCCATCAAAATCGGCCCCATAGTTTGGATTTTCACAAGAAACTACCGTAAACTTTGTAATTTCTTCTGCAAACTTCACAGTAGTATCTTCCATCTCTTCTTCAACACCTTCACTTATTAAACTCTAACTTTCTCTACACTCCTCTTGAGGACCAAAGAAACAAAGCTCTATAGCATCAGAAACTATTTTTACATCCAACACTGAACCATGCAAAAGAGCTGAGTTTATTTCACTCAAAGATAATGCTGGACTTTTCACATAGTACAATCTTCTTACTAACTTCAGCATTTCAGAGTGATGTACTGCTAACATTCTTAAATGATGAAAAGTACTTCAACACACTTTTCTAGAAAGACAAGCAGAGAATGACCCTGCAAGTTAGTATATTTTCTCACTTTACAAGGATCTAGTCCTTGCAACATCTTAATCTTCTGTTTAACACTTTTTTTTACCATAATCTCGTAAGAAATTTCGTAATATATCAATGGATTCCTGTCGTATACTACAAATACTACTACAATCCCACTTATACACTGGAGCTTGTGTACGTCTCCCTTGAACTTCTTCAGCTATTACTTCTTCCATGTTTCTAGGAACCATCTTTTCTTTTTCAATTGGACAACCGTTTTTTACCTCAGAGCAATGACCACTGGTATCAACTGCATGAACTAATGTATTTTGTTGAAAATAGCTTTCTTCATTAAAAAAAGGTTCCGTACTAGAAGTATGCTTCCATTCACCAGAAAAGATTTTGCAAAAGTTAGTTCTATTAGCCAGTCTTTTTCTTTTATTTTTCTCCTTCATAAAGTGCATTATTTTATTCAATGTTTTCATTCTCTTCAAAACTAATATAAACAATCTTCTTTTCAATTCAAAAGCCTTTTCAACTACATTTTCAATCTGTTATTTCTTCTTCTAAATGCTGATCTTCTTTTATATTTTTTGCAATCTTTCATTACATTTTGTAGTACTCTACTTTTATACATTCTCTTTCTAATGTCTTTATATTGTTTCATCCTTTTTTCAACTTGGATTGCTTTCCTATAACCTGATTTTCCATTAATTTCTCTGTTATTCTTTTCTTTCTGATTGCTTGTAGTACTTTTCTTTATCTTTTCTCCATTTTCAAAATCGATTACCTTTTTAAAAACACTTTTAACAAATTCTTTTGTTCTCTTACCAGAAGACTTTTTCTTCAATGTCACATGTTGTACTTCATCTACTTTCTGCTTTTCTCTATCCTTTAAATAGTTCTGTTTCCTTTGTTCTCTTTTCTTTTGAACTTTTCTTGTCATACTGAATATTTCTTAACAATTATGAAGATTTTCTAAAAATAAATAAATTATAATCTCTCTAAAAAATATTTAATATTATTAAAATAATTATATACAAATATTGTCATCTATAAATAAAGAAATACATTGATTAATGCCTAGGTGAATAGATAAGTGAAACAGTAGGACCTGGATGCTTCTACAACTGCAAGGGTGGTACGTAACTAGTGCCTGGGTGATAGCATAACTAAAGGGGTAATATCTGGAGGATTACTGCAGTACATAGCAAATCAGTAGGTGATTTTATAACTGCATGAGTACTGCTTGGATGATTGCAGGAGTACTGAGGGAATGTCTGAGTGATTGGAAGAGTGCAAAGGTAGTGCCTGAGTGATTTTATAAGTGCATAAGTACTGGCTCAATGATTACATAAGTACAAGGGTAATACCTGCATGATTAAAGGAGTGCAAGGGTAGTACCTGAAAGATTATATAAGTTGATTGATAGTGTCTGAGTGATTGAAAGAGTGCATAGGTAATATCTAAGTGAATGCATGAGTGCATAGGTAGTGCCTGGGTGGTTTTATGAGTGCAGGGGTAATAACCTAGATAATTGCAAAGGTGCATATGTAGTGCCTGGATCATTGGAAGACTGCATAGGTAGTACTTGGATATTTTATAACTACATTCGCGTTGGGCCTAGTAAAATACAAAGCAGCACACTGGACCTTAGCGCAACCTTCGACACGGTGTCACATGAGCTGTTATTGCACCGACTCAGAAGGGGGGGTTTGGATGGTGCTGCCCTGAACTGGATGGTTTCTTATCTGCATGGCCGCAGCTTTCAAGTGTCACAATCTTCACATACCTCCAAACACATCACTTTAGCGCAGGGGGTGCCGCAGGGCTCAATCTTGTGCCCTACTCTCTTCAATCTATACGTCGCCCCCCTAGCTGGGATAGTGGAAAAACATGGTGTCACAATAGTGTCATATGCAGATGACACGCAGCTAGTGGTCACCCTGGCTCCGAATTTGGAACTAGCAGCCAGCAGCTTTGCAGACTGCTTAAAAGATCTAGCCTCGTGGATGACAGACAATTGCCAGAGACTAAATGGTAATAAGACAGAAATACTGATAGTAGGGAACACTCCATCCATTTGGTCCTCGGCCTGGTGGCCAACAATCTTAGGCCCAGTTCCCACCCCTAAGACTGAGGTGAAAAACTTGGGAGTCTGGATAGACTCCGCACTCTCCTTTGAGACCCATATCAAGAGAGTTGCAGGCAGGTGCTTCGGAATCCTGAAGACTCTAAGGAAAACTCTAGACATTCTCCCTATGTCGGCTAGAAAAACCCTGACCCACGCTCTCGTTACAGCAAGACTAGATTACGGAAATGTGCTGTATCTGGGTGCAACCAAAAAGGGACTCCATAAGTTGCAGTGCATCCAGAATGCAGCAGCTCGCTTGGTTTTGAATCTGCCAAGAAGGGCATCCTCAAAGAAAGCACTGGACTCACTTCATTGGCTGCCCATCCAGAAACGGATCACATTCAAGGCACTATGTTTCTGCCACTGAACCTTGCAGGGTAAAGGCCCAATATACCTGCGGGATCTTATGACCCCCTACAACCCAAAACGGCATCTTAGATCCACCGGGACTCACCTGGTAAAAGTCCCAAGGATAAAGAAAGCACAAATGGGTGCGCGCTCTTTTGGCTACCTGGCAGCAAAAAGCTGGAACGCCCTACCCCTGTTCCTCCATGAGGAACCATCAGAGAGCCTCTTCCGCAAAAAATTAAAAACATGGCTCTTTAAACTATAAGTAGTCTTTAGCTCCCCTTGTTCTCAGATGTGCTGATTTCCAGAGTTGCCAGATAGTGCGGATAGCGCGGGGACACACCAGTGGGTGTAACCAGGCGCTCTATAAATGCAGAAATAAATAAATAAATATTACATGACTCAACCATAAGTCTCTCCATATTGTTAAAACCATGCATACATACGTCTCTACCTTTTCAAATCATCATCATATCTAAAAGAAATATGTATACAATATTTCTGAAATATAGCGAAACCTAGAAAATGAGACATGTAATAGATCTGCCTGAGTGATTGCATAACTCCATGCATAGTGCTTCGATGATTGTATGACTCCAAAGGTAGTCGCTAGGTAATTGCAGGAGAAGATGGATAATGACTGGCTAATTGATAAGTGCATACATACAGGTTGAGTGCATGAATAAGTGTATTAATAGCACCTAAAGACATAGATGAGTCATGGAGTAGTGCCTATGTAAATAGAGAACTGCAACAGTAGCACCTGAATGATTCTATGACTGCAGGGATAGTGTGTAGGTTATTACATGACTGCATAGGTAGACACTGCATGATTCTATGACTGCAAAGGTACTACATAAGTAGTGCCTGGGTGATTCCATGACTACAGCGGTAATATCTGGTGATTTACATGACTACATAGAAAGTGACTGGGTGGTTTTATAAGAGCATGATTACTTCTTGGGTGATTTCACAACTACTGAGAAAACGCCTGACTGAATAAATGAGTGCAAAGGTAGTGCCTGGGTGATTGCATCAGAGCATATGTACTGCCTGGATCATTGGAAGACTGCTTGGGTAGTACCAGGGTGTTTTATAACTGCATGAGTGTTGGACCTAGCCAAATATAAAACAGAAGACTATCACATGACTCAACTATAAGTCTCTCCATATTGTTAAAAGCATGCATACATATGTCTCTACCTTTTCAAATCATCATCATATCTAAAATACACATATATACAATATTTCTGAAATATAGTGAAACCTAGAAACTGAGACATGTAACAGATCTGCCTGATTGATTGCAAAACACCATGGATAGTACTTGGGTGATTGTATGACTCCAAAGGTAGTTGCTGGGTAAATGCAGGAGAAGATGGATAGTGACTGGCTAATTACATGAGTGCACACATAAAGGTTCAGTGCATGGATATGTGTATAAATAGCACCTGAAGGCATAGATCACTCTCTAAGAAGTGCCTACGTGAATAGATGGGTGCAACAGCAGGGGCTGGATGATTCTATGACTGCAAGGGTAGTGCCTGGGTTATTACATGAGTGCATAGATAGAGACTGCATGAATCTATAACTGTAGGGGTAGTACATAACTAATGCCTGTGTGATTGCATGATTGCAGGGGTAATATCTGGGGGATTACTGCAGTACATAGGAAGTGAGTGGGTGATTTTATAAGTTCATCAGTACTGCCAGGGTGATTACAGAAGTACTAAGGTAAGGCAAAGGTAGTGCCTTGGTGATTTTATAAGTGCATGAGTATTGCCTGAGTGATTACATAAGTACAAGAGTACTGCCTCCGTGATTGAGAGAGTGCAAGGATAGTGCCTGGGTGGTTGAAGCACTGTATAGCTAATGCATTGGTGATTGCATGAGTACAGAGGTAATGTCTGGGGGATTAAAGGAGTACATAGCTAACGCCTGGGTGACTGCATGACTACAGGAGTAATATCTTGTGATTTACATGACTACATAGAAAGTGACTGGGTGATTTTATAAGAGCATGGATACTTCTTGGGTGATTTCAGAACTACTGAGATAACGCCTGAGTGAATAAAAAAGTTCAGTGCATGGATAAGTGTATGAATAGCACCTGGAGGCATAGATGACTCTCTAAGAAGTGCCTAGGTGAATAGATAAGTGAAACAGTAGGACCTAGATGATTCTACATATTATACACGTTAATTGTATGAGTGCAGGGATAATATCTGGGTGATTGGAGAACTGCATGGGTAATCCCTGGGTGCATGGAAGAGTGCATGGGTAGTGCCTGGGTTCATGGAGTACTGCATAGATAGTTCCTGGGTGGTTGGAGGACTGCATGAGTAGAACCTGGGTGATTGCATGAGTGTACAGGTAGTGACTGGGTTATTACATGAGTGCATAGGTACAGCCTGCATGATTGCATGACTCCAGAAATAGTACATAACTAGTGCTTGGGTGATTGCATGACTGCAGGGGTAATATCTGGGGGATTACTGCAGTACATAGCAAGTGTGTGGGTGATTTTATAAGTGCATGCGGACTGACTAAGTGATTGGAGGAGTGCATAGAACCTGAAAAGGAAATTTTTAGGAGTGCAAGGGTATTGCCTGGGTGATTGAACCAGTGTATAGCTAATGCATTGGTGATTGCATAACTTCACAGATAATATCTGGGGGACTGCAGGAGTACATAGAAAGTGCCTTAGTGATTTTATAAGTGCATCAGTACTGCTTGGGTGATTAGAGTAATACTGTGATAGTGCCTTAGTGATTGCAAAAGTGTAAAGGTAGTGCCTGGATGATTTTATAAGTGCATAGGCACTGGCTAAGTGATTGGAGGAGTGCATAGATCCTGACCGGGTGTTTGTAGGAGTGCAAGGGAGTGCCTGCATGATTAAACCAGTGTATAGCTAATGCATTGATGATTGCATGATTGCAGGAGTTATGTCTGGGGGATTAGAGGAGTACATAGGTAATGGCTGGTGATTCCATTATTACCGGGGTAATATTTTGCAGATTACAGGAGTACATAGCAGCGTATGCTAGCAGCATCATATATAAAAGTAATATACAGATAAATGTATAACTATGTTTTCTTATTCTGTCATCTTCGCACACATAACACGTACCATAATACATATGCAAGTAGACACATATCTCAGTCACAACACAACCCACAGCTCAAAAACTTCACTTCAATTTTCAAACAGACACTGAAAATTATGCGGTATATATGAAATATGACTTTCCTCACATCATGCAAATTACTCTAATAAATAACATCTCTACAAACATCTCAAACCTCACTTTCAAACTGCTGCTTTACCATTCTACAACTACTTATAATGGTACACCAACCCAAATACAAAGCAGGAACCCTTCACATGTCTTTACTAAAAGTCTCACCATATTCCTAAAAGCATACATTATTATGTCTGTACCATAACACTATCCAAACCTTAAAAATTCACAGAACAAACTTCCAATTTCAAGCAAACACTAAAAACTATGTGCCATACTTCAACTCTACCTCTCTAGAAACTTAAAAAAGAGAACCCTAATCAATAATACCTTATGTCAACATCTTTCAAACCACACTATTATGCTGCATCTTCACCATTCCACTACGACTCACAGTCTTGAGACTACCGCATAAAAAGCAACAACACCTCTTTGTTATACAACATGCACCTTCAAATGTATAAGACATATGAAAATACATATACAAGTAGAAACATACTTGAGAGAGAAGTCCATGCACACCTTAAAACTTGACAGACTCCACCTCCAATTTTGAAGCAACAGCTTAAATTATGCGGTATACTACAAATGTACTTATCCACACACTAAAACAAACTACCATAATCACTAATCCATCTTCCAATATACACATATTACTATACAGAATCTATTTCAAACAACATTTAACTACAATAAAACAAACTACAATACACCTCTACATTTAATAATATATTTCAAATATCACAGTTCATCAATCATTTTTAAAGATTAAAAATAAACCTAATACATAATACACCTCAGAAATGTATAACTCACCTTCCAAATTGATTTGTAGAATTTAAAATATCACAAACTCATAAAAGATTTTCTTCTGCACACAATCAATATAATGCACCACTCTCAGCAAGGTAAAACCAGCAATGGCAAACTTTCCCTCTCTTTCTCCACACAAAATCATGCAACTAACAAATCACATTGCTTCCTACATTATTTCAAATTATAAAACACATTTCTATTGGTTACACATATTAACCCTTATCAACTGACTTCTAAAAGTGCCCCAACTGGTTCTGGAATTTTTTGGAGTCGCGATTCCATTCCACCGTGCACCAATGCGATGGAGTCGCGAATCCATACAGGAGTTCAAAAATATATTACATATAAAAATACCACTATTTTTAAGAACACACCACTTCTAAAGATAGTACTGACTTGGGAAATCTTACTTTAATAAGATATTAATTATATATAATTTACAATTTCACATTTTAAGTCCACAGTTAAGTTTCAACCCTTCCCCCATTCTGCTTAATGCCAGTTTCCATAGTAACAGTTCATGGAACATTGAAGTGAACTGACAGGTCACAAGTTCGCCATATCTTCAAGTTCAGCACACAAGCTTACAAATGCAAACAGCAGGTGTGGTTGACTTTTGCAAATTATGACCTTATCCTATCTACTGTACCTTTCAAACATTTTTAACAAACCAATAGGAAACATGCTTTTTAAAGAAAGTAACTTACACCCTATTTTTGAATGTACAATGTTCATAAGCAGCCAATCAATTCTCTACTTTTTTTTAAACTGCATCTTGTCCACCATTTTAGATACCTCTCATTCTACCAACTGACTACCTCAGCTACAGACATCTTTTTATTACTTCCAGACATCCCTTCAAGATACTTACAGTATGGATTGTTGGGCACAGCTATGTTTTCTGGTGCAAAAGGTATGCTGAACGCAGAGAGAGGATTAGAGTGGCACCAATTGATGCCTTTGGTTAAAACCTTTTTGCAACTCCAACCCCCTGACCTCATGATTGTGCACTGTGGTGGTAATGACCTAGGCACATTGAATGGGGTAGGACTGGAAATGCTAATGAAGGACACCTTTGCACAATTGATGTTGATTTTACCTCAAACTGTCTTTGTATTTTCTAATATATGCAAAAGACAGAAATGGAAGTGGTCAAATCAATTCTGTCTACAGATTGAGAAAGCTAGAAAGAATGTTAATAAAGCTGTTTCTGCATACCTCAGAGATCATAGAATGGGGTCCATCTACAACAACAATCTACGTTTTGATATGGGCGACATCTACAGAAGTGATAGAGTGCACTTCACAGATCAAGGAAACAGAGTCTTCCTCAACAACCTTAAGCTGTGCATCCGCACTTACATGTAGCTACAACAAAGTCAAAATAAAAACAAGGGCTCTTTTTAGAGCCACCCTATAACCCAAATTATAATCTTACTATTTCAAAAACATATATACTCTTTGTTTTAATTTTGCCTGGAGTCGCGAACCCATCGCGATTACACGGGGGCCGCGCTGAGAGCCGCGTTGGGGTCGCGACTCCAAACTCGAAGAAAAAAAGCTCTTCCATTATTCAATATTCGCCCCGGGGACCCCATCCCCGGGGCCTGCCACCAGCTATTATTGTCAAAAAATAAGGAGGGGAACCGCGTGGCCCCCCTCCTCAGGCCAATAATGGCCCCAGGGGCCCATCCCCCTGGGCCGGCCACTATTTTTTTTAAAAAGAGGGGGACCGTGTGGTCCCCCTCCTTAGGCCAATATTGGCCCTGGGGACCCCGTCCCACAGAGCCTGCCATTATTTATTTATTTATTTTTTCAAAAGAGGGGGACTGCGTGCCCCCCTCTTCAGGCCAATAATGGCCCCGGGGACCCCATCCCCCGAGGCCTCGCCTCAGCGTTGGGGACCATGGGGGGAGCCCCAATGCCCCCACAGTCCCTGACGGCTCCCCGCCTCCTGCGGGAGCCGGCATTGCTTTTGGGCAAGGGACAGTCACCCACGCACTCATCACCAGCAGACTGGACTATGGAAATGCACTCTACGCCAGCATCAACAAGTCCCTACTCCACAAACTCCAAACAATACAGAACACCGACGCCAGACTCATCCTTGGCATCCCCCGACACAAACACATCAGCCAACACCTACGAAGTCGCCACTGACTCCCCGTGGAGAAAAGAGTCACTTTTAAAATCCTTACTCACGCCTACAAATGCCTACACAGCAATGGACCCAAATACCTCAACGACAGAATCAACTTCCACGTACCCAAAAGAAACCTCCAATCTTCCAACCTCGCACTGGCCGAAACCCCGCACATCCACAGAGTCAAAGCAGTCGGAAGATCCTTCTCTCACATTGCAGCCAAGATCTGGAACTAGCTACCAGCAGACATCAGATGCACCCCCTCCCTGAACACCTTCAGGAAGACCCTCAAGACCTGGCTCTTCGGCTAAACAGATCTGCGGACCTCCCCCTCACGGGTGAGTAGCGCGCTTACAATTCCCTGATTGATTGATTGATTGATTGAACATGCAGCTCCCCTTGCCCAAAAGCAATTCTGCTTTGCTTCGTTGAAGCGAGAGCAGGTTTCCTGCTCTCGCTTCAACAAAGCAAAGCAGTGTTTGCTATGACAGGGAGGGAGCCGTGCTCCCGCCCTGCCATAGCAAACGGCAATGTCCCAGGGGTGGGCACCCCAGGGCATTGCAGGAGCCGGCCCTGGGGGGTGGCGATCCCCAGTGCCATCAAGGGCTCCAGGAGGGGGGCCCCCCTCCCTTCATGAAAATAGCCCCGGGGAGGTGGTGGTCCCTGGGGCCGGGGGTCTGCAACAGACCCCCATATTTACAAATTCTATGCCCTGGGGAGTTGATGGTCCCTAGGGCAGTATGGGGGTCTTGAGCCCCCCCACACTAATTATTTATCAAAGCCCCAGGGAGGTGGTGGTCCCCGGGGCTTAGGAGGGCCTGCGAGGCCCCCCACCCTATTTTAATAAAGCACTGGGGAGGTGGCAGTCCCCGGAGGTGCGAGGGGGCTGTGTGCCCCCTGCACAATTTCAATAAAGCCCCGGGGTGGTGGCGGTCCCCGGGGCTGTGGTGGCCCCCGCGGGTCCCCACTATATAATAACACATTGCCCCCAAGAGACCGCGCTTCGTTTTTTTTTCAATTTTCTCAGCGGGATTCGATCACCCAGCGCGACTTCCACCGAGAAAACAAAAAAAATTCTATTTTTGGCTCTGGGGATCCCTGTGGGAGCCCCTGACCAGCCCTAGGGGGTCAGGGTGTTTCTACCCTGACCCCCTTTCCTACATTTACAACAGTTTTCAACATTTTTCATGTGACTCGGTTCCACTGAGTCACAAAATGGCTGCCAACACACTCTGGTTTAGAGTGTTGGCAGCCAATAAGAATGAGGCTCGTGCTCGGGAGGGTTCGCGAACCCTCCTCGGTGCTCAGATATCGATATTTCTATTTTTTGAATTTCTCAGGAATTACTCAACGGATTTACACCATTTAAAAAAAAGGTCGCTTTCTGAACCAAGAGCTACCTTTTTGCCAAATTTGGTGTAATTCCGTTCAGCAGTTCTGGCTGTAGCCTGTTCCAAAATTCCTTTGGAAATTAACATGGGGAAAATGCGTTTTGGGACCCCCCTTTTTTCTCGGCCCCTGCATAACGAATCACCCCAAAACTTTCAGGACAGGAGCTGACCTAAGTGAACCATTAGTTTTGAAAATTTTGCAAAGATTCGTCAAACGGCGCCAAAGATATTGGCAAAAGAATAAATGCTTTTTGAATCGAAACAAGGTCCAAACCGGACAACCTCTCTGCAACACAGCCCTTTGGCGCTTACTGGAGGTACCTGGTGGGCTAGTTGGCCCCCAGAGACCCTTAGGATTCAAGGGGACTTAATCCCCCAACTTAAAGCGCACCACAGGGTGCGTTTGCACAGTGGTGAAGGCAGGGGGCGGGGCCTGATGTGACAAGTGTGCAAACACGCTCAGTGGCGTGTTTTAAGTTGGGGGATTAAGTCCCCTTGAATCCTGAGGGTCACTGGGGGCCAACTAGCCCACCAGGTACTTCCAATATGCGCCACAGGGCTGCATTGCAGAGAGGTGGTCCGAGGCCATGCCCCTTTTTACACCTCTCTGCAACGCAGCTCTATGGTGCTTACTGGAGGTACCTGGTGGGCTAGTTGGACCTCAGGGACCCTCAGGATTCAAGGGGACTTAATCCCCCAACTTAAAACGTGCAACGGGGCGCGTTTGCACACTTGTCACATCAGGCCCAGCCCCCTGCCTTCACCAATGTGCAAACGTACCCTGTGGGGTATTTTAAGTTGGGGGATTAAGTCCCCTTGAATCCTGAGGGTCCCTGGGGGCCAACTAGCCCACCAGGTACCTCCAGTAAGTGCCAGGGAGCTGCCTTGCAGAGAGTTGGTCCAAGGCCACGCCCCCTTTTTACACCACTCTGCAACGCAGCTCTGTGGCGCTTACTGGAGGTAGCTGGTGGGCTAGTTTGCCCCCGGGACCCTCAGAATTCAAGTGGACTTAATAGGGACGTTATAGATAAAAATGAGCATTTAAAAAACCTTTGAAATTCACTAAAAAAACATAGGTTTCAGGCACGTTATAGTTAGGAATTAGCATTTAAAAAACCATAGGTTTCAGGAACGTTATAGTTAGTTGGAGATTTCACTCGTACAAAACCAGAGAAATTCCACCGTTATAGTTAGTTCAGCTAACTATAACTCGTGCCCCCGCAATGCACTGCTGATGACGTCACATATTACATCATTCATGACATGGTCAGTGACATCACTGATGACATCACTGATGACATCTCAAATGACATCACTGATGACAATACTGATGACATCATCCAGTGACTATGTGTTTTTGTAAAGTTTAAATATGTTTTATATATATGCCAAGGTGTATTGAAAAATGAGTGGGTGTATAAGTGTCTAGATGGATGATTTTGTAGGTGCGTGACTGACTGTATAAGTGAGTGATTAAATGAGTCTTACTGAATGCATGGATTAGTGACTGATACAGACATTCACCCAGTTTAGTTTGTCAGTTTGTGTGTAAGCGGTTGCATGGGTTGGTGAGTAGCTAAATGAGGATCTATATGGGTTATTGATTGGTTGTCTGAGTATCTGTATGGGTGCCTGAGTGTCTGTGTGGGTGGGTGGGGGTGTGACTCTGTGCATAGATGTGTGAGTGGATGATTCACTGGGTGTATGGGTTCAAGAGTGCATCTGTGAAGGGCTGTATGGGTGGGTGAGTGTGTGTATGGGTGTGTTGGTGAGTGAATGGATGCCTCAGTAGTACAAGTGTGAGTAACTGCATATGTGAAAGGCAGTATATCTGAGTGTTGGAGTGTATAAATGACTATATGTGAGAGTGAGTGATTGTGAGAGTGGCTGTATGGATCAGTGTGTGCTTGTATTAGTTATCATATAAGAGTGTAAGTATGTGTTAGTATATATTTGAATAAGTGAGGTGGTGTGTGTATAACTGTATAGGTGAGTAAATGGGAGTGTGATTGATTCTTTGCATGACTGACTAGGTGTGTGAGTAACTCTATGGATGAGTGGTGGTGTGTGAGTGTTTGTATAGATATGTGAGTGTATATGATAATGCCGTATTGATGGTTGACTGCATATTTGAGTGACTGTATGGGTGAATAAGTGGATGTGTGTGTAGACCTAGGAATTAGTGAGTGGGTATGTACTAACTGGTATTGGTGTGTCTATGGTTTCGAAAATGGTAGTCTGTATTTCAGAGTGGGTGTATCAAAGGTTATATTAGGGTATGAGGAGGTGCATCAGATTATCACGTGGATGATGTCATCAGTGATGTCATCAGTGATGTCACTGACCATGTCATGAATGATGTAATATGTGACGTCATCAGCAGTGCATTGCGGGGGCGCGACTTATAGTTAGCTGAACTAACTATAACGGTGGAATTTCTCTGGTTTTGTACGAGTGAAATCTCCAGCTAACTATAACCTCCCTGAAACCTATGGTTTTTTCAGTGAATTTCTACGGTTTTTAAATGCTAATTTCTAACTATAACGTGCCTGAAACCTATGGTTTTTTCAGTGAATATATATATATATATATATATACATACACACTGGAAAAAACAGAAGTTTCAAGGACGTTATAGTTAGGAATTTGCATTTTAAAAAACCTTAGTAATTCACTGAAAAAAACACAGGTTTCAGGGACGTTATAGTTTGGCTGACATTTTACTCATTTCACTCATACAAAACCAGAGAAATTCAGCCGTTATAGTTAGCTGAGCTAACTATAACTCGCGCCCCTGCAATACACTGCTGATGACGTCACATATTACATCACTCATGACATGGTCAGTGACATCACTGATGACATCACTGATGACATCTCAAATGGCATCACTGATGACATCACTGATGACATCATCCAGTGACTGTGAGTGTTACTAAAAAGTTTTATAATGTTATATATATATATACGCCAAAGTGTATTCGAAGAATAGGTGGGTGTATGAGTGTCTGTATGGATGATTTAGTGGGTGCGTGACTGACTGTATAAGTGAGTGATTAAACATGCCTTAGTAAATGTATAGGTGAGTGACTAATCTGTGTGATTGTGTGTATCAGTTTGTCAGTTGGCGTGTAAGTGGCTGCATGGGTTGGTGAGTAGATACATGAGTGTCTATATGGGTTATTGATTAGTTATCTGAGTACCTGTGTGGGTGCCTGAGTGTTTGTGTGGGTGGGTGAGGGTATGGTGACTCCCTGAATGGATGTATGAGTGGGTGAATCCATGGGTGTATGGGTTCATGAGTGTATCTGTGAGGGACTGTATGGGTGAGTGAGTGTGCGTATGGCTGTGTCAGTGAGTGAATGGATGTCTCAGTGGTATATGGGTGAGTAACTGCATATGTAAAAGGCAGAATATGTGAGTGTTGGAGTATATAAGTGACTGCATGTGTGAGTGGGTGATTGTGAGAGTGGCCGTATGGGTGAGTGTGTGGTTGTGTCAGTGACTGTATAGAGAGTAAGCATGTGTTAGTATCTGTATGAATAGTGAGTGTGTGTGTGTTTCTGTATGAGTGAGTGAGTGGCTGTGTGATTGAGTGTTTGGGTGAGTGAGAGGTGTGTGAGTAGCTCTATGGGTGACTGACGGTATATGAGTGGCTGTAAGGGTGTATTAGTGGATATCTCAGAGGCTGTATTGGTGAGTGACTGGCTGATTGTGTGCCTGTATGGAAGAGTGAGCGGATGTGTATGTGGACCTATGAATCAGTGAGTGGATATGTACATACTGGTGTTGGTATGCCAATGGCTTCAAGAATGGTAGTCTGAAATTTGGAGTGGGTGTATGATAGGTTACATTGGGGTGTGAGTAGGTGCAACAGAGATTATGTGGATGATGTCATCAGTGATGTCATCAGTGATGTCACTGACTATGTCATGAGTGATGTAATATGTGACGTCATCAGCAGTGCATTGCGGGGGCGCGAGTTATAGTTAGCCCAGCAAACTATATCGGTTGAATTTGTGAAATTAGTGAAATGTCAACCTAACTATAACGTCCCTGAAACCTGTGGCTTTTTCAGTGAATTTCTAAGGTTTTTTAAAATGCAAATTCCTAACTATAACGTCCCTGAAACCTCTGTTTTTTTCAGTGAATTTCTAAGTTTTTTTTTAAATGATATTACTAACTATAACGTCCCTGAAACCTGTGTTTTTTTCAGTGAATTTCTAAAGTTTTTTAAATGCTAATTTCTAACTATGCCTACATAGGTAGGACATGTACAGAAAGAGGAAGAAAGGCGCAGAAAGAAGCAAGAGAAGTGCAGAAAGATGCAAGAGAGGTGCAGAAAGAGGCAAGAAAAATGCAGAAAGAGGCAACAGAAGTCCGGAAAGAGGAATAAAAGTACAAAAAGAAGCAAGAGAAGTGCAGAAAGAAGCAACAGAGGTACAGAAATAGGCCTACTTCAACTGTACCTTACCACAGACTCATACAAAGTAGCATAATCACTAATCCTTCTTCCAAGATGTTTTAAACCTCACTTTTCTCTTGAAGGTTCACTATTCATCGACTGCTCAGAATGTTAGGCCTACCAAATGTAAAACAGCAATCCTAACCATATCACTGTTATACGTCTGACCACGTTTGTGAAGGTATACATGCGTGTGTCTCTGCTTTTACCTAGTGACATGTTACTTAATAATAAACATACAAATACTTGAACACCTGTGTTTCAAACAGCATACTCTGTAAATTTGTGGACAAAAAGGTAGAAGCAAGAGAAGTGCAGAAGGAAGCAACAGAGGTGTAGAAAGAGGGAAGAGGGGTGCAGAAAGAGGCAAGAGAAGTGCAGAAAGATGCAACAGAGGTGCAGAAAGAGGCAAGAGAAGTGCAGAAAAAGGCAACAGAGGTGCAGAAACAGGCAGGAGAGGTGCAGAAAGAGGGTACAGGGGTACAGAAAGATTCAAGAGGGATACAGAAGGAGGGAAGAGGGGTGCAGAAAGAGGGGTACAGAAAGAAGCAAGTGAGTTGCAGAAAGAGGAATCAGAGGTGCATAAAGAGGCAAGACAGGTGCAGAAACAGGCAAGAGAAGTGCAGAAAGAGGCAAGAGAAGTGCAGAAAGAAGCAACAGAGGTGTAGAAAGAAGCAAGAGAAGTGATGAAAGAGACAAGAGAGTTGCAGAAAGAAACAAGAGAGGCGCATAAAAAAGCAAAAGAAATGCAGAAAGAGGCAAGAAAAGTGAAGAAAGAGGCAAGAGAGGTGCAGAAAGAGGCAAGTGAGGTGCAGAAAAAGGCAAGAGGGGTGCAGAAAGAGGCAAGAGAAGTACAGAAAGAAGCAACAGAGGTGCAGAAGGAGGCAAAAGAGCTACAGAAAGAAGCAAGAGAGTTGCAGAAACAGGCAAGAGAGGTACAGAAAGAGGAAAGAGGGGTGCTGAAAGAGGCAAGAGGGGTGCCGAAAGAAGCAAGAGAGATGCGGAAAAAAGCAAGAGTAGTGCAGAAAGAACCAAAGGAGGTGCAGAAAGAGGCAATAGGGTTGCAGAAAGAGGCAAGAGAAGTGCAGAAAGAAGCAACAGAGGTGCTTAAAGAGGCAAGAGAAGTGCAGAAAGAGGCAAGAGAAGTCCAGAAAGAAGCAACAGAGGTGCAGAAAGAAGCAAGAGAAGTGATGAAAGAGACAAGAGAGATGTAGAAAGAAATAAGAGAGGTGCATAAAAAAGCAAGAGAAGTGCAGAAAGAGGCAATTGAGGTGCAGAAAGAGGCACGAAAAGTGCAGAAAGAGGCAAGTGAGGTTCAGAAAAAGGCAAGAGGTGTGCAGAAAGAGGCGAGAGAAGTGCAGAAAGAAGCAACAGAGGTGCAGAAGGAGGCAAAAGTACTGTAGAAAGAAGCAAGAGAGTTGCAGAAACAGGCAAGAGAGGTGCAGAAAGAGGAAAGAGGGGTGCAGAAAGATGCAAGAGAGATGCGGAAAAAATCAAGAAAAGTGCAGAAAGAACCAAAAGAGGTGCAGAAAGAGAAAGAGGGTTGCCGAAAGAGGCAAGAGAAGTGCAGAAAGAAGGAACAGAGGTGCAGAAAGAGGCAAGAGAACTGCAGAAAGAGGCAAGAGAGTTGCAGAAACAGGCAAAAGAGGTGCAGAAAGAGAGAACAGGGGTGCCGACAGAGGCAAGAGAGGTTCAGAAAGAGGGAAGAGGGTTGCAGAAAGAGGAAAGAGGGGTGCATACATTTGCAAGAGAGGTGCAGAAAGAAGCAAGGGCAGTGCAGAAAGAACCAACAGTGGTGCAGAAAGAGGCAAGAGGGGTGTAGAAAGAGGCAAGAGAAATGCAGAAAGAAGCAATAGAGGTGCAGAAGGAGGCAAGAGAGTTGCAGAAAGGGGAAAGAGGGGTGCAGAAAGAGACAAGAGGGGTGCAGAAAGAAGCAGAAGAGATGCAGAAAGAGGCAAGATAGGTGCAGAAAGAAAGAGAGGTGCAGAAAGAGGAAAGAGAGGTGAGAGGTGCAGAAAGAGGGAAGAGGGGTGCAGAAAGAGGCAAGAGGGGTGCGGAAAGAAGCAATAGAGGTGCAGAAAGAAGCAATAGAGGTTCAGAAAGAAGCAAGAGAAGTACAGAAAGAAGCAACAGAGTTGCAGAAAGAGGCAAGAGAACTGCAGGAAGAGGCAAGAGAGGTGCAGAAAAAGTCAAGAGAGGTCCAGAAAGAGGCAAGAGAGGTGCAGAAAGAGGAAAGAGGGGTGCGGAAAGAAGCAATAGAGGTGCAGAAAGAAGCAATAGAGGTGCAGAAAGAGGCAAGAGAAGTGCAGAAAAAGGCAAGAGAAGTGCAGAAAGAGGCAAGAGAAGTGCAGAAACAGGCAACAGAGGTGCAGAAAGAGGGAAGAGGGGTGCAGAAAGAGGGAAGAGGAGTGCATAAAGAAGCAAGAGAGGTGGAGAAAGAACCTAGGGAAGTGCAGAAAGAAGCAAGAGAGGTGCAGAAAGAGGCAAAATGGGTGCAGAAAGAAGCAAGAGAGGTGCAGAAAGAAGCAAGTGAAGTGCAGAAAGAGGCAAGAGAGGTGCAGAAAGAGGCAAGAGAACTGCAGAAAGAGGCAAGAGAGTTGCAGAAACAGGCAAAAGAGGTGCAGAAAGAGAGGGGTGCTGACAGAGGCAAGAGAAGTTCAGAAAGAGGGAAGAGGGTTGCAGAAAGAGGCAAGAGGGGTGCAGAAATTTGCAAGAGAGGTGTAGGAGAGTAGGATCTGCTTCACATGGGTACCCCCACTTTTTGCTGATGCTTCACTGTTTTTCGACCTTAGTCTGGCTGGGGCCCTGCTAATCAGAACCCCAGCCTAGCTGCTTCCTCTCTAAAATGGTTTCCATGTGCCTTAGGCACATCTCTGATTGGAATCTGGAGTGCCCTTATAAGTCCCTAGTATATGGTATACTATGTACCCAGGGCATAGGTACCTCAGAGGCCTACCAGGGGCTGCAGCATGTATTGTGCCACCCCTGGAAGGCCATCCAAACTGACACCACAGGTCTGCTACTGCAGCCTGGGTAAGGTGGTGCATGCACCTCTTACTGTGATATAGGCTACCTATATCACTATATACATACACACATATAAACCTATAAGTCACTCCTATGGCAGGCCTTATCAATCCTGAAGGCAGAGTGCGTGGTTCCTATGTGAGAGGGTGCCCCTGCATGAGCAGGGCCCCTCTGCAGCATTCGGAGACCCTTCTCTGATGCTGTTTGTAGTGCAGCCTGACCATATACTCTTAAGCGCATTATAACCTCGCGTTAAATGCTAACTTTGGGATGGCTGCACGGAAACATGTCGTGTTTGGTATCAAACATCTTGGAATACTACCCCCCCGCCAGTTCTGGCGGCGGGGGTAGCATTCCACCCTTCTAGAGGGAAAGACATGTACACACCAGTATGCCCGGTACTGACTTTCCAAGCCCTGGCATCACAAAATGGATGCCGCTGCCACAGACACGAGTCTGGCCTCCTGCTGTTGACCGAAACTCCGGCAGGGGAGGCCTGGACAATAGGTTTCCTGTCCCAGGGAGGTGTGACCACCTCCCCAGACAGGATAGTGTGTATTGGGGCTGGGCGGGAGCACTCTCGGGTGCTTTGAAACCCTGCACTGGGGGCACATTTGGTGTCCCTGTGCATACCCCAATTCAAACTGGATCAGGGGCTTCCAGCCCCTGCTTTGGCGCGAACTGGACAAAGGGAAAGGTTGTAGCCACCCCTCTGCCCTGACCCACCCATAGGTGGGACCACAGAGTAAGTCCAACCCCTAAACTTAGTATAAGTATGGGACCCAAGTCCTTAGGACTTTAGATTATCCCTGGACGAAACTCTGACACAGAATCCTGGACCTTCAACGCTCTACTTAAAGATTAGAGGACAGAAGAATCTCCCTTGGGGTCAAGGAGTGACTCCCCTGCTTGGCAGGCACCAAAGAAGCAATTGTCCAGTCTGCATCGCTGAAGCTCCCGTCGGACACCGAAGTCTTTGCATCACCAGAGGTAGATTTCCAGACTTCCCTGAGGCTGCCCTGAGTCCTCAGCAAAGCTGAGGCCTGTAGCTGTTGTGGGTAACGTGGAACTGTGACCGCTGGACACCGCATGCATTTGCAAGTGCATCCTCTTCTGGGTCTCCCACAAAGTCGTACTTTGGGCTTCGAGTACCCCCAGCCTCCAGCACCAACTGCACCGAAGATCACTGGCCTCCACTCCACGAGTGTCCTGTGAGCCAGCTCCACGTGCACCGTCTTGAGGCTCCTTCGCGGTCGCTAGCCTGTTGGCTAGTAGCCCTTCACGAAGGCCAATCTTTTTCTACTTGGGCTCCCTGGTTGCTCCAGGCTTGCCCTCACTTACCCTTGCTGGGTGAGTTCCTCAGACCTTGCTGGTCTGCGCCATCGTCAATCTTCATCTTCATCAAGACTTGCCGTTGCCAAGGCCTGTTGGGTCCAATCCGGTTGCCGACACCTCAGCACTCGACAAACATTGTGTACCAGCCCGAATCCTGCTCCTGGTTACCGACAACACCTCCTGGACCTCGTGGCTGAAGAGTCAAGACAACTGTCAACCTACCTGAAGCATTCGACATCGGTGGGCATCTGCTCATCGCCTTCCTGGTCACTGGCTAGTGACCCAGACTCTGTCCCCTCTGCTTTCAGGTTCTTCAGATCTCCGATCCACCTTTGGATCCACCCGGACACTTTTCACTTGGTCGCCAGCAGGACTTTGCAGCAGATCGCCATTCAAATCGACGACGAAACCCGACCCCGAAAGGCACCTATGCACCCGGCTTCCCTGGGTGAGGTAACAAGAGTACTCCGGTGCTCCCGTAGGTAGAGACTCTAGAACGACCTAGTTCTCATAGGGTTTGCTCCAAGTCCTTCTTTAAGTGTCCCTTTTCTTTAAATTCCAAACCGCGACTTTCTCCATAGAAGTTAACGGCGATTCGCGGCTGTGTTACTACACTGCACGCGTCCCCCGTGGGTCCCCTGTGTCACTACCTTGGGTGGTTCCTTGTGGTCCAAGCACTTCTACAGGCTCTAGGCCTAGTGTCTAGCTAAGTCGTGGTTCTTATACCACTTTATTGGTATAGGTTTGGTACGCCCCTAGGGCCCAAACGTGTATTTGTGCTATTACTGTGTTTAAATAACTTATAACTTATGTACTTCGAACTCTAGCCTCATAAAGAGACTAGAGGGGTGTGTTTAGTAATAAATACATATATTTTGAATATATACCTGGTGTGGTGCTCTTTCATTTGGTCACTCAAGAGATTATAGACTGGTAAAACAAGCTGCTTTACATTCCTTCAAGACTTAGCCTGAAGGCTGCTCTCCATAGCTACCACTAGGATAGCTTTCAATAAAGGTTGTCTTTAACCTATCTCCAATAAGGGGTTGTTTGGACTGGTGCAAGGTGCCCACTATAATTAGTGGACAGCATATACCAGGCCAACTTCTCACAAGAGGTGCAGAAAGAAGCAAGAGCAGTGCATAAAGAACCAACAGAGGTGCAGAAAGAGGCAAGAGGGGTGTAGAAAGAGGCAAGAGAAATGCAGAAAGAAGCAATAGAGGTGCAGAAGGAGGCAAGAAAGTTGCAGAAACAGGCAAGAGATGTGCAGAAAAAGGAAAGAGGGGTGCAGAAAGAGACAAGAGGGGTGCAGAAAGAAGCAAGAGAGATGCAGAAAGAGGCAAGAGAGGTGCAGAAAGAGGCAAGGAAGGTGCAGAAAGAGGCAAGAGAGGCACAGAAACAGGGAAGAGGGGTGCAGAAAGAGGCAAGAGGGGTGCAGAAAGAAGCAATAAAGGTGCAGAAAGAAGCAATAAAGGTGCAGAAAGAAGCAAGAGAAGTACAGAAAGAAGCAACAGAGGTGCAGAAAGAGGCAAGAGAGGTGCAGAAAGAGGCAAGAGAGGTGCAGAAAGAAGCTATAGAGGTGCAGAAAGAAGCAATAGAGGTGCAGAAAGAGGCAAGAGAAGTGCAGAAAGAGGTAAGAGAAGTGCAGAAAGAGACAAGAGAGGTGCTGAAACAGGCAACAGAGGGGCAGAAAGAGGGAAGTGGGGTGCAGAAAGAGGGAAGAGGGGTGCAGAAAGAAGCAAGAGAGGTGGAGAAAGAAGCTAGAGAAGTGCAGAAATAAGCAAGTGAGATGCAGAAAGAGGCAAGAGAAGTGCAGAAAGAGGCAAGGGAGGTGCAGAAAGAGGGTAGAGGGTGCAGAAAGAGGTATGAGAAGTGCAGAAAGAAGCAACAGAGGTGCAAGTTTCAAGTTTGTTTATTTGATTTAGTTCTCGACTGGGAACAACAAATATTTAAAGATTAAAATTTACATTTTGGATAGTAAAATTGTCATTCTAATACAAAGTTAAAAATGATTTTAAAAATGTAAACATATTAATACACACAAATTCATTAGGTGGTGCCTTACAGAGAGAGAGAAATCAGGTTCTGAACAGAGTTCATTTTACATTTTGTTCTGATTGGTTTTAAAAATCTCTTTCTAGCTTCTACGACATTCACGTTTGGGCAAACAAATAACATGTGTTCTAAGTCTTGCACCCTGCCTTTACATAGATCACAGAGACTAGACGCTTTTTCCTTTGGATACCACTTAAAAGTAAAGTGCAGAAAGAGGCAAGAGAGGTGCAGAAGAGAGGTGCAGAAAGAAGGGAGGTGGAGAAAGTGGTAGAGATGTGTAGAAAGGGGCAAGAGAAGTGCAGAAAAAGGAAGAAAGGTGCACAAAGAAGCAAGAGAAATGCAGAAAGAGGCAAGAGAGGCACAGTAAGAAGCAAGAGTGGTTTGCACACCATTAGTACCAATTTAACACCCACATTTAGCAATAAGTAACAGGTGACCATTCCAGGTTTGCAAAGGGCCTTCCACTGTAACACTTGTCGCTGCATTTGTGGTAACGTTTGAGCCGTTTGAGGTAGAAACAAGGTTTTTGTGTTAATATCTGCAGATTACGCAGCAGATGATCGATTATGTGGCAAATGCGGAAAATGTCTAATTATGCGAAAATTGGTGCAGCCGAACAGTTGCATAATTCTAGTGGCCCTGCTCATTATTCCGACTAGGTGCAGAAGTGCTCCTCAGTGGTTCCTTCTTTTTTTGTCTCATTGAGTTTATAGTTTAGCTTCTAGGGAAATGAGGAAGACTAAACCTGAGGTTACCACTCCACAACACAGACTACCATACCACATAATTAGACTCCATAACACATAATCCCACTCTACCTAATTCCTATACACGAAATACCACATACTTTCTATCCACATAATTTCACTGCACAACATACCACATAATTCCACTACACAGAACGTACATCCACTCCACTCCAAAAATCATTAGTAAAAAAACTTTTACATTTACAACGCTAATAGCCCTACCTTTTGCAAATGCGAGACCTATTACATTGCAAATGCTTTTTTAACTAGTATTCGCGTTTGCAGGGTGGTGGAGAAAGGGGGTTGGGCCTCCAACCAGCACTCAGGAATTCCGCTGCATAGCACTTACAGGAGGTACAGGAGCCCCCCAAAGTCCCTCAGCAGTAAAGGGGACATCAATCCCCATCAAAGAGCACGCCAGGGAGCGCGTTTGCAGAGTGGTGGAAAAGGGGTTGTGTCCTCCAAAGACCTCTTAGCAATCCCACTGTGTTGGACTTACTGGAGGTAACAGGAGGGGTTGTTGGCCCCCAAGGACATCCTTGGGGGCCAACTACCCCTCCTATTACCTCCAGTAAGTCCCACACAGCAGGATTGCTAAGTTTTCATAGCAGGCCACGCCCCTTTTTTCCACCACTCAGCAAACTTGTCCCTGGTGTGCTCTTGGATGGGGATTGAAGCCCCCTTTGCTGCTGGGGGTCCTTAGGGGCCAACTAGCCTACCTGTTACCTCCAGTAAGCCCCACACAGTGGGATTGCTGAGAGGTGGACACAGGCTATGCCCCCTTTCTCCACCACCCTGCAAACGCACCTCCTGGTGCCCTTTTGGTTGGGGGATGAAGTCCCCTTGCCTCCTGAGGGTCCCTGGGGGCCAACTAACCCTTTTGTAACCTCTAGTAAGCCCCACACAGCTGGATTGCTGAGAGTGGTCAGAGGCCATGCCCCCTTTTTACACCACTCTGCAAAGATGCCTCCTGGTGCACTGCTGCTTGGGGGATGAAGTCCACTTTAGTCCTGAGGTCCTCAGGACACGAGGGGACCTCATCACCCCACCAGCAGTGCGCAAAGAGGCACGTTTGCAGAGTGGTGTTAAAAGGGGTGTGGCCTCGGACCACCTCTCAGCAATGCCACTGTGTGGGGCTTACTGGAGGTACCTGGTGGGCTAGTTGGCCCCTAAGGACCCTTAGGATCAAAGGGGACTTAATCCCCGAACCCAGAACGCGCCAGGAGGCATGTTTGCTGAGTGGTGCAGGGAGGGGCGGGGCCTCCAGCGAGTTGCCGGTTTCTTTTTTTATTTTCTATTTTAGGAAGGTGGCTGTGTGGCCCCCCTTCCCTTAACCCTTTTGGGCCCCGGGGACCCCATCCCCCGGGGCCTTAGCCATTTAAAAAAAAAGATTGAAAAGGGAGATGGGCGAGGGCGAGGTCCCCCTCCCCAGGCCGATTTCAGCCCCGGGGACCCCATCCCCAGGGCCTTGCAAACATTTTTTTTATAGAAGGGGGGCCGCATGGCCCCCCTTCCCTGGGCCCCTTCACCTGCCCTGCCTTTTAAAAAAAAACATTTTGGAGGGGGGCCGCGTGCCACCCCTCCTGATGCCAATTTTAGCTCCGGGGACCCCATCCCCCATCCCCCGGGGCCCGGCCTTATCTTTTATTGAAAAATAATAATAATTAAAAATGGGAGGGGGCCAAAAGACCCCCCTCCTGGGCCATTTTTGGCCCTGGGGACCCCATCCCCCGGGGCATGGCCATAATGTTGGGGACCGTGGGGGGAGCCCCAATGCCACCACGGTCCATGCCGCCTCCCCTCCTCCTGCAGGAGCTGGCATTGCTTTGGGACAAAGGGAGCTGCTAACATGCAGCTCCCTTTGCCCAAAAGCAGTACTGCTTCACTTCATGGAAGCGAGAGCAGTTTTCCTGCTCTCGCTTCCATGAAGCGAAGCAGAGTTGGCTATGACAGGGCTGGAGCAGTGCTCTCGCCCTGCCATAGCAAACTGCAATGTCCCGGGGGTGGGCTCCCCGGGACATTGCTGGAGCCGGCCCTGGGGGGTGGTGATCCTCGTGGCCATCTAGGGCTCCAGAAGGGGGCTGCGCGGCCCCCCTCCCAACAGGATTAGAGCCCCGGGGAGGTGGTGGTCCCCGGGGGGTCTGCTACGGACCCCCATATGTTAATTACTTAATGCCCCATGGAGGTGGTGGTCCCTGGGGCTACGGGGGGCGCAAGGCCCCCCGCATTTAAACATTAATGCCCCGGGGAGGTGGCGGTCCCTGGGGCTTGGGGGGCCTGTGAGGCCCCCCAACCATAATTAAGGAATGCCCTGGGGAGGTGGTGGTCCCCGGGGCAGTGTGGCCCCCATGCTTTTTTTAATCATAAAGCCCCGGGGAGGTGGCAGTCCCCAGGTCTGTGGGGGCCCCGCAGGGCCCCTGCATCTCAATTTTGTAATGCCCCCGGGACCTGGCCCACCCGGGGGATTCAAGAAAACAAAGTGCGGGAGACCGCACTTCATTTTTTTTGTAAAAGATTTTCGGCTGGATTCGAAGACCAATGCAAATCCCGCCAATTTTCTTTTCAAAAAATGCTTTTTTGGGACCCCCTGAGCAGCCCTAGGGGTCAGGGTGTTTTTGGGCCCCCCTGAGCAGCCCTAGGGGGTCAGGGTGTTTCTACCTTGCCCCCTTTTCTTCTTTTTTCACCTTTATTCTTGTGACTCGGTTCAACCGAGTCACAAGATTGCTGCCAGATACTAATATTTTTTTATATATATAAGTTTCTCAGGAACTACTGAATGGATTTGTACTCGAGACCAAGAGCTACCTCTCTGCCAAATTTGGTGTAATTCCGTTTAGCAGTTCAAGCTGCAGCAGCGACAAACGTTTTCTATGGAAATTAACATGGAGAACATGTGTTTTGGGACCCCCTTTTTTCTCGTCCCCCGCTTGTCGAATCACCCCAAAACTTTCAAAACAGGAGCTGACCGGAGCGCCCCATTAGTTTTGAAAATTTCACCAAGATTCGGCAAAGATATTGGCAAAAGAAAAAATGCTTTTTGAATAGAAACAAGGTCCTAACTATAACTACCTACTGGCGACCGCCAGTAGGTAGTATATATATATATATTCACTCAAAAAACCATAGGTTTCAGGGACGTTATAGTTAGTTGGATATTTCTCTCGTACAAAACCATAGAAATTCCCAAGTTATAGTTAGTTCAGCTAACTATAACTTGCGCATCCGCAATGCACTTCTGATGACGTCACATATTGCATCATTCATGACATGGTCAGTGACATCACTGATGACATCACTGATGACATCATCCAGTGACTGTGTGTTTCTGTAAAGTTTAAATATGTTTTATGTATATATATATGCCAAGGTGTATTGAAGAATGAGTGGGTGTATAAGTGTGTGGATGGAGGATTTTGTAGGTGCGTGACTGACTGTATAAGTGAGTGTTTAAACGTGTCTTACTGAATGCATGGGTTAGTGACTAAACTGTGTGAATGTCTGTATCAGTCTGTCTGTTGTTGTGTAAGCTGCTGCATGGGTTGGTCAGTAGCTACATGAGTGTCTATATGGGCTATTGATTGGTTGCCTGAGTATTTGTATGGGTGCCTGAGTGTGTGTGTGGGTGGGTGGGAGGTGTGTGACTCTGTGCATAGATATGTGAACGGTTGATTCACTGGGTGTATGGGTTCAAGAGTGCATGTGCAAACAGCTGTATGGGTGGGTGAGTGTGTGTATGGGTGTGTTGGTGAGAGAATGGATGTCTCAGTAGTACATGTCCAAGTAACTACATATGTAAAAGGCAGTGTATGTGAGATTTGGAGTATATAAATGACTATACGTGAGAGTGAGTGATTGTGAGAGTGGCTGTATGGATGAGTGTGTACTTGTATCAGTGATTGTATAAGAGAGTAAGTATGCGTTTGTTTCAGTTTGAATAAGTGATGTGATGTGTGTATAACTGTATAGGTCAGTAAATGGAAGTGTGATTGATTCTTTGCATGACTGACTAGGTGTGTGAGTAACTCCATGGATGAGTGGTGGTGTGTGAGTGTCTGTATAGGTGTATGAGTGCTTATGATAGTGTTGTATTGATGAGTGACTGCATGTATGAGTGATTGTATGGGTGAATGATTGGATGTGTGTGTTGGCCTTAGGAATCAGTGAGTGCGTATGTAGTAACTGGTATTGGTGTGTCGATGGCTTCGAAAATGGTGGTCTGTATTTTACAGTGGGTGTATCAAAGGTTATATTAGAGTGTGAGGAGGTGCATCAGATTTTCAAGTGGATGATGTCATCAGTGATGTCATCAGTAATGTCATTTGAGGGGCGTGGCTTGACGGCGATGTAGGGAGCAGCGGACCTCCGAGCTCCTCCGTGGCCTCCCTCCACAGCAATTTCTCCTGAGAAGCTGGAGTGGCCCCTGGCATCATAGCTGGCAGCGGAAGTCCTGGCGCCCATCTGGGTACGGTTTCGAAGCACTGAGGAGTCGTGGTACGGAGAAACCAGTGATTTTTCTCCCTGTTCGCGCTCCGACTGGGTCGCGGACAATATGGCGGCCGCGCCTCGCCACAGAAGTCTCCGCTGGTAAGAGAGCCCAATGCACCGAATGAGCCTGCTGAGCAGTGGAGTGGAGTGCGGGATCAAAAGGACAATGAGCGTACATCTGTGAGAGGGCAGGCGGACCGAAAACAGAGGCGAGGTTAGGCTTGGGGCGCGCTCAGAGGAGAACGCCTGACCTTAACATGGTGGCGCGGGACACTCCAGGCGGGTCGCGGTGGTGATCGCGGCTGCCGATTGAGAACATCGATTGTGGCGGCCTGCCCCCCCTGCACAGGCAACTGTAACCAGCTCCTAGTGCCTGGACTTGGGCATAACTTATTGGTGGCGGGGAGCGGAGCAGGCGAGGAGCCTTCAAGGTGGCGTGTATAGCGGACAGGGAGAACACGAGCCTGTGGTGAATCCCAGGGGGAGTAACACGTGGAGTCCAACATTCGCCACTGCAGGTGTGAGAGCCTGCACTTAAATGGGCCCGGGAGGCACGTCGGACTGACTGGGGCGCAAGCTGTGTGACGCCTCGTTTACTGGGGACTACTGATCTGGATGCTTGGGGCGGATGTGTAACTCCAGGGCCGGGCGCTGGCATAAAGAGCAGTGAAGAGAGTGGTGCTGCGCTGCTGCCCGGTTGCTGAACCCTGAAAGGGAACTGGAACTGTGCTGCCGCCTTAGACGGAGCCACAGACTCGCTGAGTGTCTGCTGATTGACCCGGTGGGGCCCGGGGTGACCGCCTGAAGCCCTTACAAAATGAAGTCATCCGGCTGACCTGTAAATGAGAGGCTTCCCCACCCCCTACTGAGTGAGAGAGTGCCTGCATTCACTATAGGGCGGCCGCGAGCACCAGAAAACCCACGAAATTACACCTATCAACGAGCACCCCACCTTACCCTACCTCGAGGGATTGGGACTTACAGGATTATTGCACCATACTGATACCTCGTTCGACAGGGCACGAGATGGGCAGAACGTCCAGGAGAAAAGGATTTGAGGTCCTGCGGATGGACGAGCAGGAACATCACACCGACAAGGATGAGGGGGCACCTGCTGGACGTGCGGAGAGAGCGCCTGCAGACCCTACCCTGGCCGACATTATGCAGGCCATCACCTCCTCGAGGGAGGCTCTGGAGACGAAGATTGACGCCATAGGGACGGATCTCACCCTGCTAAAAGACGATCACAGCAAACTTAAGGAGAGAGTGGCTGCCAATGAGAACACCATGAGGGATATCCCAGACACAGTAGACACACTGAAGCATGCCCTGAAAGCGGTGGAAACCAGGATCAAAGTGTTGGAGGTGAGGGCTGAGGACAGTGAGGGGCGCTCACGAAGAAACAACCTGCGCATCGTAGGGGTTCCGGAACGGGAAGATGGGATGGATGCGGTCCAGTTCCTGGAGGCTTGGTTAAAAGCAGAGGTGGCCCCGGAGGGCCTCTCCCCCTTCTATGCCCTGGAGCGTGCCCATAGAGTCCCGGCCAGACCTCCTAAACCTGGTGCTCCGCCCCACCCGCTGGTGGTGTGATTACTCCATTACCGGGATTTCCTCCTACAACGAGCTCGCGAAAAGCAGTCCTTACAGATCGGAAACAGTAGGGTGATGATCTTCCCAGACTATACTAGGGAGGTGCAGCGACAAAGAACCTCCTTCCTAGCTGTCAAGCGAAAATTACGACAGCTGCAGCTCCCTTATGCCATGCTCTTCCCGGCTCGCCTGAGAGTGACAGCGGTTGCGGCGACATATTTCTTTAATACTCCGCAAGAAGCTTGGGACTGGCTAGAGGCTCTACGCAGCAAGGAATCACGATCGCCGTGCCTGGAACCGCCCCGACGGCAATCAACCTCTTCTTCGCCACCCAGGGGGGCCCCCTCGCCTGATGGGAGATGCCAAGAACGAGACAGGGCGGTGTGAGCAGTGGCGGAGATCAGTCAAGGAGAAGCGAGCCCGACCAGCAATATGACGGACCCTGATCGGGACAGATCTGGGAGCTGGAGATCAAGCAGTGCCCATGGCTCTCGGACACTGAACTGCCGGATGTTACACCACAAACAGCAGATGGCGTGTTTGGCTGACCAGACAACAGGTCGTATATCCAGAGGTTTGCCTGTTGGGGAATGTTGACCCTTGGTGCTAGCGGTTTAGATTGAGAACTGCCGATGGACACACTTGCACTATTGGGGCTTGCCAAGTGCTCTCTGTCTGTGGGAGGGGGGTCGGGAGGGGGTTCTGGGTCCAGTGATGTCAGATACGTTCTGCCACTTCCTTGATTCACCATTTGAGTGTTATAGTTTGGATGGGGACCTGTTTGGGTAGGCCTGTCCTGGAGAAAGGGAGTTGGGGTGTTTTTATTGTTGGGGGAATTTGGTTTGGGACCAGGCATATCACTAGGAGAGGGGTACGCCGAGAACAACTGGAGACTGTACCGTGGATTCCACCGTAGGTTTTAAATGCATAACCTGGAATGTTAGGGGGATGCACACCATGAGCAGAAGACACAAAGTCCATGTCTATCTGATTAGAAGAGGAGTGCAAATCGCATTATTACAAGAGACGCACCTCACACAGAAGGAAGGGACAGCACTACAGCGCCACTGGAGAGGGCAGATCTTCCACACCACGTATTCAGCCTTTGCTAGGGGGACCCTAGTATGGGTGAGGGCGGGAGTCCCCTTTCAGTGCGTCAGACAGATAATAGATCCAGAGGGTAGGTTTGTATTGGTGCTGGGGTGCCTGGATGGCCGAGACATAACTATAGGGAGCATATATGCCCCCAATGTTGATCAACCCGCATTCTTAGCGCAGCTATCACAGACGTTAGCGCAGGTCCTGACCGGACCAGTACATTTGGGGGGTGACTTCAATAGCATTGCTGACGTGAACCTAGACCGATCTCACCCACCACTCCCTGACGCCCTTACACACAGGGTCGCAGAAGCTCGACGGAACTGGCAACGACATTGGGGACTGATAGATGTTTGGAGGGCCCATCATCCGATGGAAAGAGACTACTCTTATTTCTCGGCTCTACATGAGCTGCATGTTAGGTTGGACTACATTCTCTGCTCCCCAGACGTACATGCAGGGATCACCTTGAGCAAGTCCTCAACTAGGACAATATCTGATCATAACCCCCTACTGATATCCTTGAACTGGGTGCAAACTAGGCCCACAATTCCCAGCTGGCGTCTCAGACCGGAGGTACTAGAAGACCAGGTATCCCGAACCACGATAGGCACCGCAATAGAGGAATATTTCCAGAATAATGCTGGCACAGCTGCCAACCCCCACATTGAATGGGATGCCTTTAAAGTTGTCATAAGGGGTCGTTGTATTGGTGAAGCGGTGGGCGTATGGAGGGTTCTTTTAAACGATGTACAGACAGCCGAAAACCGGCTCCGAAATGTTGAAAAAGATAGAGCAGAAAGGGTAGACAAACAAGCGGAGCTGTTAGAGGCCAGGGAAACACTAGCATTACAGGTGGAACGGCTGAGATGCTTTGACTATAGGGCCTATGCGACCCGGGCCCACGCTGAGAGGGATAAGTTTGGGGCGTTACTGGCTTGGCTGGCCAATCCAGCGAGAAGAGGGACGACGATCCTAGAATTAAGGGGGAGGGATGGCGTAACTCATTACGGACAAGACATCAACACACAGTTCTTGGAATACTATACTACCCTATACCAGAGCCAATTGGACCCTATGGTGTTGGAGGGTGAGGGATTTTTGGAGGATATTGAACTTCCTCAAATTGATGCAGATGCTGCAGAGGCTCTAGGATGTGACATAGAGTTAGGTGAGATCAGGGGGGCCATTAAACGCATGGCCAGAAATAAAACCCCTGGCACGGACGGGCTCCCGGTCGAGTTCTATGCCACATATGTGGATGCCTTGGCTCCTCGCTTGTTGGCCCTGTACAATAGGTCGAGGCGAGACGGGTGCTTGCCCGTGTCAACGAGGGAAGCGGTAATTATACTGCTCTTAAAACCAGGTAAACCGCCCTGGGATCGCACTGCGTACCGGCCCCTCACCATGCTCAACCTTGACTATAAGATCTTGAGCCGAATTTTAGCTAGCCGTCTGATGACTCACATGACGGCGCTTGTGCACACAGACCAGGCGGGTTTCATTCCATCCCGGAATACAGCCATGAATATAAGGCGATTACTTCCACTGCTGGACGCCTCCATCCAAGACAACAGAGAGGTGTGCATCCTATTGATTGATATTGAAAAAGCCTTCGACAGCCTTGAATGGCCATATCTTTTCAGAGTCTTGAGGGCCTTTGGCATCGGGGAGGGTTTTGTGGCCTGGACAGCAATACTGTATAAGAGCTCCACTGCCAGGGTGCGCACGGGAGGTGTGATATCAGAGGCCTGCGCAGTGGGCAGGGGAACGAAACAGGGTTGTCCGCTGTCTCCCCTCTTGTTCGCGCTGGCAGTGGAACCTCTGGCTGTACATGCGCGCTCGGGGCGGTATTACCGGTGGCTGGACGGGGTGGGCCAGTCCCAATTTATTGCATTATATGCAGATGATCTTCTAATGTTCCTCGCCAACACTACGGAAGAGCTACAAGGTGCCAAAAACCTACTGACCAGACTGGGAAGGGTGGCGGGCCTGAAGGTCAACTGGAGCAACACGTGCCTGTTCCCTGTTTTAAGTGGAAGGAATGACCCTCCGGATGGGCTAGATGTTGAATGGGAAAGCAGCTGTTTGACCTATCTGGGAGTACGCATTTATCATACGGCTGCCGATTTACTGGAAGGTAATGTCGGACGAGAATTTTGGGGGACTCTCCCGCTTTCAGTGGCGGGACGGGTGGCGCTCCTAAAAATGGTCACGTTACCGCGACTACTCTATTATTTTGGGTCGCTACCGCTATGGATTCCGCGAAGGTTCTTTACCCAACTTAACACCATGATCACGGGATTTTTATGGGGCTCCGGGAGACGCAGAGTAGCGCTAGCCACCATGATGAGACCTAGACGAGAGGGGGGCTTTGCAGTGCCGGATTTTGAGGCCTACTACCATGCAGCACAACTGCAGTGGTTCACGAAATGTATGGCGGGAAGGCTTCGCAATGGGGAAGATCAGGGGGGCTCCGATCCGGATCTGAGACAGCTCTCTCGAGTGCTACTACGGCTCCCATTGAGCGAAAGAGACGCTACGAGAGACCTGTGGGCGATGCACCAATGTTGGAACCGGGTTAGTAGGAGAGCCCAGCAGCTACACCCATATGCCCCTGAGATCCCGCTGCTGCTGTGCGAGGCACTAGCCCATGGGGGAGATTGGCAGGGATTGCGGACCTGGGAGGAGGTGGGGATCTCCACTATTGGAGACCTCTACGAAGACAATACCCTGTTACCCTTTAATGACTTAATGGAGCGGCACGAGCTTCCCAGGAGGGACTTTTTGTTACATGCCTCTATGACGACGGCCATCCGTAAACATTGGAAGAAGGGAATGGTGGAACCGCCGATCTCGTTGCCATGCTAATATGTAGTATCAGCGGCTGGGATGATCAAGGCAGTCACTTGCCTCTATAGGTGGCTCACCCAGGAGTTGAGGAGGCCCTTAGAGAGCCTGCGGCTCAAATGGGAAACAGACCTTGGGATGCCCATAGCTGAGAAGCCGTGGGAGGCACTAGTAGAGAGAGCATGGAAAAGCTCTAGAAATGCACGATTCCAGCTAATCCAGTTGATTGTCCTTCACAGAGCATATCTCACCCCGCACAAGATTAATGAGTATTTTGGGGCCCGATCAGTTTGTCCGCGATGTAAATTAGAAAACGCAGAATTTTTACGTATGTTTTGGGAGTGCCCTCTACTAGAGGTGTTCTGGAGGGAGATACTGACTACACTGGACGACATAACGGAAAGAGACACTACACTGACCCCGGGATATTGCCTGCTGCATTGGTTTCCCCACACTGCCCGGAATAAGGTTGCCAGCAAATTTATAGACCTGGGGTTAGTCCTGGCTAAACGAGAAATTACCAGTCACTGGAAGGTGGCCAGTGCTCCTAGTGTCTCAAGGTGGCGGAGGGAATTTATAAAATGGGCAGATTGTGAGGGGATTCTTAGGCTGCAAATGGCCCAGAGAATAGATAATGAAAAAATGTTGGACGCGGCGAGAGCATGGGAGGCATTAGTTGAGCTGCTCAAGCGCCCGACAGACGATACCAAACCCCCCTGAGTGAGTGGACCTGTGAGCGAGAGCTGAAACGTTGCCCTATTGGGTTGTGACCTATGGGGGAATGAAAACATATAATACGTAGCGGCATCCCCTTGCTAGATACCTCCCTATTGGAATTACTGTGTCTGTTGTCTTACATGGCTGGGTATGATTCTTCACAGAGCTATTGATGACCGAGCGACATGCCTGGGGGTGGGGGGAGTTGCATAGGGGGGGGAAGGGTACATTATTTTTATTGTTTGTTGTGACCTCAATGAGTTCGGACTGGGACAAATTATTGAGATGCCGATCTCCTACCATAATGAAGCTTCACATAGCTTCCCTGAGAACTCGAAATTGAACAATACAATCTGTTAACAATTTCCGCATGGGCCACACATGGTGGAAGCTGCACCGGGAAATATGCGCCCAACAGTCATACTTATCGATATCTGTTATTGGTCACACGATGTATGCTCTAATCCCATTGTCTTATTTGTGTATTTGAAATTTGCTGAATAAAATCTGTTTACAAAAAAAAAAAAAAATCAGTAATGTCATTTGAGATGTCATCAGTGATGTCATCAGTGATGTCACTGACCATGTCATGAATGATGTAATATGTGACGTCATCAGAAGTGCATTGCGGGTGCGTGAGTTATAGTTAGCTGAACTAACTAAAACGGGGGAATTTCTATGGTTTTGTACGAGAGAAATGTCCAACTAACTATAACGTCCCTGAAACCTATGGTTTTTTCAGTGAATGTCTAAGGTTTTTTAAATGCTAATTTCTAACTATAACGTGCCTGAAACCTATGGTTTTTTCAGTGAATTTCAAAGGTTTTTTAAATGCTATTTTCTAACTATAACGTCCCTGAAACCTATGGTTTTTTCAGTGAATTTCAAAGGTTTTTTTAAATGCTAATTTCTAACTATAACATAGCAGTCGCGTTTGCAGAGTGGTGGAGAAAGGTGAGCGTGGCCTCCATACACATTTTAGCAATCCCACTGTGTGGGATTTAGCGGAAGTAACAGGAGGGATAGTTAGCCCCCATTGTCAACCTTGGGGGCCAACTACCCCTTTTATTACCACCAGTAAGTCCCACAGAGCAGGATTGCTAACTTGCTATATCAGGCCCCACTCCCTCCCTGCAGCACTCTGCAAACGCGCCCCCTGGCGCATTCTAAGTTGGGGGATTAAGTCCCCTTGAATCCTGAGGGTCCCTGGGGTCCAACTAGGCCACCAGGTACCTCCATTAAGCGCCACTGAGCTGCGTTGCAGAGAGGTGTAAAAAGGGGCATGGCCTCAGACCACTTTTCTGCAACACAGCTCTGTGGTGCTTCCTGGAGGTACCTGGTGGGCTAGTTGGCCCCCAGGGACCCCAGGATTCAAGGGGACTTAATCCCCCAATTTACAATGCACCAGGGGCTGTGTTTGCACACTTGACATATCAAGCCCCACCCCCTCCCTGCAGGACTCTGCAGACGCGCCCCCTGGCGCGTTCTAAGTTGGGGGATTAAGTCCCCTTGAATCCTGAGGGTCCCTGGGGTCCAACTAGGCCACCAGGTACCTCCATTAAGCGCCACTGTGCTGCGTTGCAGAGAGGTGTAAAAAGGGGCGTGGCCTCTGACCACCTCTCTGCAATGCAGCTCTGTGGTGCTTACTGGAGGTACCTGGTGGGCTAGTTGGCCCCCAGGGACCCTCAGAATTCAAGGGGACTTAATCCCCCAATTTACAACGCGCCAGGTGCTGCGTTTGCACACTTGACATATCAGGCCCCGCCCCCTCCCTGCACCACTGTGCAAACACGCCCCCTGGCGTGTTCTAAGCTGGGGTATTAAGTCCCCTTCAATCCTGTGGGTCCCTGGGGGCCAACTAGCCCACCAGGTACCTCCGGTAAGCGCAACAGAGCTGCGTTGCAGAGTGTTGTAAAAAGGGGGCGTGGCCTTGGACCACCTCTCTGCAACGCAGCTCCCTGGCGCCTACTGGAGGTACTTGGTGGGCTAGTTGGCCCCCAGGGACCCTCAGTATTCAAGGGGAATTAATTCCCCAACTTACAACTTGCCAGGGGGTGCGTTTGCAGAGTGCTGCAGGGAGGCGGCGGGGCCTCCGGCGCGATGCCAGCTTTTTTTTTGTTTGTTTTTTTAGAAGGGGGGCTGTGTGGCCTCCCTTCTTTTACTATTTTTGGGGCCCTGGGGACCCCATCCCCCAGGGCCTGACCCCTTTTTTTAAATAAAAAAAACAGAACGGGGGCTGCGTGGCCCCCCTCCAGAGGCCAATTATGGCCCAGGGGACCCCATCCCCGGGGCCTGGCCACCCTCTTTTTTTAATTATAATTTCTTTTTTTTTAAGGGAAGGGGGCCGCACGGCCCCCCTCCCGAAGCCAATTATGGCCCCGGGGACCCCATCCCCCAGGGCCGGCCTTTCCTTATTTTTTTTTAGTTATTATTGGGGAGGGGGGCCACGTGGCCCCCTCCCAAGCCACTTCTGGCCCCGGGGACCCCATTCCCGGGGCCGGCCTTTCCTTTTTTTTTCTCAGGGGAGGGGGGCCGCATGGCCCCCCTCCCGGGCCACTTCTGGCCCTGGGGACCCCATCCCCCGGGGCCTGCCCTCAGCGTTGTGGACCATGGGGGGAGCCCCAATGCCCCCACAGTCCCGCTGGCTCCCCGCCTCCTGCGGGAGCTGGCATTGCTTTTCCACAAGGGGAGCTGCTGACATGCACTTCTTCTTGTAGAAAAGCAATTCTGCTTTGCTTCATTGAAGAGAGAGCAGGTTTCCCTGCTCTTGCTTCAACGAAGCAAAGCCGAGTTTGCAATGACAGGGCGGGAGCCGCATGTCTCCCTCCCTGTCATTGCAAACAGCAGTGTCCCAGGGTGGGCACCCCAGGACACTTCAGGAGCCAGCCCTGGGGGGTGGCGGTCCCCAGGGCCATCAAGGCCTCCAGGAGGGGGGCTGCGTGGCCCCCCTCCCTTCATTTTAAAAGCCCCGGGGAGGTGGTGGTCCCCTGATTTTAAATTTAGAGTGCCCCGGGGAGGTGGTGGTCCCCGGGGCGTGTGGGGGGGCTCGAGCCCCCCCACACATGTTTTAATTTAAGAAATCATTTCAGCGGGATTCGTGACCCCATCGCGATTTCCGCCAAAATTATTTTTTAAAATGCTTTTTTTTGGCCCTGGGGGTCCTTGTGGCACCCTGAGCAGGCCTAGGGGGTCAGGGTGTTTCTACCCTACCCCCTTTTCTTCTTTTTTAATGTTTTTTCTACTGTTTTCTTGTGACTCAGTTCTACCGAGTCACGAGTTGGCTGCCAACACTTCCTGGTTTGGAGTGTTGGCAGCCAATTAGAATGAAGCTTGTGGTCGGGAGGGTTCGCAAACCCTCCTCGGCCACAGATATCGAAACTTTTTCTTTCTTTAATTTCTCAGGATCGGATTTACACCATTTAACAAAGAGGGATCTTTCTGAACCAAGATCTACCTTTTTGCCAAATTTGGTGTAATTCCGTTCAGCAGTTCGGGCTGTAGCTTTGTCTAAAGTTTCCTATGGAAAATAACATGGGGAGAAATGCGTTTTGGGACCCCCTTTTTGCTCGGCCCCCGCTTGATGAATCACCCCAAAACTTTCAAGACAGGAGTTGACCGGAGCGCCCCACTAGTTTTGAAAATTTTGTGAAGATTCATCAAACGGCGTTAAAGTTATTGGCAAATCAAAAAACGCTTTTCCTATGGAAACTACGTCCTAACTATAACTACCTACTGGCGACCGCCAGTAGGTAATATATATATATATTCACTGAAAAAACCATAGGTTTTAGGGACAGTTATAGTTAGTTGGACATTTCACTCGTACAAAACCATAGAAATTCACCCGTTATAGTTAGTTCAGCTAACTATAACTCGCGCCCCCGCAATGCACTGCTGAAGACGTCACATATTACATCACTCATGACATGGTCAGTGACATCACTGATGACATCACTGATGACATCTCAAATGACATCACTGATGACATCACTGATGACATCATCCAGTGACTGTGTGTTTCTGTAAAGTTTAAATATGCTTAATATATATAGGGAAAGGCGTATTGAAGAATGAGTCGGTGTATAAGTGTCTGAATGGATGATTTAGTACGTGAGTGACTGACTCTACAAGTGAGTGATTAAACGTATCTTACTGAATGCATGGGTTAGTGACTAAACTGTGTGAATGTCTGTATCCGTCTGTTTGTTGGTGTGTAAGTGGATGCATGGATTTGCGAATAGCTACATGAGTGTCTATATGGGTTATTGATTGGTTCTCTGAGTATCTGTATGGCTGCCTGAGTGTTTGTGTGGGTGGGGTGTGTGTGACTCTGTACATAGATGTGTGAGTAGGTGATTCACTGGGTGCATGATTTCAAGAGTGCATCTGTGATGGACTGCTTGGGTGGGTGAGTGTGTGTATGGGTGTGTTAGTGAGTGAATGTATATCTCAGTGGTACATGTGCGAGTAACTACATATGTAAAAGGCAGTATATATGTGTGTTAGAGTATTTAAATGGCTATAAGTGAGAGTGTGTGATAGTGAGAGTGGCTGTATGGATGCGTGTGTGCTTGTATCAGTTATTGTATAAGAGCGTAAGAATGTGCAAGTATTTGTATGAGTAAGTGAGCTGGTGTGTGTATAACTGTATAGGTGAGTAAATGGGTGTGTGATTAATTTTTGCATGACTGACTAGGTGTGTGAGTACCTCTATGGATGAGTGGCAGTGTGTGAGTGTTTATATAGGTGTATGAGTGCATCTGATAGTCCTGTACTGAGTGACTGTAAGTATGAGTGACTGTACGGGTGAGTGAGTGGATGTATGTGTAGACCTAAGAATCAGTGAGTGGGAGTGTCTATGGTTTTGAGAATGGCAGTCTGTAATTTAGAGTGGGTGTATCAAAAGTTATATTAGGGTGTGAGAAGATGCATGAAATTATCACATGGATGATGTCATCAGTGATGTCACTGACCATGTCATGAGTGATGTAATATGTGACGTCATCAGCAGTGCATTGCGGGGACGCGAGTTATAGTTAGCTGAACTAACTATAACGGGGGTATTTCTATGGTTTTGTACGAGTGAAATGTCCAACTAACTATAACTGTCCCTAAAACCTATGGTTTTTTCAGTGAATTTCAAAGGTTTTTTAAATGCTAATTTCTAACTATAATGTGTCTGAAACCTGTGGTTTTTTCAGTGAATTTCAAAGGTTTTTTAAATGCTAATTTCTAACTATAACGTGCCTAAAACCTATGATTTTTTAAGTGAATTTCAAAGGTTTTTTAAATGCTAGTTTCTAACTATGCCTACAGAGGTAGGACATGTGAAGAAAGAAGAAAAAACGCACAGAAAGAAGCAAAAGATGTGCAGAAAGAACCAACAGAGGAGCAGAAAGAGGCCTTGTTGCAAAATCATCCTGTGCCCACAACTTTTTCAGACGGGTACTGGTGGTAACTGACTCTGACTAACCAAAGCCAGTGCTATGCTAAAAGACACTTAGAATACAGTGAAAACACCTACATACACTAGGGAACACTATGCGTTGGGGTACCCCTGTGATTAGCATGACCTCCTCTGCAAGTCCCTAGTACATAATAGGGCAGGGGGATTAAAACTACCTCTTAAAATGCGCTACAGGGCGCGTTTGCACAGTGGTGAAGGGAGGGGGGGCCTGAGGTGACATGTGTGCAAACGCGCCCCGTGGCGCGTTTTAAGTTGCAGGATTAAGTCCCCTTGAATCCTGAGGGTCCCTGGGGCCCAACTAGCCCCCCAGGTACCTACAGTTAGGACCACAGAGCTGAGTTGCAGAGAGGCGTTCCGAGGCCACGCACCTTTTTTCACCTCTCTGCAACGCAACTCTGTTGTGCTTACTGAAAGTACCTGGTGGGCTAGTTAGCCCCCAGGGTCCCTCAGGATTCAAAGGGAATTAATTCCCCAACTTACAACGCACCACAAGGCGTCTTTGCGCACATGTCACCTGAGGCCCCGCCCCCTCCCTTCACCACTGTGCAAACGCGCCCCGTTGAGCGTTTTAAGTTGGGGGATTAGGTTACCTTGAATCCTGAGGGTCCCTGGGGCCCAACTAGCCCACTAGGTACTTCCAGTAAGCACCACAGGCCTGCGTTGCAACGCCTGTAACAAATTGTGCAGTTGTGTTTAGGTAGTGAACAGGGTCGTGCTGGGGGTAGTGTTTTAGGGTTTAGGGTAGGGCAGTGGTGTTTGTGTAGTATAGGGGGTCATGCTGGGGGTAGATTTAGGGTTTAGTGTAGTGCAGTGGTGTTTGGGTAGTGTAGGGAGTCGTGCTGGGGGAGTGTTTTAGGGTTTAGGGTAGTGCAGTGGTGTTTGGGTAGTGTAGGGGTCATGCTGGGGGTAGTGTTTTAGGGTTTAGGGTAGTGCAGTGGTGTTTGGGTAGTGTAGGGGTCGTGCTGGGAGTAGTTATTTAGGGTAGTGCAGTGGTGTTTGGGTAGTGTAGGGGGTACTGCTGGGGGTAGTGTTTTAGGGTTTAGGGTAGTGCAATGGTGTTTGGGTAGTGTAGATGGTACTGCTGGGGGTAGTGTTTTAGGGTTTAGGTAGTGCAGTGGTGTTTGGGTAGTGTAGGGTGTACTGCTGGGGGTAGTGTTTTAGGGTTTAGGGTAGTGCAGTGGTGTTTGGGTAGTGTAGGGGTTCGTGCTGGGGGTAGTTTTTTAGGGTTTAGGGTAGTGCAGTGGTGTTTGTGAAGTGTAGGGGGTAGTGTTTTAGGGTTTAGGGTAGTACAGTGGTGTTTGTGTAGTGTAGGATGTCGTGTTTTAGGGTTTAGGGTAGTGCAGTGGTCTTTGGGTAGTGTAGGGAGTCGTGCGGGGAACTGTTTTAGGGTTTAGGGTAGTGCAGTGGTCTTTGGGTAGTGTAGGGGGTCGTGCGGGGGTAGTGTTTTAGGGATTAGGGTAGTGCATTGGTGTTTGGGTAGTGTAGGGGTCATGCGGGGGTAGTGTTTTTGGGTTTAGGGCATTGCAGTGGTGTTTGGGTAGTGTAGGGGGTCGTGCTGGGGGAGTGTTATAGGGTTTAGGATAGTGAAGTGGTGTTCGGGTAGTGTAGGGGGTCGTTCTGGGGGTAGTGTTCTAGGGTTTAGGGCAGTGCAGTGGTGTACGGGCAGTGTAGGGGGTCGTGCTGGGGGTGGTGTTTTAGGGTTTAGGGCAGTGCAGTGGTGTTCGGGCAGTGTAGGGGTCGTGCTGGGGTTGGTGTTTCAGGGTTTAGGGCAGTGCAGTGGTGTTCGGGCAGTGTAGGGGGTCGTGCAGGGGGTGGTGTTTCAGGGTTTAGGGCAGTGCAGTGGTGTTCGGGCAGTATAGGGGGTCGTGCAGGGGGTGGTGTTTCAGGGTTTAGGGCAGTGCAGTGGTGTTCGGGCAGTGTAGGGGGTCGTGCAGAGGGTGGTGTTTCAGGGTTTAGGGCAGTGGTGTTCGGGCAGTGTAGGGGTCGTGCTGGGGGTGGTGTTTCAGGGTTTGGGGCAGTGCAGTTGTGTTCGAGCAGTAAAGGGGGTCGTGCTGGTGGTGGTGTTTCAGGGTTTAGGGCAGTGCAGTGGTGTTCGGGCAGTGTAGGGGGTCGTGCTGGGGCTGGTGTTTCAGGGTTTAGGGCAAGTGCAGTGGTGTTCGGGCAGTGTAGGCGGTCGTGCTGGGGCTGGTGTTTCAGGGTTTAGGGCAGTGCAGTGGTGTTCGGGCAGTGTAGGTGGTGGTGCTGGGGCTGGTGTTTCAGGGTTTAGGGCAGTGCAGTCATGTTCGGGCAGTGTAGGGGTCATGCTGGGGCTGGTGTTTCAGGGTTTAGGGCAGTGCAGTGGTGTTCGGGCAGTGTAGGGGGTCTTGCTGGGGCTAGTGTTTCAGAGTCTAGGGCAGTGCAGTGGTGTTCGGGCAGTGTAGGGGGTCTTGCTGGGGCTGGTGTTTCAGGGTTTAGGGCAGTGCAGTGGTGTTCGGGCAGTGTAGGGGGTCGTGCTGGGGGTGTTGTTTCAGGGTTTAGGGCAGTGCAGTGGTGTTCGGGCAGTGTAGGGGGTCGTGCTGGGGCTAGTGTTTCAGGGTTTAGGGCAGAGCAATGGTGTTCAAGCAGTGTAGGGGGTTGTGCTGGAGCTGGTGTTTCAGGGTTTAGGGCAGTGCAGTGGTGTTCGGGCAGTGTAGGGGGTCATGCTGGGGGTGGTGTTTCAGGGTTTAGGGCAGTGGTGTTCAGGCAGTGTAGGGGGTCTTGATGGGGGTGATGTTTCAGGGTTTAGGGCAGTGCAGTGGTGTTCGGGCATTGTAGGGGGTCATGCTGGGGGTGGTGTTTCAGGGTTTAGGGCAGTGCAGTGGTGTTCGGGCAGTGTAGGGGGTCATGCTGGGGGTATTGTTTCAGGGTTTAGGGCAGTGCAGTGGTGTTCCGGCAGTGTAGGGGGTCATGCAGGGGGTGTTGTTTCAGGGTTTAGGGCAGTGCAGTGGTGTTTGGGCTGTGTAGGGGGTCGTGCTGGGGGTGGTGTTTCAGGGTTTAGGGCAGTACAGTGGTGTTCGGGCAGTGTAGGGTGTCGTGCTGAGGGGTGGTGTTTCAGGGTTTAGGGCAGTGCAGTGGTGTTTGGGCAGTGTAGGGGGTCATGCAGGGGGTGGTGTTTCAGGGTTTAGGGCAGTGCAGTGGTGTTATGCCAGTGTAGGTGGTCTTGCTGGGGGTGGTGTTTCAGGGTTTAGTGCAGTGGTGTTCGGGCAGTGTAGGGGGTCTTGCTGGGGGTGGTGTTTCAGGGTTTAGGGCAGTGCAGTGGTGTTCGGGCAGTGTAGGGGGTCTTGCTGGGGCTGGTGTTTGAGGGTTTAGGGCAGTGCGGTGGTGTTCGGGCAGTGTAGGGGGTCGTGCTGGGGCTGGTGTTTCAGGGTTTAGGGCAGTGCAGTGGTGTTCGGGCAGTGTAGGGGGTCATGCTGGGGGTGGTGTTTCAGGGTTTAGTGCAGTGCAGTGGTGTTCAGGCAGTGTAGGGGGTCGTGCTGCGGCTGGTGTTTCAGGGTTTAGGGCAGTGAGGTGGTGTTCGGGCAGTTTAGGGGGTCGTGCTGGGGCTGGTGTTTCAGGGTTTTGGGCAGAGCAGTGGTGTTCGGGCAGTGTAGGGGGTCTTGCTGGGGGTGGTGTTTCAGGGTTTAGGGCAGTGCAGTGGTGTTCGGGCAGTGTAGGGGGTCTTGCTGGGGGTGGTGTTTCAGGGTTTAGGGCAGTGCAGTGGTGTTCGGGCAGTGTAGGGGGTCTTGCTGGGGGTGGTGTTTCAGGGTTTAGGGCAGTGCAGTGGTGTTCGGGCAGTGTAGGGGTTTTGCTGGGGGTAGTGTTTCAGGGTTTAGGGCAGTGCAGTGGTGTTTGTGCAGTGTAGGGGGTCGTGCTGGGGATGGTGTTTCAGGGTTTAGGGCAGTGCAGTGGTGTTCGAGCAGTAAAGGGGTCGTGCTGGGGGTGGTGTTTCAGGGTTTAGGGCAGTGCAGTGGTGTTCGGGCAGTGTAGGGGGTCGTGCTGGGGCTGGTGTTTCAGGGTTTAGGGCAAGTGCAGTGGTGTTCAGGCAGTGTAGGGGGTCGTGCTGGGGCTGGTGTTTCAGGGTTTAGGGCAGTGCAGTGGTGTTCGGGCAGTGTAGGTGGTGGTGCTGGGGCTGGTGTTTCAGGGTTTAGGGCAGTGCAGTGGTGTTCGGGCAGTGTAGGGGGTCATGCTGGGGCTGGTGTTTCAGGGTTTAGGGCAGTGCACTGGTGTTCGGGTAGTGTAGGGGGTCTTGCTGGGGCTGGTGTTTCAGAGTCTAGGGCAGTACAGTGGTGTTCGGGCAGTGTAGGGGGTCTTGCTGGGGCTGGTGTTTCAGGGTTTAGGGCAGTGCAGTGGTGTTCGGGCAGTGTAGGGGGTCGTGCTGGGGGTGTTGTTTCAGGGTTTAGGGCAGTGCAGTTGTGTTCGGGCAGTGTAGGGGGTCGTGCTGGGGCTAGTGTTTCAGGGTTTAGGGCAGAGCAATGGTGTTCAAGCAGTGTAGGGGGTTGTGCTGGAGCTGGTGTTTCAGGGTTTAGGGCAGTGCAGTGGTGTTCGGGCAGTGTAGGGTGTCGTGCTGAGGGGTGGTGTTTCAGGGTTTAGGGCAGTGCAGTGGTGTTTGGGCAGTGTAGGGGGTCGTGCAGGGGGTGGTGTTTCAGGGTTTAGGGCAGTGCAGTGGTGTTATGCCAGTGTAGGTGGTCTTGCTGGGGGTGGTGTTTCAGGGTTTAGGGCAGTGCAGTGGTGTTTGTGCAGTGTAGGGGGTCTTGCTGGGGGTGGTGTTTCAGGGTTTAGGGCAGTGCAGTGGTGTTCGGGCAGTGTAGGGGGTCTTGCTGGGGGTGGTGTTTCAGGGTTTAGGGCAGTGCAGTGGTGTTCGGGCAGTGTAGGGGGTCTTGCTGGGGGTGGTGTTTCAGGGTTTAGGGCAGTGCAGTGGTGTTCGGGCAGTGTAGGGGTCTTGCTGGGGGTGGTGTTTCAGGGTTTAGGGCAGTGCAATGGTGTTTGGGCAGTGTAGGGGGTCGTGCTGGGGATGGTGTTTCAGGGTTTAGGGCAGTGCAGTGGGGTTCGGGCAGTGTAGGGGGTCTTGCTGGGGGTGGTGTTTCAGGGTTTAGGGCAGTGCAATGGTGTTTGGGCAGTGTAGGGTGTCGTGCTGAGGGGTGGTGTTTCAGGGTTTAGGGCAGAGCAGTGGTGTTTGGGCAGTGTAGGGGGTCGTGCAGGGGGTGGTGTTTCAGGGTTTAGGGCAGTGCAGTGGTGTTATGCCAGTGTAGGTGATCTTGCTGGGGGTGGTGTTTCAGGGTTTAGTGCAGTGGTGTTCGGGCAGTGTAGGGGGTCTTGCTGGGGGTGGTGTTTCAGGGTTTAGGGCAGTGCAGTGGTGTTCGGGCAGTGTAGGGGTCTTGCTGGGGCTGGTGTTTGAGGGTTTAGGGCAGTGCAGTGGTGTTCGGGCAGTGTAGGGGGTTGTGCTGGGGCTGGTGTTTCAGGGTTTAGGGCAGTGCAGTGGTGTTCGGGCAGTGTAGGGGGTCGTGCTGGGGGTGGTGTTTCAGGGTTTATGGCAGTGCAGTGGTGTTCGGGCAGTGTAGGGGGTCGTGCTGCGGCTGGTGTTTCAGGGTTTAGGGCAGTGCAGTGGTGTTCGGGCAGTGTAGGGGGTCGTGCTGGGGCTGGTGTTTCAGGGTTTTGGGCAGAGCAGTGGTGTTCGGGCAGTGTAGGGGGTCTTGCTGGGGGTGGTGTTTCAGGGTTTAGGGCAGTGCAGTGGTGTTCGGGCAGTGTAGGGGGTCTTGCTGGGGGTGGTGTTTCAGGGTTTAGGGCAGTGCAGTGGTGTTCGGGCAGTGTAGGGGGTCTTGCTGGGGGTGGTGTTTCAGGGTTTAGGGCAGTGGTGTTCGGGCAGTGTAGGGGGTCTTGCTGGGGGTGATGTTTCAGGGTTTAGGGCAGTGCAGTGGTGTTCGGGCAGTGTAGGGGTTTTGCTGGGGGTAGTGTTTCAGGGTTTAGGGCAGTGCAGTGGTGTTTGTTCAGTGTAGGGGGTCGTGCTGGGGGTGGTGTTTCAGGGTTTAGGGCTGTGCAGAAGTGTTCGGGCAGTGTAGGGGGTCGTGCAGCGGGTGGTGTTTCAGGGTTTAGGGCAGTGCAGTGGTGTTCGGGTAGTGTAGGGGGTCTTGCTGGGGGTGGTGTGTCAGGGTTTAGGGCAGTGCAATGGTGTTTGGGCAGTGTAGGGTGTCGTGCTGAGGGTGGTGTTTCAGGGTTTAGGGCAGAGCAGTGGTGTTTGGGCAGTGTAGGGAGTCGTGCAGGGGTGGTGTTTCAGGGTTTAGGGCAGTGCAGTGGTGTTATGCCAGTGTAGGTGATCTTGCTGGGGGTGGTGTTTCAGGGTTTAGTGCAGTGGTGTTCGGGCAGTGTAGGGGGTCTTGCTGGGGGTGGTGTTTCAGGGTTTAGGGCAGTGCAGTGGTGTTCCGGCAGTGTAGGGGGTCTTGCTGGGGCTGGTGTTTGAGGGTTTAGGGCAGTGCAGTGGTGTTCGGGCAGTGTAGGGGGTTGTGCTGGGGCTGGTGTTTCAGGGTTTAGGGCAGTGCAGTGGTGTTCGGGCAGTGTAGGGGGTCGTGCTGGGGGTGGTGTTTCAGGGTTTATGGCAGTGCAGTGGTGTTCGGGCAGTGTAGGGGGTCGTCCTGCGGCTGGTGTTTCAGGGTTTAGGGCAGTGCAGTGGTGTTCGGGCAGTGTAGGGGGTCGTGCTGGGGCTGGTGTTTCAGGGTTTTGGGCAGAGCAGTGGTGTTCGGGCAGTGTAGGGGTCTTGCTGGGGGTGGTGTTTCAGGGTTTAGGGCAGTGCAGTGGTGTTCGGGCAGTGTAGGGGGTCTTGCTGGGGGTGGTGTTTCAGGGTTTAGGGCAGTGCAGTGGTGTTCGGGCAGTGTAGGGGGTCTTGCTGGGGGTGGTGTTTCAGGGTTTAGGGCAGTGGTGTTCGGGCAGTGTAGGGGTCTTGCTGGGGGTGATGTTTCAGGGTTTAGGGCAGTGCAGTGGTGTTCGGGCAGTGTAGGGGGTTTTGCTGGGGGTAGTGTTTCAGGGTTTAGGGCAGTGCAGTGGTGTTTGTTCAGTGTAGGGGGTCGTGCTGGGGGTGGTGTTTCAGGGTTTAGGGCTGTGCAGTAGTGTTCGGGCAGTGTAGGGGGTCGTGCAGCGGGTGGTGTTTCAGGGTTTAGGGCAGTGCAGTGGTGTTCGGGTAGTGTAGGGGGTCGTGCTGGGGGTGGTGTTTCAGGGTTTAGGGCAGTGCAGTGGTGTTCGGGCAGTGTAGGGGTCGTGCAGGGGTGGTGTTTCAGGGTTTAGGGCAGTGGAGTGGTGTTCGGGCAGTGTAGGGGGTCATGCTGGGGCTGGTGTTTCAGGGTTTAGGGCAGTGCAGTGGTGTTCAGGCAGTGTAGGGGGTCATGCTGGGGCTGGTGTTTCAGGGTTTAGGGCAGTGCAGTGGTGTTCGGGCAGTGTAGGGGGTTGTGCTGGGGCTGGTGTTTCAGGGTTTAGGGCAGTGCAGTGGTTCTCGGACAGTGTAGGCGGTCGTGCTGGGGCTGGTGTTTCAGGGTTTAGGGCAGTGCAGTGGTGTTCGGGCAGTGCACGGGGTCGTGCTGGGGCTGGTGTTTCAGGGTTTAGGGCAGTGCAGTGGTGTTCGGGCAGTGTAGGGGGTCGTGCTGGGGGTGGTGTTTCAGGGTTTTGGGCAGAGCAGTGGTGTTCGGGCAGTGTAGGGGGTCGTGCTGGGGGTGGTGTTTCAGGGTTAAGGGCAGTGCAGTGGTGTTCGGGCAGTGTAGGGGGTCTTGCTGGGGGTGGTGTTTCAGGGTTTAGGGCAGTGGTGTTCGGGCAGTGTAGGGGGTTTTGCTGGGGGTGGTGTTTCAGGGTTTAGGGCAGTGCAGTGGTGTTCGGGCAGTGTAGGGGTTCGTGCAGGGGGTGGTGTTTCAGGGTTTAGGGCAGTGCAGTGGTGTTCGGGCAGTGTAGGGGGTCGTGCAGAGGGTGGTGTTTCAGGGTATAGGGCAGTGGTGTTCGGGCAGTGTAAGGGGTCGTGCTGGGGGTGGTGTTTCAGGGTTTGGGGCTGTGCAGTTGTGTTCAAGCAGTAAAGGGGGTCGTGCTGGGGGTGGTGTTTCAGGGTTTAGGGCAGTGCAGTGGTGTTCGGGCAGTGTAGGGGGTCGTGCTGGGGCTGGTGTTTCAGGGTTTAGGGCAAGTGCAGTGGTGTTCGGGCAGTGTAGGGGGTCGTGCTGGGGCTGGTGTTTCAGGGTTTAGGGCAGTGCAGTGGTGTTCGGGCAGTGTAGGTGGTGGTGCTGGGGCTGGTGTTTCAGGGTTTAGGGCAGTGCAGTGGTGTTCGGGCAGTGTAGGGGGTCATGCTGGGGCTGGTGTTTCAGGGTTTAGGGCAGTGCAGTGGTGTTCGGGCAGTGTAGGGGGTCTTGCTGGGGCTGGTGTTTCAGAGTCTAGGGCAGTGCAGTGGTGTTCGGGCAGTGTAGGGGTCTTGCTGGGGCTGGTGTTTCAGGGTTTAGGGCAGTGCAGTGGTGTTCGGGCAGTGTAGGGGGTCGTGCTGGGGGTGTTGTTTCAGGGTTTAGGGAAGTGCAGTGGTGTTCGGGCAGTGTAGGGGGTCGTGCTGGGGCTAGTGTTTCAGGGTTTAGGGCAGAGCAATGGTGTTCAAGCAGTGTAGGGGTTGTGCTGGAGCTGGTGTTTCAGGGTTTAGGGCAGTGCAGTGGTGTTCGGGCAGTGTAGGGGGTCTTGCTGGGGGTGGTGTTTCAGGGTTTAGGGCAGTGGTGTTCAGGCAGTGTAGGGGGTCTTGATGGGGGTGATGTTTCAGGGTTTAGGGCAGTGCAGTGGTGTTCGGGCATTGTAGGGGGTCGTGCTGGGGGTGGTATTTCAGGGTTTAGGGCAGTGCAGTGGTGTTTGGGCAGTGTAGGGGGTCATGCTGGGGGTGGTGTTTCAGGGTTTAGGGCAGTGCAGTGGTGTTCCGGCAGTGTAGGGGGTCATGCAGGGGTGTTGTTTCAGGGTTTAGGGCAGTGCAGTGGTGTTTGGGCTGTGTAGGGGGTCGTGCTGGGGGTGGTGTTTCAGGGTTTAGGGCATTGCAGTGGTGTTCGGGCAGTGTAGGTTGTCGTGCTGAGGGGTGGTGTTTCAGGGTTTAGGGCAGTGCAGTGGTGTTTGGGCAGTGTAGGGGGTCGTGCAGGGGGTGGTGTTTCAGGGTTTAGGGCAGTGCAGTGGTGTTAAACCAGTGTAGGTGGTCTTGCTGGGGGTGGTGTTTCAGGGTTTAGTGCAGTGGTGTTCGGGCAGTGTAGGGGGTCTTGCTGGGGGTGGTGTTTCAGGGTTTAGGGCAGTGCAGTGGTGTTCGGGCAGTGTAGGGGGTCTTGCTGGGGCTGGTGTTTGAGGGTTTAGGGCAGTGCAGTGGTGTTCGGGCAGTGTAGGGGGTCGTGCTGGGGCTGGTGTTTCAGGGTTTAGGGCAGTGCAGTGGTGTTCGGGCAGTGTAGGGGGTCGTGCTGGGGGTGGTGTTTCAGGGTTTAGGGCAGTGCAGTGGTGTTCGGGCAGTGTAGGGGTCGTGCTGCGGCTGGTGTTTCAGGGTTTAGGGCAGTGCAGTGGTGTTCGGGCAGTGTAGGGGGTCGTGCTGGGGCTGGTGTTTCAGGGTTTTGGGCAGAGCAGTGGTGTTCGGGCAGTGTAGGGGTCTTGCTGGGGTGGTGTTTCAGGGTTTAGGGCAGTGCAGTGGTGTTCGGGCAGTGTAGGGGGTCTTGCTGGGGGTGGTGTTTCAGGGTTTAGGGCAGTGCAGTGGTGTTCGGGCAGTGTAGGGGGTCTTGCTGGGGGTGGTTTTTCAGGGTTTAGGGCAGTGCAGTGGTGTTCGGGCAGTGTATGGGGTTTTGCTGGGGGTAGTGTTTCAGGGTTTAGGGCAGTGCAGTGGTGTTTGTGCAGTGTAGGGGGTCGTGCTGGGGATGGTGTTTCAGGGTTTAGGGCAGTGCAGTGGTGTTCGGGCAGTGTAGGGGGTTTTGCTGGGGGTAGTGTTTCAGGGTTTAGGGCAGTGCAGTGGTGTTTGTGCTGTGTAGGGTGTCGTGCTGGGGGTGGTGTTTCAGGGTTTAGGGCAGTGCAGTAGTGTTCGGGCAGTGTAGGGGGTCGTGCTGGGGGTGGTGTTTTAGAGTTTAGGGCAGTGCAGTGGTGTTTGGGCAGTGTAGGGGGTCTTGCTGGGGGTGGTGTTTCAGGGTTTAGGGCAGTGCAATGGTGTTTGGGCAGTGTAGGGTGTCGTGCTGAGGGGTGGTGTTTCAGGGTTTAGGGCAGAGCAGTGGTGTTTGGGCAGTGTAGGTGGTCGTGCAGGGGTGGTGTTTCAGGGTTTAGGGCAGTGCAGTGGTGTTATGCCAGTGTAGGTGATCTTGCTGGGGGTGGTGTTTCAGGGTTTAGTGCAGTGGTGTTCGGGCAGTGTAGGGGGTCTTGCTGGGGGTGGTGTTTCAGGGTTTAGGGCAGTGCAGTGGTGTTCGGGCATTGTAGGGGGTCTTGCTGGGGCTGGTGTTTGAGGGTTTAGGGCAGTGCAGTGGTGTTCGGGCAGTGTAGGGGTCGTGCTGGCGCTGGTGTTTCAGGGTTTAGGGCAGTGCAGTGGTGTTTGGGCAGTGTAGGGGTCGTGCTGGGGGTGGTGTTTCAGGGTTTAGGGAAGTGCAGTGGTGTTCGGGCAGTGTAGGGGGTCGTGCTGCGGCTGGTGTTTCAGGGTTTAGGGCAGTGCAGTGGTGTTCGGGCAGTGTAGGGGGTCGTGCTGGGGCTGGTGTTTCAGAGTTTTGGGCAGAGCAGTGGTGTTCGGGCAGTGTAGGGGGTCTTGCTGGGGGTGGTGTTTCAGGGTTTAGGGCAGTGCAGTGGTGTTCGGGCAGTGTATGGGGTCTTGCTGGGGGTGGTGTTTCAGGGTTTAGGGCAGTGCAGTGGTGTTCGGGCAGTGTAGGGGGTCTTGCTGGGGGTGGTGTTTCAGGGTTTAGGGCAGTGGTGTTCGGGCAGTGTAGGGGGTCTTGCTGGGGGTGATGTTTCAGGGTTTAGGGCAGTGCAATGGTGTTCGGGCAGTGTAGGGGGTTTTGCTGGGGGTAGTGTTTCAGGGTTTAGGGCAGTGCAGTGGTGTTTGTTCAGTGTAGGGGGTCGTGCTGGGGGTGTTGTTTCAGGGTTTAGGGCTGTGCAGTAGTGTTCGGGCAGTGTAGGGGGTCGTGCAGCGGGTGGTGTTTCAGGGTTAGGGCAGTGCAGTGGTGTTCGGGTAGTGTAGGGGGTCGTGCTGGGGGTGGTGTTTCAGGGTTTAGGGCAGTGCAGTGGTGTTCGGGCAGTGTAGGGGTCGTGCAGGGGGTGGTGTTTCAGGGTTTAGGGCAGTGCAGTGGTGTTCGGGCAGTGTAGGGGGTCGTGCTGGGGCGGGTGTTTCAGGGTTTAGGGCAGTGCAGTGGTGTTCAGGCAGTGTAGGGGGTCATGCTGGGGCTGGTGTTTCAGGGTTTAGGGCAGTGCAGTGGTGTTCTGGCAGTGTAGGGGGTCGTGCTGGGGCTGGTGTTTCAGGGTTTAGGGCAGTGCAGTGGTTTTCGGACAGTGTAGGCGGTCGTGCTGGGGCTGGTGTTTCAGGGTTTAGGGCAGTGCAGTGGTGTTCGGGCAGTGTACGGGGTCGTGCTGGGGCTGGTGTTTCAGGGTTAGGGCAGTGCAGTGGTGTTCGGGCAGTGTAGGGGGTCGTGCTGGAGGTGGTGTTTCAGGGTTTTGGGCAGAGCAGTGGTGTTCGGGCAGTGTAGGGGGTCGTGCTGGGGGTGGTGTTTCAGGGTTAAGGGCAGTGCAGTGGTGTTCGGGCAGTGTAGGGGGTCTTGCTGGGGGTGGTGTTTCAGGGTTTAGGGCAGTGGTGTTCGGGCAGTGTAGGGGGTTTTGCTGGGGGTGATGCTTCAGGGTTTAGGGCAGTGCAGTGGTGTTTGGGCAGTGTAGGGTGTCTTGTTGGGGGTAGTGTTTCAGGGTTTAGGGAAGTGCAGTGGTGTTCGTGCAGTGTAGGGGGTCATGCTGGGGGTGGTGTTTCAGGGTTTAGGGCAGTGCAGTAGTGTTCGGTCAGTGTAGGGGGTCGTGCTGGGGCTGGTGTTTCAGGGTTTAGGGCAGTGCAGTGGTGTTCCGGCAGTGTAGGCGGTCGTGCTGGGGCTGGTGTTTCAGGGTTTAGGGCAGTGCAGTGGTGTTCGGGCAGTGTAGGGGGTCGTGCTGGGGCTGGTGTTTCAGGGTTTAGGGCAGTGCAGTGGTGCTCGGGCAGTGTAGGGGGTCGTGCTGGGGGTGGTGTTTCAGGGTTTAGGATAGTGCAGTGGTGTTCGGGCAGTGTAGGGGGTCGTGCTGGGGCTGGTGTTTCAAGGTTTAGGGCAGTGCAGTGGTGTTCGGGCAGTGTAGGGGGTCATGCTGGGGTGGTGTTTCAGGGTTTAGGGCAGTGCAGTGGTGTTCGGGCAGTGTAGGGGGTCATGCAGGGGATAGTGTTTTAGGGTTTAGGGTAGTGCAGTGGTGCTTGTGTAGTGTAGGGGGTCATGCTGGGGGTAGTGTTTTAGGGTTTAGGGTAGTGCAGGAGTGTTTGTGTAGTGTAGGGGGTCATGTTTTAGGGTAGTGCAGTGGTGTTTGGGTAGTGTAGGGGGTCGTGCTGGGGATAGTGTTTTAGGGTTTAGGGTAGTGCAGTGGTGTTTTTGTAGTGTAGGGGGTCGAGCTGGGGGTAGTGTTTTAGGGTTTAGGGTAGTGCAGTGGTGCTTGTGTAGTGTAGGGGGTCGTGCTGGGGTAGTGTTTTAGGGTTTAGGGTAGTGCAGTGGTGTTTGGGGTCATGTTTTAGGGTAGTGCAGTGGTGTTTGGGTAGTGTAGGGGGTCGTGCTGGGGGTAGTGTTTTAGGGTTTAGTGTAGTGCAGTGGTGTTTGTGTAGTGTAGGGGGTCATGCTGGGGGTAGTGTTTTAGGTTTTAGGATAGTGCAGTGGTGCTTGTGTAGTGTAGGGGGTCGTGCTGGGGGTAGTGTTTTAGGGTTTAGGGTAGTGCAGTGGTGTATTTGTAGTGTAGAGGGGTCATGTTCTAAGATGCAACGCTCCAATACCTGACCAGTCTGCACTACATAAAACTGCAAAAAAACTAAAAATAAAAAGTGTTTTGCACACTTTTGTCATTGGGCTATATGTGGGCTACATCTGGGTAATATTTGTGCTACATTTGGGCTCTTTTTCACTGGTGGCCATCTTGGAAGACTTCTTTGTTATGAAGTTTCCTAATTTCCTCATTTACTGCAGTCTCCTCAGTAGGAAATGCTTTCAGTTTTTTACTTTGATTCCATCAAGAAGGCATTCAGATGTGTCTCACATTTGCCATGAATTCAGAATGTTAGCACTCTAGTTGCTCATTAGATCACTGTAGTAAAGCTACTGCTCACCAGGGAGTTAACTGGAAGTCTGCTGCTGGTATTGAAAGTGATTGTTTCAGTCTGCATGTCAGAATTTTCTAATGAAATAGAAGAGGATTTGAGATTTCACTTAAAACATGCCCTAATTTTTCTTTCTGCAGCACTAACCATAATTTCTATTTCGAAAAGAACCCCCTCATTTTGTTCCTTTTTAAATTAAATGTTTTAAGTGTTACCGGTTTATTCCAATCAAGATGGCTTCAGGTGTGCCATACTTTTGTCGTAAGTAAGGCTGTTAGCGCTCTAGTTGTTCTTTAGAACACTCTGGGAAGCTGCAGTAGAACACAAAGGTATCAACTGGAAGGCTGCTCCTATTGAAATATAACAGGAAGATATTTGAGATCACACTTGAAACATGTCCTAATTTTTCTTTCTACAGCACTAACCATAATTTCTATGACAAAATGAACCCCATCATTTTGTTCCTTTTTAAATTAAATGTTTTAAGTGTTACCAGTGTATTCCAATCAAGATGGCTTCAGGTGTGCCATACTTTTGTCATAAGTAAGGCTGTTAGCACTCTAGTTGTTCTTTAGAACACTCTGGGAAGCTGCAGTAGAACACAAAGGAATCAACTGACAGTCTCTGCCCTTGTTGGATGAACATGTTTTACTGAGAATGTCAGACTTCATTCTCACATGACTGAGAAAGATAATGTGAATTTACAGAAAATATGCTCTCATTTTAGCTTCTGGAGCACCTTCCAAAACTCTATGGGACAAGCATGTGAAAATAGTTTTCTCTCAAACATGATTCATGATATCCCAGCAGAAGGTTTTTCACAGGGTAAAATCACCTTAGAACACACCACAATTCCTGAAATTAGTATGGTACCATCAACAAATGAATTCTAATGTAACTAAAGTCTGTTATCACCCTTTATAGTTCTCCTTTTGGTAACCCTCAAAATCTTTGATTCACTACAATGCATTTCAATGGGGTACTATCATGTATATTGGTCTCAAGATGGCTGCCAGCAATTCCAGGATGAAGTGTTGACAGCCAATCAGATCTCACAATGACATGTGTGGTTAGGCTCCGCCCAGATATATATGTGATTTTACTTTTGATTTTCTCAGGAACTACTGAACGGATTTACACCATTTAAGCAAAAGGCACGACACTGAACCAAGGGCTACCTCTTTGCCAAATTTGGTGTAATTCCGTTCAGCAGTTCGGGCTGTTCCTGCGACTAAAGGTTCCTATGGAAAAATGAATGGGGAAAACATGTTTTGGGACCCCCCTTTTTTCTCGGCCCCCGCTTGATGAATCACTCCGAGACTTTCAGGATAGGAGCGGAACGGAGCGCCCCAACAAGTTGAAAACTTTCGCGAAGATTCGTCAACCGGCGCCAACGTTATTTCAAATAGAATGTTGCGGATTTCCTATGGAAAATAGGTCCTAACTATAACTATCTACTGGCGACCGCCAGTAGATAATACATATATATATATTCACTGAAAAAACCATAGGGTTTTAGGGACAGTTATAGTTAGTTGGACATTTCACTCGTACAAAACCATAGAAATTCCCCCGTTATAGTTAGTTCAGCTAACTATAACTCGCGCCCCCGCAATGCACTGCTGATGACGTCACATATTACATCACTCATGACATGGTCAGTGACATCACTGATGACATCACTGATGACATCACTGATGACATCATCCAGTGACTGTGTGTTTCTGTAAAGTTTAAATATGTTTAATATATTTTGGGAAAGGCGTATTGAAGAATGAGTGGGTGTATAAGTGTCTGAATGGATGATTTAGTACGTGAGTGACTGACTCTACAAGTGAGTGATTAAATGTATCTTACTGAATGCATGGGTTAGTGACTAAACTGTGTGAACGTCTGTATCCGTCTGTCTGTTGGTTTGTAAGCGGCTGCATGGCTTTCTGAATAGCTACATGAATGTCTACATGGGTAATTGATTGATTGTCTGAGTATCTGTATGGGTGCCTGAGTGTTTGTGTGGGTGGGGTGTGTGTGACTCTGTGCATAGATGTGTGAGTTGGTGATTCACTGGGTGCATGGTTTCAAGAGTGCATCTGTGATGGACTATATGGGTGGGTGAGTGTGTGTATGGGTGTGTTAGTGATTGAATGTATATCTCAGTGGTACATGTGTGAGTAACTACATATGTGCAAGGCAGTATATATGTGTGTTGGAGTATATAAATGGCTATAAGTGAGAGTGTGTGATTGTGAGAGTGGCTGTATGGATGAGTGTGTACTTATATCAGTGATTGTATAAGAGCGTAAGAATGTGCTAGTATTTGTATGAGTAAGTGAGCTGGTGTGTGTATAACTGTATAGGTGAGTAAATGAGTGTGTGATTAAGTTTTTTGCATGACTGACTAGGTGTGTGAGTACCTCTATGGATGAGTGGCGGTGTGTGAGTGTTTATATAGGTGTATGAGTGCATATGATAGACCTGTACTGAGTGACTAAGTATGAGTGACTGTACGGGTGAGTGATTGGATGTGTGTGTAGACCTAAGAATCAGTGAGTGGGTATGTAGTTTTTGGTGTTGGAGTGTCTATGGTTTTGAGAATGGCAGTCTGTAATTTAGAGTGGGTGTATCAAAAGTTATATTAGGGTGTGAGAAGATGCATGAAATTATCACATGGATGATGTCATCAGTGATGTCATTTGAGATGTCATCAGTGATGTCATCAGTGATGTCATCAGTGATGTCACTGACCATGTCATGAGTGATGTAATATGTGACATCATCAGCAGTGCATTGCGGGCGCGAGTTATAGTTAGCTGAACTAACTATAACGGGGGAATTTCTATGGTTTTGTACGAGTGAAATGTCCAACTAACTATAACTGTCCCTAAAACCTATGGTTTTTTCAGTGAATTTCAAAGGTTTTTTAAATGCTAATTTCTAACTATAACGTGTCTGAAACCTATGGTTTTTTCAGTGAATTTCAAAGGTTTTTTAAATGCTAATTTCTAACTATAACATGCCTGAAACCTATGATTTTTTAAGTGAATTTCAAAGGTTTTTTTAAATGCTAGTTTCTAACTATGCCTACAGAGGTAGGACATGTGAAGAAAGAAGAAAAACGCACAGAAAGAAGCAAAAGATGTGCAGAAAGAACCAACAGAGGAGCAGAAAGAGGCCTTGTTGCAAAATCATCCTGTGCCCACAACTTTTTCAGACGGGTACTGGTGGTAACTGACTCTGACTAACCAGAGCCAGTGCTATGCTAAAAAACACTTAGAATACAGTGAAAACACCTACATACACTAGGGAACACTATGCGTTGGGGTACCCCTGTGATTAGCATGACCTCCTCTGCAAGTCCCTAGTACATAATCGGGCAGGGGGATTAAAACTACATCTTAAAACGCGCTACAGGGCGCGTTTGCACAGTGGTGAAGGGAGGGGGGGCCTGAGGTGACGTTTGCAAACGCACCCCGTGGCGCGTTTTAAGTTGCGGGATTAAGTCCCCTTGAATTCTGAGGGTCCCTGGGGCCCAACTAGCCCCCCAGGTACCTACAGTTAGGACCACAGAGCTGAGTTGCATAGAGGCGTTCCGAGGCCACGCACCTTTTTCACCTCTCTGCAACGCAACTCTGTTGTGCTTACTGAAGGTACCTGGTGGGCTAGTTGGCCCCAGGGTCCCTCAGGATTCAAAGGGAATTAATTCCCCAACTTAAAACGCACCACAGGGCGTGTTTGCGCACATGTCACCTGAGGCCCCGCCCCCTCCCTTCACCACTGTGCAAACGCGCCCGTGGTGCGTTTTAAGTTGGGGGATTAGGTCACCTTGAATCCTGAGGGTCCCTGGGGCCCAACTAGCCCACTAGGTACTTCCATTAAGCACCACAGGCCTGCGTTGCAACGCCTGTAACAAATTGTGCAGTTGTGTTTAGGTAGTGAAGAGGGTCGTGCTGGGGGTAGTGTTTTAGGGTTTAGGGTAGTGCAGTAGTGTTTATGTAGTGTAGGGGGTCATGCTGGGGGTAGATTTAGGGTTTAGGGCAGTGCAGTGGTGTTCGGGCAGTGTAGGGGGCGGTGCAGGGGGTGGTGTTTCAGGGTTTAGGGCAGTGCAGTGGTGTTCGGGCAGTGTAGGGGGTGGTGCAGGGGTGGTGTTTCAGGGTTTAGGGCAGTGCAGTGGTGTTCGGGCAGTGTAGGGGGTCATGCAGGGGTGGTGTTTCAGGGTTTAGGGCAGTGCAGTGGTGTTCGGGCAGTGTAGGGGGTCGTGCTGGGGCTGGTGTTTCAGGGTTTAGGGCAGTACAGTGGTGTTCAGGCAGTGTAGGGGGTCGTGCTGGGGCTGGTGTTTCAGGGTTTAGGGCAGTGCAGTGGTGTTCGGGCAGTGTAGGGGTTGTGCTGGGGCTGGTGTTTCGGGGTTTATTGCAGTGCAGTGGTGTTCGGGCAGTGTAGGTGGTCGTGCTGGGGCTGGTGTTTCAGGGTTTAGGGCAGTGCAGTGGTGTTCGGGCAGTGTAGGGGGTCATGCTGGGGCTGGTGTTTCAGGGTTTAGGGCAGTGCAGTGGTGTTCGGGCAGTGTAGGGGTCTTGCTGGGGCTGGTGTTCCAGAGTCTAGGGCAGTGCAGTGGTGTTCGGGCAGTGTAGGGGGTCTTGCTGGGGCTGGTGTTTCAGGGTTTAGGGCAGTGCAGTGGTGTTCGGGCAGTGTAGGGGGTCGTGCTGGGGGTGGTGTTTCAGAGTTTAGGGCAGTGCAGTGGTGTTCGGGCAGTGTAGGGGGTCGTGCTGGGGCTAGTGTTTCAGGATTTAGGGCAGAGCAATGGTGTTCAGGCAGTGTAGGGGTTTTGCTGGAGGTGGTGTTTCAGGGTTTAGGGCAGTGCAGTGGTGTTCGTGCAGTGTAGGGGGTGGTGTTTCAGGGTTTAGGGCAGTGGTGTTCAGGCAGTGTAGGGGTCTTGCTGCGGTTGATGTTTCAGGGTTTAAGGCAATGCAGTGGTGTTCGGGCAGTGTAGGTGGTCGTGCTGGGCGTGGTGTTTCAGGGTTTAGGGCAGGGCAGTGGTGTTCGTGCAGTGTAGGGGGTCGTGCTGGGGGTGGTGTTTCAGGGTTTAGGGCAGTGCAGTGGTGTTCGGGCAGTGTAGGGTGTCGTGCTGAGGGGTGGTGTTTCAGGGTTTAGGGCAGTGCAGTGGTGTTCGGGCAGTGTAGGGGGTCGTGCAGGGGTGGTGTTTCAGGGTTTAGGGCAGTGGTGTTCGGGCAGTGTAGGGGGTCTTGCTGGGGGTAGCGTTTCAGGGTTTAGGGCAGTGCAGTGGTGTTCTGGCAGTGTAGGGGGTCGTGCTGGGGCTGGTGTTTGAGGGTTTAGGGTAGTGCAGTGGTGTTCGGGCAGTGTAGGGGGTCGTGCTGGGGCTGCTGTTTCAGGGTTTAGGGCAGTGCAGTGGTGTTCGGGCAGTGTACGGGGTCGTGCTGGGGCTGGCGTTTCAGGGTTTAGGGCAGTGCAGTGGTGTTCTGGCAGTGTAGGGGTCGTGCTGGGGCTGGTGTTTGAGGGTTTAGGGTAGTGCAGTGGTGTTCGGGCAGTGTAGGGGGTCGTGCTGGGGCTGCTGTTTCAGGGTTTAGGGCAGTGCAGTGGTGTTCGGGCAGTGTACGGGGTCGTGCTGGGGCTGGTGTTTCAGGGTTTAGGGCAGTGCAGTGGTGTTCAGGCAGTGTAGGTGGTCGTGTTGGGGGTGGTGTTTCAGGGTTTAGGGCAGTGCAGTGGTGTTCAGGCAGTGTAGGGGTCGTGCTGGGGCTGGTGTTTCATGGTTTAGGGCAGTGCAGTGGTGTTCGGGCAGTGTAGGATGTCTTGCTGGGGGTAGTGTTTAGGGGTTTAGGGCAGTGCAGTGGTGTTCGTGCAGTGTAAGGGGTCGTGCAGGGGGTGGTGTTTCAGGGTTTAGGGCAGTGCAGTGGTGTTCAGGCAGTGTAGGGGGTCGTGCTGGGGGTGGTGTTTCAGGGTTTAGGGCAGTGCAGTGGTGTTCGGGCAGTGTAGGGGGTCGTGCAGGGGTGGTGTTTCAGGGTTTAGGGCAGAGCAGTGGTGTTCGGGCAGTGTAGGGGTCGTGCTGGGGCTGGTGTTTCAGGGTTTAGGGCAGTGCAGTGGTGTTCTGGCAGTGTAGGGGGTCTTGCTGGGGTTGGTGTTTCAGGGTTTAGGGCAGTGGTGTTCGGGTAGTGTAGGGGGTCTTGCTGGGGGTGATGTTTCAGGGTTTAGGGCAGTGCAGTGGTGTTCGGGCAGTGTAGGGTGTCTTGCTGGGGGTAGTGTTTCAGGGTTTAGGGCAGTGCAGTGGTCTTCATGCAGTGTAGGGTGTCGTGCTGGGGATGGTGTTTCAGGGTTTAGGGCAGTGCAGTAGTGTTCGGGCAGTGTAGGGGGTCGTGCAGGGAGTGGTGTTTCAGGGTTTAGGGCAGTGCAGTGGTGTTCGGGCAGTGTAGGGGGTCGTGCTGGGGGTGGTGTTTCAGGGTTTAGGGCAGTGCAGTGCAGTGGTGTTTGGGCAGTGTAGGGGGCCGTGCTAGGGGTGGTGTTTCAGGGTTTAGGGTAGTGGTGTTCGGGCAGTGTAGGGGGTCTTGCTGGGGGTGATGTTTCAGGGTTTAGGGCAGTGCAGTGGTGTTCGGGCAGTGTAGGAGGTCTTGCTGGGGGTAGTGTTTCAGGGTTTAGGGCAGTGCAGTGGTGTTCGGGCAGTGTAGGGGGCGTGCTGGGGGTGGTGTTTCAGGGTTTAGGGCACTGCAGTGGTGTTCGGGCAGTGTAGGGGGTCGTGAAGGGGGTGGTGTTTCAGGGTTTAGGGCAGTGCAGTGGTGTTCGGGCAGTGTAGGGGGTCATGCTAGGGTTGGTGTTTCAGGGTTTAGGGCAGTGCAGTGGTGTTCAGGCAGTGTAGGGGGTCGTGCAGGGGCTGGTGTTTCAGGGTTTAGGGCAGTGCAGTGGTGCTTGTGTAGTGTAGGGGGTCGTGCTGGGGGTAGTGTTTTAGGGTTTAGGGTAGTGCAGTGGTGTTTGTGTAGTGTAGGGGTCATGTTTTAGGGTAGTGCAGTGGTGTTTGGGTAGGGTAGGGGGTCGTGCTGGGGGTAGTGTTTTAGGATTTAGGTTAGTGCAGTGGTGTTTGGGTAGTGTAGGGGGTCTTGCTGGGGGTAGTGTTTTAGGGTTTAAGGTAGTGCAGTGGTGTTTGTGTAGTGTAGGGGGTCATGCTGGGGGTAGTGTTTTAGGGTTTAGGGTAGTGCAGTGGTGCTTGTGTAGTGTAGGGGGTCATGCTGGGGGTAGTGTTTTAGGGTTTAGGGTAGTGCAGTGGTGTTTTTATAGTGTAGGGGGTCATGTTTTAAGATGCAACGCTCCAATACCTGACCAGTCTGCACTACATAAAACTGCAAAAAACTAAAAATAAAAAGTGTTTTTCACACTTTTGTCATTGGGCTATATGTGGGCTACATCTGGGTAATATTTGTGCTACATTTGGGCTCTTTTTTCACTGGTGGCCATCTTGGAAGACTTCTTTGTTATGAAGTTTCCTAATTTCCTCATTTACTGCAGTCTCCTCAGTAGGAAATGCTTTCATTTTTTTACTTTGATTCCATCAAGAAGGCATTCAGATGTGTCACACATTTGCCATAAATTCAGAATGTTAGCACTCTAGTTGTTCATTAGATCACTGTAGTAAAGCTACTGCTCACCAAGGAGTTAACTGGAAGTCTACTGCTGGTATTGAAAGTGATTGTTTCAGTCTGCATGTCAGAATTTTCTAATGAAATAGAAGAGGATTTGAGATCTCACTTAAAACATGCACTACATTTTCTTTTGCAGCACTAACCATAATTTCTATGGCAAAATGAACCCCTCATTTTGTTCCTTTTTAAATTAAATGTTTTAAGTGTTACCAGTTTATTCCAATCAAGATGGCTTCAGGTGTGCCATACTTTTGTCATAAGTAAGGCTGTTAGCACTCTAGTTGTTGTTTAGAACACTCTGGGAAGCTGCAGTAGAACACAAAGGCATCAACTGACAGGCTGCTCCTGTTGAAATATAACAGGAAGATATTTGAGATCACACTTGAAACATGTCCTAATTTTTCTTTCTACAGCACTAGCCATAATTTCTATGACAAAATGAACCCCGTCATTTTGTTCCTTTTTAAATTAAATGTTTTAAGTGTTACCAGTTTAATCCAATCAAGATGGCTTCAGGTGTGCCATACTTTTGTCATAAGTAAGGCTGTTAGCACTCTAGTTGTTCTTTAGAACACTCTGGGAAGCTGCAGTAGAACACAAAGGCATCAACTGACAGGCTGCTCCTGTTGAAATATAACAGGAAGATATTTGAGATCACACTTGAAACATGTCCTAATTTTTCTTTCCAGAGCACTAACCATAATTTCTATGGCAAGATGAACCCCATCATTTTGTTCCTTTTTAAATTAAATGTTTTAAGTGTTACCAGTTTATTCCAATCAAGATGGCTTCAGGTGTGCCATACTTTTGTCATAAGTAAGGCTGTTAGCACTCTAGTTGTTCTTTAGAACACTCTGGGAAGCTGCAGTAGAACACAAAGGAATCAACTGACAGTCTCTGCCCTTGTTGGATGTACATGTTTTACTGAGAATGTCAGACTTCATTCTCACATGACTGAGAAAGATAATGTGAATTTACAGAAAATATGCTCTCATTTTAGCTTCTGGAGCACCTTCCAAAACTGTATGGGACAAGCATGTGAAAATAGTTTTCTCTCAAACATGATTCATGATATCCCAGCAGAAGGTTTTTCACAGGGTAAAATCACCTTAGAACACACCACAATTCCTGAAATTAGTATGGTACCATCAACAAATGAATTCTAATGTAACTAAAGTCTGTTATCACCCTTTATAGTTCTCCTTTTGGTAACCCTCAAAATCTTTGATTCATTTCAATGGGGTACTATCATTTATATTGGTCCCAAGATGGCTGCCAGCAATTCCAGGATGAAGTGCTGACAGCCAATCAGATCTCACGATGACATGTGTGGTTAGGCTCCGCCCAGATATATATGTGTTTTTACTTTTGATTTTCTCAGCAACTACTGAACGGATTTACACCATTTAACAAAAAGGGTTCTTTCTGAACCAAGAACTACCTCTTTGCCAAATTTGGTGTAATTCCGTTCAGCAGTTCGGGCTGTAGCCTTGCATAAAGTTTCCTATGGGAAATTGATTTTCTGACTCTTATTATTTTAATTTCTCCGCAACTACTGAACGGATTTACACCATTTGACAAAAGGGTTCTTTCTGAACCAAGAACTACCTCTTTGCCAAATTTTGTGTAATTCCGTTCAGCAGTTCGGGCTGTAGCCGTGTCTAAAGTTTCCTATGGGAAAATGAATGGGGAAAACACGTTTTGGGACCCCCCTTTTTTCTCGGCCCCCGCTTGACGAATCACCCCTAAACTTTCAGGGTAGGTGCGGACCGGAGCGGGCCATAAAGTTTGAAAATGGCGCGAAGATTCGTCAACCGACGCAAGAGCTATTTCAAATAGAATGTCGCGGATTTCCTATGGAAAATAGGTCCTAACTATAACTATCTACTGGCGACCGCCAGTAGATATTATATATATATATATATATATGCCACAAAAAGACCCTTAACTTGCAAGAATCGGAGGGACACCATGGGGTACTGCAAAACAGGAGATTTATTTAAAAAGAGCCTGGGCATGACGCGTTTCGGACATTGCCTTTTTCAAATGCCCGCTCCTCCCCGATCAGCAACAGTCCAGTTTAAATATCTCCAGTCGCTCCGCCATTGGTGGCTATCTTGATAGGCCAGTTAGAAGTCACATGTAACCCCGCAGTCCTTGTAGAAAACTGCAAGTCCCAGCATGCACTCTCACTGCATGCTGGGTAAATGACACCAACCAACAATGTCTGTGGGACAAATCAAGAAATCTTTAAGAGCGCTGTTCTTGGCTGTGGTGAACGAGGCAGTAAAAACAAATACTCCCACAGAGTCCCCAAAACGCCTCAAACCACACTGATCCGCTCCTTGGGTGGCCTTGAAAACACGGGTACAATGATCCGGAATCCTTCGTGAAGTCACGAACTGCGGCGAACAGCGGCACAAAATCCACGGGCGGGTGTGGTGGGTCAGAGCCTATCCATTACCATGGATGCAGGAAAAGTTGCCGAAGCTGTCCGGGATGACTCTGTCCTCTTGTTGAGACGGGTCTCCTCTATGTGCGCCCAGGACATGCACACAACAAATGCCACAAAAAGACCCTTAACTTGCAAGAATCGGAGGGACACCATGGGGTACTGCAAAACAGGAGATTTATTTAAAAAGAGCCTGGGCATGACGCGTTTCGGACATTGCCTATATATATATATATATTCACTGAAAAAACCATAGGTTTTAGGGACAGTTATAGTTAGTTGGACATTTCACTCGTACAAAACCATAGAAATTCCCCGTTATAGTTAGTTCAGCTAACTATAACTCGCGCCCCATAATGCACTGCTGATGACGTCACATATTACATCACTCATGACATGGTCAGTGACATCACTGATGACATCACTGATGACATCACTGATGATGTCATCCAGTGACTGTGTGTTTCTGTAAAGTTTAAATATGTTTAATATATTTAGGGAAAGGCGTATTGAAGAATGAGTGGGTGTATAAGTGTCTGAATGGATGATTTAGTACTTGAGTGACTGACTCTACAAGTGAGTGATTAAATGTATCTTACTGAATGCATGGGTTAGTGACTAAACTGTGTGAATGTCTGTATCCGTCTGTCTGTTGGTTTGTAAGCGGCTGCATGGCTTTCTGAATAGCTACATGAATGTCTACATGGGTTATTGATTGATTGTCTGAGTATCTGTATGGGTGCCTGAGTATTTGTGTGGGTGGGGTGTGTGTGACTCTGTGCATAGATGTGTGAGTTGGTGATTCACTGGGTGCATGGTTTCAAGAGTGCATCTGTGATGGACTGTATGGGTGGGTGAGTGTGTGTATGGGTGTGTTAGTGATTGAATGTATATCTCAGTGGTACATGTGTGAGTAACTACATATGTGCAAGGCAGTATATATGTGTGTTGGAGTATATAAATGGCTATAAGTGAGAGTGTGTGATTGTGAGAGTGGCTGTATGGATGAGTGTGTACTTGTATCAGTGATTGTATAAGAGCGTAAGAATGTGCTAGTATTTGTATGAGTAAGTGAGCTGGTGTGTGTATAACTGTATAGGTGAGTAAATGGGTGTGTGATTAAGTTTTTGCATGACTGACTAGGTGTGTGAGTACCTCTATGGATGAGTGGCGGTGTGTGAGTGTTTATATAGGTGTATGAGTGCATATGATAGTCCTGTACTGAGTGACTAAGTATGAGTGACTGTACGGGTGAGTGAGTGGATGTGTGTGTAGACCTAAGAATCAGTGGGTGGGTATGTAGTTTTTGGTGTTGGAGTGTCTATGGTTTTGAGAATGGCAGTCTGTAATTTAGAGTGGGTGTATCAAAAGTTATATTAGGGTGTGAGAAGATGCATGAAATGATCACATGGATGATGTCATCAGTGATGTCATTTGAGATGTCATCAGTGATGTCATCAGTGATGTCACTGACCATGTCATGAGTGATGTAATATGTGACGTCATCAGCAGTGCATTGCTGGGGCGCGAGTTATAGTTAGCTGAACTAACTATAACGGGGGAATTTCTATGGTTTTGTACGAGTGAAATGTCCAACTAACTATAACTGTCCATAAAACCTATGGTTTTTTCAGTGAATTTCAAAGGTTTTTAAATGCTAATTTCTAACTATAACGTGTCTGAAACCTATGGTTTTTTCAGTGAATTTCAAAGGTTTTTTAAATGCTAATTTCTAACTATAACGTGCCTGAAACCTATGATTTTTTAAGTGAATTTCAAAGGTTTTTTTAAATGCTAGTTTCTAACTATGCCTACAGAGGTAGGACATGTGAAGAAAGAAGAAAAAACGCACAGAAAGAAGCAAAAGATGTGCAGAAAGAACCAACAGAGGAGCAGAAAGAGCCCTTGTTGCAAAATCATCCTGTGCCCACAACTTTTTCAGACGGGTACTGGTGGTAACTGACTCTGACTAACCAGAGCCAGTGCTATGCTAAAAAACACTTAGAATACAGTGAAAACACCTACATACACTAGGGAACACTATGCGTTGGGGTACCCCTGTGATTAGCATGACCTCCTCTGCAAGCCCCTAGTACATAATAGGGCAGGGGGATTAAAGCTACCTCTTAAAACGCGCTACAGGGCGTGTTTGCACAGTGGTGAAGGGAGGGGGGCCTGAGGTGACATGTGCAAACGCACCCCGTGGCGCGTTTTAAGTTGCAGGATTAAGTCCCCTTGAATTCTGAGGGTCCCTGGGGCCCAACTAGCCCCCAGGTACCTACAGTTAGGACCACAGAGCTGATTTGCAGAGAGGCGTTCTGAGGCCACGCACCTTTTTCACCTCTCTGCAACGCAACTCTGTTGTGCTTACTGAAGGTACCTGGTGGGCTAGTTGGCCCCCAGGGTCCCTCAGGATTCAAAGGGAATTAATTCCCCAACTTAAAACGCACCACAGGGCGTGTTTGCGCACATGTCACCTGAGGCCCCGCCCCTCCCTTCACCACTGTGCAAACGCGCCCCGTGGTGCGTTTTAAGTTGAGGGATTAGGTCACCTTGAATCCTGAGGGTCCCTGGGGCCCAACTAGCCCACTAGGTACTTCCAGTAAGCACCACAGGCCTGCGTTGCAACGCCTGTAACAAATTGTGCAGTTGTGTTTAGGTAGTGAAGAGGGTCGTGCTGGGGGTAGTGTTTTAGGGTTTAGGGTAGTGCAGTGGTGTTTGTGTAGTGTAGGGGGTCATGCTGGGGGTAGATTTAGGGTTTAGGGTAGTGCAGTGGTGTTTGGGTAGTGTAGGGAGTCGTGCTGGGGGAGTGTTTTAGGGTTTAGGGTAGTGCAGTGGTGTTTGGGTAGTGTAGGGGGTCGTGCTGGGGGTAGTGTTTTAGGGTAGTGCAGTGGTGTTTGGTAGTGTAGGGGGTCGTGCTGGGGGTAGTGATTTAGGGTAGTGCAGTGGTGTTTGGGTAATGTAGGGGGTACTGCTGGGGGTAGTGTTTTAGGGTTTAGGGTAGTGCAGTGGTGTTTGGGTAGTGTAGGGGTACTGCTGGGGGTAGTTTTTTAGGGTTTAGGGTAGTGCAGTGGTGTTTGGGTAGTGTAGTGGTTCGTGCTGGGGGTAGTTTTTTAGGGTTTAGGGTAGTGCAGTGGTGTTTGTGTAGTGTAGGGGGTAGTGTTTTAGGGTTTAGGGTAGTGCAGTGGTGTTTGTGTAGTGTAGGAGGTCGTGTTTTAGGGTTTAGGGTAGTGCAGTGGTCTTTGGGTAGTGTAGGGAGTCGTGCGGGGGTAGTGTTTTAGGGTTTAGGGTAGTGTAGGGGGTCATGCGGGGGTAGTGTTTTAGGGATTAGGGTAGTGCAGTGGTGTTTGGGTAGTGTAGGGGGTCGTGCTGGGGGAGTGTTTTAGGGTTTAGGGCAGTGCAGTGGTGTTCGGGTAGTGTAGGGGGTCGTGCTGGGGGAGTGTTTTAGGGTTTAGGGCAGTGCAGTGGTGTTCAGGTAGTGTAGGGGGTCATGCTGGGGGAGTGTTTGAGGGTTTAGGGCAGTGCAGTCGTGTTCGGGTAGTGTAGGGGGTTGTGCTGGGGGTAGTATTTTAGGGTTTAGGGTAGTGCAGTGGTGTTCGGGTAGTGTAGGGGGTCATGCTGAGGGTAGTGTTCTAGGGTTTAGGGCAGTGAAGTGGTGTTTGGGCAGTATGGGGGTAATGCTGGGGGTGGTGTTTTAGGGTTTAGGGCAGTGCAGTGGTGTTCGGGCAGTGTAGGGGGTCATGCTGGGGGTGGTGTTTCAGGGTCTAGGGCAGTGCAGTGGTGTTCGGGCAGTGTAGGGGGTGGTGTTTCAGGGTTTAGGGCAGTGCAGGGGTGTTCGGGCAGTGTAGGGGGTTGTGCAGGGGGTGGGGTTTCAGGGTTTAGGGCAGTGGTGTTTGGGCAGTGTAGGGGGTCGAGCTGGGGGTGGGGTTTCAGGGTTTGGGGCAGTGCGGTGGAGTTCAAGCAGTAAAGGGGGTCGTGCTGGGGGTGGTGTTTCAGGGTTTAGGGCAGTGCAGTGGTGTTCGGGCAGTGTAGGGGGCGGTGCAGGGGGTGGTGTTTCAGGGTTTAGGGCAGTGCAGTGGTGTTCGGGCAGTGTAGGGGGTGGTGCAGGGGTGGTGTTTCAGTGTTTAGGGCAGTGCAGTGGTGTTCGGGCAGTGTTGGGGGTCATGCAGGGGGTGGTGTTTCAGGGTTTAGGGCAGTGCAGTGGTGTTCGGGCAGTGTAGGGGGTCGTGCTGGGGCTGGTGTTTCAGGGTTTAGGGCAGTACAGTGGTGTTCAGGCAGTGTAGGGGGTCATGCTGGGGCTGGTGTTTCAGGGTTTAGGGCAGTGCAGTGGTGTTCGGGCAGTGTAGGGGTTGTGCTGGGGCTGGTGTTTCAGGGTTTATTGCAGTGCAGTGGTGTTCGGGCAGTGTAGGTGGTCGTGCTGGGGCTGGTGTTTCAGGGTTTAGGGCAGTGCAGTGGTGTTCGGGCAGTGTAGGGGGTCATGTTGGGGCTGGTGTTTCAGGGTTTAGGGCAGTGCAGTGGTGTTCGGGCAGTGTAGGGGGTCTTGCTGGGGCTGGTGTTCCAGAGTCTAGGGCAGTGCAGTGGTGTTCGGGCAGTGTAGGGGGTCTTGCTGGGGCTGGTGTTTCAGGGTTTAGGGCAGTGCAGTGGTGTTCGGGCAGTGTAGGGGGTCGTGCTGGGGGTGGTGTTTCAGAGTTTAGGGCAGTGCAGTGGTGTTCGGGCAGTGTAGGGGGTCATGCTGGGGCTAGTGTTTCAGGATTTAGGGCAGAGCAATGGTGTTCAGGCAGTGTAGGGGGTTTTGCTGGAGGTGGTGTTTCAGGGTTTAGGGCAGTGCAGTGGTGTTCGTGCAGTGTAGGGGGTGGTGTTTCAGGGTTTAGGGCAGTGGTGTTCAGGCAGTGTAGGGGGTCTTGCTGCGGTTGATGTTTCAGGGTTTAGGGCAGTGCAGTGGTGTTCGGGCAGTGTAGGGGGTCGTGCTGGGCGTGGTGTTTCAGGGTTTAGGGCAGTGCAGTGGTGTTCCGGCAGTGTAGGAGGTCGTGCAGGGGGTGGTGTTTCAGGGTTTAGGGCAGGGCAGTGGTGTTCGGGCAGTGTAGGGGGTCGTGCTGGGGGTGGTGTTTCAGGGTTTAGGGCAGTGCAGTGGTGTTCGGGCAGTGTAGGGTGTCGTGCTGAGGGGTGGTGTTTCAGGGTTTAGGGCAGTGCAGTGGTGTTCGGGCAGTATAGGGGTCGTGCAGGGGGTGGTGTTTCAGGGTTTAGGGCAGTGCAGTGGTGTTCGGGCAGTGTAGGGGGTGGTGCAGGGGTGGTGTTTCAGGGTTTAGGGCAGTGCAGTGGTGTTCGGCCAGTGTAGGTGGTCTTGCTGGGGGTGGTGTTTCAGGCTTTAGTGTAGTGGTGTTCGGGCAGTGTAGGGGTCTTGCTTGGGGTGGTGTTTCAGGGTTTAGGGCAGTGCAGTGGTGTTCGGGCAGTGTAGGGGGTCTTGCTGGGGCTGGCGTTTCAGGGTTTAGGGCAGTGCAGTGGTGTTCTGGCAGTGTAGGGGGTCATGCTGGGGCTGGTGTTTGAGGGTTTAGGGTAGTGCAGTGGTGTTCGGGCAGTGTAGGGGGTCGTGCTGGGGCTGCTGTTTCAGGGTTTAGGGCAGTGCAGTGGTGTTCGGGCAGTGTACGGGGTTGTGCTGGGGCTGGTGTTTCAGGGTTTAGGGCAGTGCAGTGGTGTTCATGCAGTGTAGGGGGTCGTGTTGGGGGTGGTGTTTCAGGGTTTAGGGCAGTGCAGTGGTGTTCGGGCAGTGTAGGGGGTCGTGCTGGGGGTGGTGTTTCAGGGTTTAGGGCAGTGCAGTGGTGTTCGTGCAGTGTAGGGGGTCATGCTGGGGGTGGTGTTTCAGGGTTTAGGGCAGTGCAGTGGTGTTCGGGCAGTGTAGGGGTCTTGCTGGGGGTGGTGTTTCAGGGTTTAGGGCAGTGGTGTTCGGGCAGTGTAGGGGTCTTGCTGGGGGTAGTGTTTAGGGGTTTAGGGCAGTGCAGTGGTGTTCGTGCAGTGTAGGGGGTCGTGCTGGGGGTGGTGTTTCAGGGTTTAGGGCAGTGCAGTAGTGTTCGGGCAGTGTAGGGGATCGTGCAGGGGGTGGTGTTTCAGGGTTTAGGGCAGTGCAGTGGTGTTCGGGCAGTGTAGGGGGTCGTGCTGGGGGTGGTGTTTCAGGGTTTAGGGCAGTGCAGTGGTGTTCGGGCAGTGTGAGGGGTCGTGCAGGGGGTGGTGTTTCAGGGTTTAGGGTAGTGCAGTGGTGTTCGGGCAGTGTAGGGGTCGTGCTGGGGCTGGTGTTTCAGGGTTTAGGGCAGTGCAGTGGTGTTCTGGCAGTGTAGGGGGTCTTGCTGGGGGTGGTGTTTCAGGGTTTAGGGCAGTGGTGTTCGGGCAGTGTAGGGGTCTTGCTGGGGGTGATGTTTCAGGGTTTAGGGCAGTGCAGTGGTGTTCGGGCAGTGTAGGGGGTCTTGCTGGGGGTAGTGTTTCAGGGTTTAGGGCAGTGCAGTGGTGTTCGTGCAGTGTAGGGGGTCGTGCTGGGGATGGTGTTTCAGGGTTTAGGGCAGTGCAGTAGTGTTCGGGCAGTGTAGGGGGTCATGCAGGGAGTGGTGTTTCAGGGTTTAGGGCAGTGCAGTGGTGTTCGGGCAGTGTAGGGGGTCGTGCTGGGGGTGGTGTTTCAGGGTTTAGGGCAGTGCAGTGCAGTGGTGTTCGGGCAGTGTAGGGGGCCGTGCTAGGGGTGGTGTTTCAGGGTTTAGGGCAGTGGTGTTCGGGCAGAGTAGGGGGTCTTGCTGGGGGTGATGTTTCAGGGTTTAGGGCAGTGCAGTGGTGTTCGGGCAGTGTAGGAGGTCTTGCTGGGGGTAGTGTTTCAGGGTTTAGGGCAGTGCAGTGGTGTTCGGGCAGTGTAGGGGGCGTGCTGGGGGTGGTGTTTCAGGGTTTAGGGCAGTGCAGTGGTGTTCGGGCAGTGTAGGGGGTCGTGAAGGGGGTGGTGTTTCAGGGTTTTGGGCAGTGCAGTGGTGTTCGGGCAGTGTAGGGGGTCATGCTAGGGTTGGTGTTTCAGGGTTTAGGGCAGTGCAGTGGTGTTCAGGCAGTGTAGGGGGTCGTGCAGGGTCTGGTGTTTCAGGGTTTAGGGCAGTGCAGTGGTGTTCGGGCAGTGTAGGGGGTCGTGATGGGGGTAGTGTTTTAGGGTTTAGGGTAGTGCATTGGTGCTTGTGTAGTATAGGGGGTTGTGCTGGGGGTAGTGTTTTAGGGTTTAGGGTAGTGCAGTGGTGTTTGTGTAGTGTAGGGGTCATGTTTTAGGGTAGTGCATTGGTGTTTGGGTAGTGTAGGGGGTCGTGCTGGGGGAAGTGTTTTAGGATTTAGGTTAGTGCAGTGGTGTTTGGGTAGTGTAGGGGGTCTTGCTGGGGGTAGTGTTTTAGGGTTTAAGGTAGTGCAGTGGTGTTTGTGTAGTGTAGGGGGTCGTGCTGGGGGTAGTGTTTTAGGGTTTAGGGTAGTGCAGTGGTGCTTGTGTAGTGTAGGGGGTCATGCTGGGGGTAGTGTTTTAGGGTTTAGGGTAGTGCAGTGGTGTTTGTGTAGTGTAGGGGTCATGTTTTAGGGTAGTGCAGTGGTGTTTGGGTAGTGTAGGGGGTCATGCTGGGGGTAGTGTTTTAGGATTTAGGTTAGTGCAGTGGTGTTGGGGTAGTGTTTTAGGGTTTAGGGTAGTGCAGTGGTGTTTGTGTAGTGTAGGGGGTCATGCTGGGGGTAGTGTTTTAGGGTTTAGGATAGTGCAGTGGTGCTTGTGTAGTGTAGGGGTCGTGCTGGGGATAGTGTTTTAGGGTTTAGGGTAGTGCAGTGGTGTTTTTGTAGTGTAGGGGGGTCATGTTTTAAGATGCAACGCTCCAATACCTGACCAGTCTGCACTACATAAAACTGCAAAAAAACTAAAAATAAAAAGTGTTTTTCACACTTTTGTCATTGGGCTATATGTGGGCTACATCTGGGTAATATTTGTGCTACATTTGGGCTCTTTTTTCACTGGTGGCCATCTTGGAAGACTTCTTTGTTATGAAGTTTCCTAATTTCCTCATTTACTGCAGTCTCCTCAGTAGGAAATGCTTTCAGTTTTTACTTTGGTTCCATCAAGAAGGCATTCAGATGTGTCACACATTTGCCATAAATTCAGAATGTTAGCACTCTAGTTGTTCATTAGATCACTGTAGTAAAGCTACTGCTCACCAAGGAGTTAACTGGAAGTCTACTGCTGGTATTGAAAGTGATTGTTTCAGTCTGCATGTCAGAATTTTCTAATGAAATAGAAGAGGATTTGAGATCTCACTTAAAACATGCACTAAATTTTCTTTTGCAGCACTAACCATAATTTCTATGGCAAAATGAACCCCCTCATTTTGTTCCTTTTTAAATTAAATGTTTTAAGTGTTACCAGTTTATTCCAATCAAGATGGCTTCAGGTGTGCCATACTTTTGTCATAAGTAAGGCTGTTAGCACTCTAGTTGTTGTTTAGAACACTCTGGGAAGCTGCAGTAGAACACAAAGGCATCAACTGACAGGCTGCTCCTGTTGAAATATAACAGGAAGATATTTGAGATCTCACTTAAAACATGTCCTAATTTTTCTTTCTACAACACTAACCATAATTTCTATGGCAAAGTGAACCCCCTCATTTTGTTCCTTTTTAAATTAAATGTTTTAAGTGTTACCAGTTTATTCCAATCAAGATGGCTTCAGGTGTGCCATACTTTTGTCATAAGTAAGACTGTTAGCACTCTAGTTGTTCTTTAGAACACTCTGGGAAGCTGCAGTAGAACACAAAGGCATCAACTGACAGGCTGCTCCTGTTGAAATATAACAGGAAGATATTTGAGATCACACTTGAATCATGTCCTAATTTTTCTTTCCAGAGCACTAACCATAATTTCTATGACAAGATGAACCCCATCATTTTGTTCCTTTTTAAATTAAATGTTTTAAGTGTTACCAGTTTATTCCAATCAAGATGGCTTCAGGTGTGCCATACTTTTGTCATAAGTAAGGATGTTAGCACTCTAGTTGTTCTTTAGAACACTCTGGGAAGCTGCAGTAGAACACAAAGGCATCAACTGACAGGCTGCTCCTGTTGAAATATAACAGGAAGATATTTGAGATCACACTTGAAACATGTCCTAATTTTTCTTTCCAGAGCACTAACCATAATTTCTATGACAAGATGAACCCCATCATTTTGTTCCTTTTTAAATTAAATGTTTTAAGTGTTACCAGTTTATTCCAATCAAGATGGCTTCAGGTGTGCCATACTTTTGTCATAAGTAAGGCTGTTAGCACTCTAGTTGTTCTTTAGAACACTCTGGGAAGCTGCAGTAGAACACAAAGGAATCAACTGACAGTCTCTGCTCTTGTTGGATGTACATGTTTTACTGAGAATGTCAGACTTCATTCTCACATGACTGAGAAAGATAATGTGAATTTACAGAAAATATGCTCTCATTTTAGCTTCTGGAGCACCTTCCAAAACTGTATGGGACAAGCATGTGAAAATAGTTTTCTCTCAAACATGATTCATGATATCCCAGCAGAAGGTTTTTCACAGGGTAAAATCACCTTAGAACACACCACAATTCCTGAAATTAGTATGGTACCATCAACAAATGAATTCTAATGTAACTAAAGTCTGTTATCACCCTTTATAGTTCTCCTTTTGGTAACCCTCAAAATCTTTGATTCACTACAATGCATTTCAATGGGGTACTATCATTTATATTGGTCCCAAGATGGCTGCCAGCAATTCCAGGATGAAGTGCTGACAGCCAATCAGATCTCACGATGACATGTGTGGTTAGGCTCCGCCCAGATATATATGTGTTTTTACTTTTGATTTTCTCAGCAACTACTGAACGGATTTACACCATTTAACAAAAGGGTTCTTTCTGAACCAAGAACTACCTCTTTGCCAAATTTGGTGTAATTCCGTTCAGCAGTTCGGGCTGTAGCCTTGCATAAAGTTTCCTATGGGAAATTGATTTTCTGACTCTTATTTTTTTAATTTCTCCGCAACTACTGAACGGATTTACACCATTTAACAAAAGGGTTCTTTCTGAACCAAGAACTACCTCTTTGCCAAATTTTGTGTAATTCCGTTCAGCAGTTCGGACTGTAGCCGTGTCTAAAGTTTCCTATGGGAAAATGAATGGGGAAAACACGTTTTGGGACCCCCCTTTTTCTCGGCCCCCGCTTGACGAATCACCCCTAAACTTTCAGGGTAGGAGCGGACCGGAGCGGGCCATAAAGTTTGAAAATTTCGCGAAGATTCGTCAATTGACGCAAGAGCTATTTCAAATAGAATGTCACGGATTTCCTATGGAAAATAGGTCCTAACTATAACTATCTACTGGCGACCGCCAGTAGATAATATGTGATCAAGGCCCGTGTGGGGCTGAAACGTGTAATGGCAGAGATGCAGGGCATGGAATAAACTCACCTTTGCACTAGGAACTTTGGGTCCGCGTTCGTCTTTCCCGAGTGGTATTGGAGGTTCTTTGGCGAACCTAGCAATATATATATATAATATATATATATATATAGAGAGAGAGAGAGAGAGAGATAGATAGATAGATAGATAGATAGATAGACACATTAAATAAAAAATTAAAAAATTCAAAAGCACATTTACAAAAAATACTATACATTTTACAATAAATTTAAAAATAAAAATAAACAATGTTAAATATAAAAAAATGCTATGAAGTCTATTTAATAAACATTACTTTAACTATTAGAATCTAAGAATATTAAATATACAATCCCCACTCTACTTTATGCAATGATAGGGAAAGAGTTGTACTGTAGAGGGGTGAAATTTACTATTCCCACTCTAGTCTGTGGAACAAAAGGTAAAAAGTGTTGGAATTCGGAGGGGTGAAACTTACTATTCCCACTCCAGTCAGCGTAACAGGAGGAAAAGTGTTGGACTTGGGAAGCATAACATTTACCTTTCCCACTCCAATCTGTGCAACAGTAGGGAAAGGGTTGGATACCGGAGGTATGAAATTTACTATATCCCTCCAGTCTGTGCAATAGTAAGGAACCCATTGGATTTCAGAGGGGTGAAATTCACTATTCTCACTCCAAACAGCACAGCAGTTAGGCTTTTGAGGGGTAATATTTACTATTCCCACTTCAGTCAGTGCAACTGTAGGAAACGTGTTGGAATTTTGAGGGGTAAAATTTACTATGCCCACACCATTCTGTGCAACAGTAGGGAAGGCGTTGGATTTCGGAGGGGTGAGATTTACTATTCCCACTCCAGTCTGTGCAATAGTAGGGAAGGTGTTGGATTTTAGAGGGACAAAATTTACTAGTTCCACTCCAGTCTGTGCAACAGTGGGGAAAGTGTTGGATTTCAAAGGGGTGAAATTGACTACTCCCCCTCCAAAGAGGACAACAGTAGGGAAAGTGTTGGACTTTGGAGGGGTAAAATCTACTATTCCCACTCCAGTCTGTCTGTGCAACCGTATGGAAAGCTTTGGATTTCAGAGGGGTGAAATTTACTATTTCCACTTCAGTCAGTGCAACAATATGGAAAGTGTTGTTCTTTTGAGAAGGTATAATTTACTGTTCTATCTCCAGTCTCTGCAACAATGGGGAAATCGTTGGATTTCAGAGGGGAAAATGTACTATTCCCACTCCAAACTGCACAACATGAGAGAAAGTGTTGGACTTCAGAGGAAAAAAATGTATTATTCCCATTCCAGTCTGTAGGTAGTTATGCAAGGACCAAGTTACCACAGGAAAAACATTTTATGTTTTGCTAATAACTTTGGCTCCATTTCATGAATCTTCATGACATTTCCAAAATTAGTTTGCCACTTACGTCAGCTGCTGTTTGGAAAGTTTTGACGTGATTCATCAAGTGAGGGCTGAGAAAAAGGGGGTCTCAAAACATGTTTTCCCCATGCAATTTCCCAAAGGGATTTTAGACACGAGTACAGCCCAAGCCGCAGAAAGTATTTGCACCAAATATGGCAGAAAGCTAGATCTTGGTCCAAAAAGAGCACTTTGCATAATTTGGTGTAAATCTGCTCAGTAGTTTGGAATTATTAAAGAAAAATAAATGTATATATTTATATCTAGAGACGCGGATCGACGCGAACAGCAATGCTGTGATTGGCTGCCACCCCTGCAACCAGGAAATGGTGGCAGCCATCTTGGGACTTAGACTCGGCTCAGCACCAAGAAAAAAGGCAATAAAACCCACAAGGGGGTAGGGTAGGAATACCCTGACACTCTGACACACAAATAAAAAAACAAGCGTGGACACCTGCACTTTTTTATAAGCCCCGGGTGGACCAGGTCCAAGGGGGGGAAATACTTGATTATAATATGGGGGAAGGGATGCATGCAGCCCCCATCCCTGGCCCACTTTTGACCCCGGGGACCCCATCCCCGGGGCCCAGCTGCTAAATACAATGGGAGGGCTTGTGGCCCCTCTCCCCGGGCCATTGTCGGCCCGAGGACCCCATCCCCTTGGGGTCCGGCAGCTAAATAAGGATTGATGGGGCACATAGCCCCCCTGCCCGGGCCACTTTCGGACCCAGGGAACCCATCCCCAAGGGCCTGTTCGTATTTACAAAGGGGGAGGGAGGCACACAGCCCCCCTCCCCAGTCCGATTTAAGCCCCAGGGACCCCAGCCACTAAATAAAGGGGGAGGGGGCACGTGGCCCCCCCTCCCCGGACCACTTTCGGCCCTGAGGACACTATCCCCTGGGGCTCAGCCATAATAACAAAAGGAGAGAGATTCACATGGCCCCCCATCCCAGGCTGATTTTGGCACCGGGGGGCCCATCACCTGTTGCCTGGCCAGATATGTAAAGGGGAGGGGCCACATGGCCCCCATCCCTGAGCCGTTAATGGCCCTTGGAAGGCGAGGGCTGGCGCAGGCTATGTCCTGGGGAGGCCACCCCTGGGACATAGCAGTTTCCGTGCCTGCACTGTGCATGCAGGGAAACCTCTATTTGATCTCGCCTGGCTGGAGCAATTTCAAACCCCCCGCCAAGCGTGAGCAAACAGCAAGTCCACTCACAGTGGGTGGAAACATGAAAAATGCTCCTGGCCACTGGGAGTGGCCTTTTCATCTGTTTCCCTGCCCGCAATGAAGCGGGCAGGGAAAAAGATGAAGAGATTGTTCCTGCAGGGAGCAGCGTTTTTAGCTACTTCCTGTGGGCAAGAGTATTGCCGGTTCCTGCTGGAGCCTTGGGGGTCCTTTGGGGGCCTTAGGGTTGCCGTGGCTGAAATTGGCCCAGGGAATGCAGTTGCGTGCCCCCCTCCCCTTTTGAATATGGCTGGGCCCCTGGAGATGGGGTCCCTGGGGCAGAAATTGGCCCGAAGAGGGATGCTGTGTGACCCCTTCCCATTAATATGGTGCTGGGCCAGGGGGTTTGGGGTCCCGGGACTGAAATTGGCCAAGGGAGGGGTGCTGTATGCCCCCTGCTCCTGAAATATGTTGGTTGTGCCTCGGGGATGGGGTCCCCGGGGCCAAAAGCGACCTGGGGAGGTGGGTCCTCCCCTTAAAAATTGGGCCGCGTGAATATGACCCCATGCAAATGAGGGATTGTCTTGCACCATATTTCAGATGCAGGTACTGGGGCAAAGAAACTGTCAGGAGATACATTGGTAGTGTGGTACATATGAAGTGGCACTCAGTTAATGCTCCCCCTGAGGGTGACCCTTGGAATTGTAGCATATTAATCCCTGGAACCCTGGAACCCCAGAGGCTATCGTCCGAAGGTGGGTGCAGTCACACCTGCTGTTGGTGGATCCCTACCAACTTTGAAACTGATGCAAGCTGTACCGCCTTGTAGTCAAAGTCAGACATTTCGAACAGCTGGTGCGCATTTTACTAATGTGCTGTTCCCAGTATAAGGAATAGTTTGCACCTGCACAGGGAACAGCACATTAAATGTGACCAGAAACGCTGCCCAAGTCTATGCTGGACACATCTAACTAAAGATTGCTGTGGCAAAAACTGGGACTGCGTACCCCAACTTTAGTATGGTCTCTGGTGGTCAGAAAAACAAATTCTAAGGTAAAACCAGCATGCTTGCAATGTAAACAGAACTTGATTTTTCCTTTTTGGGAAATATGTGAAAACAATATTGAATAACTTTTTTAATCCAGAGTCTCTTCAAACATAATTGGATTGTTTCAGCATGTTGAAACGTTTTCTTTATTCAAGGTTAAAGCTTTTCTCTTTCAAAGTTGGCTCCAGCATTTGAAAACTGTAGATGTGGGTCTACTTCGAATTTAAAGTACAGGTTTAGAAGATCACACTTCACATTTTGTGAATAGTGAGAAATATAATCTGGTACATTTGTATGAATTTTTGCATTTGATCTTTAATTGTCTTTTGCTTAAACAATCTGTCATCGATTCATATAAACTGACACTTGAAGGCGAACACTATTGTGGTAAGTCAATGCTCATGTCTCAATTGTTTAAATGTATTCTTGTATATTTTTCACTTTAAGAACATTCCTACAGAACAGTAAATAAGGCATCAGTATTTTGGAAAATTCCTTACTGAAAGGCTTTCATATAAAAAAATAAAACAAAGAGTAGAGATAAAGAATAGTGATATGTTTGAAGCTACAACAATCCAACAATCTTAACCATAAATTACTGTGAAATGGTGAATTTCAGCAGTTAGACGTTTGAGGTAATGTACCCAGAGAAGTAAGAATTTGCCCTTTCTCCGTAAAATGTGTGGCTCGTGAAGGGAGAAAGCAGGAATGCTATAGAGTAGGCACTTTAAGGAATGACTTTAAAGATTACCACAAACCCTCTTTTTCGGTTTTAGTTTCTTCTTTTGATGTGACATCAATTGATAGCACCATAATGGCTATCGCTGCAATGAGTATATAGATGAAAAGCATAAAGGTTTTCTGGTGAGCATTACCATCTTGTGATGGGGCTAAAACATTAAAAGCCTTGGGAAGTAATACACCTTGCAGGAAGTAATACGCCATCATTCAAGATAATCTGGAAATGTTCATGTTATTATTCAGATTGAGTGGGTGAAGGAATGTGACACTTGTGCTTAGACCAATATCAATCTCTGAAGAATGGGCAATGATAAAAAAACTTATCTGAAAAGGATGCCCAGATGAAAATTGGTCAGCACTGATTTCTACTTGGGGAAATGATAAATGACAACCGCAGGGGAAATTTTGGAAGACAATGATGTCCTGAACTATGGGCCAGATTTATCATTGGATTGCATTGCACGTGCATCACCATGGTGTCGCAGGGCAACACAATTCTTAAGTCAGATTGACCAAGCAACGCAAGGCCACCTTGCGCTGCCCTGCATTTCTTGGTAAATCTTGAGTAACGCAAGGCAGCGCAAGTTGCCTTGCGTTACTCTGCCCTGAGAAGCTGTTGCATGGGTGGAGAGTCGATGTTCCAAAGAATCCACCCATTGATTTGGCCACATTTCCAGATTTACCAAGACTGGCATACCTAGGAATGTGTCAAAATGCTACGCCTTCCCGGTAGAGGTGCAGTGAGGAGAAATATCTTTATTTCTCCTCGTTATTCCTTTTCCTAAGTGTGCTGCATTCTGAAGCACACTTAGAAAGAGGAAAATGCCTCTAAAGTTTGTTTTGTCCCTTTCTGCACAAAAACAATTCTACCTGCAATGCAAGCACCCTTACACTATGACGAATTCCTGCCCTCTCCATTTGATGCAGGGCAGCGCAGCAAGTTGTCTTGCTGCGGTGCACTGCGTCAAAGTTTGATAAATCTGGCCCTGTATTTCTACGTTGATTTCCATATCACCACAACAAGCTATGAGGCCACTTTAATGCTTCATATTTCAAAAATGACCTTATTTGAAATAGTTAAATGTATTCTGTGGTCAAAAACAAAGGTACAAAATCTACTCTAACACTGAATTAAAAATGATCAGTCCCCAACTGCCACACATTCGAATGCACTCATTTAATTTACAGTTTTTTCATGCTTACATGCATCCGTGATTAGAGCACTGCATGAAAATTAAAATCAAACAGTAGATATGATTTCATAAACTATTTTCAATGAAAAAGTATATTCATCAAAAATTTAACTATTCAAAGAAATATAATAGTTGAATTTCTAAGCAGTCTCTTGGAATTCCAAAATTCCAAAAATAAATATAATTTTAGAACCTTTTTAAATGTCATCATGAAAATAATTAGACAATACTACTAAAAGGGCATTCTATTTTTTTCACTTCCAACGTAGGAATAAAAGGTGTGAAGAATTTTAATTTCTTTACCTCAATCCTTCCAGAAATAATGTGCTCTTAAAAATGTTGGATCCTTATGATACCATAGCCTTACCACACCGGTAATCTCGGATTTGTTTATGTATGTATGCATTTAAATATTCATTTATTTAGTTGTGGTTTTATATAGCGTGAACCAGACCCAGGAGAGTTGAAGAGCTCTTTTCATAAATTAGTTAAAGGTATAAGGAGAATCAAGAGATGCTTGAATGTAAAACAAACATTGTTGTAGGTTACTACAGCTGATAGGGGTAAATGTCCAGCTATAGTTTGGCTGTTTCTTGATCCTAGCAGAAATGAGAGATTAAGGGGCAGATTTACAAGCCCCTTGCGCCTTCTTGCGCCTTCTTGCGTCACTTTTTTTGACGCAACGGCGGCGCAAAAAATGCGGCCTATTTACAACGTGACACATTTAAGGAGATGTGTCACGTTGTAAAGCCCTGCGTCACATTATACCTGCGTCAGGTATAATGTATGTAGGGTGGGCGTTCCCACGCAGGAAGGCCTCGTAAAAGTGACGCAGTGAAATATACAAGATTTCACTGCGCCACTTTTAGGACGCCACTGCTTCAAAACCTTACACCTGCTTGAAGCAGGCGTAAGTAGTGACGCAGTGTAGTGGGAATAGGCCTCAACACGCATTGCTGGAGTTGCGTCGTGCTTGCGACACGACTCCAGCAATGCGTGACTTTCTCGCTAACAGATGCGTCAGAATTTCTGACGCATCTGTCAATCCTTGCGCCATAGTGCGCCGTAAATACGGCGCATCTATGGTGGCGCAAGGGTTTCTGAGGGTGGCGCAGGGAAAGTGACGCATCTATACAGATGCGTCACTTTCTTGTAAATCTGCCCCCACATTTCCTATGAGGCATTCCCACATTTGCATGAGGATATGACCCCATGCAAATGAGGGATTGTCTTGCACCATATCGCCGATGCAAGTACTGGGGCAACGAGTCTGTTAGGAGATGCATTGGTTGTTTGGTACATACACAGTCACTTTCTTGTAAATCTGCCCCTGTGTGGATAAAAAAGGGAATAGTGCCTAAAGTACAAGACTTATAAGTAAGTCAAACATTTTGAAATAAATCATAACCTCCGGTCAAAGCCATATTATGGTGTCTTGAAGTGGGAATGCTGCAAAGCTGTTTCCTTGTTCCTATTATCAAAATAGTCCATCCTGGAGAAAGGTTTTCATGTGCTAAAGTGGTCATAGTAAGGCAGGGAATCAAAATATGTCCAAGTCCAACCTTGGCAGTCTGTCCATATATGAGCTTCTGTTGCAGAAGGTGGAGACATTGTAAACCCATTAGAGAAAGTCACTGTTCTGAAGAGGTAACAATGGAAACAATGCCCACTCAGCCCAACCTGCGTTACATCTATATTGGGCAATGCTGTCCGCAAAACAAAAAAGTGCCAACTACACTCAGGGCCAGATATACAACCATTGCAAATTGCGCCTCGCAATTTGCGCTCGATTGCGGGTCGCAAATTGCGAGGCGCAATTTACAATGTACTACAGTGTCAGAGACACTGATTGCGATTCCCAATGGGGTCGCAAAATGCGAGGCTCATGAATATTAATGAGCCACTCGCAATTTGCGACTCCATTGGGAATGGCAGGCCCTCCCAGGTATGATGGCCTGCTGGGCTCAGCAGACCACCATGTCTGGGACTGTTTTTAAATAAAGCAGTTTTTTTTTTATGCAGCCCGTTTTCCTTAAAGGAAAACGGGATGCATTTCAAAAAAGAAAAATGAAACGCTTTTGTTTCATTTTTTAAGGGCAGGAAGTGGTCCCTGGTACCACTGCCTGCCCCTAAAAAATATTTTCGCCTGCATTTGCAAAGGGGAAGGGGTCCCCAAGGGACCCCTTCCCTTTTGCGAATGCATTATCACCCTCTTAAAGAGGGCGGTAAATTGCGAGTGTTTTGCGACCGCAAATGCGGTCGCAAAACATTTGTACATGGCTTTGCGGTTGCTATTAGGAAGGGAACGCCCCTTCCTAATAGAGAGTCACTAAACACTATTTTGCGAGTCGCAATTTATTTGCGACTCGCAAAATAGTGTTTGTACATTGGCCACAGGTATTTAGCATGCGCAAACGGGTCGCAAACCCGTTTGCGCATGCTAACTACCGTCTTACATCTGGCCCATAAAGTACGGGCTGCAGCAGACCTTGTGATGGGTCCCTCAGAGTCCTATAAGGACCCACCCTCCAATTGCATTGGCCTACAAGGGCTCAGCAGCTGCAAATCAGATCAAGCAGATGCTTGCATGACTCCGTCTATAATATGGATTATGCTGGCACGCAATGTGCCTCACCACGGTGCAGATTTACAAGCCCCTTGCGTGACTTTTGCGCCACCGTTGCGTCACTTTTGTGACGCAGTCGCGGCGTAAATGTTGCGCCCATTTACAACGTGACGCATCTAGGGAGATGCATCACGTTGTAAAGCCCTGCGTCACATTATACCTGTGTCAGGTATAATGTATGCAGGGTGGGCGTTCCCACGCAGGAAGGCCTCATAAAAGTGACGCAGTGAAATCTACAAGATTTCACTGCGCCACTTTTAGGACGCCACTGCGTCAAAACCTTACGTCTGCTTGAAGCAGGCGTAAGTAGTGACGCAGTGTAGTGGGAATTGGCCTCAACACGCATTGCTGGAGTTGCGTCATGCTTGCGACACAACTCCAGCAATGCGTGACTTTTCCGCCAACAGATGCGTCAGAATTTCTGACGCATCTGTCAATCCTTGCGCTATAGTGCGCCATATTGTAAATACGGCACATCTATGGTGGCGCAAGGGTTTCTGAGGGTGGCGCAGGGCAAGTGACGCATCTATACAGATGCCTCACTTTCTTGTAAATTTGCCCCCACATTTCCTATGAGGCATTCCCACATTTGCATGAGGATATGACCCCATGCAAATGAGGGATTGTCTTGCACCATATCGCCGATGCAAGTACTGGGGCAACGAGTCTGTTAGGAGATGCATTGGTTGTTTGGTACATACACAGTTAGTGCACCCCTCGAAGGTGACCCTTGAAATTGTAGCAAACGAGTCCTTGGGAACCCACAGCCCGCCGTCCGAAGGTGGGTGCAGTCCCACCTGCGGTTGGGGGATCCCTACCAACTTTAAAACTGATGCCAGCTGACAGAATACATTTCAAACAGCTTGTCCGCCTTTTGCTAATGTGCTGTTCCCAGTGCAGGGACAAGTTTGCACCTGCATAGGGAACAGCACATTAAATGTGATCGGGAACACTGTCCAAGTCTATGCTGGACCCATTTAACTAAAGATGGCTGTGACATAAACTGGGACGGCGTACCCCAACTACAAAATGGTCTCTGGTTGTCTGATAAACACATTTCTAAGGTAAAGCCAACATGCTTGCAATGTAAACAGAACTTGGGGGCATATTAACAACGGCCAGCGATAATTATCGCTGGCCGTGCTTAGCGATAATTATATTATCGCAGGCTATCTCTGGCATTTATCGCCCTGGTAGCGCGTTATTAACAACGCGTTACTCCAGGGCGATAAAAATTCCAGAGATAGCGATGTTATCGCCCTTTTGCAGGAACATCGCTGGTTTTCCAGCGATGTTCCTGCAAAAGGCGATCATTCTGCTGATACGACCTCAGGTTCGTATCAGCAGAATCCACCTCCTATGTCTAACATAGGTAAGTCAGGATTATAGCAGACGTTAGATTTTGGCGAAAACGGCAGTTTTCGCCAAAATCTAACGTCTGCTATAATCCTGTGGGCTACCTTGTAAATATCGCGATGTGCACATCGGCGATATTTACAACGTAGCCCATCTGGGGTACGCCCAGTAACGCCCACTTTGCATCTCATTAGAGATGCAAGGATGGCGTTGGGGAAAGAGCGATAGTGCAAGGATTCACGCGATAGCGTGACCTTGCTGATTAGGCGATAGAATTATCGCCGCTTTCCGTCCGAAAACGGACGCTAAAGCGGCGATAATTGTCTATCGCCTCGTTGTTAATATGCCCCTTGGTTTTTCCTTTTAGAGATTTATGTGAAAACGGTATTGAATAACTTTTTAAATCCAGAGCCTCTTCAAACATAATTGGATTGTTTCAGCATGTAGAAACGCTTTCTTTATTTAATGTTAAAGCTTTTCTCTTTCAAAGTTGGCTTCAGCACTTGAAAACTGTAGATGTGGGTCTGCTTCGAATTTGAAATACAGGTTTAGGAGATCACACTTCACATTTTGTGAAAAGTGAGAAATATAATCTGACATCTGGTACTTTTGTATGAATTTTTTCATTTGATCTTTAATTGCCTCTTGCATAAACAATCTGCCATCGATTCATATGAAAATGACATTTGAAGGAGAGCACAATTGTTGCAAGTCAATGCTCATGTCTCAATTGTTTAATTGTATGTTTGCATATTATTTACTTTAGGAACACTCGTACAGAACAGTTAATTAGGCATCAGTATTTTGAAAAATTGCTTACTGAAAGTCTTTCATATAAAAATAAAAACAAACACTAGAGAGAAAGAATTGTGATATTTTTGAAGCTTCGAACAATCCAACAATCTTTGCAATAAATAACTCCGAAAAGGTAAATTTTTGCAGTTAGACATTTGAGGAAATGTGCCCAGAGAAGTAAGAATTTGCCATTTCTGCTTAAAAAATGTGGCTCTTGAAGGAAGTAGACACTTAAAGGAATGACGTTATACAAACGTTCCTATATGAAATTATAATTTGATTTGTAATAGTTTTTATTACATTCTAGTCAGAACCCCTTTCAGAGGACAACGGGGCAAGTAGGGGTTACTGGGCCCCACCATGGGGGCTGGGGGCTTTTTACTCCTGATGCTCAGGAACCCGACCCTCAGCGTTAACGTGATCCGAGCAGTCCAAGGCCCCTTCGGAGTGGGTGGAGTTGGATATCGGGGGTGAACTGGGCTCACAACTCACTCACCATGTGTGCAGCAGCAATAAATAACTGTCAAGCTAGATACTTGCTTTTCTGATGAAAGGGGCATTTTTTTACTGCTATTTATACAAAGGGAAACATGACATTCAAAAACCACACAGTTCCCCCAGAGGTCAGCGCTCTAGTGCTTCTTTAGGTTGTTCCCTTGGTCCCACTCCATTCTCGCTCCTAGTGATAGTGATTATTCCCCATTCACTGTGGGCAACATTCAGCCTTAGCCCCACTGGTAGTCCAAGTCTTAAGAGTCTACTCAGACTTTATATTAAAGTCAACAATGTTCCAGCGTTGCAGCACTACCTAGTAAGCAAATTCCACCTGAGCCGATGGGCCCGAAATTAGTCTTATCTGCACCTGCAGGATCAGAGCGACCAGAGATCCTGAGTGCGGGTGCATGAGTGGCAGTAGCTGATTCAGGTGACTTTGCTGCACACAGCGCAAACGGGCTGCACTCAACAGTCTTAGGGGCATATTCACAAGGACCCATCGCCGATTTATCGCCACCTCAACGCAACAAAAGTGGAGATAGATTTAACTCCCCATTCACAAGCGTGTGCAAACGGCAGACATCACCAGTATTCCCACGATAACTTCCCCCAAATATATCTCCACGGGTGACACCACCAACTAACCCTAATGAGATGCATAGTAGGCGTTCCCGTGCAAAAAAACACGAAAACACCACTACACCACTTTTACAACTAACTGCCAGATCTGCGATGCGAGTCAAAACCACGCGATAAGCCGCGGTATCAGCAGGTATTTAACACCTGCCTCTTGCTGGTGTAAAGCAGGACAACTACCTGCAGCAGGCAACGGAGCCCCGCACACAGCCACACCCGAAGAACAACCGACGCCATGGAGCTACTCATCATGCAGCTCGGAGCCCCAACTGGGCCACAACACCCACCGCCACCACCCCCAGGACCGCCACCACCCCCAGGACCCGGACCCGCACCCCCCCCGGACCACCACAGAGGCAGCGTAGAGTAAGACAGCGGACCTACCGAAAACGCACCAGTCTCACAGACCTAACGCCCGAGGAAGTCATTGCCCACTACAGACTCAAAAGGACAACCATCCTCCCTATCATGACCCACATCGCCCACAGGTTGACGGTCCCAACACAGCGGACCACCAACATCCCTCCGCAGACAAAGCTGCTGGCTGTGCTGCACCTGTTGGCCTCTGGTACCTTCCAACCAACAACTGCCAGAGTCGGAGGAGTCTCACAGCCAGCCCTATCAAAGTTCATCACACCTGTCCTGGATGCCATCATCAGCTTCATACCCCAGTACCTTCACTTCCCCCTCACTGCGCAGGAACAGCTGGAGACCAAGCAAGGCTTCTACGCCATTGCTAGCTTCCCACACGTGTTGGGGGCCATTGACTGCACACATGTCCCACTTGTGCCCTCTGCGGATACTGCACACCACTACCGCAACAGAAAGCACACGCATTCCATCAATGTGCAGGCAATAGTGGACCACCGGGGAATGTTCACCAATGTCGTCGCAAACTACCCAGGCAGTGTGCACGATTCCTACATCTTCCGGCAGTCCATCACCAACCAGCGCTTCCAGGATGGCACCTATGGAACTGGACTGCTCGTTGGTAAGTACCAAATCTACACACCACACACCTCAAAGCCACCATCACACAACGCACAACTGTGGGAATGCACACATGACCAAACCACATACAGCATGTCAACCAACATGCCCACCTACCAGACACGACAACACAACTCCATTGGGATCCTGGGCTTCCCATGTACACAATCCAGCTATATCATGGCACCACAGCCACACAACAGTTGAACGTGTGGAGATGCGGAAAGCAGGCATGTGCGAAGGATGCAAGTGACCCATGAATGGGAATGTACACAACGACAAGTGAGGCGTGAATGTGCTGGACAGACCTGGGTATGCAAACCACAGATATGTCCATGCAGACATCAACTGCTGGTGTCTGGAGAGAAGTGAACAGTGGACGCAACCATGTAACCCCAGGCCGTGGGTCAGATTGCGGAAATGTCGCTCGCTGCATCCCCCCCTGTGTGCGTGAGCATAGTGGGTTGGCCCGGATTACGCCAGGCCTGCGCAGGGGTGTGGACAAAAACCCCGTGGCGCATAGCGTGGTGCTCTCCCGGAAAGGCCAACGTCACTGCCAGGGCGGCGCCTCTCAATCCGCCACAAGGCCGACGCCGTGAGCAGCGGGGCCTGCGAGCCTGTGCGCCTGCTGCACCCCAAGACGCTGATACCCAGACCAGGCCTGCCCGCCCCAGCACTCCAAGGCCGCAATGCCACCTGCCGACACCGTCGTGTGTCAAAGAGGGCCCACCATGTGCCCGTGCTTGCTCCAAGACCCATGCCCGCGACCATGGCAGCCTCCTCAGGCCATTGCTGTCCTCCATGACACAGGCCCCCAGGAGTCCTGATTCGTTGACATACTCCACCGCTGCAGCTGGGCTACACTGCAGTCCAGTATGTCCCACATCTTGAACTGAGTCATCATGAATCAATGTTAGAGTCCATGCCAGAGTACGCAGGGTGAGGAGTGAGAGGAAGATGCGTCTCAGTCCGGTGGAAACACGGATCACCGTTACGGAGGAGGTCAACCAGTAGCAAGGACTGACCTGGTGCCACTATCCCTGTGCGCCGTGAGTGACCGTCAGCCTCCGGCCGAACATCGTTGGTGTCTGAGCCTGTGGCCTGGGGGTTGCCATCAGCAACGGGCAGGTACGGACTTGGTGCTTGGCATGAGTCTGTGGCATTCATATCCGCCATGTTGCCGAACACAGCTGGCATGTGCCCTCTGCATCATGCCCTGGGGGTACACCTCCCATTTTCCCCAGAGACACTCCGCGGAAACCACCTCTGATACATACGAGACCCTGCTCTGCCCTCATGACCCTACCCCAGTCTCCCGCAAGTCAGCGTCCCGTGGCGGTAGGCCCGTGTCGGCCGCTGTGCATCCGGGCCACTAACTCTGTGCGACTCAAGTCATGCTCCCTTGTTGTTCGGACATTGCATTTCTGAGTGCCTGATGACTGTTGGAGTTGTTGCCAGCCCCAGCTACTCCCTGAGGGCTGGCTTACACTCACCCCACACACAGCCAGCACATGCGTTGTGAGAAGTTGGCCTGGCATATGCTGTCCACTAATTATAGTGGGCACCTTGCACCAGTCCAAACAACCCCTTATTGGAGATAGGTTAAAGACAACCTTTATTGAAAGCTATCCTAGTGGTAGCTATGGAGAGCAGCCTTCAGGCTAAGTCTTGAAGGAATGTAAAGCAGCTTGTTTTACCAGTCTATAATCTCTTGAGTGACCAAATGAAAGAGCACCACACCAGGTATATATTCAAAATATATGTATTTATTACTAAACACACCCCTCTAGTCTCTTTATGAGGCTAGAGTTCGAAGTACATAAGTTATAAGTTATTTAAACACAGTAATAGCACAAATACACGTTTGGGCCCTAGGGGCGTACCAAACAATATACCAATAAAGTGGTATAAGAACCACGACTGAGCTAGACACTAGGCCTAGAGCCTGCAGAAGTGCTTGGACCACAAGGAACCACCCAAGGTAGTGACACAGGGGACCCACGGGGGATGCGTGCAGTGTAGTAACACAGCCGCAAATCGCCGTTAACTTCTATGGAGAAAGTCGCGGTTTGGAATTTAAAGAAAAGGGACACTTAAAGAAGGACTTGGAGCAAACCCTTTGAGAACTAGGTCGTTCTAGAGTCTCTACCCACGGGAGCACCGGAGTACTCTTGTTACCTCACCCAGGGAAGCCGGGTGCATAGGTGCCTTTCGGGGTCGGGTTTCGTCGTCGATTTGAATGGCGATCTGCTGCAAAGTGCTGCTGGCGACCAAGTGAAAAGTGTCCGGGTGGATCCAAGGGTGGATCGGAGATCTGAAGAACCTGAAAGCAGAGGGGACAGAGTCTGGGTCACTAGCCAGTGACCAGGAAGGCGATGAGCAGTTGCCCACCGATGTCGAGTGCTTCAGGTAGGTTGACGGTCGTCTTGACTCTTCAGCCACGAGGTCCAGGAGGCGTTGTCGGCAACTAGGAGCAGGATTCGGGCTGGTACACGATGTTTGTCGAGTGCTGAGGTGTCGGCGACTGGATTGGACCCAACAGGCCTTGGCAACGGCAAGTCTTGATGAAGATGAAGATTGACGATGGTGCAGACCAGCAAGGTCTGAGGAACTCACCCAGCAAGGGTAAGTGAGGGCAAGCCTGGAGCAACCAGGGAGCCCAAGTAGAAAAAAATTTGGCCTTCGTGAAGGGCTACTAGCCAATGGGCTAGCGACCGCGAAAGAGCCTCAAGACGGTGCACGTGGAGCTGGCTCACAGGACACTCGTGGAGTGGAGGCCAGTGATCTTCGGTGCACTTGGTGCTGGAGGGTGGGGCTACTTGGAGCCCAAAGCATGACTTCGTGGGAGACCCAGAAGAGGATGCACTTGCAAATGCGTGCGGTGTCCAGGGGTCATGGTTCCACGTTACCCACGACAGCTACAGGCCTCAGCTTTGCTGGGGACTCAGGGCAGCCTCGGGGAAGTCTGGAAATCCACCTCTGGTGATGCAAAGACTTCGGCGTCCGACAGGAGCTTCAGCGATGCAGACCGGACAATTGCTTCTTTGGTGCCTGCCAAGCAGGGAGTCACTCCTTGACCCCAAGGAAGATTCTTCTGTCCTCTAATCTTTAAGTAGAGCGTCGAAGGTCCAGGATTCTGTGTCAGAGTTTCGTCCAGGGATAATCTAAAGTCCTAAGGACTGGGGTCCCATACTTATACTAAGTTTAGGGGTTGGACTTACTCTGTGGTCCCACCTATGGGTGGGTCAGGGCAGAGGGGTGGCTACACCCCTTTCCCTTTGTCCAGTTCGCGCCAAAGCAGGGGCTGGAAGCCCCTGATCCGGTTTGAACTGGGGTATGCACAGGGACACCAAATGTGCCCCCAGTGCAGGACTTCAAAGCACCCGAGAGTGCTCCCGCCCAGCCCCAATACACACAATCCTGTCTGGGGAGGTGGTCACACCTCCCTGGGACAGGAAACCTATTGTCCAGGCCTCCCCTGCCGGAGTTTCGGTCAGCAGCAGGAGGCCAGACTTGTGTCTGTGGCAGCAGCATCCATTTTGTGATGCCAGGGCTTTGGAAAGAAGTTACCGGGCAAGCCAGTGTGTACATGTCTCTCCCTCTAGAAGGGTGGAATGCTACCCCCGCCGCCAGAATTGGCGGGGGGTAGTATTCCAAGATGTTTGACACCAAACACGACATGTTTCTGTGCAGCCATCCCAAAGTTAGCATTTAATGCGAGGTTATAATGCGCTTAAGAGTATATGGTCAGGCTGCACTACAAACAGCATCAGAGAAGGGTCTCCGACCACTGCAGAGGGGCCCTGCTCATGCAGGGGCACCCTCTCACATAGGAACCATGCACTCTGCCTTCAGGATTGACAAGGCCTGCCATAGGAGTGACTTATAGGTTTATATGTGTATAGGTATGTAGTGATATAGGTAACCTATATCACAGTAAGGGGTGCATGCACCACCTTACCCAGGCTGCAGTAGCAGACCTGTGGTGTCATTTTGGATGGCCTTCCAGGGGTGGCACAATACATGCTGCAGCCCTTGGTAGGCCTCTGAGGTACCTATGCCCTGGGTACATAGTATACCATATACTAGGGACTTATAAGGGCACTCCAGATTCCAATCAGAGATGTGCCTAAGACACATGGAAACCATTTTACAGAGAAAGCAGATAGACTGGGGCCCTGAATAGCAGGATCCCAGTCCAACTAAGTAATAAACCAGCAAAACACCAGGAAAAAAGTGGGGGCAACCATATAGTCAGATTCCACCTTCCTACATAACCCCCCCCCCCAAACGAAAGGAGATAAGGCTAACCTTGGCCAGTTGAGCCTTTATTGACTAAGTGGCCATATAAGGAAGCACCTGCACTAGCATGGTTGCCCCCTGTCTTATGGTCCACTAAGCAATCCCTCACCCTAAGGGTAGGAGAGGGTCTCCACCATGGGGAATCACTACCTGTGGTGTGCTTAGGTAAAGTACAATCAAAAACAATGGTTCTGTCGGGTATCACAACTATTCCTTTGGACAATAATTAATAATCATCAAACATTCATGTCTGTATTATTTAAGACATCCGGAACACATAACAAATCAAAATCCAATAAACTCCCACGGCAGCAGCTACAGCGTTTAGACCTACATCCACATTTACACCAGGGGCTTATTTGATGAGTCAGCGGATTTTAGCCTATGAACAGATTGTTATGCAGGAAATTATGGAGGCATTGGGTGAACAGCGCTACATAAAACATAACATCAGTAAAGATGAAAGAACAGCACTATATTCATTAGGAACCAATGAAGCGATTATCATCAAGGCAGCTGACAAAGGGGGTGCAGTAGTAGTGCAAAATACTGCGGACTATGTGGATGAGATTCAGCTACAGTTGGGTGATAGGGCCAACTATCGCCCCATCTCGAAGGATCCTACTACAGAGGTCAAGTCTTTAATAGAGAAATTAACCATGGAAGGAATGAGAGATGGATTTTTGAGCCAGCCAGAGAATGATTTCCTGAATAAGAAAGAACCTAGGATCCCTACTTTGTATACTCTTCCAAAGGTACATAAACGGCTTGAAAAACCGCCTGGGAGACCCATAGTGTCAGGTTGTGGGTCCATACTTGAGCCATTGAATCAGTTTATTGATTATTTCCTGCAACCCTGGGTCCCAGAGACAAAATCTTTTGTGAGAGATACTATGCATATTATCCAATTGCTGGAAGGTCAACCGTTTGACATTCAAACCCAATTACTTGTGACTTTGGATGTCTCTTCCCTCTATACATCCATCCCGCAGGGTAAGGCACTAGATGTGGTTAGATCTACTCTGGACAAACGCCCCAGGCCTCATTGGATACCAACTGATTTCCTGGTAGCGATGTTGGAAATCGCAATGAAAAGGAACTATTTTGTTTTCAGGAATCAATTTTATTACCAGTGCAAGGGCGTCGCGATGGGCGCTACCTATGCACCTAGTCTGGCTAATATCTTTATGGATGAGTATGAGGAAGAATATCTGTACAGTCATGAAAATCCGTACATAGAGCACATTGCTGTGTGGAAACGTTTTATAGACGATGTGATAATGATTTGGTCAGGTACAGAAATTGACCTTAGGAAATTTACGGACTGGTTAAATAATAGAACAAAGGATATTCAGTTCACAATGTCTAGTAATAATGAAGCCATTGACTTTTTAGACCTTACCTTCCGAGTGGAAGAAGGTCTTTTATTTTGTGACTTGTACAGAAAACCTATGGAAAGAAATACACTCCTTAAATATAATTCACACCATCTGAGGAGCCTGAGGGACAATTTACCATATGGTCAGTACCTCAGGCTCAGGAGGAATTGTACACACAGGACAGACTTTTTTAAAGAAACGGAAATTTTAACTATTCGTTTGAAAGAGAGAGGCTACCCGACAGGATTGCTCAAACGGGCCCGGAAACGGGCTTGGTACTGTCCTCGAGACCAGCTACTTCAAGTCAAAGAAAAACCCACGAAGACTGAAAATATTGTTTGTGTAACAACATTTAGTTCAAAGAGCAATGACATTAAAAGGATTGTGAAAAAGTATTGGAATCTGGTTGCCAGCGAATTGAAAACAAAGGAGAATCCACTGTTTGCCTTTAGGAGGGGTAGGAATATCAAGGACAATGTAGTCAAAGCTTACCTTGAACCACCGAAGCCTCTTGATCTAAGGGGCCAATTGGGATTTCCACCGATAATTGGACACCACAAGTGTGGCGGATGTAAAGCATGCCCCTTGACTATTGAGGGGTCTACTTTTACACATAATAACAGAACACACAAGTTACCACTATTTACCAATTGTAACATTACTAATGTGGTTTATACCATCTGTTGCCCTTGTGATCTACTTTATGTAGGGCAAACTACTCAGAAAGTAAAGGTGAGAATACTTCAGCACATGAGTAGAATAAGGTGTAAGGTACAGGGAGCCCCTTTAGTTGAACATTTCATGACACACAACCATGCCCCTAAAAGCATACAATGGTGGGTTCTTTAGAAAATCTGTCCTCATCCAAGAGGTGGTTCTCTGACTGTGGCTCTTAATTTGAAAGAATGTAGGTGGATCCATTCTCTTAACACAGTGTCTCAGGGTCTCAACGAACTTGAGGAGACTTCAAGGCAGATGGGCCAGTTGTAGAACATATGGTCACACTGATTTTTCCTTATTTTCTTTATTCTTTTTCTATTAGGTAAGCTCGATAAGTGCTTAAACTGGATGATGAATTGTACTAATTTGCTTCGTATATTTGGCACCATAGGTTTAGCTATTAACCTGACGAGTACTGTTCATTTGTGTTATAAAACCTATTTAGTTCGCTAGTTGGTTTTATTATGATGATGAGTAATTGTTTGTTTCCTGATTTTGTATCTAGTTTTATGTCACAGGTTGCTGTGAATTCAAACATAGATCAATCATGGTTCATATAAATGTTCTTGGTTACGACATGGACATCAATGGATGTTTAGTCAAAATACAATTTGAGTAATCATGTTGAATATTCAATGTGTACATTCTTAGCTAAGATAATGTATATTAGGATGATTATTTTATGTTGTGTCGATCTATCGGAAACACTCACGTTTAAACGGGTGTTGCGATATATCTAAGACCTGGCATGTTTAAGATGTATAAGATTATTGTCATTTAATGTTTGGTCATTATATACAGTGAGTTTGAGTATGATTAACATTTAATGTGTACTTTCGGTTTCGCATCGATGTGAATGTAATTAATTAGCTCAACCTCTTTTGTCACACTAACGTAATTTTACAGAATGTTAGCATTTAGCTGCTGTCTGCGGGAGCTCGGGTGGCTCCGCAATCGTGCGTGCATCCATCTAGCTTCAGCTTGCCCTCGCGTGCTGCGCGTACTGTGAATATAATCAAATAGCTCAATCCTTCGGGTTATACCAACGTAATCGTCGAGATGCTAGCATTTAGCTGCTGTCTGCGTGAGCTCAGGTTGCTTAGCAATCGAGCGTGCATGCATCTAGCTTCTGCTCGCCCCCGCGTTTCATGCGCGCGTTCTTAGCAGACGCTTTGAAGCCGTCATATACGGCTGTTCAGAATTGAACAGGCTTGCTGACAGACGGCGGTGAAGTACCTGGACTCTTGCCGGGCTTCTTGGATTGAATAGGAATTCCCGCCTATGCCTTGAAACTTTACCGATTGTGGGTAAGTTCAATGTGGACTTGCTAACTTTCACGGGGGTTTATAATCAGTTTCTTTAATAAATCCCATTACCAGGTCTAAGCCGGCTTACGCTCTCCTTTATTTTTAGAACCGGCAAATGGGCGCAATCTGAATGGATCGCCCTTGTAATGCGGACGACTGATTGAATCCGCTTACCTATTTCAGAATAATTCTGTTGCAAGTTACTCAACTTTGGTGAGTGATTTTGACTAGTAGTTGGGTTTGTTCATTTGGTATTATGTACATTAAAGTGGGTATAATTAATTGTTGATCCCATTTCGTTCCTAGATTCATTACTACTGTGACCCAACTATTGGACCACTCAGACGTCTGATTTGCCAGCAATTTCTGGTGTTTGTGGGTGAGTTATGCTACCCCTTTATTGTAAGAATTTTGAGCCTGTAGACCTCTTTAGGCGCAGTGGTGGAACACATCTTAATTCAAGCTTTCTTTAAATCATAGGCTGTCAACTTCTTTTATTGTCCTGATGAAGACCCGCCCCGACTACTTAATTCAGCGTAGATTGGGTTGAAACGTCGACGAACGTATATGGTCCAGATTGACCAAGACTCTGTGCGCAATTAATGAATTAATTTGTTCAAACAACAGAGTCATTGTGTTTGACAGTAGATTCTGGCCTTCCTCTTTTCCCTTGTACATAATCCTATTGCACTGTAAATATTATGCACTATACCTCACTATTGAGCACAAAAGTCACTTGATCACGTATCTTCATTGTTTGTTTCTTTTTGACAGCTTTTCTACAAATGTATGAGTATATTTGAAAGAATTAATTTATATAAAAGATTTATTACTCATCAATTTGTTTATTGGATTTTGATTTGTTATGTGTTCCGGATGTCTTAAATAATACAGACATGAATGTTTGATGATTATTAATTATTGTCCAAAGGAATAGTTGTGATACCCGACAGAACCATTGTTTTTGTTTATACATATACCCAGGTTCTGAGGGACACAGGGTTGACCCATTATTGTTTAACCTTAGGTAAAGTACAAGGCTGGTGAGGTGTCTGAGTAGGGAAGTGAGGCCCTAGGAATGTTGGCCTCAGCTTCCTCAGATCACTGGTCACCATGTATGCCTGTCTTTCCATGACTGAGTTGCACTTTGCTCTAAGGGTCAACCTTTGGCTGCCTACAGCTGGGGGTTGGGTCCCTTTGGATGGACTACCGGAGGGACATGGCAGGTTTGGAACCTTCTGGTCCCAGGTTTGCCCTTGCCTACCAGAGTCCTTCTGGGGAGGTCCCTACATAAAGGTATGGGGATCCCTCAGTGTGTAGAGGAATTTTCACCTGGCTAGGGCTACTAGACTGGGTGCCCCTAATCTGCTGATGGGGGGTTCCTCTGGACAGGGGGCCCTGGGGGTCCACTGACCTCCCTGACCTCTGCAGCCCTGGGCTGACTGAGGCAGGGTAGAGAGGGGCAGGTTACCTGCTCCAGACTGGGTACCACCTTGGAAGGGTCCTCTGCCATCAGGGGTGTGGCCAGGCCAGACCTGACTACCTCTGGGGCAGTTCCTTCACTAGGGGTAGGGTCAGTTCCCTGAGGAGGCTGACCCTTACCTACTGTCTGGGGGGAAGAAGACTTTTCCTCAACCCTTGTGCTCTCTTTTGGGGGAGAGTGGGCCATTCTTCCAGGCTCCATCTCTCCAAAATCTTAGGCTGGGGCTGTGGCCATCACAGCCCCACTAACCTTCACAGGGACACCCAACATCCTCAGATGGGTTTGGTGTTCAACTTCAGCCCAGGCTGAAATTTCCAGACCATTGCCCATCAGGCAATCTACAGGTAAGGTTGGGGACACAGCCACTCTTTTGGGCCTGTGACCCCCTCCCAGCTGAGATTGACTATGGCCATGGGGTGATCTGTTCTGACACCATCAATGTTGGTCACCTGGTATTTAAACTCAGGTAAAAGCTGGTGAGGGGGGACTAGTTTCCCTGCCACCATGGTGACACTAGCCCCTGTGTCCCTAAATGCCACAGCTTTCTGACCATTAATTATTGGCTCCAGTCTGTACCTGCCCAATGCTGTGGGACCCATGGTAAAGGTGGCAAATCCTATACCGCCATCAGAGTCAGAGGAGTCTGTTGAGGGGGTCCTGTCTAAACTAGGGCACACCTCTGTTCCTCTTGCAAAAGCACCTAACTTTTTGGGTGCACTACTCCCAACTGGAGGATTACTACTGGTAGTACCAGGAGGGGTGGTAGTAGTTGTTGGAGGAACATTTTCTTTATTGCCAATCCTGGGGCAACTGGGATCAGATTTCCAGTGCCCAGGATTTTTACAGACATGGCAATATGATTTCTTTTCAGGAGAAGGAGTTTGGGACCCACCCCCAGAAGAGGAATCTTGGGGCCCTGTAGTGGACTTATCCTTAGATTTATCCCCACCTTTCTCTTGGGACTTAGTAGAATCTTTCTTCTGGTCACCACCCTGATTTTTAGTTTTTACTCTGGTTCTGACCCATTTGTCTGCCTTCTTTCCCAATTCTTGGGGAGAGGTCAGATCAGAGTCCACCAGATACTGGTGCAAAAGCTGGTTTTGACAATTATTAAGGATCTGCTCCCTCATAATCAAATTGTACAATCCTAAAGAGTCATGCACTTTGTTGCCATGTATCCAACCTTCCAGAGCCTTAGTAGCACAATTTACAAAATCAACCCAGTCTTGAGTCTGAGCTTTTTGGGTGTCTCTGAACTTCAACCTATACTGTTCAGTGGTTAGGCCAAACCCATCTATCAGAGCACTCTTCAAGACTTTGTAATTGTCAGCATCCTCTTCTCTTACAGTGAGGAGCTTATCTCTACCTTTGTCTGCAAAGGAGAGCCACAAGATTGCTGCCCACTGCTTCTGGGGGACCCTCTGAACTTTACAGGCCCTCTCCAGTGCAGTTAACCATTTGTGGATGTCATCCCCACTCTGGTAGGGAGGGACAATCTTGCTTAGGTTTCTATGGTCATAAGACCTTTCCCTATCTTTAGGGATATTGCTGCCACCATGGGACTCTAGTCCCAACTTTTTCTCTCTCTGTAGAGATCTAGGGACTCCCTGTCTATAGCCAACTGCTGTTTTCTGAGTTCAAGCTGGGCTTGCTCATACTGAATCAGTCTTTTTCTCCTCTCATGAGAGGATTCCCTCCTATGAGAGGAGACAGAGGTCCCTACTGAGGTGCTAGAGTGGTTAGACTCCTGAGAAGGAGATCTAGACCTTCTAGGCACACTCACAATCCTTCCTGGGGGACAAAGTGGAGGTCATCCTGATCCTCCTCCTCATCCACAGGAGGAATTGGGTTTTCCAGGTCAGGGTCATTGTCACCCTCCTGGTCAGTTCCAGAGGGGGGTTGGGGGTGTTGCTACCCCTGGCCCCATCCTCATCTTCTGCCCCACCCTCTGCACCTACCCCTTCAGTCCCTAAGGGCCTGTTGAGATCATCAGCCATTAACATCTCTCTCAGATGTTGGGTGGTGGGACTTTGGCCTGTCTTCAGTTTCCTCACATTGCATATTGCTCTCAATTCCAAGAATGGGAGTGTATCATACTTGGAGGGAAGAAGCCCAGTGGCTTCTGGCAAGGACTCACTGGGTCCTGGCTTTGAAGACATCACTAGTGAGGTGTGGTGTATGCACTACCTACTCTAGTGTGGCCTACTAAACTCTCTTGAGTTGTAGAAAGGGTGTGCTATCCCTTAACACACAACTCTAAGTTCAGTAGAACTTACTATATACTAAGCTTAATTTATATGTACCTTAGGTACCTTTAGTGGTTTTCAGTTGATCAATTCAATTGAGATTATCTGGTAAAACAATAGCAAGCTGGAATCCCACACGCTGCACACCAATGTGAGAAGTTGGTCTTGCATATGCTGTCCACTAATTATAGTGGGCACCTTGCACCAGTCCAAACAACCCCTTATTGGAGATAGGTTAAAGACAACCTTTATTGAAAGCTATCCTAGTGGTAGCTATGGAGAGCAGCCTTCAGGCTAAGTCTTGAAGGAATGTAAAGCAGCTTGTTTTACCAGTCTATAATCTCTTGAGTGACCAAATGAAAGAGCACCACACCAGGTATATATTCAAAATATATGTATTTATTACTAAACACACCCCTCTATTCTCTTTATGAGGCTAGAGTTCGAAGTACATAAGTTATAAGTTATTTAAACACAGTAATAGCACAAATACACGTTTGGGCCCTAGGGGCGTACCAAACCATATACCAATAAAGTGGTATAAGAACCACGACTAAGCTAGACACTAGGCCTAGAGCCTGCAGAAGTGCTTGGACCACAAGGAACCACCCAAGGTAGTGACACAGGGGACCCACGGGGAACGCGTGCAGTGTAGTAACACAGCCGCGAATCGCCGTTAACTTCTATGGAGAAAGTCGCGGTTTGGAATTTAAAGAAAAGGGACACTTAAAGAAGGACTTGGAGCAAACCCTTTGAGAACTAGGTCGTTCTAGAGTCTCTACCCACGGGAGCACCAGAGTACTCTTGTTACCTCACCCAGGGAAGCTGGGTGCATAGGTGCCTTTCGGGGTCGGGTTTCGTTTTCGATTTGAATAGCGATTTGCTGCAAAGTGCTGCTGGCGACCAAGTGAAAAGTGTCCGGGTGGATCCAAGGGTGGATCGGAGATCTGAAGAACCTGAAAGCAGAGGGGACAGAGTCTGGGTCACTAGCCAGTGACCAGGAAGGCGATGAGCAGATGCCCACCGATGTCGAGTGCTTCAGGTAGGTTGACGGTCATCTTGACTCTTCAGCCACGAGGTCCAGGAGGCGTTGTCGGCAACCAGGAGCAGGATTCGGGCTGGTACACAATGTTTGTCGAGTGCTGAGGTGTCGGCGACCGGATTGGACCCAACAGGCCTTGGCAACGGCAAGTCTTGATGAAGATGAAGATTGACAATGGTGCAGACCAACAAGGTCTGAGGAACTCACCCAGCAAGGGTAAGTGAGGGCAAGCCTGGAGCAACAAGGGAGCCCAAGTAGAAAAAGATTGGCCTTCGTGAAGGGCTACTAGCCAATGGGCTAGCGACCGCAAAGGAGCCTCGAGACGGTGCACGTGGAGCTGGCTCACAGGACACTCGTGGAGTGGAGGCCAGTGATCTTCGGTGCAGTTGGTGCTGGAGGCTGGGGCTACTCGGAGCCCAAAGCACGACTTCGTGGGAGACCCAGAAGAGGATGCACTTGCAAATGCGTGCGGTGTCCAGGGGTCACGGTTCCACGTTACCCACGACAGCTACGGGCCTCAGCTTTGCTGGGAACTCAGGGAAGCCTCGGGGAAGTCTGGAAATCCACCTCTGGTGATGCAAAGACTTCGGCGTCCGACGGGAGCTTCAGCGATGCAGACCGGAAAATTGCTTCTTTGGTGCCTGCCAAGCAGGGGAGTCACTCCTTGACCCCAAGGGAGATTCTTCTGTCCTCTAATCTTTAAGTAGAGCGTTGAAGGTCCAGGATTCTGTCAGAGTTTCGTCCAGGGATAATCTAAAGTCCTAAGGACTGGGGTCCCATACTTATACTAAGTTTAGGGGTTGGACTTACTCTGTGGTCCCACCTATGGGTGGGTCAGGGCAGAGGGGTGGCTACACCCCTTTCCCTTTGTCCAGTTCGCGCCAAAGAAGGGGCTGGAAGCCCCTGATCCGGTTTGAACTGGGGTATGCACAGGGACACCAAATGTGCCCCCAGTGCTGGACTTCCAAGCACCCGAGAGTGCTCCCGCCCAGCCCCAATACACACTATCCTGTCTGGGGAGGTGGTCACACCTCCCTGGGACAGGAAACATATTGTCCAGGCCTCCCCTGCCGGAGTTTCGGTCAGCAGCAGGAGGCCAGACTTGTGTCTGTGGCAGCAGCATCCATTTTGTGATGCCAGGGCTTTGGAAAGAAGTTACCGGGCAAGCCAGTGTGTACATGTCTCTCCCTCTAGAAGGGTGGAATGCTACCCCCGCCGCCAGAATTGGCGGGGGGGTAGTTTTCCAAGATGTTTGACACCAAACACGACATGTTTCTGTGCAGCCATCCCAAAGTTAGCATTTAACGCGAGGTTATAATGCGCTTAAGAGTATATGGTCAGGCTGCACTACAAACCGCATCAGAGAAGGGTCTCCGACCGCTGCAGAGGGGCCCTGCTCATGCAGGGGCACCCTCTCACATAGGAACCATGCACTCTGCCTTCAGGATTGACAAGGCCTGCCATAGGAGTGACTTATAGGTTTATATGTGTGTAGGTATGTAGTGATATAGGTAACCTATATCACAGTAAGGGGTGCATGCACCACCTTACCCAGGCTGCAGTAGCAGACCTGTGGTGTCATTTTGGATGGCCTTCCAGGGGTGGCACAATACATGCTGCAGCCCTTGGTAGGCCTCTGAGGTACCTATGCCCTGGGTACATAGTATACCATATACTAGGGACTTATAAGGGCACTCCAGATTCCAATCAGAGATGTGCCTAAGGCACATGGAAACCATTTTACAGAGAAAGCAGATAGACTGGGGCCCTGAATAGCAGGATCCCAGTCCAACTAAGTCATAAACCAGCAAAACACCAGGAAAAAAGTGGGGGCAACCATATAGTCAGATTCCACCTTCCTACATGCGTCACTGGACTAGTGGGCCTGCCATCACATCATGCCGAACCAAGTATTGACTCTTTTCTCTCTGCACTGTCACAGGTGATCAAGGATATGCACTCTGCCCTTGGATGATGACACCCCTCCGAGACCCAAACACACCCACCCAGAGGCAGTACAATGCGGCCCACATACGCACCAGGGGCATCGTTGAACGCACATTTGGCTTGTTGAAGTCACGTTTCAGGTACCTGGACGTCACAGGTGGAAGGCTCCTGTACAGCCCAGCCATCGTGTGCAAGATGATCGCTGCATGTTGTGTGTTGCACAACATCTGTGTACGCACCAATGCCCCATGGATCCAAGTTCTTGAAGTACCGGACGATGATGAGGACGATGGGGCAGGTGGCCCACATCCCACTGCAGCTGCGGCAGGAATGGCCCGTAGGAACACCATCATTAACAATTTCTTCTCATGAGCACGTTACATTGTGGCCGTCCCTGGCAATCATGGGACAGTACAAAATGTCCACAAGCACAGCATGTCTGAATAAATGTTATTTGCAGGTTTCAGGTTGTACTTGTACATTGTCATGTCACAGTTTCCTGCTGTGCCAGATGTGATTGGCCATGTTGTGGGCATATGCTGCACCAGTTGTGTCCTGTGTTCTGTTGTGGAGGTGTTGCTGTTAGTCCCAGGATGTTGTCAATGTCGAGGTGCACTTATTCTTATGTGCGTATGCTGCACGGTGGGTGAGTTGCTCCTGCGGCTCTGATTTGGCTGCCACTTATCCCTTTCATGGGGTGTGCCTTTCAGTTCTGTGCTTCCACAGTGATAAAATGTTGCAGACTTGGGTAACTTGTGCTCTTTGTCGAGTTGTGGCTCTTGGGCATGGTCTGTCCGCAGATGTGTCGTTGACGTCAGGGGTTGTTTGTGCAGGTGGTTGTGTCCGAGTGTGACCTGCTCCTTTTCGGTTGTGGTCCTCACCCAGCCACCTCAGTGTTGTGCCGTGTACATTATCTTAAAGAAGAGCAAGAATGAAGAATCAAACTGGATTCAATTTGAAAAGCATAAAGAATCACACTGGATTCTTTAAAAAGCCCTCACTCACCAACCTTGTTGGTGACATGCTTCATCATAGGGCCCTACTAGGGAGACCGAATGCCCCCCTGGTGTGCTTCGACGCCAGAAATACTGCGGAGCAGGTTTTTTGTGTTGTTCGTGTGAAAGTGCTAAGTGTAGTGGGTTAAAATTGTGTAAATTGTGTCCAAAGAAAATTGCTTTTTATTAAGTGGCCAATCTGACAAAAAAACATAAAAACAGAACGAGGGATGTGTGTGCTGAGAAAATTGATCAGCTACATCCAATTGTGCATGGTCAACATGTTTCTGCCTATATGGTATTAGTAGCTAGGCATTCTTCAGGACCAAAGTGTGGACTTCGGCGGTATGGGCGCGCTAAGGCCCACCCTAACCAGAGGTCAAGGTGTTAAAAAAGGGGGTTAAAATTAGGTTCAGTGATTCACTGTTACCCGTAAGGTCATCCTATTTGGAAGAACCAAAACAAAATCTGTAAGAGAAAGAAACAGACAAACACACAAAGAAAAAAGACAGACAATACGTATATAAAAAAAACAATATGAAGGTCAATATTCGTGCGTTTGCCATTCGAGTTCTTTCATGCACTCGTGCTCTTCTCAAAGTGCACTGTAACTGTACCTCAGGAAATAAAAGTGCACTATGGTGAAAAACCGTGTACGTGTTCTCACAGACTCGGTAGCTGTAACCATTTAACGAATTGGCGTTGTGAAAGTACTTTGTTTAAGCATGTGCTATATCACATGCACGCCAATTCGGGTATTAACAGTATCGGTAGAGAAACATTGCCTATACTACAAAGATCAGCCGATGTGTCTCGGCGAGTGAAGGAAACAGAAAAGAAATAAATCTTACATGCGGCGTAACAACTAATCACACCATGGGTCTCGAGAGGGGGGTGGTGGCAAGTCGGCACACCCTAAAGGAAAGGAAGGGGAAGGTTTGGGTAATTACTCAATATTGCCTCCAACCAGTACATAAAACACTTATCTCTTGTTGCGGTGAAGTCTCACTCACGCCATCAATGCCAGGCACCCACTCGGTACCTACTGCAACCCTTCTTAACCGGACCCCGTCGGTGAATTCTGCGGTGGCCTGTTTGGTTTTTTAAAGAAAAAGAGAAGCCGGAACACACAGCTCGGGAGGGGGCATGGCTATCCATGTCATCGCGTGATCGTCAAGGATGCCGAATCTAATCGGCCAACCACACGGCGTGTCCCTCCTGTCAAGGGACATCAGCCAATCATGGCTCTTGGTAGAGAGCGTACTTGTTATGGTAGCCGTTATTCGGCTATACCGCTAACTTTGCCATTCTGTACACTCAAAAATAACTTTATTGGTATCAACAAACGCAAGATACCAATATCGTTAAGGCCACTGTTCGTCGTTATACTGTATTTTGCCAGACTTAGTGCGATCTCATAATAAGCATACCAAAAAAGATTTTTTGTGTAATCATTTAAAAGCAATTTAGATGAAATATCAAAAAGGAGTCAAAGAGTATGGGAAACTGTCAGAACTCATGGAACTCCATAGTTCAATGTGTGTCAGAGGGATAAAATGGGGTGTGTTGAGAGGATCAAGTTACATGATAACATAGGTAGAACCCAGTTAGGAGTACAGACTAAGATCTGAGGGTGTTTATTCAGCATGGGGATTTAATAGGAAGCGTGTTGGCTCATTTGTAGGCATCCTAGTAATCATTCCTGAAAGAAAAGGGCTCAGCAGAAATCTCAACGTTGCAGTACTGTGCCCAAAGGAATATTATCATTTCTAACCTGTTCAATGACTGTCCACCTTAAGTCGTTAGTTGTGTGGTTCTGTTGTAGGAAGTGCTCACTTAGTTTGGTCGTGACCTTCCTACACCTGATATTACTTCTATGCTCACACAACCGTTGTTTTACCTTACGTGTTGTCATGCCCACATAACGCAACCCACATGGGCACGTGATTAAATAGACCACGTTTGTGGAGTTGCAGTTAGTGTGGGCACGCTGAGTCCATGTTTTTCCTGGCTCAAGATCTAGGACTTTTGTGTGTGTAGTGAGATGGCAGATGCTGCAATTAGTACATGGAAAATGACCCACTACTTTTGGTAGACCCCAAGCATCAGTTATCGATGGTGCGTTGGTGGTAACTCTGTCTGGTGGGCATGTACGCACTAAAGAGTCCCTGAGGCTCCGTCCCTTCTTAAAAGAGAACATAGGTTTTTCCCATGTCCTATTGCTGCTAGTTAATATCCTCCAATGTTTGTTAATGGCCTTTTTAACAGTATTGGATGCAGTGCTATAAGTGGTGACACAGGTCAGCGGGATTCCCTCATTCGGCCTGCAGTAGACTAGAGGACTTCCGAGAGCAATCAGCTGACCTGACCACTAGATTAAAGAATCGAGGTTATCCTACAAGAGTTCTGAACAAGAGTTACAAGAGAGCACGTAACCAGCCTAGGGAGGCACTGTTAGAAGACACCCCCAGGCCGAATGAGGGAATTCCGCTGACCTGTGTCACCACTTATAGCACTGCATCCAATACTGTTAAAAAGGCCATTAACAAACATTGGAGGATATTAACTAGCAGCAATAGGACATGGGAAAAACCTCTGTTCTCTTTTAAGAAGGGACGGAGCCTCAGGGACTCTTTAGTGCATACACGCCCACCAGACAGAGTTACCACCAACGCACCATCGATAACTGATGCTTGGGGTCTACCAAAAGTAGTGGGTCATTTTCCATGTACTAATTGCAGCATCTGCCATCTCACTACACACACAAAAGTCCTATATCTTGAGCCAGGAAAAACATGGACTCAGCGTGCCCACACTAACTGCAGCTCCACAAACGTGGTCTATTTAATCACGTGCCCATGTGGGTTGCGTTATGTGGGCATGACAACACGTAAGGTAAAACAACTGTTGTGTGAGCATAGAAGTAATATCAGGTGTAGGAAGGTCACGACCAAACTAAGTGAGCACTTCCTACAACAGAACCACACAACTAACGACTTAAGGTGGACGGTCATTGAACAGGTTAGAAATGATAATATTCCTTGGGGCACAGTACTGCAACGTTGAGATTTCTGCTGAGCCCCTTTTCTTTCAGGAATGATTACTAGGATGCCTACAAATGAGCCGACACGCTTCCTATTAAATCCCCATGCTGAATAAACACCCTCAGATCTTAGTCTGTACTCCTAACTGGGTTCTACCTATGTTATCATGTAACTTGATCCTCTCAACACACCCCATTTTATCCCTCTGTCACACATTGAACTATGGATTCCGTGAGTTCTGACAGTTTCCCATACTCTTTGACTCTTTTTTGATGTTTCATCTAAATTGCTTTTAAATGATTACACAAAATAACTTTTTTGGTATGCTTATTATGAGATCGCACTAAGTCTGGCAAAATACAGTATAATCACGAACAGTGGCCTTAACGATATTGGTATCTTGTGTTTGTTGATACCAATAAAGTTATTTTTGAGCGTACAGAATGGCAAAGTTTGCGGTATAGCCGAATAACAGCTGCCATAACAAGTACGCTCTCTACCAAGAGCCATGATTGGCTGATGTCCCTTGACAGGAGGGACACGCCGTGTGGTTGGCCGATTAGATTCGGCGTCCTTGACGATCTCGCGATGACGTGGATAGCCATGCCCCCTCCCGAGCTGTGAGTTCCGGCTTCTCTTTATCTTTAAAAAACCAAACAGGCCACCGCAGAATTCATCGACGGGGTCCGGTTAAGAAGGGTTGCAGTAGGTACCGAGTGGGTGCCTGGCATTGATGGCCTGAGTGAGACTTCACCGCAACAAGAGATAAGTGTTTTATGTACTGGTTGGAGGCAATATTGAGTAATTACCCAAACCTTCCCCTTCCTTTCCTTTAGGGTGTGCCGACTTGCCACCACCCCCCTCTCGAGACCCATGGTGTGATTAGTTGTTACGCCGCATGTAAGATTTATTTCTTTTCTGTTTCCTTCACTCGCCGAGACACATTGGCTGATCTTTGTAGTATAGGCAATGTTTCTCTACCGATACTGGTAATACCCGAATTGACGTGCATGTGATATAGCACATGCTTAAACAAAGTACTTTCACAACGCCAATTCGTTAAATGGTTACAACTACCGAGTCTGTGAGAACACGTACACAGTTTTTCACCATAGTGCAGTTTTATTTCCTGAGGTACAGTTACAGTGCACTTTGAGAAGAGCACGAGTGCATGAAAGAACTCGAATGGCAAACGCACGAATATTGACCTTCATATTGTTTTTTTTTATATACGTATTGTCTGTCTTTTTTCTTTGTGTGTTTGTCTGTTTCTTTCTCTTACAGATTTTGTTTTGGTTCTTCCAAATAGGATGACCTTACGGGTAACAGTGAGTCACTGAACCTAATTTTAACCCCCTTTTTTAACACCTTGACCTCTCGTTAGGGTGGGCCTTAGCACGCCCATACCGCCGAGTTCCACACTTTGGTCCTGAAGAATGCCTGGCTACTAATACCATATAGGCAGAAACATGTTGACCATGCACAATTGGATGTAGCTGATCAATTTTCTCAGCACACACATCCCTCGTTCTGTTTTTATGTTTTTTTGTCAGATTGGCCACTTAATAAAAAGCAATTTTCTTTGGACACAATTTACACAATTTTAACCCACTACACTTAGCACTTTCACACGAACAACACAAAAAACCTGCTCCGCAGTATTTCTGGCGTCGAAGCACACCAGGGGGGCATTCGGTCTCCTGGTGGGGCCCTATGATGAAGCATGTCACCAACTAGGTTGGTGAGTGAGGGCTTTTAAAGAATCCAGTGTGATTCTTTATGCTTTTCAAATTGAATCCAGTTTTATTCTTCATTCTTGCTCTTCTTTAAGATAAGGTACACTCTTTTGTTGTTATGACTATATGAGCCAGGGGACTAAGAGTGCTCCTAAAATTCCCTTTCTCTCTTGTTGTTAATAGGTGCCGTGTACATTGTCATGATGATTGGCCTGCAGCCAAGCTACTCGTCATGTGGTGTCTCTTGCATTGTCAGTGTGGCTGACGTATGTGCATGTTTGCTGTGTTTCGCACGTGTGGATGTGTTGGTTGTGTGATTGTTGATGTGTTGGGTGGGTGACCCTTTGGGCACATGGTGTACGTGGGACTACTTGGTGTTTGTGTGTGTGCTGAGGTGTTCCCGTGGGATCAGGGACATGGTCCTGAGTCATTGTGGGTGTGCAGTGTGCTCTGCTGGATTGGGCATGTGTGCCATTGTGCCCATCTCCCCCCATCCCCCCACTCCCTGGTCGGTACGCCCCCTGTTGATGTGGTGTCGGGTCATGTTGGGCAGTGTCCAGATCCCCAACTCCTGTCACCGTCTCCCGACTGATGACTGTGGCCACCATCTTCTCCATGTCATTCAGCTCCTGGTGTTCTGCTGGCCCCCCTCCTCCGAGGTGTGTTGCTGCTTTCGTGTTGGCAGCAAGTTTCTGCTTGGTTTTGCCATTCACATCAGTCCTGCGCCTCTTGTCCTCTTCCATTGTCCTCCTCGGCGCTACGACGGCATTCACATGGTCCGAGAGGGTGTGCCATCTTTGCCTCTTTGTTGCCAATGACAAGTTGGAGGTGACGTACAGTTGGTGGTGGTGTTCTGTCTCATCCATGGCGATAGTCGGGTTTTCCTGGGGACTGTACCCCGTCTTCCTCTTCCTCCTCTCATTGCCCTTCCACGGGCCCTGGATTCCTGGGTGTTCCTCCGTGGGGATTGTGGGGTTCATGTTGTCCTCTGCAGTTGGTCGGGTGCATCCGTGGTACTCCGCAGTTGATTTCTTTTTAAGTGGCATTTTCCGTATGCTGTTCTTGTGCTTTTTCCCGCATTACGCATGGGTATTGCTGGCCTCTCACTGGTTAGCACTGTTTTCTCATCGCGTTTGGGCACATCACGTCTTTTTACGCGTTGGGGTTTGTGTTTTTATCGCCGTCGCGGTGGTTGTATCGCGGACTTTGGCCGCGGTTTCGGGAGGCTATCGCATGGTACCGCCGTGTTGTGAATTCCACGTTAACACGGGGTTATTTTCCCACGATGGACTGCGATGTGTAAAGTTGCGTTAACATTTTTTGGAGATGTTTAGCGCACGTTCTTGTGAATATCCCCCTTAGAGTTACTGAAATGTGGTCCTGCCACTACAGTGACCAGAGGTTCTTTGGCCCAATCGGTGCAGCGATGCACACGGCTCACTTCATGACAGCCCTTCTCTGGCATACGAGGGTCGCCAGATTTGGCCTGCACATGGAAAATGACCTGATTGGTGAAGCAGCTGTCTCCTCACACCTCGCAAAAGGAGCCCACTCGACAGGGCTCACCACTGGGCATTGTTCCTTTCCTCACTCTCCTATTCCTCACTGATAACACTAGTCTTGGCAAGCAGGCAGGCGATGGTGCTCCAGACTCCAGGGCAGGTGGTTTGGATTCCTTGAGTGATGTCCCCTCACCCAGCAGGAAGTCTAGCAGGATTTGGCCCCTAGTCATGTTCTCAGGCAGAAGTCTTGCAGAGCTCCTCCTTGCACAGCCTAAATAGCTGCTTGCCAGTTAACGTTTTTTCAGGATTGCATGCACCCCTTCCTATAGTTCATTTCCAGACACCAAATGTGATTTAGAGTCTGAGTCTTTGAAGGGTATGTTGGGGATTCAATTTCTTTTGAAGTGCCAACTCCTCCGCCCTCTCTTCTTCTTGAAAGCAGTCTGTCACAGCAGGAGTGACTCCAAAGCCTCACAATACAGGCCATGGGAGTGACTAGAGTTCACACCTGGATGCAAATCACAGTGATATATATATCAAAAGATTTTGCAAGGGACTTAGCACTACTCTTTATGATTCCCTTATGAGCCCTATCTCCCTCCTGAGATGTGCTGCCCAGGCCCCCTTCCTTGTGAACTCTCTTTGTCTCAAATATCACCCTTTGAAGTGTACAGGGGAAGCCTGTCTCTCCCCTCTACAATGTGTCTCACCCAGCTTACAGGAATGCAGAAATACACAAACCTGTCCATCTGGGGAAATCCTCTACCTCACCACCGCATGTTTCATCATGCAGGCTGGAGTCTCCCAAAATGGAACTCATAATCTACCATGTATTGGCACACAGGCACACATACACCCAGCACATGCACTTCACATACACACACTGTACAGCACTGTATCCTTCATGAACTGCATATCCCTCACAGGAACACATACACCCAGTACATGCATTTAAAATGCACGTACTACAGAGCACCACACCCTTCATGTACTGTACCACTCACAGACACATTTCTACCCAGTACATGTATTCAACATGCACACACCACACAGTGCTTCATTATTCCTGTATTGTACCCTTCCGAGGCACATATACATCCAGTGCAGATAGACCATTCGTACTGCACAGCACTCCAGATCCACACGATATAGCCCAAGGGGTGAGTTAAGAACACAGCAGCAGAACTTTGAATGAGTGATAGACAGACATAGGCAGAGATCGAGAGAAAGAGATAGACAGAAAGAGACAGACAGTGCTAGAAAGACAGAGACAGACAGAGATAGACAGAGACAGACAGACAGCGATCGACAGAGACAGACAGAGAAAGACAGAGACAGACAGAGATAGATAGACATAGACAGAGATAGAAAGGGATAGACAGAGAAGGAGAGACAGAGACAGACAGGGATAGACTAACAGAGATTGACAGGCATAGATAGACAGTCAGAGACAGATAGACATAGACAGACATAGATAGACATAGACAGAGATAGATAGAAAGAGATAGACAGAGATAGATAGAGATAGACAGACAGAGATAGACAGACAGAAATAGACAGACAGAGATAGAGATAGACATAGACAGACAGATTGAGACTGACAGAGATAGACAGAGACAGACAGAAAGAGATAGAAAGACAAAGAGAGAGAGACAGACAGAGATAGACAGAGTGAGGCAGACAGAGATAGACATACAGACAGAGATAGAGATAGACAGACAGAGAGAGACAGAAAGAGATAGAAAGAGAGAAAGAGAGAGACAGACAGATAGACAAAGAGAGAGAGAGAGATATAGATAGACAGAGAGAGACAGAGATAGACATAGACAGACAGAGATAGAGAGACAGAGATACACAGAGATAGACAGACAGACAGAGAAAGACAGCGATAGACAGAGAGCGATAGACAGACAGATAGACAGACAACAACAGACAGAGAAAGACAGATCGATGGAGACAGACAGACAGACAGAGATAGATATAGACAGACAGAGACAGACACAGATAGAAAGACAGACAGAGAGAGACAGACAGATAGACATAGAGAGACAGACAGATAGACATAGATAGACAGATAGAGATAGACAGAAATAGATAGACTTAGGCAAAGATAGAAAGAAAGAGATAGACAGAGACAGACCGAGAGAGAGAAACAGACAGAGAAACAGACAGATAGATACAGACAGACAGAGATAGACAGAGAGAAAGAGAAGACAGACAGAGATAGACACGGAGAGACAGACAGAGATAGACATAGACAGACAGAGATCGACATAGACAGACAGAGATCGACAGACAGAGATAGACAGAGATAGACAGAGACAGATAGAGATAGATAGACAGAGAGAGACAGGCAGAGATAGACAGAGATAAACAGACACAGATAGGCAGAGATAGACAAACAGACAGAGATAGACAGACAGAGATAGGCAGATAGAGATAGACAGTCTGAGAGACAGATAGACAGAGATAGACAGCGAAAGAGAGATAGACAGGCAGAGATAGGCAGGCAGACAGAGACAGACTGAGATAGATAGACATAGACATAGACAGACAGAGATAGACAGACATAGACAGAGATCGAAAGAAAGAGATTGACAGAGATAGACAGAAAGAGACAGACAGAGATAGACAGACAGACAGAGACAAACAGAGATAGACAGAGACAGACAGAGACAGACAGAGAAAGACAGAGACAGACAGAGATAGATTGACAGAGATGGAAAGAGATAGAAAGAGATAGACAGAGACAGACAGACAGAGACAGACAGGGATAGACAGATAGAGATAGACAGGCAGAGATAGACAGACAGGGACAGATAGACATAGACAGACATAGACAGCGATAGATAGAAAGAGTTAGACAGAGATGGACATAGACAGACAGAAATAGACAGACATAGACATAGACAGAGATAGACAGACAGATTGAGACAGACAGAAATAGGCAGAGATAGATGGACAGACAGAGATAGACAGAGACAGACAGAAAAAGATAGAAAGACATAGAGAGAGAGGCAGACAGAGATAGACAGAGACAGACAGAGAAAGACAGAGACAGGCAGAGATAGATAGACATAGACAGAGATAGAAAGAGAAAGACAGAGACAGACAGACAGAGACAGACAGGGCTAGACAGACAGAGATAGACAGGCAGAGATAGACAGAGACAAATAGACATAGACAGATATAGATAGACATAAACAGAGATAGATAGAAAGAGATAGACAGAGATGGACATAGACAGACAGAAACAGACAGACAGAGATAGACATAGACAGACAGATTGAGACAGACAGAGATAGGCAGAGAGAGAGACAGACAGAGACAGACAGAGATAGACCTAGACAAACAGTCAGAGATAGACATAGACAGACACAGAGATTGAAAGAGATAGAAAGACAGACAGAGAGAGACAGACAGATAGACAAAGAGGGAGAGACAGATAGAGATAGACAGAGAGAGACAGACATAGACAGAGACAGACAGAGAGAGATAGACAGACAGAGATAGACAGAGATAGAGACAGACAGAGATAGAGACATAGGCAGACAGAGATAGAGACATAGACAGACAGAGATAGACATAGATAGCCTGGGATAGACAGACAGACAGAGATAGACAGACAGACAGAGATAGACATGGACTGACAGACAGAGATAGTCAGACAGAGAGTGAGAGACAGATATAAATAGACAGAGAGAGAGAGACAGAGATAGACAGAGATAGATATAGACAGACAGGGATAGACATAGAGAGACAGGATTAGACAGACAGATAGACAGACAGAGGTCGCTAGACAGAGATAGACAGACAGATAGAGACAGACAGAGATATACAGACAGAAACAGACAGAGACAGACAGAGACAGACAGACAGAGACAGACAGACAGAGATAGACAGACAGAGACAGAGAGAAAGAGACAGACAGACAGAGACAGACAGTGAGAGACAGACAGACAGAGATAGACAGACAAAGATATACAGAGATAGACAGAGACAGACAGAGCTAGACAGAGATAGACAGAGACAGATAGGGACACAGACAGACAGAGAGAGACAGACAGACCTGGACAGCCAGACACACAAAGACAGTCAGAGATAGACAGATAGAGAGATAGACAGACAGAGATAGACAGAAAAAGACAGACAGACAGAGATAGACAGAGAAAGATAGACATATATTGACATAGATAGATAGACACACAGAGATAGATAGACAGGCATAGAGAGGCAGAGATAGACAGACAGAGATAGACCGAGACAGACAGAAAGAGACAGACAGACAGACAGACCGAGATAGACCGAGATGGACCGAGACAGACGGAGGCGGACCTAGATAGACAGAGACGGACCGAGATAAACAGAGACGGACCGGGATAGACAGAGAAAGAGAGAGACTGACAGAGATAGACAGACAGAAAGAGACAGAAAGAGATAGATAGAGTTAGACAGACAGAGATAGAAAGAGATAGACAGGCAGAGATAGACAGGCAGAAATAGACAGGCAGAGATAGACAGGGATAGACAGACAGAGATAGATAGACAGACAGAGATAGATAGACAGAGATGGATAGATAGAGATAGATAGATAGATAGACAGACAGAGATAGGCAGATAGAGATAGACAGTCTGAGAGACAGATAGACAGAGATAGACAGCGAAAGAGAGATAGACAGGCAGAGATAGGCAGGCAGACAGAGACAGACTGAGATAGATAGACATAGACATAGACAGACAGAGATAGACAGACATAGACAGAGATCGAAAGAAAGAGATTGACAGAGATAGACAGAAAGAGACAGACAGAGATAGACAGACAGACAGAGACAAACAGAGATAGACAGAGACAGACAGAGACAGACAGAGAAAGACAGAGACAGACAGAGATAGATTGACAGAGATGGAAAGAGATAGAAAGAGATAGACAGAGACAGACAGACAGAGACAGACAGGGATAGACAGATAGAGATAGACAGGCAGAGATAGACAGACAGGGACAGATAGACATAGACAGACATAGACAGCGATAGATAGAAAGAGTTAGACAGAGATGGACATAGACAGACAGAAATAGACAGACATAGACATAGACAGAGATAGACAGACAGATTGAGACAGACAGAAATAGGCAGAGATAGATGGACAGACAGAGATAGACAGAGACAGACAGAAAAAGATAGAAAGACATAGAGAGAGAGGCAGACAGAGATAGACAGAGAAAGACAGAGACAGGCAGAGATAGATAGACATAGACAGAGATAGAAAGAGAAAGACAGAGACAGACAGACAGAGACAGACAGGGCTAGACAGACAGAGATAGACAGGCAGAGATAGACAGAGACAAATAGACATAGACAGATATAGATAGACATAAACAGAGATAGATAGAAAGAGATAGACAGAGATGGACATAGACAGACAGAAACAGACAGACAGAGATAGACATAGACAGACAGATTGAGACAGACAGAGATAGGCAGAGAGAGAGACAGACAGAGACAGACAGAGATAGACCTAGACAAACAGTCAGAGATAGACATAGACAGACACAGAGATTGAAAGAGATAGAAAGACAGACAGAGAGAGACAGACAGATAGACAAAGAGGGAGAGACAGATAGAGATAGACAGAGAGAGACAGACATAGACAGAGACAGACAGAGAGAGATAGACAGACAGAGATAGACAGACAGAGATAGAGACAGACAGAGATAGAGACATAGGCAGACAGAGATAGAGACATAGACAGACAGAGATAGACATAGATAGCCTGGGATAGACAGACAGACAGAGATAGACAGACAGACAGAGATAGACATGGACTGACAGACAGAGATAGTCAGACAGAGAGTGAGAGACAGATATAAATAGACAGAGAGAGAGAGACAGAGATAGACAGAGATAGATATAGACAGACAGGGATAGACATAGAGAGACAGGATTAGACAGACAGATAGACAGACAGAGGTCGCTAGACAGAGATAGACAGACAGATAGAGACAGACAGAGATATACAGACAGAAACAGACAGAGACAGACAGAGACAGACAGACAGAGACAGACAGACAGAGATAGACAGACAGAGACAGAGAGAAAGAGACAGACAGACAGAGACAGACAGTGAGAGACAGACAGACAGAGATAGACAGACAAAGATATACAGAGATAGACAGAGACAGACAGAGCTAGACAGAGATAGACAGAGACAGATAGGGACACAGACAGACAGAGAGAGACAGACAGACCTGGACAGCCAGACACACAAAGACAGTCAGAGATAGACAGATAGAGAGATAGACAGACAGAGATAGACAGAAAAAGACAGACAGACAGAGATAGACAGAGAAAGATAGACATATATTGACATAGATAGATAGACACACAGAGATAGATAGACAGGCATAGAGAGGCAGAGATAGACAGACAGAGATAGACCGAGACAGACAGAAAGAGACAGACAGACAGACAGACCGAGATAGACCGAGATGGACCGAGACAGACGGAGGCGGACCTAGATAGACAGAGACGGACCGAGATAAACAGAGACGGACCGGGATAGACAGAGAAAGAGAGAGACTGACAGAGATAGACAGACAGAAAGAGACAGAAAGAGATAGATAGAGTTAGACAGACAGAGATAGAAAGAGATAGACAGGCAGAGATAGACAGGCAGAAATAGACAGGCAGAGATAGACAGGGATAGACAGACAGAGATAGATAGACAGACAGAGATAGATAGACAGAGATGGATAGATAGAGATAGATAGATAGATAGACAGACAGAGATAGACAGGCAGATATAGACAGAGATATACTGAGAGAGACAGACAGAGATAGACAGACAAAGATAGACATAGACAGACAGAGATAGGCAGTGAAAGATAGACAGAGATAGACATAGATATATAGACACACATAGACAGATATAGACAGACAGACAGAGACAGACAGAGATAGACAGATATTTAGATGGACAGCAATAAATAGACAAAGATGGATATATAGAGATAGATAGACAGACAAAGATAGATAGATAGATAGACAGACAGACAGAGATAGACAGACAGAGATAGACAGAGATAGACTGAGAGAGACAGACAGAGATAGACAGACAGACAGACAGACAGAAATAGACATAGACAGACACAGATATAGATAGAGAGATACAGAAGGAGACAGAGATAGATGTAGACAGACAGAGATAGACATAGACAGACAGAGAGATATACAGAGATAGATAAACATAGACAGACAGAGGTGGATAGATAGAGACAGACATAGACAGACAGAGATATAGACATAGACAGAGATAGACAGACAGAGATAGACAGACGGTGATAGACAGACAGATATAGACAGACAGAGATAGGCAGACAGAGATAGGCAGACAGAGATAGGCAGACAGACAGAGAGAGACAGACAAAGAGAGAGACAGATATAGACAGAGACAGTGAGAGAGACAAACTGTGAGAGACAGACAGACAGAGAGAGAGACAGAGATAAACAGAGTGACAGATAGACAGAGAGAGAGACACACAGACAGTGAGAGACAGGCAGTGACAGACAGGCAGTAAGAGAGTGACAGACAGTGAGAGAGACAGAGCGAGGCAAACAGTGAGAGACAAACAGATAGAGAGACCTCAGATGCAAACAGTGAGAGACAGACTGTGAGAGAGAGACAGACAGTGAGAGACAGAGCGAGACAGACAGTGAAAGACAGAGAGAGAGAGACCGTGAGAGACATACAGTGAGAGACAGACAGTGGGAGACAAGCAGTGAGAGACAGAGAGAATGAGACAGATAAAGAGAGACAGATGCAGAGAGACAGACAGTGAGAGATAGAGTGTGTGTGTGAGAGAGAGAGAGACAGGGAGAAAGACAGACCGTGAGAGGAATATAGACTGTGAGAGACAGACAGTGATAGACAGAGAGAGACAGACAGTGAGAGACAGCAGAGACAGAGAAAATGACAGACTGTTAGAGATAGACAGAGAGACAGATAGAGAGAGAGAGAGAGAGCGAAAGGGGAGTTAGTGAGAGAGTGAGAGACAGTGAGAACCAGAGAGAGAGAGACAGAGAGAGAGACAGTGAGAGAAAGACAGAGAGACAGACAGTGAGAGGCAGAGAGATAGAGAGAGTCAGAGAGAGAGATAGACAGATAGACATAGAGAGACAGACAGTGAGAGAGCTACAGTAAGAGAAAGACAAACAGTGAGAGACAGACAGAGTGAGAGACAGGCAAAGAGACAGACGTAGAGAGAGACAGACAGTGAGAGATAGGCAGACAGTGAGAGAGAGACAGACAGTGAGAGAGAGAAAGAGAGACAGTGAGGGTAAGACAGAGAGACAGTCAGAGAGAGAGATGGACAGACAGAGAAAGAGGCACACAGTGAGAGACAGACAGTGAGAGACAGAGAAAGAGAGACAGACAGTGAGGCAGACAGTGAGAGACAGGGAGAAAGGGAGAGAGACAGTGAGAGCCAGACAATGAGAGAGAGACAAACTGTGAGACAGACTGAGAGAGGGACAGACAGTAAGGGACAGAGAGTGAGAGACAGAGACAGACAGAGAGAGAGATGCAGAGAGCAAAAGAGACAGACTGACAGTGAGAGACAGACAGAGAGACAGACAGAAAGACAGAGTGTGAGAGACAGAGACAGACTTTGAGAGAGATAGACAGAGATAGAGACACACAGTGAGACACTGAGAGTGAGAGAAAAAGCGAGAGACAGATAGAGACAGACAAAGAGAGATGGAGACACTGTGAGACACAGAGAGAGACAGACAGATAGTGAGGGAGACAGAGAGAGATAGACAGACAGAGAGACAGTAAGAGACAGAGAGAGACAGATGGTAAGAGACAAACAGTGAGAGACAGAGAGTGAGAGACAGATAGAGACAGACAGACAGTGAGAAACAGGCAGAGACAGACAGTGAGAGACAGACTAACAGACTGACAGAGAGAGAGACAGTGAGAGAGACAGACAGATAGCGGGAGACAGACAGAGGCGGAGAGACCAACAGAGAGAGACAGACAGAGAAACAGACAGAGAGAGACAGACAGCCAGAGACAGATACAAAGAGAGACAGAGAGAAGGAGAGAAATAGAAAGAGTAAGACAGTTAGACAGACAGAGAGGCAGAGAGAGAGATACACACACAGAGAGACAGACAGTGAGAGACAGTCAGAAACAGAGAGGCAGTGAGAGACAGACATTGAGAGACAGACAGTGAGAGAGACAGACAGTAAGAGACAGACAGTGAGATGCAGACAGTGAGACCCAGACAGACAGAGAGGGAGAGACAGACAGTGAAAGACAGACAGTAAGAGAAAGGCAGTGAGAGAGATCCGTTGAGAGACAGACAGAGAGAGACAGGCAGTGAAAGACAGACAGAGAGACAGCTAGAGAGACACATATAGAGATAGTGAGAAACAGAGAAAGTGAGTTAGTGAGAAACAGTAAGAAACAGAGAGATAGACAGAGAGAGACAGACAAATACAGAGCTAGAAAGATTGACAGAGAGAGAGACAGACAGTGAGAGAGAGACAGAGAGAGACAGAGCTAGAAAGATAGACAGAGAGACAGAGAGAGAGACAGAGAGAGAGAGAGACAGAGAGTGAGAGACAGGCAGTGAGAGACATACCATGAGAGAGAGACAGACAGTGAGAGACAGAAGGAGTGAGAGACAGGCAAAGAGACAGACGGAGAGAGACAGACAGACAGTGAGTGATAGACAGACAGTGAGAGAGAGAGACAGACAGTGAGAGAGACAGAGAGAGACATTGAGGGTCAGACAGAGAGACAATCTGAGACAAAGAGAGAGAGAGACAGAAGGAGAAAGAGACAGACAGTGAAAGAGACAGAGAGACAGACAGTGAGAGCAAGATAGTGAGAGCCAGAAAGTGAGAGCCAGACAGCCAGAGAGAGAGAGAAACCAAGAGACAGCCAGAGAGAGACAGACAGAGAGAGACAGAGAGAGTGAGAGACAGACAGTGAGGGACAGACAGTGAGCGACAGAGACAGACTGTGTGAGAGAGAAAGACAAACTAGGAGAGAGAGACAGACAGACAGAGACAAACAGACAGAGAGAGAGACAGACAGACAGACAGTGAGAGAGACAGGCAGAGAGAGACAGAGAGTGAGAAACAGACAGTGAGAGACAGACAGAGAGACAGACAGTGAGAGACAGACAGTGGGAGACAGACAGAAAAAGACAGACAGAGACAAACAAACAGGCAGACAGAGAGACAGACAGTGAGAGACAGACAGTGAGAGACAGACAGTGAGAGACAGACAGTGAATGAAAGAGCGAGACACAATAAAAGAGAGACAGACTGTGAGAGACAGACAGAGAGACAGACAGACAGAGACAAACAGACACAGAGAGAGAGACAGACAGATAGGCAGTGATAGAGACAGACAGAGAGAGAGACACAGAGTGAGAAACAGACAGTGAGAGACAGACAGAGAGATAGTGAGAGACAGACAGTGGGAGACAGACAGTGAATGAAAGAGCGAGACACAATAAAAGAGAGACAGACTGTGAGAGACAGACAGAGAGACAGACAGACAGAGACAAACAGACAGAGAGAGAGAGAGACAGACAGATAGGCAGTGATAGAGACAGACAGAGAGAGAGACACAGAGTGAGAAACAGACAGTGAGAGACAGACAGAGAGACAGTGAGAGACAGACAGTGGGAGACAGACAGTGGGAGACAGGCAGGGATAGACAGACAGAGACAGACAGAGAGACAGTCAGAGAGAGACAGTGAGGGTCAGACAGAGAGACAATCTGAGACAAAGAGAGAGAGAGACAGAAGGAGAAAGAGACAGACAGTGAAAGAGACAGAGAGACAGACAGTGAGAGCAAGATAGTGAGAGCCAGAAAGTGAGAGCCAGACAGCCAGAGAGAGAGAGAAACCAAGAGACAGCCAGAGAGAGACAGACAGAGAGAGACAGAGAGAGTGAGAGACAGACAGTGAGGGACAGACAGTGAGCGACAGAGACAGACTGTGTGAGAGAGAAAGACAAACTAGGAGAGAGAGACAGACAGACAGAGACAAACAGACAGAGAGAGAGACAGACAGACAGTGAGAGAGACAGGCAGAGAGAGACAGAGAGTGAGAAACAGACAGTGAGAGACAGACAGAGAGACAGACAGTGAGAGACAGACAGTGGGAGACAGACAGTGGGAGACAGACAGAAAAAGACAGACAGAGACAAACAAACAGGCAGACAGAGAGACAGACAGTGAGAGACAGACAGTGAGAGACAGACAGTGAATGAAAGAGCGAGACACAATAAAAGAGAGACAGACTGTGAGAGACAGACAGAGAGACAGACAGACAGAGACAAACAGACAGAGAGAGAGAGACAGACAGATAGGCAGTGATAGAGACAGACAGAGAGAGAGACACAGAGTGAGAAACAGACAGTGAGAGACAGACAGAGAGACAGTGAGAGACAGACAGTGGGAGACAGACAGTGGGAGACAGGCAGGGAGAGACAGACAGAGACAGACAGAGACAGACAGAGAGACAGACAGAAAGACAAACAGACAGAGACAAGCAGACAGAGAGACAGACGGAGAGACAGGCAGACAGAAAGACAGACAGTGCGAGACAGACAGTGAGAGAGAGACAGACTGTGAGAGAAAGAGTGAGACACAATAAAAGAGAGACAGACTGTGAGAGACAGACAGTGATATACTGACAATGAGGGACAGACAAGCAGTGAGAGACAGACAGAGAGAGAGAGGGACAGATAGAGAGAGCCTGACACAGAGAGACAGATACAGGGAGAGAGACAGACAGAGACAAACATTTAGACAGACAGACGACAGAGAGACAGACAGTGAGAGACAGACAGTGAGAGATAGAGAGTGTGGAAATTTGTGCATGTGTTCTTCCCCACACCACCATGAGCTTATGTTGGTTGTGGTCCAAAAGGTGTGACCTCCTCCTTGCAGGATGGTCAGAGTGAGTGTGAACCCAAAAGGCGAGCTTCAAAGAGGAAAGCTCCTTTGATGGGCAAATGGCAGTCACACTGTGAAGGGGCTGTTCTTTTGTTTTAGCAGACAGGCTGTTATCTTGGACATAATTCTCCCATATCTCACAAATATTAATTGTCTTTGTGCTGAATGGGCACCCTTGAACAGTTGAGGAGACTCCTAAAGAGCTGTATGCCTCCTGCACCACAGGGGCTGCAGAAGCCTGCAATACGTCCCTGTTTACCAGCAGTACTAGTTTGGTTAATACAGAACTGATGTTAGTTACATATACGCTCATAAGGGTTTACCACCAAAATTGAGTTCAAAATGAAGTTGCTAAAAATATTGTGGGGAAAATATTCTCAAGACAAACTCATAATATAGTCTAATTATCAGGCTACCATTAAGATAAGTATTAGGTAAGGGTTAGGTTCGGAACCAGGGTTAGATTCAGGGTTATTCCAAGGCTTAAGTTCAGGACTAAGGTTTGGTTCAGGGGGCTGCAATTAGGCTCCTGGCTTCGGTCAGGTTCAGAGCTAGCTTTAGGTTCAGGGCTAGGATTAGGTTCTGGATTAGGGTAAGATTCAGGGTTAGGTAGTGTGGTTATGTGTGGCAAGGAGGTCCTATATTCCTTCTGCATGCACAATGACAGCATGAGCACTGATCACCATGAAGTGACTTTTGGTTTGATGTCCAAAAGGTCATTGTGAGATATTAAGATTCATCCTGTAATGTATAGGATACTGTAATTTCCACATACCAATCTTTAAAGAATGGTTGTTCAAACAAAACTAGGAACGGCCTCTCTAGCACACAATCCTTGTTTTGAATTGGAAAGATAAACACATCTTTTTCTTATGAGTATAATCCTTGTACTGTGCAAAATATGATTTTTCAAAACATATTCACAATTCTGAGTTTAGAAACGGATTCATATATTCATATTTCTGGGTGTGAAATTCTGCTCTGCTCGTGGAGTTTGTGGAGTTTTTCCCACTCCACGTAGAGTGCGCAGTTTCGAAAAATCCAGCATAGCGGAGTTTTTCTGCGAGCGTGGAAATTCATACTCAAGAACACCTCCTGGCAAGATTTCTCAATGCAGGCGGTCATTGCAAGTCTCTACCGCTTGTGGGTTTGAGAAACCTTCCCCTTGCATTGAGGAAGCTGCAGCTGAAGTAGAATATCTACTTGAGCAGCAGAAAGAAGCAGAGCCCTCTTGCGCTGCACGTGGTGCTGTTTGTGCTGGGACAAACAGCCAGTGCTAAAGTTCAGCATGTGCAGTGCAACTTATCGCACTCTGGCATTTGCGGAACTCCACGTAGCGTGGTAGAGTTTTTTGGAAGTGCGCAAAACTCCGCAAACTCTGCCCAGGCCAAATTCAGAACAGCTTTTTAGTTCTGGTATATGTCAGTTCTAAATGCATGGTACTTCTTTGGGTTTCCTCTTAATTTATGATCATAATCCTAATTTGAAAATGTTGTGTTGCATTCGCACAAATTGTAGGCAAGTTCAGACTCTTTTATATAGGAGTGTCTGAGATTAATGCGAGCAAAAAAGTAATGAATGGAATTCTTTGGTTAACCTCAGTTTCTAAGAACGCCCCTGGACAACATCATAATTCCAGTCCATTGAGTTTTAGCTCATCTGTGCAGCTGCAGAGATCAACATATGTGAATCAGTTTTGTCCTACCCAGTAAGAAACAGTATAAAACAAAGGTCCAGTTGATGTTCTGTCTGAATGGACACATTCCACAACCACGTTCCGATTCTGGCCTCCTTAGGCTTTATCAGGAAGTGGTCCTTTGACAAAGTGAGCTTGGAATAGGAAACAGCCATTACAACGAAACTAGTACAATGCATGCCATTACAACGCTTGCCATCACAATGCAAGTACCATCACATTGCAATGCCATTACAATGCATGGCATTACAACGCATATGCCTTTACCACGCATGCCTTTACAACAAATGGTAAACTCATATGTGTTTTACATGTAAGTATAAGGTAAGTATAGGGTTTAGGGTGGGTTTGGGTTTTGCGGTGTAGGGGTAATTTTAGGGTTCATGGTGGGTATGGGTTTTGGGGTTGCAAGGATAATTTTAGGGTTCAGGGTGGGTATGGGTTTTGAGGTGCGAAGGGTAATTTTAGGGTTCAGGGTGGGTATGTGTTTTGGGGTGCTAAGGGTAATTTTAGGGTTCAGGGTGTGTATGGGTTTTGGGGTGCCAGGGGTAATTTTAGGGGTCAGGTTGGGTATGGGTTATTGTGGTTAGAAGGGCAATTTTAGGGTTTGGGGGTATGGGTATTGAGGTGGTAAGGGTAATTTTAGGATTTTAGGGGGTATGGTTATTGGGGTACTAAGGATAGTTTTTGGATATTAGGGAGTATTAAAAAACACGTGTATATATATATTTTTTTTTGCAACAAAATTACGTCGCACTCAGAAATCCTTCTTTACAAAGATATTTATTTTAACAGAGCCAGTCTGTCACACCGACGCGTTTTGGCCAACAAGGCCTTTCTCACGTGAGAAAGGCCTTGTTGGCCGAAACGCGTCGGTGTGACAGACTGGCTCTGTTAAATTAAATATCTTTGTAAAGAAGGATTTCTGAGTGTGACGTCATTTTGTTGCAAAATTGATCTAGGCCATTGGTTCGGCCTCACGCCTGCACCCGCTGCTGTGCGCTCTGGCTTTCAACCACATTGTTTGCTGATAAATATATTTATATATATATATATATATATATATATATATATATATATATATCTGCTAGTAGGTAGTTATAGTTATAGTTAGGACCTTGTTTCTATTCAAAAAGCGTTCTTTCTTTTGCCAATATCTTTGGCGCCGGTTGACGAATCTTCGCAAAATGTTCAAAACTAATGGGGCGCGCCGATCAGCTCCTGTCTTGAAAGTTTTGGGGTGATTCGTCAAGCGGGGGCCGAGAAAAAAGGGGGGTCCCAAAACACGTTTTTCCTATGTTCATTTCCATAGGAAATTTTGGAACAGGCTATAGCCCGCATTGCTGAACGGAATTACACCAAATTTGGCAAAAGGTAGCTCTTGGTTCAGAAAGCAACCTTTTTTAAATGGTGTAAATCCGTTCAGTAGTTACAGAGAAATTCAAGAAATAAAAAATATATATATCTGAGCACCGAGGAGGAGTCACGACTCCTCCCGAGCACGAGCTGACTTCTGATTGGCTGCCAACACTCCAAACCAGGAAGTGTTGGTAGCCATCTTGTGACTCGGTAACCGAGTCACAAGAAATCAGAAAAAAGAAGATGAAAAATAAGAAAAGGGGGCAGGGTACAAACACCCTGACCCCCTAGGCCTGCTTAGGGGGTGCCACAAGGACCCCCAGGGCCAAAGAAAGATTTTTTTTTAACTTAAAGCCTCAGGGTGGGCCAGGTCCTGGGGGCCATGTGAAATTATGTAGCGGGGACCCCCGCAGCCCTGGGGGCCACCACCTCCCCGGGGCTTCATTTATGATTTGTGGGGGGACACTCAGCCCCCCATAGCCCCGGGGACTGCCACCTCCCCGGGGCTGTGTTTTTTATTAAAAAAAAATGTGTGTGTAGGGCTCAAGCGCCCCCACACGCACCTGGGGACTACCACCTCCCCGGGGCTTTGACAATTTTATGCGGGGGCACGCGGCCCCCCGCAGCCCTGGGGACCGCCACCTACCCGGGGCTCTGTTTTAAAAAAAAAATGTGTGGGGGGGTAGGAGCCCCCCCACATGCTCTGGGGACCACGCCTCCCCGTGGCTTTACAAACATTGGGAGGGGGGCCATGTGGCCCCCCTCCTGTAGCCCTTCATGGCCCTGGGGACCGCCACCCCCCAGGGCCGGCTCCTACAATGTTCCGGGGTACCCACCCCCGGGCCATTGTTGTTTGCTATGGCAGGGCAGGAGCACGGCTCCTGCCCTGTCATAGCAAACACTGCTTTGCTTCGTTGAAGTGAGAGCAGGAAACCTGCTCTTGCTTCAACGAAGCAAAGCAGAATTGCTTTTGGGCAAGGGGAGCTGCATGTCAGCAGCTCCCCTTGCCCAAAAGCAATTCCGGCTCCCGCAGGAGGCAGGGAGCCGGCAGGGACCGTGGGGATCCCCCCAGGGTCCCCAACGTATGGCCAGGCCCTGGGGGATGGGGTCCCCGGGGCCAGAATTGGCCCGGGAGGGGGGCCACGCGGCCCCCCTCCCCTAATTGAATTTTTTTTTTAAAAGAGGTCAGGCCCTGGGGCCACTATTGGCTTGAGGAGGGGTACCATGGAATCCCCCTTCTGTTTTTTTTTATTAAATAAAAAATGGTGGCAGGCCCCGGGGGATGGGGTCCCCGGGGCGAATACGAAATAATGGAGGTGGATCGTTTTTTTTTCCTTTCAAGATTGGAGTCGCGACTTGAGCGCGGCTCTCAGCGCAGCCCCCCGTGTAACGTTGCACTGGATTCGCAAATTCGCCTCAAATAAATAATTAAGTAGTATAATTTAGAAGGTAGTGTTGTATTTGTGAATTTGTTTTAAAGAGGTACTGTGATTGAAGTTAATGACAAGATTGCAATTGATATAGTTGATAAAAATATATAAAATTAAAAATGAATAGTTAAACTTGAAAAGTGTGTTGTATTGTAGTACATTGAATTTATGGTTTTGTTTTGTGGAGTCGCGTCGGGTGCGCGAAGCCACAAAAAAATAAAAACAAAATATGTATGTGTAAAAAAAAATACAATTAGTATTATGTTATAGGTTGGCTCTAAAAAGAGCCCTTGTTTTCATCGTGAGTTTGTTGTAGCTACATGTAAGTGCGGATGCAGAGCTTTAGGTTGCTGAGAAAGACTCTGTTTCCTTGATCTGTGAAGTGTACTCCATCACTTCTGTAGATATCATCCATATGAAAACGTAGATTGTTGTTATATATGGAGCCCATCCTGTGGTCTCTGAGGCAAGCAGAAACAGCTTTATTGACATTCTTTCTAGCTTTCTCAATCTGTGGACAGAATTGATTTGACCACTTCCATTTCTGTCTTTGGCATATGTTAGAGTATACAAAGACAGTTTGAGGTAAAAGCAACATCAATTGTGCAAAGGTGTCCTTCATTAGCATTTCCAGACCTACCCCAGTCAATGTGCCTAGGTCATTGCCACCACAGTGCACAATCATGAAGACAGGGGGTTGGAGATCCAAAAAGGTTTTAACCAAAGGCATCAATTGGTGCCATGTTAATCCTCTTTGTGCAATCCATTTAATATCTACATTTTGCAAAGCTAGGTCTTTGTCAATACCTCTGCGTTCAGCATTCCTTTTGCACCAGAAAACATAGCTGTGCCAACAATCCACACTGTAAGCATCTTGAAGGGATGTCTGGAAGTAATGAAAAGATGTCTGTAGCTGAGGTAGTCAGTTGGTAGAATGAGAGGTATGTAAAATGGTGGACAAGATGCAGTTTTTAAAAAAGTAGAAAATTCATTGGCTATTTAAGAACATTGCACATTAAAAAATAGGGTGCATGTTACTTTCTTTAAAAAGCATGTTTCCTATTGGTTAGTAAAAAACGTTTAAAAGGTACAGTAGATAGGATAAGCTCATATTTTGGAAATGTCAACCACACCTGCTGTTTGCATTTGTAATATTGTGTGGTGAACTTGAAAATATGGTGAACTTGTGACCTGTGAGTTCAGTTGAATGTTCCATGAACTGTTACTATGGAAACTGCCATTAAGCAGAATGGGGGAAGGGTTGAAACTTAACTGTGGACTTAAAATGTGAAATTGAAATTTATATATAAGTGAAATCTTATTAAAGTAAGATTTCCCAAGTCAGTAGTATCTTTAGAAGTGGTGTGTTCTTAAAAAATAGTGGTATTTTGATTTGTAATATATTTTTGAACTCCCGTATGGAATCGCGGCTCCATCGCTTTGGTGCACGGTGGAGTTGCGACTCCAAAAAATTCCAGAAGCAGTTTGGCTACTATTAAGAGTCAGTTGGTAAGGGTTAATATGTCTAACCAATAGAAATGTGTTTTACAATTTGAAATAATGTAGGAAGCAATGTAATTTGATACTTACATGTATTTGTGTGGAAAAAGAGAGGGAAACTTTGCCATTACTGGTTTTGCTTTGCTGAGAGCAGTGCATTACATTTATTGTGTGCATAAGAAAATCTTTTCAGAGTTTCTGATATTTCAAATTCTACAAATCAATTTGGAAGGTGAGTTATAAATTGGTGAGGTGTATTATGTTAGCTTTATTTTTCAAGTTAAATAATTAATCAAGAACTTTGATGTTTGATATATATATATATATAATATATATATTATCTACTGGCGGTCGCCAGTAGATAGTTATAGTTAGGACCTATTTTCCATAGGAAAACCGCAACATTCTATTCCAAATAACTTTGGCGCCGGTTGACGAATCTTCACGAAATTTTCAAAACTCGTGGGGCGCTCTGGTCCGCTCCTATCCTGAAAGTCTCGGGGTGATTCGTCAAGTGGGGGCCGAGAAAAAAGGGGGGTCCCAAAACGTGTTTTCCCCATGCAATTTTCCATAGGAACCTTTAGTGGCAGCTACAGCCCGAACTGCTGAACGGAATTACACCAAATTTGGCAAAAAGGTAGCCCTTGGTTCAGAGTCGTGCCTTTTGGTTAAATGGTGTAAATCCGTTCAGTAGTTCCTGAGAAAATCAAAAGTAAAATCACATATATATCTATGGCCGCGGTGGATCCGCGCACCCTGAGCGCACCCTGTGCGCACCCTCCCGATCACGAGCTGCATGCTAATTGGCTGTCAACTGGCTGTCAACACTCCAAATCAGGAAGTGTTGGCAGCCATTTTGTGCTTCGGTAGAACCGAGGCACAGGAAATCCTTGAAAAAAGTGCGCAAAACGCAAAAAGGGGGCAGGGTAGAAACACCCTGACCCCCTAGGCCTGCTTAGGGGGTCCCACAAGGACCCCCTGGGCCCAATTTTTTTTTTTATTTAAAAAAAAAAAAACGGGAAGATGCGCGCAGGGTGCGCGGATCCTGCCGATAAATAAAAAAAAAACGAAGCGCGGGCTTTCGCGCTTCGTTGGTAATGAGCCCCCGGGGGGCCAAGTCCCGGGGGCAATATTATTATGTGAATGGGGGGCCCAGAGGGGCCCCCCAGCCCTGGGGACTGCCACCCCCCAGGGCTTCAATATTCATGGGTGGGGGGCTCAAAGGCCCCCCCAAGCCCCAGGGACCGCCACCCCCCAGGGCTTCTTTAGAATATATGCGGAGGGGCTCATGGCCCCCCCGCAGCCCCGGGGACCGCCACCCCCGGGGGTTTAAAAAAAAAAAAACCTGTGTGGGGGGCTTGAGCCCCCACACACGCCCCGGGGACCGCCACCTCCCCGGGGCACTAAGTATTCTAATTAGGGGATCCGTGACAGACCCCCAAGCCCCGGGGACCACCACCCCCGGGGCTTTGTAAGTGGTGGGAGGGGGGCAGCGCGGCCCCCCTCCTGGAGCCTGTCATGGCCCTGGGGACCGCCACCCCCCAGAGCCGGCTCCTGCAGTGTCCCGGGGTGCCCACCCCCGGGACACTGCTGTTTGCTATGGCAGGGTGGGAGGCTCGCGGCTCCCGCCCTGTCATAGCAAACTTGGTTTGGATTTTGAAAGAGAGAGCAGGGAAACCTGCTCTCTCTTTCAAAATGAAAACCAGATTGCTTTTCCACACGGGGAGCTGCATGTTAGCAGTTCCCCATGTGGAAAAGCAATGCCGGCTACCGAAGGACGCGGCGAGCCGGCTGGGACCGTGGGGGCATTGGAGTTCCCCCCACGGTCCCCAACGTTGTATAGCGGCCCCGGGGAATGGCGTCCCCGGGGAGAATAAAAATTAGTGGTAGGTGCTAATTTTTTTTTACGGTAAAATTAGGAGTCGCGCATCCAGCGCGGCGCTCAGCGCGGCCCCCTGGTGTGCACGCGTTGGGTGCACGACTCCTATCGCGTTGGGTGCGCGACTCCAAAAAATTTTGGGAAAAAATAAATAAGTTATAAAGTAAATAATATAAATATATTTAAAAAAATTATAAAACAAATAAAAAACATTAGAGTTACAATATTTTAAAAAAAACTTTTTTTCCATTTACATTAAAAATATATAATGTAATTAAAAAATAAAATAGGTAAAAATAAATAGTTAAAAAAATGTAGAAAATCAGTTTCAAAATAGTAAATAGAAGATTTATTGTATTTAAAAATTGTCATTTAAAAAACCTTTGAAATTCACTGAAAAAACCATAGGGTTCAGACATGTTATAGTTAGGAATTAGCATTTAAAAACCTTTGAAATTCACTGAAAAAACCATAGGTTTCAGAGATGTTATAGTTAGAAATCAGCATTTAAAAAACCTTTGAAATTCACAGAAAAAACCATAGGTTTCAGGCACGTTATAGTTAGAAATTAGCATTTAAAAAACCTTAGAAATTCACTGAAAAAACCATAGGTTTCAGGGACGTTATAGTTAGTTGGACATTTCACTCGTACAAAACCATAGAAATTCCCCCGTTATAGTTAGTTCAGCTAACTATAACTCGCGCCTCGCAATGCACTGCTGATGACGTCACATATTACATCACTCATGACATGGTCAGTGACATCACTGATGACATCACTGATGACATCTCAAATGACATCACTGATGACATCATCCATGTGATAATTTCATGCATCTTCTCACACCCTAATACAACTTTTGATACACCCACTCTAAATTACAGACTGCCATTCTCAAAACCATACACACTCCAATACCAATAACTACATACCCACTCACTGATTCTTAGGTCTACACACACACATCTACTCACTCACCCGTACAGTCACTCATACTTACAGTCACTCAGTACAGGACTATCATATGCACTCATACACCTATATAAACACTCACACACCGCCACTCATCCATAGAGGTACTCACACACCTAGTCAGTCATGCAAAAAATTAATCACACACCCATTTACTCACCTATACAGTTATACACACACCAGCTTACTTACTCATACAAATACTAGCACATTCTTACGCTCTTATACAATAACTGATACAAGCACACACGCATCCATACATCTACTCTCACAATCACACACTCTCACTTATAGCCATTTAAATACTCCAACACACATATATACTGCCTTTTACATATGTAGTTACTCGCACATGTACCACTGAGATATACATTCACTCACTAACACACCCATACACACACTCACCCACCCAAGCAGTCCATCACAGATGCACTCTTGAAATCATGCACCCAGTGATTCACCCACTCACACATCTATGTACAGAGTCACACACACCCCACCCACACAAACACTCAGGCACCCATACAGATACTCAGACAACCAATCAATAACCCATATAGACACTCATGTAGCTATTCGCAAATCCATGCTTCCACTTACTCACCAACAGACAGACGGATACAGATAATCACACAGTTTTGTCACTTACCCATGCATTCAGTAAGATACGTTTAATCACTCACTTATAGACTGAGTCACGCACCTACTAAATCATCCATTCAGACACTTATACACCCACTCGTTCTTCAATATGCCTTTTCCTATATATATTAAACATATTTAAGCTTTACAGAAACACACAGTCACTGGATGATGTCATCAGTGATGTCATTTGAGATGTCATCAGTGATGTCATCAGTGATGTCACTGACCATATCATGAATGATGTAATATGTGACGTCATCAGCAGTGCATAGCGGGGGCGCGAGTTATAGTTAGCTGAACTAACTATAACGGGGGAATTTCTATGGTTTTGTACGAGTGAAATGTCCAACTAACTATAACGTCCCTGAAACCTATGGTTTTTTCAGTGAATATATATATATATATTATTAAATGTAGAGATGTTTATTGTAGTATGTTTTATAGTAGTTAAATGTTGCTGGAAATAGATTCTGTATAGCATTATGTGTATATTGGAATATGGATTAGTGATTATGGGAGTTTGTTTTAGTGTGTAGATATGTACATTTGTAGTATACCGCATTATTTTAGTTGTTGCTTTAAATTTGGAGGTGGAGTCTGTCAAGTTTTAAGGTGTGCATGGACTTCTGTCTCAAGTATGTTTCTACTTGTATATGTATTTTCATAAGTCTTATACATTTGAAGGTGCATGATGTATAACAAAGAGGTATTGTTGCTTTTTATGTGGTAGGCTGAAGACTGTGAGTACCAGTAGAATGGTGAAGATGCAGCACAAAAGTGTGGTGTAAAAGATGCTGACATAAGGTGTTATTAATGAGGCTTCTTTTTTTAAATTTCTAGAGAGGTACAGTTGAAGTATGCCACATAATTTTTGATGTTTGCTTGAAATTGGAAGTTTGTTCTGTGAATTTTTAAGGTTTGGATAGTGTTATGGTACAGACATATTCATGTATGGTTTTAGTAATATGGTGAGAGTTTTACTAAAGATTTGTGAAGGGTTCCTTCTTTGTATTTGGGTAGGTGTGATATTATAAGTAGTTGTAGAATGGTTAAGCAGTAGCCTGAAAGTGAGGTTTGAGGTGTTTGTAGAGATGTTATTTATTAGAGTAATTTGTATGATTTGAAAAAAGTTATATTTCACATATACCGCATAATTTTCAGTGTTTGTTTGAAAATTGAAGTGTACTCTGTGAAGTTTTGAGCTGTGCATGGTGTTGTGACTGAGATATGTGTCTACTTGCTCATACACTTATAGACGTTACCCCTGTACTCATGCAATCACTAATGCATTAGGTATACAGTGCTTCAATCAGCCAGCCACTATCTTTCCAATCTTTCAATCATGCAGGCACTACTCTTGTACTTATGTAATCACTCAGCCAGTACTTGTGCACTTTTAAAATCACCCAGCCATTACCTTTGCATTCCTGTAATCACTCAGGCAGTATCTTAGTACTTCTGTAATCACCCAGGTAGTACTCACCCAGGCACTAGGTTTGTACTACCCCTGCAGTCATGTAATCATGCAGGGTGTATCTATGCACTCATGTAATAACCCACACACTACTCTTGCAGTCATAGAATCATGCAGGCTCTACTGTTGCACTCATGTATTCACATAGGCAATATGTAATGACTCATCTATGCCTTCAGTTGCTATTTATACACTTATCCATGCTCTCAATGTCTATATCTGCACTCATGCAATTAGCTAGTCACTTTTCTTCTTCTCATGCAATTACACAGTGACTACCCTTGCACTCTTACAATCATCCAAGCACTACTCATGGAGTTATGCAATCACCCAGGCATTACTTAGGTAGTACACATGGACTCTGCACCTCTATTCTTTCTTTCAGGACTTTTTTGTGTGTTTATGCATCTGTTGCTTCTTTCTGCACCCCTTCTACATGTTTCTCCACTCCTTTTCTCTTTTTCTGCATCCCTGTTGCGTCTTTCTGCACCTTTGTTTCTTCTTTCTGAAGTTTTTTTGTTTATTTGTGCACCTCTTTTGGTTCATTTTATATTTCAGAAATATTGGATACATATTTATTTTAGATATGATGATGATTTCAAAAGGTAGAGACATATGTATGCAAGCTTTTAATAATATGGAGAGACTTATGGTTGAGTCATGTATTCGTTTGCTGCTTTGTATTTGGCTAGGCCCAACACTGATGCAGTTATAAAAACATCGAAGTAGTACCCATTCAGTCTTCCAATGATCCAGGCAGTACATATGTACTGATGCAATCACCTAGGTTATTACCCCTGCACTCATAAAATCATCCAGGCACTATGTATGTACTCATGCAATCACCCAGGTATTACTCATGCACTCTGTCAATGAACTAGCTACTATCTATAAAGTTATAGAATCTCTCAGGCACTATACTTGCACTCCTTCCATTACATATGTTTTACCCTTGTACTTATGTAGTCACTCAGTCAGTACTCATGCACATCTAAAATCACCCAGGCACTACAGTTGCACTCATTCAATCACTCAGGTATTCCCTTAGAAGTCCTGCAATCACCCAAGCAGTAATTATTCAGTTATAAAATCACCCACTGATTTGTTATGTACTCCATTAATCCTCCAGATATTACTCCTTCAGTCATGCAACCACTCAGGTACTAGTTATGTGCTATCCTTGCAGTTGTTGAATCATCTATGTTCTTCTGTTACATTTATCTATTCACCTATGCACTACTCAATGTATTTCTTTACTTATAGATGACTATATTTGCATATAATTATTTTAATAATATTAAATATTTTTGGGAAAGATAATAAACTTTTCTTTTTTCAGAAATTCTCCAAAATTATTGAGAAATATTCAGTATGACAAGAAAAAATCAAAAGAAAAGACAACAAAGAAAACAGAACTATTTAAAGGAGAAAGAAAAGCAGAAATTAGATGAAGTACAACATGTGAGATTGAAGAAAAAGTCTTCTAGTAAGAGAACTAAAGAATTTGTTTAAAGGACTGGAAAAAAAATTGTAAATGGGGAAAACAGAAAGAAAAGTTTTAGAACCAAGGAGAATCAAATGAAAAAAGGACAAATTAATGGAAAATCTGGTTATGGGAAAACAATGTATGTTGAAAGAAGGAGGAAGCAATATAAGAATATTAGGAAACGAATGTATAAAAGTAGAGTACTGCAAAATTTATTAAAAGATTCAAAGAAATATAAAAGAAGATCTGCATTTTACAAGAAAAAACAACAGATTGAAGGTGTAGTCAAAAAGGCTTTTGAATTGAAACGAAGATTGTTTATATTAGTAATAAAGAGAATGAAGACATTGAATAAAACAATGCAGTTTATGAAGGAGAAAAGTAATAGAAAAAGATTGGTTAATAGAACTAACTTTTGTGAAAAATGTTTGGGTGCATGGAAACACACTTCTAGTTCAGAACCTTTTTTAATGAAGAAAGCTATTTTCAACAAATATACATTAGTTCACGCAGTTGATACCAGTGGTCGTTCTTTTGAAGTTAAAAATGGTTGTCCAATTGAAAAAGAAAAGATGGTTGCTAGAAATGTGGAAGAAGTAATAGCTGAAGAAGTTCAAGGGAGACGTTCACAGGCTCCAGTGTATACGTGGGATTGTAGTAGTATTTGTAGTATACGACAGGAATCTATTGATATTTTACGAAATTTCTTACGAGAGTATAGTAAAAAAAGTATTTAACAAAAGATTAAGATGTTGCAAGGACTAGATCCTTGTAAAGTGAGAAAAAAGACTGGCTTACAGGGTCATTCACTGGCTTGTCTTTCTAGAAAAGTGTGTCAAAGTACTTTTCATCATTTGAGAATGTTAGCAGTACATCACTCTGCAATGCAGAAGTTAGTAAGAAGATTGTACTATGTAAAAAGTCCTGCATTATTTTTAAGTGAAATAAACACTGCTCTTTTGCATGGTTCAGTTTTGGATGTAAAAAAAGTTTGTGATGATATACAGTTTTGTTTCTTTGGTCCTGAAGAGGAGTTAGATAAAGTGAGAGTTTGATTAGTGTAGGTGGTGAAGAAGAGGTGGAAGATAGTACTACTGAGAAGTTTGTAGAAGAAATTACAAAGTTTAAGGTAATTTGTTGTGAAAAACCAAACTAAGGGGGTCATTGCGATGGCGGTCGGAAAACCTCCCCGACCGCCATGGTAGTGGGAAAAGACCGCCTGCAAGGCCCGCGACATAACCGCCGGTCGCATTACGATGTTCCTTGCTCGAGATCTGACCGCGGCGGTCGGATCGCGGGCTTCAACATTGTGGCGGTTGCTGATGCACGCAGCACCGCCGCGATGTCAATAGGAGCATGTCCTGTATTTCCCTGCACTGCGTGGCAGACACTGCACAGTGCCTGCCACCTGGTACAGGGAAATGTAGGGGGGACCATGGGTACCCCCCCAGCACATTGGGGGCCCGCAACGGGCCCCCGGAAGACATTCTCCGCCGCCTTTCCATGGCGGTTTGACCGCTGAGGAAAGGCTGGCTACCGCCGGCATCATAATCGTGCCGGCGGAGCCAGATCGGCACCGCCAACATTATCCCGGTTCTTCTCCATCCGCAAGGCAGGAGTGCGGATGGCAACCGGCGGAAAAACAGCGGTCGGAATTACCCACCGCCGTGGTCACCACCGCCATCCTAATCTGACCGGCGGTTTTCTGGCTTGCGATCGCGGGCGGATGTCTGCCGCCGGTCCAGCGGTCGCCACCGCCGGCCGGGCGGCGGTCATCCGCCCGCCATCCTAATAGGCCCCTATGTTTGTATTTGTTGTCGACGTACTCACTATAGAAGTCAAACTAGGAATGTTGATGTGTATTTAAAAAGTAAAAAGGAAAATAATGATAAGTGTAAGGAATTTGGTGCTTATTTGTTGGTGGAAGGTTGTTTTGAATTGGGTAGTGATCAACGTATTTGTAAATATTGTTACAGCAAATTAGAAGAGAACAAAATGCCTGCTAGAGCTGTACATAATAAGCTAGAGTTGGTAGCTATTCCTCTGGAACTGTTTTAAATACATGTGAATCTATTCTTATTCAATCTGTACACCCGTTTCAGGCTATAGTTTGTATGGAACCTAAAACAGGTAAGTTGCCTCCCACAGATTTACTAAGAGGATTAAAAGGAAGAGTTGTGTATTTACCTTTAGATTTATAAGAAAAATATTGAAACTGTTGGTGTAGAGAGAGATGAAACTGAACCTGTAGTTATTCTAGTTAATGGTGTACCGACAAAGAGTCGGAAAATATGGCAAGAGTTAGTAGATGTCACCAACGTTATATCTCATAAAAAACAATATTTATTATAAAAATATATATCTTTAGGAGAAATATCTTTAGGAGATGATAGAGAAGTTTCAACTGGCCAAATCGAAAAAGTGGACAGCTCCAGGACTGAAGAAATTTATGAACATTATTGTATACATCCTTTACATTCAAAAGAAGTGATTGGAAATACTATTGAATTATTCCAAATGAAGAAAGCAAAGGGAACTCCTATGAGTGTTTGGGAAAGAAGTTTAGAAGCCCGTTGTTTTCCACAGCTCTTCCCCACTGGAAAAGGTGGACGATATGATGAACGACCCGTGCAGATTCCAGATTTAGAATATCGTACAACAAGATTGTACTCAGAAGATCCAAGATTTCGACAATGTATTCCATATATATTTCATCTTCTGTTTGAAAGTGACTTGTCTGGACCTTCAAATGCAGTGCACCATATATTAAAAACAGGACTTCATCTTACACATGTTTCTGAAAAGGAATTCGTGGACAACGTACAAGAAAGAGATGATCATTTAGAATCTCAGTTAATTAATTTGATGGCGTGTCAACGTGGTACTAATGAGTATTGGTATCGTCGTCACGGAGAACTTAAATGTATGTTAAGGAACTTAGGAACCCCTACATGGTTTGTTACACTTAGCTGTGCTGAATACGCATCGGATGATTTACTTGAATTTCTACGAGAAGCAAATTCAAATATTAAAAACATTGAATTGAAGACAGCTGGAGAACTGTGTTCCTTGGATCCTGTAAATGTGTGCAGATATTTTAATCATAGGTTTCAAGCTATGATGTCTTTTATCTGCAGTAAAAATAATCCACCTCTTAGAGAAGTTATTGATTTCTTTTGGAGAAAGGAGTACCAAGCTAGAGGTGCTCCTCATATACACATGCTATTATGGTGAATCAAGGATGCACCTAAATGTGGAACCGATTCTGATGAGTCTGTTTTGTCTTTCATTGAAGACTATGTTACCTGTGCTATTCCAAAAACAGAAGGAGAAAATAGCTTAAGACAACAAGGGGCATATTATCAACAGCCAGCGATAATTATCGCTAAGCGCACTTAGCGCGATTTCAATTATCGCCGGCTATCGCTGGATTACATCGCCGAGATAGCGCGTTATTATCAACGCCTATCTCCAATGCGATAAAAAATCCAGCGATAGCGGCGGAATGCGTGAATATCGCTGGAAATCCAGCAATAAAACCACAGCGATAGGGAAATCCTTGATAATAGGGCAGGGTGGCCTTATCCTGATAATCCACCTCCCATAGGATAATATAGCTAAGTCAGTTTTAAATCAGGCGTTCAGATACCAGCGATAATCGCGGTTAGCGCTACTTTTATTAACGCTACGCGGTTTCGCGACCGGATTGATAATAGGGGGAAGTTGTGTAAGCGACAGTTTTCATGTTATTTTAGTAAGGAACGCCTACTTTGCATGTCATTAGCGAAAAATATCGCTGACACGCAAAGCGGCAGGATAACCGGCAGCTATCTCAAGGAAACAAGCGCTAACGCATGTTAGCGAGTCCTTGGTGATAGTGCGATAGAAATATCGCCGCTTTTCCGGCGGTATGTGCCGGAAAAGCGGCAATACTTTCCTTGATAATATGCCCCCAAGTTTTATGGTTTCAAAGTCATCAATGTGGGAAATATTGCAGACGGAAATACAAGTCAAAGGAAAATGTTTATACAAAATGTCGTTTTGGATTCCCACGTCCAGTAATTTCCAAAGGATGAGTTAACAGATTCATGTCAGCAGTGAGGCATACTATAACTCGGAAATCTCTGAAGAATACTTACAACATAAAAAGAACTGAAGATTCAAAGTATATTAATGACTACAATCCAGTGATTTTGACGATGTGGAATGCAAATATGGATATCCAGTATGTTGCAGATAATTCAATTGCTGTTGCTCGTTATGTTACATCATATATAACAAAATCTGAAAAGACAGAGTTAAAAGAAATGTGGGAAGAAATTGCACAAGAGAAGACTCTTAGTAACAAATTGTACAGCTTTAGTTTGAAGATGCTTTCCCATCGAGAGATTGGATCGTACGAATGTTCGGATCGGTTGAGCTCTGCAAGTTTATATTCAAAGTCAAGAGGAATCATTTGGGTAAGTCTAGGTCTTGCTGCAACACAAAATCGAGTATTGAAATCTGTACAAGAAATTGAATACTTAGCATTGAATGAGCTGGAAAGTACAGATATTGTTAAAACAAATATGTTGGATACGTACTATCCTAAAAGAAGTCCACATCTGGAAAACATATGTCTCTATGAAGTACTGCAATATTACAGCTTCAAAAGAAATGTTACAGAATATATAAATGAAGAAAAATATGCAGTAATTGGATGTGATGGATGTTTGGTAAAACATACCAAAGGAAATCTTATTAATCACAGGAAACTCAGTTGTGATCCGCCAGGTAAAAGGGAATTTTTCTATTTAGCACTTCTGCAACTCTTCAAGCCTTGGCGTAGTGAAATGGAATTACTTGGAGATTTTGACTGCTATGAAGATTCTTTTAATGCATGTAAAGATAGCATTGAATGCACAGTTTTTCCAAATTATCTACAAATGTTGAATGAAGAGATTGAACAAGAAACTAGTATTGCAGCTGAAATCGCTAGAGATAGTTCTCAAGATAGTCAAAGTTATGCTCCACTAAGTCAAGATCCACTAGGACAACCAATTCTTGAAAATGAAGCAGCAATCGCTATGAATAAAGTAGAAACGGCAATGCAACAAGCACAACAGGATATTATTGAGTTGGGAAACTTGGAAGAACAACTAAATATTGAACAAAAAGAAATATATCAGTAAGTTACACAACAGATACAGCATGGTTTACTGCATGAAAAAAAAGAATGCCAATGCACATCATTTAAACCTATTCTAATGTATATTAGTGGACAAGTTGAAACAGGAAAAAGTTTCTTAATTAATTTTTGACAAGTTATCTACATAGAACCACTGAATCACATTTATCTTGTGTTGTAACTGCTCCAACTGGGTTAGCAGCACATAACAATAAAGGGATTACATTACATCGGTTACTTATGCTACCAGTTGAACATGAAAATAAGTTGGAATATCACAAGCTGTCTGGAGAAGCTTGTTATGAAGTTTCAAGAGTACTAAAGAAAATGACATTTCTGATCATTGATGAGGTGAGCATGTTCTCAAACTTAATGCTTGCCTTTGTACATTTAAGAATGCAACAGATTTTAAAAACAGATTATGATGTTTTATTTGGAGGAAAACATGTAATTGTATTCGGCGACCTACTACAACTTACTCCTGTAAAAAGGCAACCAGTTTTAAAAACACTTGTCCATGAAGACATTAGGAAATCTTTGGGAAGTATTGGAAATGTCAACATTTGGTCTCATTTTGAATATAAAGAACGTATTAAGAATATGCGACAAGCAAGTGATGAGCATTATGGAAACATTCTTCAAGATATAAGAATTGGTGTCTTGACTAAACATGGTAAACAAGCTTTACAAAGTCGGCTACTTACAAACTTGTTTCCAAATGAAAATATTACTCCTGAAATAATGTATTAAAAAATTGGAGAAAAAAAGTCTATAATTTGCCTAATGCCAACACTACAAGAGTGTTCTACATTCAATGAAGAACTTTTGAAGCTGGGAAAAACAACAAATAATGAAAATGGAAGCCATTGATAAAATAGAACACGAAGGAGTTACTATTATTCTCTCAGAAAAATTAAAATCAAAATTGGATTCTTTGGAAAAGTCTATATCTAAGACTGCTGGTTTAGAAAAGACTGAGGGGCATATTAGCAAGACCGGCGATAAAATTATCGCCGTTTTAGCGGCAGGAAACTGCCGCTAAAACGGCGATAATGGGCTTACTAATATGCGTTATAGAATTCCAATAGAAGCCCAGGTTAGATGTCCTGCACAACTAACCTGGGCTTCTATTGGAATTCTATAACGCATATTAGTAAGCCCATTATCGCCGTTTTAGCGGCAGTTTCCTGCCGCTAAAACGGCGATAATTTTATCGCCGGTATTGCTAATATGCCCCTTTATATGTATGTGAAAACTGTCGGGTAATTTTACGGCATAATTTGGATGTAGAAAAAGGTTTAGTAAATGGAGCAATGGGAAAAGTTGTTGATTTTGTTGATTATCCGAACAGAGATGGAATTGAATTCTTGAGGATTAAATTTGATCAGATTGAAGAGGTAAAACAGATTGGACGTTGTGCTGTTCTTTTTTGCTTGTAAAAGATTTGTATGTTCATAGAAAACAGTTTCCTCTTTCTTTAGCATATGCAGTGACCATTCATAAATCTCAAGGTTTAAGTGTAGACAGTGCTTTGGTAAATATTGGAAGTACAGTGTTTAAAGAGGGTATGGCATATGTTGCATTGTCTCGTGTAAGAACATTATCTGGTTTGTATTTGATTGATTTTGATGAGAAAAAAGATAGTGCTGATGTAAATTGTGTAAAAGAGTATAATTGGTTAAGAAGAGTTTATGCTCCTTACTTAGGTGAATATCCCATATATGAAAAACATATAGTATGTCCAAAACGGAAATATGACAAACATTCTAGTGAGATTGAAAAAAAGAAAACATTTGAAGAGAAGCATAAAGCTACCAAGAAAATGAAAATGGACTCTGTTGAATGATATTGTAGGATACCAGTTAGAGAATAGTTCAGGTATCAACTGCTATGCTAATGTAATTCTAAATGTTGTCTTTTATCTAGAAGATCTTTATCATAAAGTTATGGAAAATCAAGAAAAAGAATGTGTTCTTTATTACATCATCTTTTTCAAAAGTTGGTAAGTGATAGAACTAAAATCCATACTGCTTCTGGCATTCGGCATCTTTTGGATATATGTACTGGTTCTTCGCAATTTACACAGAATATACAACAAGATGCACAAGAGTTTCTTATGTTTATGCTTGCAGTATTGGAAGAAGAAGGTATTGAAATTGAAAATTTGTTTGGACTAAGTTACAGATGGGATCATAAATGTGAAGAGTGCTCATTTTCTTCTACCACTGAAATAGACACTGAACGATTCATATATTTGACAATACCAGATTGCAAATCAGTGTCTTTTAACAAATTAGTAAAAACAGCTAATCAAGATATGAAATGTTCCCATTGTAAATCAGAAATGTTGTCAACATTAGTTCTAGAAAGATTTGGACAATATGTCATTTTAATGCTACAACGTTGTAGAGCAGATGGAAGAAAATTGGAAACCTAAATTACAATATTTTGTGGCAACTCAAATATCAATTTCAGGAAGGACTTTTATAGCAGTGGCTATTATTTTCCATGATGGACCTACTACAACATCTGGACACTATACTGTGTATTTAAAGTGCAATAAAGGATGGACACATTGTAATGATGCCCATTTGGAATTCAAATGTCGGTTGCCTTATGAATTTCCAAATTCATATCTAATAATTATGATGCCAAAGTTTTGAAAATATCATTCGGCCTTTTGGGAAGATGTGAACACGAATTAACAAGTTTATTTGGGATATTTTGAATGCAAAAAGATTTAGAAACATTATTCAGCCTATTGGGATAATGTGAAGAATTACTGTTTGGATTATTGTTTGTGCAAATTCTTATTGCGTTTGCAAAATTGTGTTTGAAACAAGTAGTTTATATATTTGTTCTTAATATGATATGCGATCTAAATGAGAGTCTATATTTTAGAAAATGTATTTCAGAGAAGTAGATCATTTAATGTAGTTGAAGAATGTAATTTAGAAACTGTAGATAGGTAAACAGATAGTTGAACTTGTTGTAAATATTTTCAACACAGATTTGTTTTTTTACAATCTTACTGATTGTATTTTTTTCCCCGCTGTTATATGATGATCAACATTGAAATCACTGTGTATGGTGAAATTCAATAGAATCTGAAAACAGCAAAAAGGGAAACTGAATATGTTATGTAATTCTAAAATTATGTTCTGTTCTTAAAACAAAAATATTATATGCAATAACAGTTTTTTTCTTCTCTTTTACAGAAAATAATACTAAAGTTTGAAAAAAAATTAAATTTAGTTTACAATGAAACAACTGTAAAATAGTTTCAATGAGTTTGATATCTACTTCCATAAACAAGGTAAGATGAAATAATGTAATAAGCATAATAATATGAAGTAATGTTTACAGTCACTTTTAATGCAGTCATTCATTTTTTGAAACTCTACCAACTCACTCCTCCAATCACCTCAGCAGTACCCATGCACTTATCCAATCCCTCTGCCACTACCCAAGCACTTATAAAATCACCATGCACTACCCTTGCACTCCTCCAATCACCAAATAACTACTCATGCACTCATGCAATCACCCAGGCACTAACCATACACTCATGCAATCATCCAGGCATTACCCATAAACTCATGGAATCACCCAGGCATTACCTATGCACTTACAAAATCACCCAAGCAATACCCATGCACTTACAAAATCACCCAGGCACTACTCATGCACTCCTCCAATCACCCAGGCACTACCCATGCACTGCTCCAATCACTCATGCACTACCCATGCACTCCTCTAATCACCCAGACACTACTCATTCACTCCTTCGATTACCCAGCCAGTAGCCATGCACTCCTCTAATCACACAGTCACTACCCATTCACTTATAAAATCACCATGCACTATCCTTGCACTCCTCCAATCACCCAGGCACTAGCCATGCACTCATGCAATCATCCAAGCACTACCCATGCACTCATGCAATCATCCAGGCATTACCCATAAACTCATGCAATCACCCAGGTATTGCCCATGCACTTACAAAATCACCCAAGCAATACCCATGCACTTACAAAATTACCCAGGCAATATCTATGCACTCCTCCAATCTCCCAGGCACTACTCATCCACTCATGCAATCATCCAGGCACTACCCATGCACTCATGCAATCATCCAGACATTACCCATAAACTCATGCAATCACCCAGGCATTACCCATGCACTTACAAAATCACCCAAGCAATACCCATGCACTTTCAAAATCACCCAAAATCACCATTATAAATGCACTCCTCCAATCACCCAGACACTACTCATCCACTGATGCAATAACCCAGGCACTACCCATGCACTGCTTCAATCACCTGTGCACTACCCATGCACTCCTCCAATCACCCATCCAGTACCCATGTGCTTATCCAATCACTCTGCCAATACCCAAGCACTTATAGAATCACCATGCACTACCCTTGCACTTTTACAATCACCCAGGCACTACCCATGCACTCATGCAATCATCTAGGCATTACCAATAAATTAATCCAATCAGTCAGGTATTACCCATGCACTCTTCCAATCACCCATACATTACTTGTGCACTCATGAAATCACCCAGGCATTAACCAAGCACTTAAAAAATCATGCAGGCACTACCCATGCATTCCTGCAATCACCCAGACACTGCTCATCCACTCATGCAATAACCCAGGCACTACCTATGCACTCATCCAACCACACATGCACTACCCATGCACTCCTCTAATCACCCAGACACTACTCATTCACTCCTTCGATTACCCAGCCAGTAGCCATGCACTCCTCCAGTCACCCATTCACTACTCATGCACTTATAAAATCACCATACACTATCTTTGCACTCCTCCAATCCCCCAGGCACTACTCATGCAGTCATGCAATCATCCAGGCGCTACCCATGCACTCATGCAATCATCCAGGTATTACCCATGCACTTACAAAATCACTCAAGCAATACCCATGCACTTACAAAATCACCCAGGCAATATCCATGCACTCCTCCAATCACCCAGGCACTACTCATCCACTCATGCAATCATCCAGGCACTACCCATGCACTCATGCAATCATCCAGGCATTACCCATGCACTCATGCAATTATCCAGGCATTACCCATAAACTCATGCAATCACCCAGGCATTATCCATGCACTTACAAAATCACCCAAGCAATACCCATGCACTTACAAAATCACCCAGGCATTATAAATGCACTCCTCCAATCACCCAGGCTCTACTCATCCACTGATGCAATAACCCAGGAACTACCCATGCACTGCTTTAATCACCCGTGCACTACCCATGCACTCCTCAAATCACCCAGCCAGTACCCATGCACTTATCCATTCACTCCGCCAATACCCAAGCACTTATAAAATCACGACGCACTACCCTTGCACTTTTACAATCACCCAGGCACTACCTATGCACTCCTCCAATCACCCAAGCTCTACTCATCTTGTCATGCAATAACCCAGGCACTACCCATGCACTGCTCCAATCACCCATGCACTACCCATGCACTCCTCTAATCACCCAGACACTACTCATTCACTCCTTCGATTACCCAGCCAATAGCCATGCACTCCTCCAATCACCCAAGCACAACCTATGCACTCATGCAATCACCGAGGCACTACCCATGCACTCTTCCAATCACTCAGGCACTATCCTCTCAGTCCTCCAATCATCCAGGCACTACCCATGCACCCATGTAATCATCCAGATATTATCCATGCACTTCTTCATGCAACACATACAAATTTCTCTTTTTTTAACCAAATAGGCGGTTCTAACAAGAACCATTTTTTTCTTCTTTTTTGTTTTATATTTTTTTGTGTTTTTCTAACTCTTTTTTAAATTTTTGGGTGTTTTAAAAAAAAAAAAAAACAGAATAAACTGACAAAACTGTTGTCTAAACTTTTGCAATTTAAAAATATTGCAAAAAGAAAAATTAGCAGTGCTGGCTTCGTGCAGCAAAAACTATAGCGTCAATGGACTGTTCCCCATAACAGAGAACCTTCTTGCACTTGATGCACCTTTCCTCCAGACCAGCAAATTCTGCCCTAATGTCAGGTCATCTGCTTGATGTTCCAGAACCAGTAGAAGTACTTGGTCCAGCTTGCTAGTCATCCTGCTGGGCTTGTTGTTCCAGCTCACGTCTGCGCTGCGTCTGTGCTAGGTGACGAGGATGTATGGTCTGCAGATGTTTGAGCATGGAGGAAGTACCACATGAGTATTTATTCTCGGAGCCCCGAGACAAGACTTGTTTGCAGATGCTGCAGGTGACCTTCCTCGCATTCACCTTTTTTTCACCTTCAGGAAAAGTAAAAAGGTCCAGACGACACTCTCCTTCCTTTTCCGTGTTGGTTCCTCCAACTCATCTTCTTTCTGGTGCATTGGAAGATGCCATTTTTTGTTGTTTTCTCAAAAAAACCACCAAAAATATTGAGAAGAGAAGAAAACACAATAGGTGTGTCTCCTGACAATCTTCTTGAAGGAATGAGAAAATTGGGTGGGGTGCTGTAACTTCTAGAATGAAAAGGTTCTTAACCAATGAAATTCTTTTTTTAAAAGTCACATGGATTCGCACAGCGCGCGCGCAACCAGCGTGCACCCGTCGCGAATTCGTAAAAATATATTTAACAATAATTTATCTTTATTCCAGTTACAAATATATGATTTCTATAAATAAATTAAATAATCTCTTGGTATAATATACATATTAAATTTATATATATATATATATAGTTTTGAAACTTAAAAATTTACGGTGGATTCGCGCAGCATGAAGCAGCACACATAAAAGTGACAAAATGGCATTTTAGGATTGTTTATGTGCAGGAAGGGACACCTTCCTACACATAAACAATCCTCCCCTGCACGCAGAAACCCTTGCACTCTGGGCCAAGGGTGCCTGCGTTGGCACAACACTACTAAGTGTAGCGCCAGCACAGGGGGAAATGCAAGGCTGCACCATATCCTTGTAAATATGGTGCAGCGTTGCGTTTCTGAAGTGGCGGAGTGAGGCGTTAAGCCATGACGGCTAACGCCTCACTGCCCAACTTCCTTGTAAATATCCCCCTGTGTCCCTTAGCTGTTAATCGCCGAAGGTAGTCTTAACTAGGAGACACCTTAGTATTTCTTTGCCTTTAGCAGAAGACACTTGCCACGATTTTATAGAAAGTGCCCCTGAAACAGAGCAGGTGTGTGCCAGTTGCCAGGTGTACTTTAATATTAAAGAAGGGACCATAATAAGTTTGTGGCCCCTTCAGTAATATGTATCACCCTGATGCAAAATGTGCTCCAGCATGATGACAAGGGGGTGTGTCCTGATCTTCATGGGGGTGTAGCCTCACACAAATAATGGAACCCTATGCATTTGCACGTACAGCATATTAAAGATGCTGGGCTAATGTCAAAAAGGCTATTCAGCAATGCACTGAATGTACACCACATAGATGTGGTGCTCAGGTAGTGCTCCTCTGATGGAGCCCTTCTGAATGAGGACAGGGGTCCTAGGAGCCCTCAAGGCATACATCCTGCAGCTGGTCACTTCACATGACTGCAAGGGGAACCCTTTGTCCCTTTCAAACTCAAGCTAAATCTCTGCCTGCAGCAAAAGGCAGAGCAGTGACTTCAAACAGCCAGTCTGATTTTCGATTATGCACTGTTCAGAGTGAGTTTGTGGCTGTACTCTGAACAAACAACTGACTCACATAGAATGCTCACTCCTAGTATGTTAAAGGTGTGCCGTGATGCAGAGTGGGACAGTGTGCCATGTTCATACCATGACTCCAGGTGAGGATACCTAGGGATCCACCAGAAGGGAAATGTGTTGGAGTGGGTTGTGTGGGTTGGAGAGTATCTTGGTCATATACCATCAGGATGTCTGGGATCAGAGTCAGCTCATGGGAATCTACTTTCTGTAGCTGGCTGTAATAGTAAGAGATCCCCTGCACTAGAATGAAAGGTTTGCTGTGGAGAATCTGATTCACATTATCCTAGATAATGCAAATTATGTATTTCAGATTATGTATTCTAAGATTGAGCAGGTGAAGCAGAGGTTTGATTTAATGGGATATTATTTGGTTTCCTGGTAGCAGTATTCACTGTCCTGGATTGGTGTGGTTAAGCAAATGTATTTGTCATTGTGAGATTTAGGTGCAAGCTGATTTAATGATGGCAGGTTACCATAAAAAGACAAGTTTTCCTTTTGGTGGATTCTCTGCCAATGGAGAGTCTAGCTGCTCAATTATCGCTGCTTAGTACCTGGCTAGTAGTTGGGTAATAACAATGAATCCTTGATTTAGAGAAAGCCCTAGTAATACTAGTACTAGAGGAGACTTTACCATTGGTCGGTCCTCAACCATATTAAATATATAGTAAATAGCATTCTATAGCATATTCTCATCCAGGTTCAGCCCCTCCTCTATTTCCATCATGACCCAACTCTAAACAAAACCTTTTTTTTTTGTTAAGCTACTTTTAATATCCCACAAGATATAATTCAATTAAGGTACTGTTTTAAAGATGGCTAGTAACGGACAATCTTTCAATGTTGTGGTGTGAGTGGTTTGCTCATACCAAAGGGGATGATGGACGCAAATCAAACACTCACCCCCAGTCAACTGATCTGGGTTGAATCCATCATCATTCTTTAGCTCACTCCACCACTCCAGTTCAGACATGGCCATATGCAAATCAGTCTGACCCTGTGCCTCATGGGAACAGTCCAGCCCGAACTGCCAAGCCATGTCTTCCCTGGACCGGAAACAAGCATCCTGGGACCGGTTTCGGGTTCAAAACCCTCATCAGCCAGGCTATCTTGAATCCAGTGGCAAAGTGAGCAAGGGACCCACGTCTGGGCATACCCTGCCAACTTAGGGCGAACAAAGCGATACCAAAGGGGATGATGGACGGAGCGTTAGAGCAAATCAAACACTCACCCCCAGTCAACTGATCTGGGTTTAATCCATCATCATTCTTTAGCTCACTCCACCACCCCAGTTCAGACATGGCCATATGCAAATCAGTCTGACCCTGTGCCTCATGGGAACAGTCCAGCCCGAACTGCCAAGCCATGTCTTCCCTGGACCGGAAACAAGCATCCTGGGACCGGTTTCGGGTTCAAAACCCTCATCAGCCAGGCTATCTTGAATCCAGTGGCAAAGTGAGCAAGGGACCCACGTCTGGGCATACCCTGCCAACTTAGGGCGAACAAAGCGATACCAAAGGGGATGATGGACGGAGCGTTAGAGCAAATCAAACACTCACCCCCAGTCAACTGATCTGGGTTTAATCCATCATCATTCTTTAGCTCACTCCACCACCCCCAGTTCAGACATGGCCATATGCAAATCAGTCTGACCCTGTGCCTCATGGGAACAGTCCAGCCCAAACTGCCAAGCAATGTCTTCCCTGGACCGGAAACAAGCATCCTGGGACCGGTTTCGGGTTCAAAACCCTCATCAGCCAGGCTATCTTGAATCCAGTGGCAAAGTGAGCAAGGGACCCACGTCTGGGCATACCCTGCCAACTTAGGGCGAACAAAGCGATACCAAAGGGGATGATGGACGGAGCGTTAGAGCAAATCAAACACTCACCCCCAGTCAACTGATCTGGGTTTAATCCATCATCATTCTTTAGCTCACTCCACCACCCCAGTTCAGACATGGCCCTATGCAAATCAGTCTGACCCTGTGCCTCATGGGAACAGTCCAGCCCGAACTGCCAAGCCATGTCTTCCCTGGACCGGGAAACAAGCATCCTGGGACCGGTTTTGGGTTCAAAACCCTCATCAGCCAGGCTATCTTGAATCCAGTGGCAAAGTGAGCAAGGGACCCACGTCTGGGCATACCCTGCCAACTTAGGGGCGAACAAAGCGATACCAAAGGGGATGATGGACGGAGCGTTAGAGCAAATCAAACACTCACCCCCAGTCAACTGATCTGGTTTAATCCATCATCATTCTTTAGCTCAGTCCACCACCCCAGTTCAGACATGGCCATATGCAAATCAGTCTGACCCTGTGCCTCATGGGAACAGTCCAGCCCGAACTGCCAAGCCATGTCTTCCCTGGACCGGAAACAAGCATCCTGGGACCGGTTTCGGGTTCAAAACCCTCATCAGCCAGGCTATCTTGAATCCAGTGGCAAAGTGAGCAAGGGACCCACGTCTGGGCATACCCTGCCAACTTAGGTGAGTGGTTTGCTCTTCATTGGAGAATTCTTGGTCAGTGCAGAGAGCTTTTATCATCATAGGTATGGCATTACAGATGTAATTTTGATGACAGATTTTCAACTGGTGCACCCTTCTCAAATATATCAATTCAACTTCCTTGTCATGTATGAATGTCTGTATGCATAATGTAGCTCAATCCTAGCCAAAAGGCAGCCCGGCGCTTGTACATGGTCATAGGCAAGAATAAAGTCAACGAAAAAGAGGAGAAGAGGCTGGGGAGTAGATGGGTAATCCATTGCGATGTTGTTTTCTTTAAATTGGTGAGTCTTCAACTCTTTCATAAATTGGAGCAGATTTGGGGCAGTCGTAATAGATACAGGAATATTGTTCCAGATCCTGGGTACATAGATAGAAAAGGTCTGCTAGTTTTTTTTTTTCTTTTTTACACTTAGTCTGATGATGTCCTGGCTACAGATGTGCCCAGATCCACCAGAAATCATGAGCCTGACTGCACCATAAATGGTGGTGCTAGCCGTGATAGCTTTGTGAATGATGCAGCAGGTTTTGAAGATGGTCCAGACTGTCAAGAGAAGGCAATGGAGTTCATCAGGATGGGGGCTATGTGATCATATTTCTTCAGGCCCTGGATGAGATGTGCTGCAGCATGGTAGGACTACTCCTAAGTGGTGCCAGAGTGGAGTCTGGGAGGCCATGCAGCCAGTCATTACCACCATCCAGATGCAAGCATACGAGAGCTTGAACAGCAGCTCTAAAGTCATTTTCTGGAAGAAATGGATTGACTTTATTTAGGAGGGAGATCTGTTATCAGGTGGTCTTAGGCTTTTTTTGGCAATATGTTCCTTGATGGTGAGGTTAGTGTCCAGGGTAAATGCAATTGACTTGGCATTCAGTGAAAGCTGGGGTTTGAAGCCATCCAGGTTCATTTAATTGAGTCAGGTTTGTGCTGAATTTTGCCTATTCTTGGCAAATAACAGGAATTCTGTTTTGGTTGGTTTGAGCTTCAGGTAGGCTCTGGGCATCCAAGTCTGCATGATGTGCAAGCAGTGTTTGGGACATCGGATGTCTGAAGCTGAGGGTTGACAGGGTTAATGTTACTACTCAACTCTAAATCAGCCCAGATGCGTAATGCAAAATACTTTTTTGTGAAATATTTGATAAAAAATAGGAGAATTCAATGGTGGAATTTTCAGCTTTATAGGTGCTATATGGAGAATAGTTGAGATGGTTAGTGTGAAGTATTCAGCTTTGCTGCCTCCTCCACAATACTATCCATATGTTGGAGAAACATCTGCTGGTGGATTTGCCTAAAATAATATGCACTACTCCATAAATAGCAGAATTATCTGCAAGCTCACAACTCTATACTGGCCGTTTTGTGCTGATTTTAATTGCTACAATTTTGGCTGCTTAAGGGCCAGTTTAGAGATTGGTAAATTAGAAGTCGCAAAGGAAGTCATAAGGCCGTCTTTGGAGCATTCTGAGCTGATGGTGGATGTAGCAGCAGAATTACTATGCCGTACGATTCCTATAGTGGACTTCATTCCGCTGGCAAATTCTCTACTGGCAGCCAATCCCCACGGTGCATATAGAATAAAACCTGCGTCATTGCTGCATAGCAGAGTCAATACTTTTAGCACTCGATGGATTTTACTCCTTACCTTAATTGCCCCTTCAAAAACAGCCTGGAAAAAAGAGGAACAAAAACCTTTGTTGAAAGCACTGACAAAAAAAAAGCTAATGCTGTAAAAGCAATGGTACACTGGCCTCGAACAAATAAGTGTAAGGGGAAAATCACCAGTCATATAAGGAGAGTTTGTATTTATTAGAATTTCAAGGGTGGCAATGAAACTGTGGCAATTTAAGACAGGTCTGCTGCAAAAACATACTTAAAGTAATCAACTTATCAAATAACTATAACTGAGCAAACTGTGAAAAGCTTAAAAATACAAGACCTTTCTTCCAGCTTATTTATTATTCCCATAAATGACGGACCTTGTGCCTCTAAATATATGGTATTTCTGTTATTTGATGTCTGCTGACATTTGGTTTAAAATTGCATGTTTTTCCGATTCTTGCTTGAAGAAACCCAAAGGTTTCGCTCAGTGTTCCTATGCAAAGAAAAAGAAAGGACACCGGGGCATTTCCATGGTCGGACAAAGATGTGCGAATGCACAGATCTACATAACAAAGAAACAGTTAACCAACAATTGATGAAAACACCTCCAGGCTGTGACTGTCAGACATTGGGGGATGGGCCCTCCTGCAACATGATAAACACACCTTAGTTAAGTGAGCAGACTAGGCAGGAAGAAAGAGCAAGAGGTGCGACTCAACTGAAACTTTAGCATTAGGCAGAATTAGGCTGAGGCTCTGCCCAAAGCGATTTTGTTTTTGTGCTCCCACCAAAAATGTAAAAAGGTATTGTTTTCAAGTGCAACAAATGCTGTGGAGCATTATTTCTATTAAACCTAGAGCAGCCGACTTTGGAATTTGGAAACCAGGTTCAAATCCCGGCGTTAGCTCAACCTCCTTTGATTCTGGGCAAATCACATAATCTTCTTGAGCCCTAGACAAGAAATCCTACCTTGTGTAATGTAATCTGGTGATCATGTAAAGTACTCTAATGCCCTTGGGACATGTATGCACTGCATAAAAAAATGGCAACAGCCAAGGAATCCTCATGATTTAATAAGAGATAAGTATCTCCTGTACGTGTGCATTATTGAATAGCAGTAAGTTCACATGCAAGAGTTCGCAGAAAGTTTAACATCAATGCTTGTATCGTATTGTTAATGAAAACCCCTTAAAATCAATATTTTAGCATCTAGGCATTATTGTTTCCTTAAACATTTTGAAATCATTGCCATCTTTTGGGTTTTTTGAGGTGGGATGCATTTCTGAAAATAACTAATCCTTCACTTTTGAAAAGCTTCTATTTAAAAAAAAAAATCTTTCACTTGAAACAGTGGAGGTTCAGATTTATGGTTAGTGTATACGTATGTGTTTGGGGGTAAGGTTTTAAAAAGGAAAAGGTTGTATTGAAAAAGAGTAAAAGGTCTGGCATTTTCATAAGTTCCGACAAACGCAGATCATGCATTTTCTTAAGAACTTCTTTGTCTCAATGGGCTTGCTGTAAAATGTGAACCAAAGAACCCCAAATGGAAACTTGTTTACTCTGTAGCCTGGCAAAAATTGCCCCACAAGTCAGTTTCTCGCAGATGGGAACATATTTCAAATATCTAGAACAGTTCTTGGCATATCGGCCAAGAATTAATATATATAAAATATTATCTTGCAAAGACAACGATTAAGGTACGCCAGTATGCAGGTCAATAAAACACATCTTAGAACATCAAGGCAAAGTATCTGTACTGTGCTCAATATACAAGGACCAGGGAAACTCTCACCAAATTCTCATATATGGCAGCGGTCTCCTAACAAAAACTAGCATATCTTACATTGCAAGAAGGCGTTCCAATGTTGGAGACATTTTATATTTCGCAAGTCTAATAAAAGACCAATAGAATTTGATTCTAGTGCCAAGATGATGTCAAAAGTAGAAAAAATGCTAAACATGGTCAGTTGAAAATTAGATAAGAGACATTAGTGAAATAGCCCTTTCTGCTTTGGCTCCTCTAGGCAAAGACAAGATTTACAAATATTGAGAAAATATACAGCTCACACCTATAAATCCAGTTGTCAGTCTGCAAATGTTATAATGTTGCTCATTTTATTAAGAATGGAAGAGGTAAGACTTAGTTGACCCTAAAGGGGTGTTTAAACCTATGACCTAGTTTAGCACCACAATCTAAAGCAAAAGGCACATTAATCCACTAAGTTACCTTAACAAGTCCTGTACAGAATGGGGTACTTCTGGCTGAGATGGTATGGCCTTCCTGGATTCAGACGCAATGCCAGATATTTGGTTAACGTTAGGGGTATGAAAATTGCATAACCTTTTCAGTAAATTCTGAAAAAAATGTAAACTAAATTATGATTTTAGGGCATAATGAGATTTTCTGGGATCCCTCTACTTTTTTCTTACATTGTCACTTAATGTAAAAAAAAGTCTTGCACTATAATGGCAAGACACTGGTTCAAACAGAAAATGACTCACAGTAAGACTTTAGTGTGTTCTCCTGCCTTAAAAAATATATGAAATTGTGCAATGCAAAGATTTAAGATTTTGTTTCACCGCTGTAGAATTTCCCCCCAGGTCTAGACAAAACCTGAGCCCCTTTGAGAAGCAGAGAGTTGCAGTTGCATGGAAGAACAGCAGGCATCCTGGGGCATACCTTCCATTGGTGCAGGAGATGAAGTACCACTGGGGACCAGAGAACTGAGAAGCCCATTGAACCTTGATTTCTGTTGTATTTTATCATTCAAGTAACAGCCTGGGGACCCATTTGCTTCTTTGCATTAGGGCCAAGGACACATTGGGTACATTACTGCAGGCATCATAACACATGACAAGAGATATGGCATTTTGTATAAAGTTGCACTGTGAAAGTCTCTAACCACTCTTGTCAATTGGAAGTTGTTGAGAAGAATCAAAGCAGTTGCAATGAATGCCCTAAGGCTTGAGGGGCTTGAGGGGCTTGAGGGCTTGGGGCGTTACACTACCAACAGTGCACATAAAATCTGGTTTGGAAGCAGACAGTGACTTCAGGTTTGCTCTCATTCATTTCCAAGCTTTCTACAGACATAGACAGGTGTTCCAGTTTGAGGGTGTTCTTAGTATGGGTGCTGGGATGGGAATGCCCCATGAATTGTGCACAAGCAATATCCCCTGCCCTGAGTGCCCCATTGAAGTTGAAACTGGTATTCTTACATGTCTTCTGGCATCATGGCAGAGGCTTAGGCCTGTCCCGTATAATGCGAGGAACAGAACCTGCCCTCTGGAGAGGCTCACCAAGCATAGCCTCATAAGCAGCGGACTACTGTCACTGTCATGGGTGCATCACATAAAGCAGTGGTGGCAGCATGCCATATTTTATGATTATAGTGTAACCAGACCTTTTTTTTGTTTCAGACAGAGCACAGTTTACTGATCCCTATCTGGTAAAGTTCCATTGTAAAGTCCAGTACATGGTGCTGGCGTCCAGTATGCTTATGGTGTTCAGTGAACATGTGATTCTAAGATGGCAATAGGACTTTTTGTGTGTATGAGTCTGAATACTAAAACCTGTAGGATCCATTTTGGATGCCCCTAATTGTAGCATGGGAGTACCTCGGAATAAAGAAGAACTGGAAAAAAGTATTAAAAATGCATCCCACTTTGTGTAGTAGCCAATATTTGGTTTGGGAGAGTACTGGGGAGACTTTGTGGGTGGAGACTGATTTCTATATGTTGTTCCAATCAGAATCTGATATAGGATTGGAGGAGTGAGAGTCCCAAAATCTTGTTATTTTATTGTTTAATCTCATTGTTTTGGGGCGTAGTAGCTGGTAGAAGTTGGATACTTGGTGGCCTAATATGTTAAATTGATAGATGAGTGATGGGGCCCTGTAATGGTTCTTAGATTTGGAAATGGCTGCTTTAAGTTTGAGGAAGTTATAACATTCTGGACCTTCCAGTTGGAATTGTGATTGTAAGTTCATAAAGGATAGTGGGGAAGATTTGGATCCAAGCTATTGCGGGAAGAAGACCCCTTTGTTAATCCATGATGGCCAATGTAGCATTTTTCCTTCGTATTTAATGTTCGGGTTGTTCCATAGAGAGGCTTGGGCAGAAATTTTAGACGTGATGGTAACTTTTTGTCGATGGTTAGTAGGACATTTTTGGTGTTTTTTAATATATATTTAGAGTTGATAAGGTGTTTGTGGTTGGATGTGAGAAGTGTTAGTGCATCTAGGTTGTTTAAAATTGCTCTTTCTACCTCCAGCTAGATTGGTGTGTAGCTATCTGGGGTTTGGAGCCAGTATGAGCCCTGTTTGGCTAAGAAGGCAGTTTGGTAATCTCTAAAGTTAGCAAAGTTGACGCCGCCTATTGTGTTGTGTAATCTAATTTTTTTCAGTGCTATTCTTGCTTTTTTGTCTTGACATATAAATCTCGATATCTGTGGGAAATCATCTGATAGGGGGAGCATACTGATTTAAGTAATAAATGATGGGGGTGATTATCATTTTTATCGTCTCTATTCTGCCCCACCAAGTGATGAATTTAGGTTACCAGTTGTCTGGATGGGCTTTTGTTTTTTGAAGGGTAATTTTTTATTTATATTTGATGGTGTCTATAAGGTCTGATCCGAATTTGATTGCAAGATATTTAGTGTAGTGGCTCGGCCAAGTGAGACTAGAGTTCCTAAAACATCTTTAGTAGCATGTGGGTTAAGGAGCTTAACTTCAGACTTGTTTCTGTTTAGCTGTAGCATGACACTACTGAGTATTGTTCTATGGTTTTCATGAGAAGAGAAAGGAGACCTTGCTCACCTAATACTCCACTGCTGATCATTAATCCCCTTCTGGGACAAAGTCTTCTCTTTTCTCTCAAAACTATTTAAATTCCAAACCAAGAAATAATTTTCCTTCCCCGTTAAAGGTTTTCTCGACCCCTGCATTAAACACTCTTCAGATCTCGCCCACTAGACCTCCAACTAACATCAGCAATTAAAATAATGTAACCTAATTGGAAGAATACACACAAGGCTTCCTTTCAAGTCTGGATTAATTAGATAACACACATTAGAGGGGCAGATAATATTGCAATACAACATTCCCCCTGGTAATCACAATCCAGACTTATTTGGGAATCTCTGGACAACTATTTCGCTACTAACAAACTACCATAAGCTTGTACATCCCCAACCGCTCTCCTCATCTTACCCACCTCTCTCTTTGCTCGACCCTAACCCAACCAGGTGCCCAACTCTCCCAATCTGCACCTAAACTCTCAATCTCTAGCTCATTCCGTAAGGCTGTTAATTGTTTAAAAAAATAGATAGTAAGCTGCATAGTTTATTACATTGTAAACTTAACTTTATGTACGACAGTGTAATAACTGTACCAAGTTGTTCCATGAAACTATGATCCTGATTGACTGTGTATTATTTGCACCCTTTGATTTCTCTGTTTTTATCCCTTTCTTTTCGCACCTTCTTTTCTGAAACTTAAAAAAAATTGAAATCCAAAATAAATGCGGCCCACTGGCCAACACTATGCCATGCACAGCTTTGCATGTTGAGGGAATGACCACCCGCTGGGAGTTGGCCATGGCATTTGGCTATGCGCGACGGGGGTTGGCAGCCCATGGGGGGGTTGCATGCAGGCCTGGCTACAGGCTGTGGGGTGTGAGGCAGTATCTTTGTTCTCTGAGCAGGATGGCCTGGAGGCTGTGGCTAATCTGTTTTGAGCTTCAAAGGATGCCTAACCTTTCACTGGCAGATGTAGCTAACAACTGGCCCTACCCCTTTCCTTTGCCCCCTTGCCAGTCAGGCACCATTCCCAGTGGGAGAGGAATGCATCCTAGAACTGGATATGAGTGACCACGTAGAAGAGTTTACTCATTTCACTGGCCACATCTGCAGGTTGAGCATAGGAGATCTGCAAATGGAAAGAACGTTTCTGCCATGTTGGATTTAAGTAGAGAGGGGCACTGCAGCATTGATTGCAGTAGGGTGCACAGAAACTACTGAAAAAGTGAGCAGGGTTACAAAAGGGAACTTTTTCCCTATTGGTTAGGGAGAGGCCAGGAGTTATCTCCAACAACAGACTAGTGCAAGGCATAAATGTGACTCCACTGGGCACCCGCTTCAGAACACTACTGGACCTGTGGAAGACAGAAGAAGAACTGCAACTGCTGTTGTGACCTGTAAGGAAAACCCTAAGAGAAGGGCCTGCTCCCAATCATACCTAAGCCAAAGAATTGGACTCGAAGAATTAGCAGACCTCCTGTTAAGCTACATGGGCACAAGCTGCAAGAAGCCCACTTCCCTGCAAGGACCGGCTGACTACTTTTAACTGGACCTTCCCTGGACACTGCTGGTGGCTTTCCCTGGAGTGAGTCCTGATCCTCAAGTGCTATTCCTGAGGTCTTGGAACCAATTGCTGATGTCAGAGTGCACTGCTCCTGCCTAATCCTAAAAGTAGAGACTTAGAAACGTTTTTTGCAAGTTTTCTTAAAGAGAACAAACAAAGAGAACAGACTTAGAACCGGGACCTGCCTGCCAGGAATTTCACCAAGGTTGCATCACCGGTGGGATTGGACTTCCTGCCGCTCCCACTACGTACTTCACTAGGACCCACATCCAAGCCACATTTGACGATGTAGAACCTTTTGCTGGAATTAGCTTGCAGCCTAACTTCGCTGAGGGAATCACGAGCTCCAGAGAAATGTCGAAGACCGACTGCCCAAAATGACACCAGAACCAATGCCGACTGACACCTGATTGACATCGAGGACATTTTTGGCGTAAATCATGAACTTCCGCTCAGATGCTTCCCACATTGTTGATGACTGCATCGGGACATCTTCCTCCAACAATCCGTTGCCATCAAGCCCTGCTTCAAGAAGGTAACTCTTTGATGGGGACAAACTCAGCCCCTGTATCTGACCAGTGATTGACCATGGTGAGTCTTAACTTTTTACTTTGCCCCATTCTAGCATGCCCAGTTGGCCACGTTTTGCAATTTGCACTTTTTGGTGCGATTTTTATTTACAGGTTTGAGAATTCAGATCGCCAGTTCCCCTTAATGGATTTTAGTCATTTTGATGTCATTTTGTTCATTAAAATGTTCTCTATTTCTATAAATTCAACTGGGATTCTCATAGTATTGTGTTTTCAACTTTTTAACTGTTTTGGCTCTCATAAATGCTTTACACATTTTCCTGAGTTAAGCCTATTTGTTCTGTGCCATAGCTACCAGGGGGTGAGCTCAGGTTTAAATTACTGAAACCATTATTGAACCTAACAGGAACAGTGCCATTATTACTTGTGGGGGACTACCATCCACCCAAATAATAATCCACTTTCTATCAGTGACATTATACTTTGGTATGGTAATAATATCTAACTATATCCCTAAATATCTATCTAAAAAAAACTAGAAATTTACTGAAAAAAAGGAAAGGATAAAGTTATTTTTTTTAGTGGCCAAGCACCTCCTACACATGCACAGCTTTCATCCTGTGGACAGCTTTTTATGCACAGCCCACTCCCTCCAGACACCCTAGCCCAATTCCGTGGCTAAGCCCCTACTATGTATAACCCTTAACCTGTGCACAGCTCTTCACAGACAGCCCAATCCCTCCAGAGAGCCAAGCCCCATTAGGTGGCCAAATTCCTACAATACACAACCTTCACCCTATACAGAGCTCTTCAAAGAGATTCCACACCCTGTAGATACCCAAACCCCATTAGATGGTGAAGCCCCTACTACACACAGCCCAGAACTCTCTCCAAAGTCTCACGCCTGATTAGGTGACCAAGCATGTTACAAAAACATACACTCAGCAGGAGAAAAGGTAAATAAGATTTTCTCTTGATGTACCGTACTATATACATTTAAGAGTATAGAAAACTTACACTCATTGGATGATGTCATTAGTGATGTCATCAGTGATGTAATCAATCATGCAATTAGTGATGTAATATGAGAAGTTATAAGCAGTGCATGGCAGTGGCGCACGTTCTAATGAACTCAGTAGATAATGATGAAAAAATGCTTTATTCGATTTCATATAAAATCATAAAAGCACAATTCAAATGACCGACAAAACACTTAAAATCATTAAACATTAGTGCTGATTTAAATATAAAATTACATTAAACTGATTAAAATATGGTCTAAAACTGGTGATAAAACAATTTTCCTTTGACTGCATATGAACCTATGGCATCTAGCCCTGCAATGAAAGAATCAGACTTCTGTTATATATGTGTTAGTCCAATCACAGGCTGACTGTCCTCGTGTCTCCGGTAGTAGTCAACAAATGATTCCCAGACATGAATAAAGTGTAAAGTGCTGCTGCAATGATCGTGTGAACTGCCAGCTTTTGACCGAAGAAGACAAGGTTGCATTTGAGAAGGCCTATTTGATTCATCTGTCCCTCTTCTCTAGTTCCTTTGCAGCTAAGCTCAAAAACGTTATCACTTGCATGCCAGTTGAACTGTCGAACCTCCTAATGATTTAATGAGGGCAGATCTACAGGCTCCTATTTATTCTTGCTTCAATATTAGCCGTAAAAGAGTTTTCCGAAGGATTAGTAGCACCGGGCAAGTATATAGTAGATGGAGTAGTGATTCTTTACCATAACCGCAAATGCGGCATTCCAGGGTAGGCCCGGACTGTTTACAATTTGGTGTAAGGTCTTTAGATCGATAGACTCCGAGCCACAATAACATCAGGTTGAGCTTTTTGATCTTGAAAAATGTTCCAGCAGACACGATTGAGGTTTTAGGGTTTTATATGTTGACATCGCCACCCACGCATGGGTTTTGTTAGTCATTGATGCTTTATCTATTAGCTTGAATTGCAGCTTAATGGCTTTATTGGTTGTTTGTTTGTACTCGGAGTAGGCTGATATTGTGAGCCAAGACTTGTCCAGCTTTAGAGAAGAGAGTGATTGCTTTAAAACAGAGTATATTCAACCTAGATTGTTTTTCGACCTCCTGCCAGCAGTGATGGGCTGAGGAGTTTACCTCTGCTGCCCTCATTCTCCAGTAATATTTCACGAGGTCCCCTTGTCTTACCAGAATCTGGTTTTTTTCACCGAATTCAAGCTTTATGTGGGCTTGAGATATGTAGCGTGGGATTGAAAATAATTTCTTAAAGAGACTAGATTGTGCAGTATTCAGGGCTGATGCATCATTGGTATCTAGCAACTCCGATCCGTTCGAGATTGAGGGCAGGATTTTTGCTGCGACGACCTTTAACAAATGATTTGTTGAGCAGTTGCTAAGGTTTTTTTGCAAGATTTTAAATGCGAATAACAGCTGGTTTGCTTTTGCTTGCCATAATGTCAGACCTTGCTTGCAGTTGAGGTGCCAATCTAATAGTACCCCCAGATATTTGTATGTTACAACCTGGTCCAAGATGTTGCTGTTTGCTGGCCACGTGAATCTGGGTTGTTTTTTTGTGGGAACTTGAAAAGCACATAACCTTTGATTTTTGGAAGTTAATATCTAGTTGAGCGATGGATATGTATTCTACTAACTGGGTGATCAGCCGCTGTAATCCTCGGGGCATTTTTACTGAGCACAACAAATGTCAGTAAATATAACTGGTGAATTTCAGTGTTTTAAAGCTACAGTTTTTTGATTATTAGAAGACCTAACCATAATGCTGCATTAACCTTTGGGTTTTTTCAACCGAATATATATACATATATTCAATTCCCAAGCCTTCTATAACTTAACTTCACTCCGTTTTGTATTTCGGCTTTAACCCTTTCCGTGCTCATGACGAGCTCAGCTCGTCATGCTGCGCGGTAGCGCTGTGCGCATGACGAGCTGAGCTCGTCACGACCCCACCCGCGATCGGAATGTCCAGCATACGAGCGGAATTCCGATCGCGGTCAAGGGGTTAAGATAGGAGACAGCACATATCTGGTATGGTTCCACATATATTTTTATTTTTTCATTTCATTTAAAAAAAAAAAAAAAAAGTGCTCTGTGCTGATTAGACCAGGCCGACGAGTTTCAGCAACAAGCCTTCTACTGGGCCATCCAGCTGCATTGTACAGAGTGTCCATTTAAAGGGAAACTTCGCTCCTTTTCATTAAATAAATTAAAATAAACATTCAACTTTTTCAGAATATCCTTTCCTGTAAAGTACCTTATGTCAGAAGCTTTATACAAGAAGTTAATAATGTTGTACAATGCAATTTCTCAGATTTTGTTATATAAATTAAATCTTTTTATATTCTTTTTCACTTTTATATTTTCATTATTTGTCCTAGGTAAAGTATCCTAATCCAAAATAATTTTCAAGAAAAAGAAACATCTATTTTCTTATCACAACCTCAATACTGGCAGAAAGAAAATCTGTACATTTTCTAGTTCATTTTCCCAAATTCTCAGAACACTGCTAAAACTGCATAATTTAGTTCATGTATAAGTACTTACATTTATGTTTTAAACAACAATATCTTTACTTATATGATTTGCTTTCCTATTTTATTGTAGTTCAATATTCACTGATGTGTAAAATCGTAAAATGTGTGCAAAGAAGCTCTGTCGCTAAGTGCAAAATAGTGCAAAAAATGATATAAAGTGCTGAGAAGTACACAAGAGTGCAATTAAAGGAGAGGAGGAGGGGAAAAACGTATTATCAAGTGCCCCTACGAGGTAATTGTGCAAAAAGATACTAACAGTTCTAATAAAAGAGAGAAAGTGCAATAATATAATAAAAGTCATCCTTACTATTGAACTGTCATAAGATCTTGAAATTGGGACAATTCATCTATTCATCTGTCATATTTTTCATAAATATATATAAGACATATCAACCTTAAAAAGTCACTGAAAAATCCCTAATATTTCGATAAAATCGGAAATGCAAAACAGGAATATACATGATTCAATCTCCATCTTTTAAAAACCAAGATCAGAGTAGAGCGGTTAAATCAATCACAAAAATAAATGTATCCACATAAATATGCATATCAAAGTCCAGTGTAATGCAATTCAGAGGTGTACATAGAGTTCAGCATCAGTGTTTGAACTCCAAGGGATCTCGGTTCCTATAGTGAATATCCATGTGGATTCCCATCTTCTTACCGCCACTTCTCGATCTCCTCCTCTAGGTTTTAATACCTATATGCTGTGTCCCACAATAGCAAAGTGCCCCTTTGTTTCCTCTGTGTTCTTCCCAGATATGTTTTATACTACATAACTGTAGTCCCGATTGGCAATTACTCTTAGATGTTGCAGTTTACGGAGTTTCAATTTATTCACTGTTCTTCCAATGTATTTCTTACCACAACCACATTCTAAAATATACACCACATGTGTTGTCTCACAGTGGATCCATTCTATGATATTCTTCAAACTTGCATCCAATGTTTTAAATGATGTAGTGTTTTGACCTATTTGACACACCTTACATTTTTGACATTTATAAAATCCTGTTTTTTTAGCCAATTTTGTGATTCACTTCTATGACTTACAAAGTGGCTCTGAACCAACATGTCTCCTAATGAGGCTGTCTTTTTGTATGTAATATTTGGATGGTTTGAGATCTTATCTTTAATATCTTCATCTTTTTGAGTAAATTCCAATAGATGTTCAAAAATTTTTGATTTCCACATCTGCTTGATTAAAATCCATTCTATATCTTATAGCGTTTTCTTCTTTTGTCTTTTTGGAAGTTTTTGGAAGCAGTAATTCATCTCTTGCTCTCAATCTTGCTCTTGCTAAAACACCCTCAAGTACACTAGTTGGATATCCTCATCCTCTGAATTGTCAGAATATCTCTTGTCCTTGTAATTCAAATTCCTCTGTCTCTGAGCAATTCCATAAAAACGTAAGAAATATCTGCAGGCTTCCAAGCCATCTTTATGTACAATTGAAGTATAAATGGAAACTGCATCAACTGTTGCCATTATATAATTATCCTTCCATGGTACTCCATCAAAGGGTAAGTTATAGTTAGGAAAACTTTATTTCTTCTTTATATGCAAACTAAACTTGAACTAAAACATAAAAAATTCAAAAGTTATAACTTTAATTTATGATTTATGCACCACTTTCAAATTACTATGTCACAATTATAACTCGCATTTATACTTACGCACCACCTTCAAATTACTATACATCGTGCAGCTACGTACACAGTCTTGTCACCTCACTCACCATACTACATGAACTATAAATCACCCCCTTTCCATGCTCTAGCTATACCCTAGTATATTATGTAAGTTATATCCTGTGAAATCATAGCATTAATAATAACAATCTGAAACCTCATGATTTGTCCGTACACAGTGCTTGGTAGAGTGGTGAGTTATAGTCCATTCAGTGTGGCGAGTGAGGTGACAAGACTGTGTAGGTAGGTGCACAACCTCTAGTAATTTGAAGGTGATGCGTAAGTATAAATGTGAGTTATAACTATTACTTATAGTAATTCGAAAGTGGTGCGTAAATCATGAATTAAAGTTATAACCATAATTTTAGAATTTCTAATGTTTGTGGAGTTTGAGTTTGGTTTGTATACAAAGAAGAAATAAAGTTTTCTTAACTGCATCTTATCCTTAACCTTTGTTTTTTTCATGGGATTTCAATGGTTTTTAAAATGTTAATAACATTTTGTTTCTAACCGTACAGTGTACTGTTGTCAAGTGGAGTGTCATTAAAATGTGTGGCACAAAACTGTGGAGGATAGTGTTGTAAAGTATACTGTCTGACAGTATAGTGTCATACAGTAGAGTGATGTAGATTAGAATGAGGTACACTCGAGTGGCATAGACTGGAGTGGTTTGGAGCGGAATGGTATATAGTGGAATGGCATAGAGTGGAGTGGCAAGCAGTGAAGTGGGATAGAGTTGAGTGGTGTACAGCGGAGTGGCATACAGTGGAGTGATGTACAAAGGAACAGCGTATAGTAGAGTGGCATACAGTGGAGTAGTGTACATTGGAATAGTATAGAGGTGTTTGCATACAGTGGAGAGTGGTATAGTGGAATTGTGCACAGTGGAATAGTGTAGAGTGGGTTTGCGTACAGTGCAGTGGCGTACAGTGGATTGCCATAGATTGAAGTGGTGTACAGTGTAGTGGCATACATTGCAATAGAGTATACTGGAATGGCGTACACTGAACTATGGTTGAGTAGACTGGCATACAGTGCAGTGGCGTAGACTGGAATAGTTTAGAGTAGAGTGGCATAGAGTGGAGATGCGTACCATGGAGTGATGTAGAGTGGACTCATGTAGAGTGGAGTGAGATACAGAGTAGTTGCATAAAGTAGAATACCTTAGAGTAGAGTGGCGTACTGTGGAGTTAGTGAACAGTGAAGTGACGTTCAGCGGAATAGCGTACACTTGAGTGGGGAAGAGAGGAATAGCATAAACTACAGTGGAGTAGCATAGAGTGGAGTGCTGTACAGTAGAGTAGCATACAGTGGAGTACTGTTGAGTGGAATAACGTTGAGTTTAGTGCCATTAAGTCTAGTGATGTTCAGTGGAGTGGCATATAGTGGAATGGCGTAGAGTACAGGGTTATGCAGTGGAATAGCTTAGACTGTAGAAGCATAGAGTGTAGTGACATACAGTGGAGTGGCATACAATGTAGTGTTGCACAGTGTAGTAGCATACAGTGGATTGTGGCGGAGTGAAGTGGTGTATACTGCAGGTGAGCACAGTGGAGTGCCATAGAGTGGAGTGGCATTCAGTGGACTAGCATAGAGTGCAGTTGTGTACCATGAAGTGGTGCAGAGTGGAATGGGAATGGTATAGAGTAGAGTAGCATAGAGTGTAGTGTCATAGAGTGAAGTTGCATACATTGGAATAGCGTAACGTGGAGTATAGTGGAGGAACGTACAGTGAAGTGGCATAAATTGGAGTGTAATAGAATAGAGTGGCATAAAGTATAATAGCATAAAGAAGAGTAGTGTAGCGTGAGTGGACTAGAGTGGAGTAGGTTGGAATACTGTGGAGTAGCGTACAGATGTAGTGGTATAAAATGGACTGATGCAAAGTGGAGAGTCGTTGAGTGGGATAGCGTAGAGTGGAGTGGCATAAGTGAAGTGTCGTGGAGTGGAGTAAAGTGGAGTGTGTTAATTGAAACAGATGCGTCAGAAAATGTGTGAACGAATGTAAATGTCATGTGGCAGGAATATACATTACCATGTGTAAATGTTCATTTTTGGTAGTGGCCTATAGTGGAGCGGAGTGGGGTGGATTACAGTGGAGCGGCGTACAGTGGATTAGCGTACAATGTAGTGGTGTATAATAGACTGACATAAAGTGGAGTGGATTCGAGTGGAAAATCATAGAGTGGAGTGGCGTAAAGTGAGGTGTCATAGAGTGAAGTAGAGTGAAGTGTGTTAATTGAAACAGATGTAAAGTGAAAGTGTGTGAACTAATGTAAATGTCATGTGGCAGGAATATACATTATGATGTGTAAATGTTCATTTTTGGTAGTATCTGCAAATAGTATTAGTAGTGTTAAACTTATAACTTTTAAATATGTACATATATATTGTGCCACATTATACTGTGGTTCGTTTGGTGTATTCCACGGTATATAGGGCTGAGAAGTGAATATGTAATTGGCAAATGGCTATGTTTAAAAAAGGTAATCGGCAGCCATGTAGTTTTTATCACAGTTTTGCAGTGTTCTGCTGTCTGCGTTTTGCTGCATTTTAGGTTAGGGTCTTACTTATAGGTAAGTATTAGGGTTCATTGTTGTTCACTATCTATTACCACTTTAGTCAAGTGGTAATAGGTGGAGATTTTTTAAAATAAATTTCTATATATTTTTATAGCAGTTTAGGGTGAACTCAACTTTTTTACTTAGCGCAATATTATGTAGGTACATGAATAATATTAATATTAATAATAATAATTGTAAAACACATATATTACAAACATAGAACACTAGTAAGCAAATACATAAAAATAATATAAAACTATACATTTCAAATAAATATAGATTTTTTTAAATAATAAAAAATAATAAACATAAAAGATATGTCATTTAAAAAAATGTAACAGCAATTAAAAAAACTGCAGAAACAAATTATTCAATGCCAATTAAAATAAAAGTAGGAAAAGTGTTACACTTGAAACGGGTTACATTTACTAGTCCCACTCCAATGTAAACAAAATCAGGAAAAATATTGGACTTCAGATGAGTTAGGTTAACTATTCACACTCCAATCTAAGGAACAGTGCAGAAACATTTGGATTTCAGAGAGGTTAGTTTTACTATTTCCACTCAAATTTAAGCAACCCAAGGAAACATGTTGACTTCAGAGAGGCTACATTTAACTATTCCACTCCAATCTAATCAACATTATGGAAAGTATTGGACTTCAGAAGGGTTGGAATAACTATTTCCACTTTGATCTAGGCAACAGTGGGGAAGGTGTTGGATTTAGGGGGGATTAGAGGTACTATTCCCACTCCAGTCCAAGCAACAGTAGGGAAAGAGTTAGGGGCTTATTCACAAGGACTTATCGCCGAGTTATCGGCACTTTAGCGCAGCAAAAGTGGCGATAGAATTACCGCCCCTTTCGCAAGCTGGTGCTAACTGCCTACATCACCACATAACCCGCGATAGCTGCCGCAAAAAACATTGCCACGGCCGACACCGCCAACTAACGCTAATGAGATGCAGAATAGGCGTGTCCATGCAAAAACACACGAAAAGACAACACCGCGCGATTCACAACAGACAGCCAGATCTGCGATGCGAGTCAAAAACAGGTGATAAGCCGCGGTAGCAGCAGGTATTTAACACCTGCCTTCTGCTGGTGCTAAGCGGGACGACCACCTGCAGTCTGAAAGGGAGCCCAGACCAGAGCCACACCTGAAGACCAACAGACACCATGGAGCTACTTATCAGCTCGGAGACCCAAGAGGGCCACAAAACCCACCGCCACCACCCCCAGGCCTGCCACCACCCCCAGGACCCCCCGCCCGGACTACCACAGAGGCAGTGTAGACAAAGTCAGCGGACCTACCGTAAATGCACCAGCCTCACAGACTTAACGCCAGAGGAGGTAATTGCCCACTACAGGCTCAAAAGGACAACCATCCTCCGCATCCTGACCCACATCGCCCACAGGCTGACGGTACCAACACAGCGGACAACCAACATCCCTCCGCAGACAAAGCTGCTGGCTGTGCTGCACATGTTGGCCTCTGGTATCTTCCAACCAACAACTGCCAGAGTCGGAGGAGTCTCACAGCCAGCCCTATCCAAGTTCATCACACCTGTCCTGGATGCCATCATCAGCCTGGTACCCCAGCACCTCCACTTCCCCCACACTGCGCAGGAGCAGCTGGAGACCAAGCAAGGCTTCTACGACATTGCTGGATTTCCCCACGTGTTGGGGGCCATTGACTGCACACATGTCCTACTCGTGCCCCCTGCTGACACTGCACATAACTACCACAACAGAAAGCACACGCATTCCATCAATGTGCAGGCAATAGTGGACCACCGGGGACTCTTCACCAATGTTGTGGCCAACTACCCAGGCAGTGTGCATGATTCATTCATCTTCCGACAGTCCATCATCAACCAGCGCTTCCAGGATGGCACCTATGGAAATGCATTGCTCGTTGGTAAGTACCAAATGAACACACCACACACCTCAACTCCATAGTCATGCAACTCAAGATCCTGGGAATGGGCATGCAGCAAAACTACATGCAACATGCCACACAACATGCCCACCGACCAGACACGACAACACGACTCCATTGGGAACCTGGGCCTGCCATGTACACAACCCAGCTACGGCATGGCACCACAGCCACACAATAGCAGAATGTGTGGAGAGGCTGGAAGCAGGCATGTGCGAGGGAGGCAAGTGACTAATGAATGAGAACCTACCCAATGACAAGTGTGGCGTGGATGTGCTGGACAGACTTGAGCGTGCAACCCACGGAAATGGCCATGTGGACATTGACTGCTGGTGCATGGAGTGTAGTGGCCAGTCGACGCTACCATGGCAGCCTAGGCTGTGCGGTAGAACATGGAAGTGTCGCTCGTTACGTCCCCCCCTGTAGGCGTGGGCGGAGTGGGTTGGCCCTGCATACGCCAGGCCTGCGTAGGGGTGTGAATAAAAACCCCGTCGCTCTGGGCGTGGTTCTCTTCCGGAATGGCCAATGTGTCTGCCAGGGCGGCGCTACTCAGCCCGCCATGAGGCCGACGCCGTGAGCGGCGAGGCCTGCGACCCTGTACGCCTGCTTCACCCCAGGCCGCTGGTCCCCAGACCCGTCTTGCCTGGCCCAGCGCACCAAGGCCGCTCCGCTCACCTGTCGACACCGGCGTGTGTCAAAGAGGGCCCACCACGTGCTGGTGCAAGCTCCAAGCCCCATGTCCGCGACCTTGGCAGCCACCTCAGACCATCACTGGCCTCCACGACGCAGGCAGCAATCCTCTCTCATAGACATACCCCACCGGCTTACACTTCGGCCCAGTTGGTGGCACATATTGAACTGAGTCTTGAGTTATGTATGGCAGTGACCAAATGTGAATGGCAGCGTCAATATCACTAAACTCCCTTCGATCTGTGAGCCAAACTCTGCATCGCAAGCACACGACACGTGTGTGTGGGCCCGTGCTGAGTGCTGCCCACGGACCACACTGCGGTCCAGTAGGTCCCACATCCAGCACTTTGTCATGATTCATGAATGGCAGAGTCCATACCAGTGAACGCATGGAGAGGAGTAAGAAGAAGATGCGGTTCAGTCCAGATGAAAGCCGGATCCCCGTTACGGAGGTGACCGAACACTAGCAACAACTGACCTGGGGCCACTAACCCTGTTCAAAGTAAGCCGTCGACACGTGGTGCCACTAACCCTGTTCAACGCAAGCCGGCGGCACGTGTTTGTGGGGCGCCGCAGACTACTGGCTCCGGCATACACTGCGGGCCAGCCGGCCTCACACCAATCACATCAGGGCGGGAATAGCCAGGGCACGGCATTGTCGCAGGCTGCACACATGCTCGGCTCTGGTGCCGCAGCCTCCGTGAGCCACACGTCATCGCCACATGACATTCCAACGCCGTGTGTGGGAGTACCAGGAGGAGCTGGCTGAACTGGGGTTGGCCCACGCACACCGCTGCCACCGGCCGACACTGCGGTCAAGTAGGTCCCACATTTGTGACTGGGTCTTGATTTCTGAATGGCTGAGTACACACCAATGTACACGCCTCTTCGCAGACTGCATCCCCTTGCAGCCCTGGTGCCACTGACTCCGTGCGCTGTGATTCATGGTCACTCTCTGGTTGTACTTTGGTGGCGTCTGAGTCTGTGGCCTGGGGGTTGTCGTCATCATCATCTGGCAGGTACGGACATTGTGTTTGGCATGAGTCTGTGGCATTCATATCCCCCATGTTGCCTGTTGCTGCTTGGTTGTGCCCTCTGCATCATGCCCTGGGGGAACACCTTCCACTGTCCCACGATACACTCAGCGACAGTCACCTTGGACATCTAGGAGGACCCGCTCAGCTCTCATGGGCCTTACCCAGAGCATCACAAGTCACCGTCCCGTGGCGGTGTGCCCGTGGCGGGCGCTGTGCATCCGGGGCCACTGACTCTGTGCACCTCCAGTCATGGTCCCCTGCTGTTTGTACTTTGAACTTCTGATTGAGTGATGACTGTTGTAGTTGTTGCCAGCACCAGCCAATCCCTGGGGGCTGTCTTACACTCACCCCACGCACAGCAAGCACAGGCGTCAGTGGACTAGTGTGCCTGCCAACACATCATGCCGAACCACCTATTGACTCATCTCTCTCTGCACTGTCACAGGTGATCAGGGATATGCACTCTGCCCTTGGATGATGACACCCCTCCGAGACTCGAACACACATGCCCAGAGGCAGTACAATGCGTCCCACATACGCACCAGGGGCATCGTGGAACGCACATTTGGCGTGTTGAAGTCACGTTTCAGGTGCCTGGACATCACAGGCGGAAGGCTCCTGTACAGGCCAGACATTGTGTGCAAGATGATCGTTGCATGTTGTGTTTTGCACAACATCTGTGTACACTCCAATGCCCCATGGATCCCAGTGGCAGATGCACCGGACGATGATGAGGACGATGGGGCAGGTGGCCCACACCCCACTGCAGCTGCAGCAGGAATAGCCCGTAGGAACACCCTCATTGCCAATTTCTTCACCTGAGCACATCACTTTGTGTCTGTCCTGTGCAATGATGGGACAGTACAAAATGTCCACTGGCACGGCATGTGTAAATAAAACTAATACAGGTTACAGGTTGTACTCGTCCATTGTCATGTCACAGGTTCCTGCGATGCCAGATGTGATTGGCCATTTTGTGCACGCATGCGGCACCAGTTGTGTCCTGTGTTCTGTTGTGGAAATGTTGCAGTACGTACCACATTGTTGACGATGTTGGGGTGCTTAAATTCTTATGTGTGTATGCTGCACTGTGGCTGAGTCGCCCCTGCAGCTCTGAATTGGCTGCCACTCATCCCTTTCAGGCGTTGTGCCTTTCACTTCTGTGCGTCTACAGTGCTGAGATGTTGCTGACTTGAGTGAATTGTGCCCTTCGTCGTGTTGTGACTCGTGGTCATGGTCGGTAGGCGGATGTGTAGTTGGCGTAAGGGGTTTTTTGTGCACATGGATGTGTCCGAGTGTGACCTGCACCTTTGTGGATCTGGCCCACACTCAGCCACATCAGTGTCGTGACCTGCACATTGACATGATAGTTGGACTGCAGCCATGCTACTCGTCATGTAGTGTCTCTTGCATTGTCAGTGTGGCTGACGGATATGCATCTTCGCTGGGTTTCGCACGTGTGCATGTGTTGGTTGTGTGATTGGTGATGTGTTGGGTGGGGGCCCCTTTGGGCACATGGTAGTGGTGAGACTACTTGGTGTTTGTGTGTGTGCTGCAGTGTTCCAGGGAGATCAGGGACATGATCCGGAGTCATTGTGGGTGTGCAGTGTGCTCTGCTTAATTGTGCATGTGTGCCATTGTGCCCATCTCCCCCGTCCCCCCACTCCCTGGTAAGTACTCACCGTATTGATGTTGTGTCAGGTCATGTTGAGCGGTGTCCGGGTCCTCTGCTCCTGTCACCGTCTTCCAACTGATGATGTGGCCACCATTTTCTCCATTTCATCCTGCTCCTGGTGTTCTGCTGGCCCCCCACCTCCAATCTGCGTTGCTGCTTTAATGTTGGCAGCGAGTTCCTTCTTGGGTTTGCCCTTCGCATCATTCCAGCGCCTCTTGTCCTCTTCCATTGTCCTCCTCGGCGCAGCAACGGCATTCACATGGTCCGAGATGGTCTGCCATCTCAGCGTCATTTTTGCCAATGACACGTTGGAGGTAACGTACAGTTGGTGGTGGTGTTCTATCTCATCCGTGACGTGGATCCGGGTTTCCTGCAGACTGTACCCCGTCTTCGTCTCCCTCTTCTCATTGCCCTTCCATGACACCTGGCTTCTTGGCTGGGCCTCCGTGGGTCTTGTGGGTTTCACGTTGTCCTCTGCACCTGGTCCGGGTGCATCCTTGGTGCTCCGCGGTTCATCTGGTTTTGGTGTGATCTTTTTGGGTGCTTTTCTTGTGCTTTTCCCCGCATGACGCGTGGGACTTGCTGGCCTCTCGCTAGTTATCACACAGATTTTATCGCGGTTGGGCCCATCGCAACTTTTTTCGCGTTGGGTTTTGCATTTTTATCGCAGTTGCGGTAGTTGTTTCACGGACATTCACCGCGTTATCGTGCGGTTATCGCACGATATCGCCATGTTGTGAATGCCACGTTAACACAGCGTTATTTTCACGCGATGGACTGCAATGTGAGAAGTTGCGGTAAGCTATTTTGGCGATGTTTATCGCACGTTCTTGTGAATATACCCCCTAGACTCTAAACAGGTTAGATTTGCTACTCCCACTCCAATCTAAGTAACAGTAGGGAAAGTGTTGGACTTCAGAGCAGTTCAATTTACTATTTCTACTCCAGTCTAAGCAACAGTAGGGAAGGTGCTGAACTTCTGAGGTGTCAAATTTACTATTCCCATTCCACACTAAGCAAAAGCAGGGAAAGTGTTGAATTTCGAAGAGGTTAGATTTACTATCCCCACCCGATATATACAACAGAAAGAAAAGTATTGGACTTCAAAGGGGTTTGATTTATTATTCTCACTCCATCCTAAGCAACAGTAGGGAAAGTGTTGGACTTTGAAAGGGTTAGATTTGCTATTCCCACTCCAATTAAGCAACAATAAAGAAAGCATTGCAATTGGAGGGACAGATTTACTATTCCCACTCCAATCTAGGCAACAGTAGGGAAAATGTTGAGCTTCAAAAAGGTTACATATACCATTCCAACATAGTCATTTAAAAAAATATTTAAATTCCTAAAAACATAAAATGATTAACCATATTTAAACTAAAAAATATATATTGTATAAATGTAAATAAACTGCACAATTTATTATAAATATTCAAAATAAATGTATAAATAAATGAATTATTTGAATAAACATACACATAATTCACTTTTATCACTACTACTGAAAAAAAACACAAACACCAAGAAAATAAATTAAAATATAAATGAAACAATAATAATATTAAAATTAACTAAATAAATGAAGCATATAAAAATAATTAATAATAAATATAATATACACTTGTTTATAGACATTATTATTTCTTACATAGTCTAAATAAAACAACAATTTTACATATTAAATATTCAAGATTTTTTTATAATGATTTATTAATTAAATATTTAAATGACATAAAAATTAATAAAGAAAACTATTTGAATTAAAAAATGTCTCACCCTATTCCCCTACAAATTGAACAACACGCTACTAAATTATAGATGACTAATTATACTATACAAAATATAAATTAAAAATCCAAAATGAAACCCAAATAAATGAAACAACAATTTAACAATGAAAACATTACATAATAACCAATTAAATATTAAATTTACCACATATTGCTTAATATTAAAAAAACAATTCTTTAAAACATAATTAACTTCCCAACATATGCCCCCTACAAACCCAATATCCCGTTAACAAAAATTATAAACTCCAATTACATTTAAACAACTAAAGTACACATTTGAAATTGTAAACTATATTTAAAAAAGACAATCATACTAATATTATTAGTATATATATATATATATATTATCTACTGGCGGTCGCCAGTAGATAGTTATAGTTAGGACCTATTATCCATAGGAAATCCGCGACATTCTATTTGCAATAACGTTGGCGCCGGTTGACGAATCTTCGCAAAAGCTTCCAACTTGTTGGGGCGCTCCGGTCCGCTCCTACCCTGAAAGTCTCGGGGTGGTACGTCAAGCGGGGGCTGAGAAAAAAGGGGGGTCCCAAAACGCGTTTTCCCCATTCATTTTTCCATAGGAACCTTTAGTCGCAGCTACAGCCCGAACTGCTGAACGGAATTACCCCAAATTTGGCAAAGAGGTAGCCCTTGGTTCAGACTGGTGCCTTTTGCTAAAATGGTGTAAATCCGTTCAGTAGTTCCTGAGAAATTCACAATTAAAATCACATATATATCTATGGGCGCGTCGGATCCGCGTACCCTCCCGATCACGAGCTGCATGCTAATTGGCTGTCAACACTCCAAATCAGGAAGTGTTGGCAGCCATTTTGTCCCTCGGTAGAACCGAGGGACAGAAACAAGTGCGCAAAGCGCAAAAGGGGGAAGGGTAGAAACACCCTGACCCCTAGGTCTGCTCAGGGGTCCCACAAGGACCCCCTGGGCAGAAAGCATTTTTTTTTTAAATCGGCGGGATGCGCTTAGGGTGCGCGGATCCGCCGAGAAAAAAAGAAACAAGTGCGCAAAACGCACAAAGGGGGCAGGGTAGAAACACCCTAACCCCTAGGCCTGCCCAGGGGTCCCGCAAGGACCCCCTGGGCAAAAGCATTTTTTTTTTAAATCGGCAGGATGCGCTCAGGGAGCGCGGATCCTGCCGAAAATCGAAGCGCGGTCTCCCGCGCTCGATAGTACTTGCCCCGGGTGGGCCAAGTCCCGGGGGCATGCTGGAGGGGTTTATTTTATGTATGGGGGCCTCCAAGGGCCCCAAGCCCCGGGACCGCCACCCCCGGGGCTTTATCATTAATGGTGCGGGAGGGCTCTGAGCCCTCCCGCAGCCCCGGGACCGCCACCTCCCGGGGCTTTTTTATTTATTTTTAAAACCTGTGTGGGGGCTCCAGCCCCCACACGCCCGGAGACCACCACCTCCCGGGGCACTAAGAACATTGAAAATGGGGGTCCGTTTTGGACCCCCAAGCCCCGGGGACCACCACCTCCCGGGGCTTTCAAATGTAGGGAGGGGGGCCGCGCGGCCCCCCTCCTGGAGCCCTTGATGGCCCTGGGGACCGCCACCCCCCAGGGCCGGCTCCTGCAGTGCCACAGAGCTGCGTTGCAGAGAGGTGTAAAAAGGGGTGTGGCCTCTCTACACGTCTCTGCAACGCAGCCCCCTGGCGCATACTGGAGGTTCCTGGTGGGCTAGTTGGCCCCTAGGGACCCTCATGATTCAAGGGGACTTAATCCCCCAACTTAAAACGCGCCACAGGGCGCGTTCGGACAGATGTCACCTCAGGCCCCGCCCCCTCCCTTCACCATTGTGCAAATATTCCTCTAAAATCTGCCGAACTACGAATTCTGATTTACTCACCTGTTATCAGGAGAGACCTCAGTGCTGCATCTTTCAGCCCAGTACTAATCCTGAAAAGTAATTTTAACCGTACTTACCAGTAACTTGAATTTCCTTCCATAGGATATCATTGCCTGCTTTTTGCTGAAAAAGTTTCTAAGTGTTGATTTTTGAAACATACAAATATTCCTCTAAAATCAGCCGAAATACGAATTCCGATTTACTCACCTGTTATCAGGAGAGACCTCAGTGCTGTATCTTTCAGCCCAGTACTGGTCCTGAAAAGTAATTTTAACCGTACCTACCAGTAACTTGAATTTCCTTCCATAGGCTAACATTGACTGGTTTCACTTGGAAATTCTTCTAAGTGTGGAGTTTTGGAACTTTAAAATATTCCTCTAAAATCAGCCGAAATACGAATTCCGATTTACTCACCTGTTATCAGGAGAGACCTCAGTGCTGCATCTTTCAGCCCAGTACTGATCCTCAAAAGTAATTTTAACCGTACTTACCAGTAACTTGAATTTCCTTCATAGGCTAACATTGACTGGTTTCACTTGGAAATTCTTCTAAGTGTGGAGTTTTGGAACTTTATAATATTCCTCTAAAATCAACCAAAGTACGAATTCCAATTTACTCACCTGTTATCAGGAGAGAACCCAGTGCTGCATCTTTTAGCCCAGCACTGACCCTGAAAAGTAATTCTAACCATACTTACCAGTAACTTGTATTTCCTTCCATAGGAATCCATTGTCTGGTTTTCAGCAGAAAAGTTTCAAAGTGTCGATTTTCACAAACTACAAATATTCCTTAAAAATCGCCTGTATGACTTAAACGCATTCTTTCAACTGTTTACAGGAGATGCACCAGTGCTGGATCCAGGATCCAACACTGAGTAAGAAAAAGTAACGATAACAGTTTTTACCTGCTAAGTGAATTTCCTTCCATAGGATAACATTGGTGATTCTATGAGAAAAAGTTTTTAAGTGTCAACTTTTAAAATACAATAATATTCCTTAAAAATCACTACTGTAACCAAAACGCTTTTACTCAACTGTTTACAGGAGATGTCCCAGGACTGAATCTAGGATCCAGTCCTGTGGTTAGAAAAGTAATCCATAAAGTAACTAATTGCATTTAACTAGAAATTCACATTGAGCTGAATGTTGCATTGTGTTTGAAAATGTGTTGCCCATTGCAACAACTGTAACTACTGTACTTAAAAGTCTATTGCCTATGTGCAAAGTATTTAAACTAAAGTAATTCATTCTGAGAAAGTATTTTTGTAATGTATAATGTAATTACAATGTAATTTAAAAAATAAAATATGTAAAAAAAAATTGTTTCTAAAAATGTAGTAAATCAGTATGAAAAAAATAAATATAACAATTAATACATTTAAAAATTGTCATTTACAAAACCTTTGAAATTCACTGAAAAACCGTAGGTTTCAGACATGTTATAGTTAGGAATTAGCATTTAAAAAACCTTTGAAATTCACTGAAAAAACCATAGGTTTCAGACACGTTATAGTTAGAAATTAGCATTTAAAAAACCTTTGAAATTCACTGAAAAAACCATAAGGTTTTAGGGACAGTTATAGTTAGTTGGACATTGCACTCGTACAAAACCCGTGAAATTCCCCGTTATAGTTAGTTCAGGTAACTATAACTCGCGCCCCGCAATGTACTGCTGATGACGTCACATATTACATCACTCATGACATGGTCAGTGACATCACTGATGACATCACTGATGACATCTCAAATGACATCACTGATGACATCACTGATGACATCATCCATGTGAGAATTTTATGCATCTTCTCACACCCTAATATAAGTTTTGATACACCCACTCTACATTACAGACTGCCATTCTCAAAACCATACACACTCCAATACCAATAAGTACATACCCACTCACTGATTCTTAGGTCTACACACACACATCTACTCACTCACCCGTACAGTCACTCATACTTACAGTCACTCAGTACAGGACTATCATATGCACTCATACACCTATATAAACACTCACACAACGCAACTCATCCATAGAGGTACTCACACACCTAGTCAGTCATGCAAATAATTAATCACACTCCAATTTACTCACCTATACAGTTATACACACCAGCTCACTTACTCATAAAAATACTAGCACATTCTTACGCTCCTATGCAATCACTGATGCAAGTACACACTCATCCATATAGCCACTCTCACAATCACACACTCTCACTTATAGCCATTTATATACTCCAAAACACATATATACTGCCTTTCACATATGTAGTTACTCACACATGTACCACTGAGATATACATTCAATCACTAACACACCCATACACACACTCACCCACCCATACAGTCCATCACAGACGCACTCTTGAAACCATGCACCCAGTGAATCACCCACTCACACATCTATGCACAGAGTCACACACACCCCACCCACACAAACACTGAGGCACCCATACAGATACTCAGAGAACCAATCCATAACCCATATAGACACTCATTTAGCTAGTCAGAAACCCATGCAGTTGCTTACACAACAACAGACAGACGGATACAGACATTCACACAGTTTAGTCACTCACCCATGCATCCAGTAAGATACGTTTAATCACTCACTTATAGACTCAGTCACGCACCTACTAAATCATCCATTCAGGCGCTTCTACACCCACTCATTCTTCAATACGCCTTTCCCTATATATATTAAACATATTTAAACTTTACAGAAACACACAGTCACTGGATGATGTCATCAGTGATGTCATCAGTGATGTCATTTGAGATGTCATCAGTGATGTCATCAGTGATGTCACTGACCATGTCATGAGTGATGTAATATGTGACGTCATCAGCAGTGCATTGTGGGGCGCGAGTTATAGTTACCTGAACTAACTATAACGGGGGAATTTCACGGGTTTTGTACGAGTGCAATGTCCAACTAACTATAACTGTCCCTAAAACCTTATGGTTTTTTCAGTGAATATATATATATATATATATATCACCAGCACAATCCTTTCAGGAAAAATGAGGTCGCACTCGCAAGGGGACGGTTTTCCAAATTCATTTATTTTCAAGGTTTCCCAGGTTGAAAGACCAAACCGACGCGTTTCGTTCTCACTGAGAACTTGATCACGGTAGGAATGACGATGTTTGTAACAACCAATAAAAATACTTTTTAACAACATGTGACCCAAATGTTGACCTTAAATCCATTTAGCCCACCAGGTACCTCCAGTAAGCGCCACAGAGCTGCGTTGCAGAGAGGTGGTTCGAGGCCACGCCCCTTTTTACACCTCTCTGCAACACAGCTCTGTGGCGCTTACTGGAGGTACCTGGTGGGCTAGTTGGCCCCAGGGACCCTCATGATTCAAGGGGACTTAATCCCCCAACTTACAATGTGCCAGGGGCGCATTTGCACAGTGGTGCAGGGAGGGGGCGGGGCCTGATATAACAAGTTAGCAATCCTGCTGTGTGGGACTTACTGGAGGTAATAAAAGGGGTAGTTGGCCCCCAAGGTTGACGTTGGGGGCTAACTATCCCTCCTGTTACCTCCGCTAAATCCCACACAGTGGGATTGCTAAAAGGTGTTTGAAGGCCACGCTCACCTTTCTCCATCACTCTGCAAACGCGACTGCTATGTTATAGTTAGAAATTAGGATTTAAAAACCTTTGAAATTCACTAAAAAAAAGGTTTCAGGGACGTTATAGTTAGAAATTAGCATTTAAAAAACCTTTGACATTCACTGAAAAAACCATAGGTTTCAAGCACGTTATAGTTAGAAATTAGCATTTAAAAACCTTCGAAATTCACTGAAAAAACCATAGGTTTTAGGGACGTTATAGTTAGTTGGACATTTCACTCGTACAAAACCAGAGAAATTCGTCCGTTATAGTTAGTAGAGCTAACTATAACTCACGCCCGCAATGCACTGCTGATGACGTCACATATTACATCACTCATGACATGGTCAGTGACATCACTGATGACATCACTGATGACATCTCAAATGACATCACTGATGACATCATCCAGTGAATGTGTATTTCTTTAAAGTTTAAATATGTTTTATATATATATATGCCAAGGTGTATTGAAGAATGAGTGGGTGTATAAGTGTCTGAATGGAAGATTTAGTAGGTACGTGACTGATTGTATAAGTGACTGATTAAGTGTATCTTACTGAATGCATGGGTTAGTGAGTAAACTGTGTAAATGTCTGTATCAGTCTGTCAGTTGGTGTATAAGCGGCTGCATGGGTTGGTGAGTAGCTACATGACTGTCTATATGGGTTATTGATTGGTTGTCTGTGTATCTGTATGGGTGCCTGAGTGTCTTTATGAGTGGGTGGGGGGTGGATGACTCTGTGCATAGATGTGTGAGTGGGTGATTCACTGGGTGTAGGGGGTTCAAGAGTGCATCTGTGAATCAATCAATCAATCAATCATGCCACTTATAAAGCGCGCTACATACCCGCGAGGGTCTCAAGGCGCTGGGGGAAGAGGGGGATGGTGCTACTACTGATCGAAGAGCCAGGTCTTGAGGAGTCTTCTGAAGGTCAGTAGGTCTTGGGTCTGTCGGAGGTTGGTGGGGAGGGTGTTCCAGGTCTTGGCGGTGAGGTGGGAGAAGGATCTGCCGCCGGCGGTCGTTTTCTGGATGCGGGGGACTGTGGCGAGGGCGAGGCTGGTTGAGCGGAGCTGGCGGGTGGGGGTGTAGAAGCTGAGTTGTCTGTTGAGGTAGGCTGGTCCGGAGTTGTGGAGTGCTTTGTGTGTGTGGGTGAGGAGCTTGAAGGTTATCCTCTTGTTGACAGGGAGCCAATGCAGGTCTCTCAGGTGGGGTGTGATGTGGCTGCGTCAGGGGATGTCGAGGATAAGACGTGCAGAGGCGTTCTGGATGCGTTGCAGCCGTCTCAGGAGCTTAGCCGTCGTTCCTGCGTAGAGGGCGTTTCCGTAGTCCAGCCTGCTGGTGACGAGGGCCTGGGTGACTGTTTTTCTTGTTTCGGTGGGGATCCACTTGAAGATCCTGTGGAGCATTCAGAGGATGTTGAAGCAGGATGAGGAAACGGCGTTGACCTGCTTAGTCATGGAGAGGGTGGGGTCGAGGATGACCCCTAGGTTGCGTACTTGGTCGGTGGGTGACGGGGCTGTTCCCAGTGATGTTGGCCACCAGGAGTCGTCCCAGGCTGAAGTGTTGGAACCAAGGATGAGGACCTCCGTCTTGTCCGAGTTCAGCTTCAGGCGGCTGGTCCTCATCCATTCGGCGACGGCCTTCATTCCTTCGTGGAGGTGGGCTTTGGTGGTGTGAGGGTCTTTGGTGAGGGAGAGGATCAGCTGGGTGTCGTCGGCGTAGGAGATGATGTTGAGGTTGTGCTGTCGGGCGACGTGGGCGATGGGTGCCATGTAGATGTTGAACAGCGTTGGGCTGAGGGAGGAGCCTTGGGGTACGCCGCAGATGATCTTGGTGGCCTTGGATCGGAAGGGGGCGAGGCGGACGCTTTGTGTTCTGCCGGAAAGGAAGGATGTGGTCCAGTCCAGGGCCTTCTCTTGGATCCCGGCGTCGTGAAGGCGTGTTCGTAGTGTGTGGTGGCAGACCGTGTCGAAGGCGGCTGATAGGTCCAGGAGGATGAGGGCTGCTGTTTCTCCGTTGTCTAGCAGGGTCCTGATGTCATCGGTGGCGGCGATGAGGGCGGTTTCGGTGCTGTGGTTGCTGCGGAAGCCGGACTGGGAAGGGTCCAGGATGTTGTTCTCCTCGAGGTAGCGGGTCAGTTGTTTGTTGACGATTTTCTCGGTGACCTTCGCGGGGAACGGGAGCAGAGAGATGGGTCGGAAGTTCTTGAGGTCCTTGGGGTCTGCCTTGGGTTTCTTGAGTAAGGCGGTGATCTCGGCGTGCTTCCAGCTTTCCGGGAAGGTTGCTGTCTCGAAGGAGATGTTGATTATTTTCCGGAGATGGGGCGCGATGGCTGTACTGGCTTTGTTGAAGATGTGGTGAGGGCACGGGTCTAGCGGTGAACCGGAGTGGATGGTGTTCATGATCTCGCTGGTGTCCTCGTCGTTGATGTTGGTCCAGGAGAGCAGGCGGTTGGTGGTTGTGGGGGCAGTGGTCTCGGTGGTTGCCGGGGTGGTCGTGGTGTTGAAGCTGTCGTGGATGTCGGCGATTTTGCGGTGGAAGAAGGTGGCCAGTGAGTCGCACAGGTCTCGCGACGGCTGGATGTCGTTGGTGTTGGAGCTGGGGTTGGAGAGTTCCTTCACGATGTTGAAGAGCTCTTTGCTGTTGTGTGCGTTGTTGTCTAGGCGGTCTTTGAGTGAGGCCCTTTTGGCGGATCTGATGAGGTGATGGTGACTGGGGGTGGCGCTCTTGTGGGCGGCGTAGCTGTCCGCTGTCCGTTTGTGGAGCCAGATCTTCTCCAGTTTTCGGCATGTTCGTTTGGAGGCCTGGAGGTCTTCGGTAAACCAGGTGGCTTTCTTGCTGGTGTGGCTGTTGGGCGGATTCTTGAGCGGGGCGAGGGTGTTGGCGCAGTCGTCGATCCACTGTCTGAGGTTGCGGGCGGCGGTGTCGGGGTCGGAGGGTTCGGCGGGTGGGCTCAGGGCGAGGTTGTGGTTAGCTGGTCTTCCGTGACTCTGCTCCAGCAGCAGCGAGGCATTTGTTCGGTGCGGTGGTGTGTGGTGGGCTTCCTGTAGGTGAAGTGGATGCAGTGGTGGTCAGTCCAGTGGGGTTCGGAGGTGTGGTTGAAGGAGACGTGTGGGCTTGCGGAAAAGTTGGAGTCGAGCGTGTGGCCGGCGGCGTGGGTGGGTGTAGTCACGAGCTGTCTGAGTCCGAGGGTGGTGAGGTTGTCGATCAGGGTGGTGGAGTTGGTGTCCTTGTTGTTCTCGAGGTGGAAGTTCAGGTCCCCGAGGAGGATGTAGTCCGTGGAGGCGATGGCGTGTGTGCTGACAAAGTCAGCGATGGAATCGCTGAACTGTGGTCGGGGTCCGGGGGTCTGTAGATGAGGGTTCCTCTGAGGGTGGTGTTGGGATCGGTGTGGATCTGGAAGTGCATGTGTTCGGGCGGTGCTGAGGGTGTCGTCGGTGTTGGTTGAGACTCTGAGGGTGTTCCGGTGGACGACGGCGATGTGCTGGTGAGTGAATGGATGTCCCAGTGGTATATGGGTGAGTAACTTCATATGTGAAAGGCAGTATATGTGAGTGTTGGGGTATATAAATGACTATACGTGACAGTGAGTGATTGTGAGAGTGGCTGTATGGATGAGTGTCTGCTTGTATGTGTGATTGTATAAGAGAGTAAGTATGTGTCAGTATTTGTATAAATAAGTGAGGTGGTCTGTGTATAACTGTATAGGTGAGTAAATGGGTGTGATTGATTCTTTGCATGAATGAGGAGGTGTGTGAGTAAGTCTATGGGTGAGTGGCGCTGCGTGTGTATGTATAGGTGTATGAGTGCATATGATAGTGCTGTATTGATGAGTGACTGCATGTATGAGTTACTGTATGGGTGAATGAGTGGATGTGTGTGTAGACCTAAGAATCAGTGAGTGCGTATGTAGTAACTGGTATGGGTGTGTCTATGGTTTCGAAAATGGTAGTCTGTATTTTATAGTGGGTGTATCAAAGGTTATATTAGGGTGTGAGGAGGTGCATCAGATTATCACATTGATGATGTCACCAGTGATGTCATCAGTGATGTCATTTGAGATGTCATCAGTGATGTCACTGACCATGTCATGAGTGATGTAATATGTGACGTCATCAGCAGTGCATTGCGGGGGCGCGAGTTATAGTTAGCTCGACTAACTATAACGGCCGAATTTCTCTGGTTTTGTACGAGTGAAATGTCCAACTAACTATAACGTCCCTGAAACCTATGGTTTTTTCAGTGAATTTCTAAGGTTTTTTAAATGCTAATTTCCAACTATAACGTGCCTGAAACCTTTGGTTTTTTCAATGAATATATATAAGGAAATCCTATGTTAAAAAGAAAAAAATGCCGCTGTGTGTTTGTCAATTTACCCGCGAGCAAGATCTCTGTGGAGATTGAAATGCGTTGGGTTGCTGGCACGCTTTAAAATAAAGATTGCTGGAGCAGTTTAAATCAACTGGAATAGACTTGAATTATTACAGGCATCCGCGAGGGCGAGCGGAATTTCCTTTCTGGATACATTGTAGCAAGTAGAAACAGCGTAGCCCCGCCGTACCGCTGATCGCACCGCTCGAGAGCGTCCAAGGCATCAGAAAGTGGGTTAAGCTTGGAGGAATATATATATATATATATATATATATATATATATATATATATATATATATATATATATATATATGTATATATCAAAGCTCCAAGAGTACCCAACGTACAAGGTGCCCTGCCGCCGAGAGAGCACCACCCCGCGATCCTTGGGGATCCATGCACCCATTTGGGAACTAATTTTTTTTCTGGATACTGCATTGCCCACATTCCCTTGCACAGGTCTTATTGAAGCTGCCCATACAGGTGCGTGCAATGAAGTATTTAAAGCAGTGGGCGGTACCAGAAATGCACACACTTGACAGTCGACAGCCTCTGAGGAAGGAGTTTTACTTTGAACAGCGTCAGGCATTATATTCTGACAAGCTGTTTATGGAATTGGCATGCTGTTTGCGTTCGTACCGAATAAAGGCTTGTAGCCTGTTGCTGGTTGCAGAGTGCTTTCTTGCCTGAGGGCACTTTTGGAGCAGTAATTATCTACTGGCGGTCGCCAGTAGATAGTTATAGTTAGGACCTATTTTCCATAGGAAATCCGCGACATTCTATTTGAAATAACTCTTGCGTCGGTTGACGAATCTTCGCGAAATTTTCAAACTTTATGGCCCGCTCCGGTCCGCTCCTACCCTGAAAGTCTCAGGGTGATTCGTCAAGCGGGGGCCGAGAAAAAAGGGGGTCCCAAAACGTGTTTTCCCCATTCATTTTCCCATAGGAAACTTTAGACACGGCTACAGCCCGAACTGCAGAACGGAATTACACCAAATTTGGCAAAGAGGTAGTTCTTGGTTCAGAAAGAACCCTTTTGTTAAATGGTGTAAATCCGTTCAGTAGTTACGGAGAAATTAAAAAATAAGAGTCAAAAAATCAATTTCCCATAGGAAACTTTATGCAAGGCTACAGCTCGAAATGCTGAACGGAATTACACCAAATTTGGCAAAGAGGTAGTTCTTGGTTCAGAAAGAACCATTTTTGTTAAATGGTGTAAATCCGTTCAGTAGTTCCTGAGAAAATCAAAAAGAAAATCACATATATATCTATGGCCGCGTCGGATCCGCGTACCCTCCTGATCACGAGCTGCATGCTAATTGGCTGTCAACACTCCAAATCAGGAAGTGTTGGCAGCCATTTTGTCCCTGACAGAAACAAGTGTGCAAAGCGCAAAAAGGGGGCAGGGTAGAAACACCCTGACCCCCTAGATCTGCTCAGGGGGTCCCACAAGGACCCCTGGGCAGAAAAAAGCATTTTTTTTTTTTTAAATCGGCGGGATGCGCTTAGGGTGCGCGGATCCTGCTTAGAAAAAAAAAAGAAACAAGTGCGCAAAACGCACAAAGGGGGCAGGGTAGAAACACCCTAACCCCCTAGACCTGCTCACGGGGTCCCACAAAGACCCCCTGGGCAAAAAAAAGCATTTTTTTAAAAACAAAATCGGCAGGATGCGCTCAGGGTGCGCGGATCCTGCCGAACAAATCGAAGCGCGGTCTCCGCGCTCGATGTTAATTTGCCCCGGGTGGGCCAAGTCCCGGGGGCATGCTGGGGGTTTATTTTATGTATGGGCGGCCTCAAAGGGCCCCCAATCCCCAGGGACCGCCACCCCCGGGGCTTTCATTTTAAAATGGTGCGGGAGGGCACTCGGCCCTCCCGCAGCCCCGAGGACCACCACCTCCCGGGGCTTCTTTTTTAATTTCCTGTGTGGGGGGCTCGAGCCCCCACACACCCGGGACCGCCACCTCCCGGGGCACTAACAAATTTAAAATGGGGGTCCGTTTTGGACCCCGAAGCCCCGGGGACCACCACCTCCCGGGGCTTTGCTGATGTGGGAGGGGACCCCGCGGCCCCCTCCTGGAGCCTGTGGTGGCCCTGGGGACCGCCACCCCCAGGGCCGGCTCCCAGTGTCCCGGGGTGCCTACCCCCGGGACACTGCTGTTTGCAATGACAGGATGGGAGCCTCGCGGCTCCCGTCCGGTCATTACAAACTGCTTGGATATTGGAAGAGAGAGCAGGGAAACCTGCTCTCGCTAATATCCAAAGACAATTGCTTTTCCACATGGGGAGCAGCATGTTAGCTGCTCCCCGTGTGGAAAGCAATGCCGGCTCCCTTAGGACACGGGAGCCGGCGGGACTGTGGGGGGTTTGGGGACCCCCACAGTCCCCAACGAGAGGCCAGGCCCCGGAGGATGGGGTCCCCGGGGCCATAAGTGGCCCGGGAGGGGGCCACGCGGCCCCCTCCCCAGAAATAATTTAAAAAATAAAATAAAAAAAATAAAAAAGGCCTGCCCCGGGGGATGGGGTCCCCGGGGCAAAAGGAGGCCTGAGGAGGGGGGCCACGCGGCCCCCTTCCCGTTTAATTAAAAAATAAAAAATAAAAAGGGGGTAAGGCCCTGGGGGATGGGGTCCCCAGGGCCCAAAAATAGGAAAAAGGAAGGGGGCCACACAGCCCCCTTCAGGGAAAAAAATATATATATAACGATCGGGCCCGCAGGCCCCGCCCCTTCCTTCACCACTCTGCAAACGCGCCCCTGGCGCGTTTGCAGATGGGAAGTAATTCCCCTTCAATACTAGGGGTCCCTGGGTGCCAACTAGCCCACCAGGAACCTCCAGTATGCGTCAGGGGCTGCCTTGCAGAGAGGTGTACAGAGGCCACGCCCTTTTACACCTCTCTGCAACGCAGCTCTGTGGCGCTTAATGGAGGTAGCTGGTGGGCTAGTTGCACCCCAGGGATCCTCAGGATTCAAGGGGAGTTAATCCCCGACTTAAAACGCGCCAGGGGCGCGTTTGCACAGTGGTGAAGGGAGGAGCGGGGCTTCAGGTGACATGTGTGCAAACAGGCCCCGTGGAGCGTTTTAAGATGGGAATTAAATCCCCTTCAATCCTGAGGGTCCCTGGGGCCAACTAGCCCAACAGGTACATCCAGAAAGCGCCACAGAGCTGCGTTGCAGAGAGGTGTAAAAGGGGTGTGGCCTCTCTACACGTCTCTGCAACGCAGCCCCTGGCGCATACTGGAGGTTCCTGGTGGGCTAGTTGGCCCCTAGGGACCCTCATGATTCAAGGGGACTTAATCCCCAACTTAAAATGCGCCACGGGGCGCGTTTGCACAGATGTCACCTCAGGCCCCGCCCTCCCTTCACCATTGTGCAAATATTCCTCTAAAATCTGCCGAACTATGAATTCGGATTTACTCACCTGTTATCAGGAAAGACCTCAGTGCTGCATCTTTCAGCCCAGTACTAATCCTGAAAAGTAATTTTAACCGTACTTACCAGTAACTTGAATTTCCTTCCATAAGATATCATTGCCTGCTTTTTGCTGAAAAAGTTTCTGTGTTGATTTTTGAAACATACAAATATTCCTCTAAAATCAGCCGAAATACGAATTCCGATTTACTCACCTGTTATCAGGAGAGACCTCAGTGCTGTATCTTTCAGCCCAGTACTGGTCCTGAAAAGTAATTTTAACCGTACTTACCAGTAACTTGAATTTCCTTCCATAGGCTAACATTGACTGGTTTCACTTGGATATTCTTCTAAGTGTGGAGTTTTGGAACTTTAAAATATTCCTCTAAAATCAGCCGAAATACGAATTCCGATTTACTCACCTGTTATCAGGAGAGACCTCAGTGCTGCATCTTTCAGCCCAGTACTGATCCTCAAAAGTAATTTTAACCGTACTTACCAGTAACTTGAATTTCCTTCATAGGCTAACATTGACTGGTTTCACTTGGAAATTCTTCTAAGTGTGGAGTTTTGGAACTTTAAAATATTCCTCTAAAATCAGCCGAAATTCGAATTCCGATTTACTCACCTGTTATCAGGAGAGACCTCAGTGCTGCATCTTTCAGCCCAGTACTGATCCTCAAAAGTAATTTTAACCGTACTTACCAGTAACTTGAATTTCCTTCATAGGCTAACATTGACTGGTTTCACTTGGAAATTCTTCTAAGTGTGGAGTTTTGGAACTTTATAATATTCCTCTAAAATCAACCAAAGTACGAATTCCAATTTACTCACCTGTTATCAGGAGAGAACCCAGTGCTGCATCTTTTAGCCCAGCACTGACCCTGAAAAGTAATTCTAACCATACTTACCAGTAACTTGTATTTCCTTCCATAGGAATCCATTGTCTGGTTTTCAGCAGAAAAGTTTCAAAGTGTCGATTTTCACAAACTACAAATATTCCTTAAAAATCGCCTGTATGACTTAAACGCATTCTTTCAACTGTTTACAGGAGATGCACCAGTGCTGGATCCAGGATCCAACACTGAGTATGAAAAAGTAACGATAACAGTTTTTACCTGCTAAGTGAATTTCCTTCCATAGGATAACATTGGTGATTCTATGAGAAAAAGTTTTTAAGTGTCAACTTTTAAAATACAATAATATTCCTTAAAAATCACTACTGTAACCAAAACGCTTTTACTCAACTGTTTACAGGAGATGTCCCAGGACTGAATCTAGGATCCAGTCCTGTGGTTAGAAAAGTAATCCATAAAGTAACTAATTGCATTTAACTAGAAATTCACATTGAGCTGAATGTTGCATTGTGTTTGAAAATGTGTTGCCCATTGCAACCACTGTAACTACTGTACTTAAAAGTCTATTGCCTATGTGCAAAGTATTTAAACTAAAGTAATTCATTCTGAGAAAGTATTTTTTGTAATGTATAATGTAATTACAATGTAATTTAAAAATAAAATATGTAAAAAAAATTGTTTCTAAAAATGTAGTAAATCAGTATGAAAAAATAAATAAAACAATTAATACATTTAAAAATTGTCATTTACAAAACCTTTGAAATTCACTGAAAAAACCGTAGGTTTCAGACATGTTATAGTTAGGAATTAGCATTTAAAAACCTTTGAAATTCACTGAAAAAACCATAGGTTTCAGACACGTTATAGTTAGAAATTAGCATTTAAAAAACCTTTGAAATTCACTGAAAAAACCATAAGGTTTTAGGGACAGTTATAGTTAGTTGGACATTGCACTCGTACAAAACCCGTGAAATTCCCCCGTTATAGTTAGTTCAGGTAACTATAACTCGCGCCCCCGCAATGTACTGCTGATGACGTCACATATTACATCACTCATGACATGGTCAGTGACATCACTGATGACATCACTGATGACATCTCAAATGACATCACTGATGACATCACTGATGACATCATCCATGTGAGAATTTTATGCATCTTCTCACACCCTAATATAAGTTTTGATACACCCACTCTACATTACAGACTGCCATTCTCAAAACCATACACACTCCAATACCAATAAGTACATACCCACTCACTGATTCTTAGGTCTACACACACACATCTACTCACTCACCCGTACAGTCACTCATACTTACAGTCACTCAGTACAGGACTATCATATGCACTCATACACCTATATAAACACTCACACAACGCAACTCATCCATAGAGGTACTCACACACCTAGTCAGTCATGCAAATAATTAATCACACTCCAATTTACTCACCTATACAGTTATACACACCAGCTCACTTACTCATAAAAATACTAGCACATTCTTACGCTCCTATGCAATCACTGATGCAAGTACACACTCATCCATATAGCCACTCTCACAATCACACACTCTCACTTATAGCCATTTATATACTCCAACACACATATATACTGCCTTTCACATATGTAGTTACTCACACATGTACCACTGAGATATACATTCAATCACTAACACACCCATACACACACTCACCCACCCATACAGTCCATCACAGACGCACTCTTGAAACCATGCACCCAGTGAATCACCCACTCACACATCTATGCACAGAGTCACACACACCCCACCCACACAAACACTGAGGCACCCATACAGATACTCAGAGAACCAATCCATAACCCATATAGACACTCATTTAGCTAGTCAGAAACCCATGCAGTTGCTTACACAACAATAGACAGACGGATACAGACATTCACACAGTTTAGTCACTCACCCATGCATCCAGTAAGATACGTTTAATAACTCACTTATAGACTCAGTCACGCACCTACTAAATCATCCATTCAGGCGCTTCTACACCCACTCATTCTTCAATACGCCTTTCCCTATATATATTAAACATATTTAAACTTTACAGAAACACACAGTCACTGGATGATGTCATCAGTGATGTCATCAGTGATGTCATTTGAGATGTCATCAGTGATGTCATCAGTGATGTCACTGACCATGTCATGAGTGATGTAATATGTGACGTAATCAGCAGTGCATTGCGGGGGCGCGAGTTATAGTTACCTGAACTAACTATAACGGGGGAATTTCACGGGTTTTGTACGAGTGCAATGTCCAACTAACTATAACTGTCCCTAAAACCTTATGTTTTTTTCAGTGAATATATATATATATCACCAGCACAATCCTTTCAGGAAAAATGAGGTCGCACTCGCAAGGGGACGGTTTTCCAAATTCATTTATTTTCAAGGTTTCCCAGGTTGAAAGACCAAACCGACGCGTTTCGTTCTCACTGAGAACTTGATCACGGTAGGAATGACGATGTTTGTAACAACCAATAAAAATACTTTTTAACACCATGTGACCCAAATGTTGACCTTAAATCCATTTAGCCCACCAGGTACCTCCAGTAAGCGCCACAGAGCTGCGTTGCAGAGAGGTGGTTCGAGGCCACGCCCCTTTTTACACCTCTCTGCAACACAGCTCTGTGGCGCTTACTGGAGGTACCTGGTGGGCTAGTTGGCACCAGGGACCCTCATGATTCAAGGGGACTTAATCCCCCAACATACAATGTGCCAGGGGGCGTATTTGCACAGTGGTGCAGGGAGGGGGCGGGGCCTGATATAACAAGTTAGCAATCCTGCTGTGTGGGACTTACTGGAGGTAATAAAAGGGGTAGTTGGCCCCCAAGGTTGACGTTGGGGGCTAACTATCCCTCCTGTTACCTCCGCTAAATCCCACAAGGTGGGATTGCTAAAAGGTGTTTGAAGGCCACGCTCACCTTTCTCCATCACTCTGCAAACGCGACTGCTATGTTATAGTTAGAAATTAGGATTTAAAAAACCTTTGAAATTCACTAAGAAAAACAGGTTTCAGGGACGTTATAGTTAGAAATTAGCATTTAAAAAACCTTTGACATTCACTGAAAAAACCATAGGTTTCAGGCACGTTATAGTTAGAAATTAGCATTTAAAAAACCTTCGAAATTCACTGAAAAAACCATAGGTTTTAGGGACGTTATAGTTAGTTGGACATTTCACTCGTACAAAACCAGAGAAATTCGTCCGTTATAGTTAGTAGAGCTAACTATAACTCACGCCCCCGCAATGCACTGCTGATGACGTCACATATTACATCACTCATGCCATGGTCAGTGACATCACTGATGACATCACTGATGACATCTCAAATGACATCACTGATGACATCATCCAGTGAATGTGTATTTCTTTAAAGTTTAAATATGTTTTATATATATATATGCCAAGGTGTATTGAAGAATGAGTGGGTGTATAAGTGTCTGAATGGAAGATTTAGTAGGTACGTGACTGATTGTATAAGTGACTGATTAAGTGTATCTTACTGAATGCATGGGTTAGTGAGTAAACTGTGTAAATGTCTGTATCAGTCTGTCAGTTGGTGTATAAGCGGCTGCATGGGTTGGTGAGTAGCTACATGACTGTCTATATGGGTTATTGATTGGTTGTCTGAGTAACTGTATGGGTGCCTGAGTGTCTTTATGAGTGGGTGGGGGGTGGATGACTCTGTGCATAGATGTGTGAGTGGGTGATTCACTGGGTGTAGGGGGTTCAAGAGTGCATCTGTGAATCAATCAATCAATCAATCATGTCACTTATAAAGCGCGCTACATACCCGCGAGGGTCTCAAGGCGCTGGGGGAAGAGGGGGGTGGTGCTGCTACTGATCGAAGAGCCAGGTCTTGAGGAGTCTTCTGAAGGTCAGTAGGTCTTGGGTCTGTCGGAGGTTGGTGGGGAGGGTGTTCCAGGTCTTGGCGGTGAGGTGGGAGAAGGATCTGCCGCCGGCGGTCGCTTTCCGGATGCGGGGGACTGTGGCGAGGGCGAGGCTGGTCGAGCGGAGCTGGCGGGTGGGGGTGTAGAAGCTGAGTCGTCTGTTGAGGTAGGCTGGTCCGGAGTTGTGGAGTGCTTTGTGTGCGTGGGTGAGGAGCTTGAAGGTTATCCTCTTGTTGACAGGGAGCCAGTGCATGTCTCTCAGGTGGGGTGTGATGTGGCTGCGTCGGGGATGTCGAGGATAAGACGTGCAGAGGCGTTCTGGATGCGTTGCAGCCGTCTCAGGAGCTTAGCCGTCGTTCCTGCGTAGAGGGCGTTTCCGTAGTCCAGCCTGCTGGTGACGAGGGCCTGGGTGACTGTTTTTCTTGTTTCGGTGGGGATCCACTTGAAGATCCTGCGGAGCATTCGGAGGATGTTGAAGCAGGATGAGGAAACGGCGTTGACCTGCTTAGTCATGGAGAGGGTGGGGTCGAGGATGACCCCTAGGTTGCGTACGTGGTCGGTGGGTGGCAGGGCTGTTCCCAGTGATGTTGGCCACCAGGAGTCGTCCCAGGCTGAAGGGTTGGAACCAAGGATGAGGACCTCCGTCTTGTCCGAGTTCAGCTTCAGGCGGCTGGTCCTCATCCATTCGGCGACGGCCTTCATTCCTTCGTGGAGGTGGGCTTTGGCGGTGTGAGGGTCTTTGGTGAGGAGAGGATCAGCTGGGTGTCGTCGGCGTAGGAGATGATGTTGAGGTTGTGCTGTCGGGCGACGTGGGCGAGGGGTGCCATGTAGATGTTGAATTTTGCGAATACACTGAGTATCCGGGAGTGCAAATGGATACATATTTTTGACACTGTTACAAGGGGTTTAAACGAATACGAGGAGATTACCAGGCAAGTGGCAACCCTGAATAATGGCTAGACCCCGCAATGTACTGTGGGTGATTATAACACTGTATATATGTTCACTTGCTGTTATATATCAACAGCCACCAATACGTTATCTCTGTAGCCTCTATATGTTTGATCACCGAAGAATATGATCATTGTATGTATTGTTTTTAAAATCTCTGCCTTCATTATGTAATTCTAGCATTCTTTCTTAGCCTTCAACATTGTATATATATATATTTTCATTTGTCATTGTGTGTATATTAATTTTGTTTCTGGAATGTTTCATTGTCAAAAGTTTTTAATCGGTGTATAAATGTTTTTCTTTCCTTTAATGTGCACAATGGCAACTAATCGGTGTATAAATGTTGTTTTTCTTTCCTTTAATGTGTGCAAATTACTCTCAGTTGCACAATGGCAACTAATCGGTGTATAAATGTTGTTTTTCTTTTCTTTAATGTGTGCAAACTAGTCTCAGTTGCATAATGGCAACTAATCGGTGTATAAATGTTTTCTTTCCTTTAATGTGTGCAAATTAGTTTCAGTTGCACATTGGCAACTAATCAGTGTATAAATGTTGTTTTTCTTTCCTTTCCTTTAATGTGTGCAAACTAGTCTCAGTTGCACAATGGTAACATATCCACTTGGCATGTTTAACTATTTTCGGCAAAAAATGTGACCTAATTAAACCATATTAATTGTATTTTTGGAGTTAAAATTATTAGTGATTACGTTACCAGTTTTATTTTCGTAATTGTAATGTAGGTGCAATACTTGATGTTGACTCAAGCAATAGTCTGTTGTTTATGCCGGTCATATCAGTAGCTTCTACGTGGCCATCTGTCCTTCTGACAATGCACGTCTGACCACGTGCACGCTTTCCAAAGCCTATTTTTAGAACACTGAGTCACTCGCAGCTCTCCACTCGAGCAGACCAGCTGGATTCCCCGGGCCATGCTAAGATGATGTATTAAGGTAATCTTTCCCTGTCAAGTAGAATAGCCTGAGTTCTTTTGGCCTTCCTTGCCACAGTGAGACTTTAATTGTCGTTCACTTTCATGTTTTTTAGACGCTGTGGGCGATTTTCTCACCCATTAATTGAAGGTAAACTGCTGTTACCAAGCCGCAATTCTATTGCGGGTAAGTGGAGATCAGTCCACTGTTTGATTATTATGAATACTATACATATATGGTATAAGTATTAATACATAGTTTATATATCCTCCCTTTCTTACAGACTTTTATATCTATACCCAGGGGCGGCACTTTAACTGTGCATCACCCATGATCAGTGAGTAGGCGCACCATTATTTCAGTGTAAATTGCAAACTTTTGTTTTGAGTGTTTCCTAACTAGGCAATTTATTTACTATTTAGGTTGCTCCCCGCATCCCCTCATCCCTCCTTTCTGTCTTGAGGAAGACCCGCTTGCAGAGGATATAAACTGCCCTCATTGCACTAGGGTCGAAACGTCGACACTCTCCCCTACTCTGGGCCTGTACCTGTTATTATCCCAGCCCTACTTGCTTACAGACAAACGTTGTTTGCGCATTTTTTGAGAAATAACAAAATGATTAACCATGAACTAACTAATGGACAGGCCTCAATGTAGAACTGGTGCAATCATGAATCACGACCAGTTTTACTAATGAGATTGTAATGTAAATAATGATGAATCATTGTTTTTCTTGATTGGATCTCCCTCTTATATATTCTATCTTACTTCACGAGCACTTTCTTTCTTCACTTTTTCCCTTGGAGCAACCACTCCTCTGTTTTGAACATTGAATATGATAAAATGGTATGAAAAGTGACCGAAAATACGAGTCACATAAAAACAATTGTGTGTGCCCCTTTTTTGGATTTCTTTTTGGATTTTGAGGATATATTTGAATGCGTTTTAAATAAGTTAATGGTACATTATTGAATTAAACTGTATATGTACCCTATGCTGTCTATGATTGCTTCAGACAACTAAGATTTAACATAAGTCTAGGACCATTGTTTTTCTATATCATCATGTAGATGTTGAACAGCGTTGGGCTGAGGGAGGAGCCTTGGGGTACGCCGCAGATGATCTTGGTGGCCTTGGATCGGAAGGGGGCGAGGCAGACGCTTTGTGTTCTGCCGGAAAGGAAGGATGTGGTCCAGTCCAGGGCCTTCTCTTGGATCCCGGCGTCGTGAAGGCGTGTTCGTAGTGTGTGGTGGCAGACCGTGTCGAAGGCAGCTGATAGGTCCAGGAGGATGAGGGCTGCTGTTTCTCCGTTGTCTAGCAGGGTCCTGATGTCATCAGTGGCGGCGATGAGGGCGGTTTCGGTGCTGTGGTTGCTGCGGAAGCCGGACTGGGAAGGGTCCAGGATGTTGTTCTCCTCGAGGTAGCGGGTCAGTTGTTTGTTGACGATTTTCTCGGTGACCTTCGCGGGGAACGGGAGCAGAGAGATGGGTCGGAAGTTCTTGAGGTCCTTGGGGTCTGCCTTGGGTTTCTTGAGTAAGGCGGTGATCTCGGCGTGCTTCCAGCTTTCCGGGAAGGTTGCTGTCTCGAAGGAGATGTTGATTATTTTCCGGAGATGGGGCGCGATGGCTGTACTGGCTTTGTTGAAGATGTGGTGAGGGCACGGGTCTAGCGGTGAACCGGAGTGGATGGTGTTCATGATCTCGCTGGTGTCCTCGTCGTTGATGTTGGTCCAGGAGAGCAGGCGGTTGGTGGTTGTGGGGGCAGTGGTCTCGGTGGTTGCCGGGCGGTCGTGGTGTTGAAGCTGTCGTGGATGTCGGCGATTTTGCGGTGGAAGAAGGTGGCCAGTGAGTCGCATAGGTCTCGCGACGGCTGGATGTCGTTGGTGTTGGAGCTGGGGTTGGAGAGTTCCTTCACGATGTTGAAGAGCTCTTTGCTGTTGTGTGCGTTGTTGTCTAGGCGGTCTTTGAGTTAGGCCCTTTTGGCGGATCTGATGAGGTGATGGTGACTGCGGGTGGCGCTCTTGTGGGCGGCGTAGCTGTCCGCTGTCCGTTCGTGGAGCCAGATCTTCTCCAGTTTTCGGCATGTTCGTTTGGAGGCCTGGAGGTCTTCGGTGAACCAGGTGGCTTTCTTGCTGGTGTGGCTGTTGGGCGGATTCTTGAGCGGGGCGAGGGTGTTGGCGCAGTCGTTGATCCACTGTCTGAGGTTGCGGGCGGCGGTGTCGGGGTCGGAGGGTTCGGCTGGTGGGCTCAGGGCGAAGGTTGTGGTTAGCTGGTCTTCCGTGACTCTGCTCCAGCAGCGGCGAGGCATTTGTTCGGTGCAGTGGTGCGTGGTGGGCTTCCTGTAGGTGAAGTGGATGCAGTGGTGGTCAGTCCAGTGGGGTTCGGAGGTGTGGTTGAAGGAGACGTGTGGGCTTGCGGAAAAGTTGGAGTTGAGCGTGTTGCCGGCGGCGTGGGTGGGTGTAGTCACGAGCTGTCTGAGTCCGAGGGTGGTGGAGGTTGTCGATCAGGGTGGTGGAGTTGGTGTCCTTGTTGTTCTCGAGGTGGAAGTTCAGGTCCCCGAGGAGGATGTAGTCCGTGGAGGCGATGGCGTGTGTGCTGACGAAGTCAGCGATGGAATCGCTGAACTGTGGTCGGGGTCCGGGGGTCTGTAGATGAGGGTTCCTCTGAGGGTGGTGTTGGGATCGGTGTGGATCTGGAAGTGCATGTGTTCGGCGGTGCTGAGGGTGTCGTCGGTGTTGGTTGAGACTCTGAGGGTGTTCCGGTGGACGATGGCGATGTGCTGGTGAGTGAATGGATGTCCCAGTGGTATATGGGTGAGTAACTTCATATGTGAAAGGCAGTATATGTGAGTGTTGGGGTATATAAATGACTATACGTGACAGTGAGTGATTGTGAGAGTGGCTGTATGGATGAGTGTCTGCTTGTATGTGTGATTGTATAAGAGAGTAAGTATGTGTTAGTATTTGTATAAATAAGTGAGGTGGTCTGTGTATAACTGTATCGGTGAGTAAATGGGTGTGATTGATTCTTTGCATGAATGAGGAGGTGTGTGAGTAAGTCTATGGGTGAGTGGCGGTGCGTGTGTATGTATAGGTGTATGAGTGCATATGATAGTGCTGTATTGATGAGTGACTGCATGTATGAGTTACTGTATGGGTGAATGAGTGGATGTGTGTGTAGACCTAAGAATCAGTGAGTGCGTATGTAGTAACTGGTATGGGTGTGTCTATGGTTTCGAAAATGGTAGTCTGTATTTTATAGTGGGTGTATCAAAGGTTATATTAGGGTGTGAGGAGGTGCATCAGATTATCACATTGATGATGTCACCAGTGATGTCATCAGTGATGTCATTTGAGATGTCATCAGTGATGTCACTGACCATGTCATGAGTGATGTAATATGTGACGTCATCAGCAGTGCATTATGGGGCGCGAGTTATAGTTAGCTCGACTAACTATAACGGCCGAATTTCTCTGGTTTTGTACGAGTGAAATGTCCAACTAACTATAACGTCCCTGAAACCTATGGTTTTTTCAGTGAATTTCTAAGGTTTTTAAATGCTAATTTCCAACTATAACGTGCCTGAAACCTTTGGTTTTTTCAATGAATATATATAAGGAAATCCTATGTTAAAAAGAAAAAAATGCCGCTGTGTGTTTGTCAATTTACTCGCGAGCAAGATCTCTGTGGAGATTGAAATGCGTTGGGTTGCTGGCACGCTTTAAAATAAAGATTGCTGGAGCAGTTTAAATCAACTGGAATAGACTTGAATTATTACAGGCATCCGCGAGGGCGAGCGGAATTTCCTTTCTGGATACATTGTAGCAAGTAGAAACAGCGTAGCCCCGCCGTACCGCTGATCGCACCGCTCGAGAGCGTCCAAGGCATCAGAAAGTGGGTTAAGCTTGGAGGATATATATATATATATATATATATATATATATATATATATATATATATATATATATATATATATATATCAAAGCCCCAAGAGTACCCAACGTACAAGGTGCCCTGCCGCCGAAGAGCACCACCCGCGATCCTTGGGGATCCATGCACCCATTTGGGAACTAATTTTTTTTCTGGATACTGCATTGCCCACATTCCCTTGCACAGGTCTTATTGAAGCTGCCCATACAGGTGCGTGCAATGAAGTATTTAAAGCAGTGGGCGGTACCAGAAATGCACACACTTGACAGTCGACAGCCTCTGAGGAAGGAGTTTTACTTTGAACAGCGTCAGGCATTATATACTGACAAGCTGTTTATGGAATTGGCATGCTGTTTGCGTTCGTACTGAATAAAGGCTTGTAGCCTGTTGCTGGTTGCAGAGTGCTTTCTTGCCTGAGGGCACTTTTGGAGCAGTAATTATCTACTGGCGGTCGTAGTCATTGCAAACTGCTTTGGATATTGGAAGAGAGAGCAGGAAACCTGCTCTCGCTTCCAATATCCAAAGACAATTGCTTTTCCACATGGGGAGCAGCATGTTAGCTGCTCCCCGTGTGGAAAAGCAATGCCGGCTCTCTTAGGACACGGGGAGCCGGCGGGACTGTGGGGGTTTGGGGACCCCCCACAGTCCCCAACGAGAGGCCAGGCCCCGGGGGATGGGGTCCCCGGGGCCATAGGTGGCCCGGGAGGGAGGCCACGCGGCCCCCTCCCCAGAAATAATTTAAAAAATAAAATAAAAAAAAATAAAAAGGCCTGCCCCGGGGATGGGGTCCCCGGGGCAAAAGGAGGCCTGAGGAGGGGGCCACGCAGCCCCCTCCTTAAGAATTAATTTAAAAGTGTGGCCATGCCCGGGGGATGGGGTCCCCGGGGCAGGATTCGGCCACGGGAGGGGGGCCACGCGGCCCCCTTCCCGTTTAATTAAAAAATAAAAAATAAAAAGGGGGTAAGGCCCTGGGGGATGGGGTCCCCAGGGCCCAAAAATAGGAAAAAGGAAGGGGGCCACACAGCCCCCTTCAGGGAAAAAAATAATATATATAACGATCGGGCCCGCAGGCCCCGCCCCTTCCTTCACCACTCTGCAAACGCGCCCTGGCGCGTTTGCAGATGGGGAAGTAATTCCCCTTCAATACTAGGGGTCCCTGGGAGCCAACTAGCCCACCAGGAACCTCCAGTATGCGCCAGGGGGCTGCCTTGCAGAGAGGTGTACAGAGGCCACGCCCCTTTTTACACCTCTCTGCAACGCAGCTCTGTGGCGCTTAATGGAGGTAGCTGGTGGGCTAGTTGCACCCCAGGTGGAGGTAGCTGGTGGGCTAGTTGCACCCCAGGGACCCTCAGGATTCAAGGGGAGTTAATCCCCCAACTTAAAACGCGCCAAGGGGCGCGTTTGCACAGTGGTGAAGGGAGGGGGCGGGGCTTCAGGTGACATGTGTGCAAACAGGCCCCGTGGCGCGTTTTAAGATGGGGAATTAAATCCCTTCAGTCCTGAGGGTCCTGGGGGCCAACTAGCCCAACAGGTACATCCAGAAAGCGCCACAGAGCTGCGTTGCAGAGAGGTGTAAAAGGGGTGTGGCCTCTCTACACGTCTCTGCAACGCAGCCCCTGAGCGCATACTGGAGGTTCCTGGTGGGCTAGTTGGCCCCTAGGGACCCTCATGATTCAAGGGGACTTAATCCCCCAACTTAAAACGCGCCACGGGGCGCGTTTGCACAGATGTCACCTCAGGCCCCGCCCCTCCCTTCACCATTGTGCAAATATTCCTCTAAAATCTGCCGAACTACGAATTCGGATTTACTCACCTGTTATCAGGAGAGACCTCAGTGCTGCATCTTTCAGCCCAGTACTAATCCTGAAAAGTAATTTTAACCGTACTTACCAGTAACTTGAATTTCCTTCCATAGGATATCATTGCCTGCTTTTTGCTGAAAAGTTTCTGTGTTGATTTTTGAAACATACAAATATTCCTCTAAAATCAGCCGAAATACGAATTCCGATTTACTCACCTGTTATCAGGAGAGACCTCAGTGCTGTATCTTTCAGCCCAGTACTGGTCCTGAAAAGTAATTTTAACCGTATTTACCAGTAACTTGAATTTCCTTCCATAGGCTAACATTGACTGGTTTCACTTGGAAATTCTTCTAAGTGTGGAGTTTTGGAACTTTAAAATATTCCTCTAAAATCAGCCGAAATACGAATTCCTATTTACTCACCTGTTATCAGGAGAGACCTCAGTGCTGCATCTTTCAGCCCAGTACTGATCCTCAAAAGTAATTTTAACCGTACTTACCAGTAACTTGAATTTCCTTCCATAGGATATCATTGTCTGCTTTTTGCTGAAAAAGTTTCTAAGTGTTGATTTTTGAAACATACAAATATTCCTCTAAAATCAGCCGAAATACAAATTCCGATTTACTCACCTGTTATCAGGAGAGACCTCAGTGCTGTATCTTTCAGCCCAGTACTGGTCCTGAAAAGTAATTTTAACCGTACTTACCAGTAACTTGAATTTCCTTCCATAGGCTAACATTGACTGGTTTCACTTGGAAATTCTTCTGTGTGTGGAGTTTTGGAACTTTAAGATATTCCTCTAAAATCAGCCGAAATACGAATTCCGATTTACTCACCTGTTATCAGGAGAGACCTCAGTGCTGCATCTTTTAGCCCAGCACTGACCCTGAAAAGTAATTTTAACCGTACTTACCAGTAACTTATATTTTCTTCCATAGGAATCCATTGTCTGGTTTTCAGCTGAAAAGTTTCAAAGTGTCGATTTTCACAAACTACAAATATTCCTTAAAAATCGCCTGTATGACTTAAACGCATTCTTTGAACTGTTTACAGGAGATGCACCAGTGCTGGATCCAGGATCCAACACTGAGTAAGAAAAAGTAACGATAACAGTTTTTACCTGCTAAGTGAATTTCCTTCCATAGGATAACATTGGTGATTCTATGAGAAAAAGTTTCTAAGTGTCAACTTTTAAAATACAATAATATTCCTTAAAAATCACTACTGTAACCAAAACGCTTTTACTCAACTGTTTACAGGAGATGTCCCAGGACTGAATCTAGGATCCAGTCCTGTGGTTAGAAAAAGTAATCCATAAAGTAACTAATTGCATTTAACTAGAAATTCACATTGAGCTGAATGTTGCATTGTGTTTGAAAATGTGTTGCCCATTGCAACAACTGTAACTACTGTACTTAAAAGTCTATTGCCTATGTGCAAAGTATTTAAACTAAAGTAATTTATTCTGAGGAAGTATTTTTTGTAATGTATAATGTAATTACAATGTAATTTAAAAAATAAAATATGTAAAAAAAATGTTTCTAAAAATGTAGTAAATCAGTATGAAAAAAATAAATATAACAATTAATACATTTAAAAATTGTCATTTACAAAACCTTTGAAATTCACTGAAAAAACCGTAGGTTTCAGACATGTTATAGTTAGGAATTAGCATTTAAAAAACCTTTGAAATTCACTGAAAAAACCATAGGTTTCAGACACGTTATAGTTAGAAATTAGCATTTAAAAACCTTTGAAATTCACTGAAAAAACCATAGGTTTCAGGCACGTTATAGTTAGAAATTTGCATTTAAAAAACCTTAGAAATTCACTGAAAAAACCATAAGGTTTTAGGGACAGTTATAGTTAGTTGGACATTGCACTCGTACAAAACCCGTGAAATTCCCCGTTATAGTTAGTTCAGGTAACTATAACTCGCGCTTCCAGTAATGCACTGCTGATGACGTCACATATTACATCACTCATGACATGGTCAGTGACATCACTGATGACATCACTGATGACATCTCAAATGACATCACTGATGACATCACTGATGACATCATCCATGTGAGAATTTAATGCATCTTCTCACACCCTAATATATGTTTTGAAACACCCACTCTAAATTACAGACTGCCATTCTCAAAACCATACACACTCCAATACCAATAAGTACATACCCACTCACTGATTCTTAGGTCTACACACACACATCTACTCACTCACCCGTACAGTCACTCATACTTACAGTCACTCAGTACAGGACTATCATATGCACTCATACACCTATATAAACACTCACACAACGCAACTCATCCATAGAGGTATTCACACACCTAGTCAGTCATGCAAATAATTAATCACACTCCATTTTACTCACCTATACAGTTATACACACCAGCTCACTTACTCATAAAAATACTAGCACATTCTTACGCTCCTATGCAATCACTGATGCAAGCACACACTCATCCATATAGCCACTCTCACAATCACACACTCTCACTTATAGCCATTTATATACTCCAACACACATATATACTGCCTTTCACATATGTAGTTACTCACACATGTACCACTGAGATATACATTCAATCACTAACACACCCATACACACACTCACCCACCCATACAGTCCATTACAGACGCACTCTTGAAACCATGCACCCAGTGAATCACCCACTCACACATCTATGCACAGAGTCACACACACCCCACCCACACAAACACTGAGGCACCCATACAGATACTCAGAGAACCAATCCATAACCCATATAGACACTCATTTAGCTAGTCAGAAACCCATGCAGTTGCTTACACAACAACAGACAGACGGATACAGACATTCACACAGTTTAGTCACTCACCCATGCATCCAGTAAGATACGTTTAATCACTCACTTATAGACTCAGTCACGCACCTACTAAATCATCCATTCAGGCGCTTCTACACCCACTCATTCTTCAATACGCCTTTCCCTAAATATATTAAACATATTTAAACTTTACAGAAACACACAGTCACTGGATGATGTCATCAGTGATGTCATCAGTGATGTCATTTGAGATGTCATCAGTGATGTCATCAGTGATGTCACTGACCATGTCATGAGTGATGTAATATGTGACGTCATCAGCAGTGCATTGTGGGGCGCGAGTTATAGTTACCTGAACTAACTATAACGGGGAATTTCCACGGGTTTTGTACGAGTGCAATGTCCAACTAACTATAACTGTCCCTAAAACCTTATGGTTTTTTCAGTGAATTTCTAAGGTTTTTTAAATGCAAATTTCTAACTATAACGTGCCTGAAACCTATGGTTTTTCATATATATATATATATATATATATATATATATATATATTTTTTTTTTTAAATTTAATTAAACACAATGTTTATTACAACTATATTAAAGTATGCAACAGTAATTACAAGAATTTTCTTCATAACGATATTGTATACAATGAAACATGTATTCTTACTTTTGATATTCGGTTCCACTATATTTTTGCAGTGGTGATATTTAACATGTCCCCATTTTAAAAATGTCAATTTTCACGTGAAAAGTGTAGTTACACAACTGTAAGTAATTTTCTCTACTCCGGCACAAAGGGACCACAAACCTGCTTGAAAAATTTGTGTTTAGGACTCTATGTAAAAAATGCCCACTGCTGAAAACATATTTTTTCAACTTTGTGAAGGACTCCTATCTTTAACATGGGCTCATTTTAAGGTTTCTTTTCGCACAAAAACAGCTAGTGCATGACTATCAAATTGTCTTTCTCTACTCCTGATCAAAGAATTCACCAGCCCCTTTTAGGAAGCCTAGTTGTATACCCCACACACACCAATGTACAACATTTGGGCTCACTCCTCAAAAAATTTTTGATAACATTGCGAAAGACTCCTATAATTAAAGTAGGTATGTTCTGAGGTTTTTATTCCCATGAAAAAGACAGCTGTACATCCGCCAAAGTGATTTTCTCTACTCTTACACAATGAGCATACCAGCTCAGTTCAGGAATACAATTTGTAAGACTCTTGTATATGATTTGGCCTTTAAATAACAAGACCTTAAACGCTGAGAAAGTATCTTGTAGTTGACATGGGACTTCTGAGAATGTGCATTTTTTCCATGAAGAAGGCTGCTGCACCACTCGGCCAAACTACCTTTCTCTACTCTTGTACAAAAAAACACCACAAGCCTTGTTTAAGAATTTCTGTTTTACACTCCGATTATGAATGGTTGCTTCTCAAATGGATGTTTCAGCTTTGTTAAAGTTTCCTATGTTTCACCTGGATAAATTTTGAGAATGTTTCTCCCCATAAAAAGGCGGATGTACCACTGTCAACAAGATTTTTTTCTACTCTTGCACCAAAGACAGCTAGTCCAATTCTGGAAATCCACGTACAGAATTTGTGCTCCGAAACACAGCTAATGTTTTAAGTTTGTTAAACAAGGTTTATGTGCATATATACAGGTATTATTAGAGTGTGAGCCTGGGTATCTGAAAAGAACCCCAAGAGCAGGTATAATAAATACTTTGAGAGAAAGAAGAGCTTTGTGAGGGGATGACCATTAAAATCTTGAATTATAGAAACAAGAATTATAAAGATATGCCACTTCTTAAATCTATTGCTCTATTGAAATAATTCTAAAGGGTCAGAACGAATCAGCATGGGGAGCTTGTTGCAATTGGAAACACAGTTTTATCTTCCATATGGAGACTAGAGTTCATAAGATGATGGCTAGAAAAGAGAATGAGAACTCAGATACTTACATTTGTAAGGAAGTGTGGACCTTCCTGGATGAACACAGTTTAAATCAGTTAATGCTCCATTTGAAGTGGGATTAATAGATATGGGAACATTCCAGTCTATCTCTGGTGGTGGCTTGAGTATCACTCTTATCACATCACTCAGTACCACTCTTATCACATGCACTATCCCTGTGCATCACTATTGTCACGCACTATCTCAGTCGGGACCTATGTATCCCTATAATCACACACTAACTCTGTGGGGACCTGGTCATGACTATGAGAACACACTATCTCTGTGGGGACATAGGCATGTCTATAATCACACACTATGGGGTCGATTCCGATGTCGGATGGACCGCAGTCCTTCCGACATCGGTCAGGAACTGTAACCGACCGACCTCATGTCATCGGTTACAGACCTGCAAGTAGGATGCGACCGAACCCTGTTCGGTCGCAATCCTATACTTAACAATGGGAGCATGCATTCCGAACAGAATGCATGCTCGCATCGTTATGTGCAGAGGTGCAGTTCATCCCTGCACCTCGTGGCAGGCACCCCAAGGTGCCTGCCACCGGGTTCAGGGATCAACAGGGTATGGTGCCCCCTAGGCTGCCATCCGGCGGCCACGCACCCATGGGGCCCTGCTGGGGGCACCCAAATACAGTTTCCCACTGCCTTTTTGTGCCAGAAAGACCGGCAAAAAAGGCAGTGGGAAAGTGCCATCGTACCCCCTCGGCCGGAAAGAGCCGGCCGGGGGAGTACTGAAGGCTTTTCGGATGGCGAACGGGCTCTCCGAGCCCGTCAGAAGCCATCCAGAAAACCGAGTCGGATTCCTTTCCGACCGAGCCCATCGGAATGGCTCGGTCAGAAAGGAATCCGAAAGGGCAGCTCCGATGTGGTTAGGAATGGCTCCGACCCTCAGTCGAAGTCATTCCTAACCGCATCGGAATCGGGCCCTAAATATTTAGGGACACTGGTAATACCATAATCACACACTATCTCTGTGGGGACCTGTACATCAATGTAATCAATCACACTGTATCCTTTGAGGAATTGAACATGAGTGTTATCACACACTATCTCTGTGGGGACCTCTGCTTCACTATAATTCCAAAAACCTCTGCAGAACTTGAGCATGACTATAATCACACACTATCTGTGAATCCACCTCAGTACCACTATAATCGCATGCAATTTCTGCAGGGTTCTAAGCATGAATATTATAATACACCATTTCTCCAGGAACCTGAACATTTCTATCATACCCATCTCTATATAAGGAGTTGAACATGACTATCATAACACTTTTTGTACGGGGACTTGAATATGATGGTAACCACACACTGTCTCTGTGAGGACTTGAACATAACTATAATTATACACTGTCCCTGAGGGTAATTTGAATATGAATATAATCGCACTCTATTTCTATGGGAACTTGAGAGTTCCTACAATTAAATGCAATATCTGTGTGTAGCTAGGCACAAATGTAATTACATACTATTCATGCATGAATGTCAGCATAAGTATCAATGTACACTATAGACGACTTGAACATAACTATCATAACACTCTCTATGTGGGGACTTGAACATGATTATAATCACACACTGTGCATGACTATAATAATCAAACACCATCTTTTGGAGGATTTGAGCAAGACTATAATGACATGCTATCTGTGTGTGTCAACATGGGTGTAACACTAATGACACACTAGCTCATGTGACTTCAACATAACAATCATCACACACTAGCTCTACAGAGAATTGAGTATTAATATATTCACACACCATCTCCGTGGGGGCTTTAACATAAATATAATCATACTCTGCCTATGGGGACTTGAGAGTGACTATAATTAAATGCTATATCTGTAGGAACCTGGGCATCAACATAATCATGCACTATCTCTGTGGGGGATGGAAAATGACTCTCACAACAGACTCCTTCTATCAGCTCTAGAACATTACTATAATCACATGCCATATCTTTGGGGACTATTATTGTACAGCCATACCTAGATGATGGTGTAGTTGATGCAAAAAAACAAGGTATTCACAAATGACTTTCCCATCTGATCACACTGAATGCTCTTTGGCCGCTACAGTTATTTAACTATTCGTTGCTTCCTTATCCCTTAATGTTTTTGAGAGCTCAGCAATATACTAGATATCTGTGAATCCCTTTCTATGGACTTTATATACTATAGTTTTTTACTGAGAAATGCATTATCGTCAAAATCCATTTGCTGGATGTTCCAAGGAACCAAAGAGCTATTCAAATATGTCTAAATTATCGTGCAATATGGGCAAAGTACTGAAAAATAACATTTAGCCATTTGTTTGTGAATGTATTCACTCACAAATGATAAGCATTGAGTAAGTCCCTGCAAGGATGGCAACACATGTGTGGAGAGTACTTAGGTTCTGGGATGTAGAGATACAGGACCAGTCCTTCTCACTCCCAGGCAAGAAGCAGCAGGCAGCAGGCCAACACAGCAAAGCAGTTCAGCAAGGTGGCAGTCACTCATACAGCACAGCAGTCCTTATCCTTGGCAGAATTTCCCCAGTTTCAGCAGTGTTCTCAGTTGGTGGTGTCAGAGGCCTAGTACTTATACCCAATTGGGCCTTTGCAGTAGGGAGACTTTGGAGAGATGCCAATGAAGTGCACAAGACCCTGCCTTTCCTGCCCTGGCTCCAGACTCTTCCCAGGAGTGTTATGCAATCCTTTGCGTGGGGACATAACACAGCTCTGTACTTTAAAAAACAACTTCACTATCAATTGTGTTTTTAAATTGTGAGTCCAGAGACACCAAATGTGGGCTTCCTATTTCGTCCCAATTGGAAATTACACTTATAAAATGTAATAAGGCAATCCCAATGTTATCCTAATGGAGAGATAGGCCTTGAAGTAGTGAATAACGAATTTAGAAGTATTTCACTACCAGGACATGTAAAACTTAAAAGCACATGTCCTATTTAAATACACTACACCCTGCCCATGGGCTGTCTAGGGCTTACCTTAGAGGTGACCTGTATGTAATAAAATGGAAGATTTGGGCCGGGCAAGTAGGTTAACTTGCCAGGTTGACATGGCAGTTTAAAAACTGCACACACGTTTTCTCTGCAGTGGCAGGGATGATACATGTTTAAAGTGCTACTTAGGTTGGTGGCACAATCAGTGCTGCAGGCCCACTAGTAGCATGTAATTTCTAGGCCCTGGGCACATGCAGTGGAATTTACTAGGGACTTATAAGTATATCAAATATGCCAATTGCAGATAAACCAGTGTTACCATGTTTTAAGTACAAAGCACATGCACTTTAGCACTGTTTAGCAGTGTTGAGATGTCCTAAAACCAGCAAAAATGAAGTCAGCAAAACAATCGAAAACAGGAGGTCATGAGGCAAACATTTAGAGGGAAGCCACACCAACAATGCCAGGTCTAACATCTACAAACATACATTCATCCACACTTAGCTAAGTTGTAATATTTACAGAATCCAGCAACATATATAATGAAGTGGGAAGACTGAACAGATTCTAGTGAGCCTTACTAGTATTTATGTAGGGATGTTATGCATGCCAGTGACAGCTTCTTTATTCGGATAAATGGAATGAATCGGTGATCCAACAAGGCCAAGCAGATACACAAAACGACAACACCAACTCAAAGAAGCTGATTTACAAAGCTCTTGTTATGTGTAGATGTGTCTTACTCGTTAAGTGTGAGTCACACCACTACATCCAGCCCTGATTCACAGAGCATTTTCTGAGTATTATTTCCAAGATTAAGACATTCTTACTCACAGAAACCCTGAGTAATTAATCCTAAATGAATCAGTATATCTCACCTAAGCCAGGACATTATAGAAAAGCTTATTGAATCGGGTGCTTAATGCTTAATTTCTTACACTTCGATAAAGAATACTGGGAATGGAGAAAAGGAAAAGGGTCTGGATACAATGTTGGTTGTACGAAAGTAGGATCTGCTTTTATGGTTACCCCCACTTTTTGCCTGGTGCTAAGCTGTTATTGACTAGTCTGACTGGGATCCTTCTAATCAGGACCCCCGTCGATCTGCTTTTCTCCCTTAAATTGTTATGTTCAGTACTTAGTTACATCCCAGATTGGATACTGGGGTATCTTTATCAGTCCCTAGGATATGGTACTAAGGTACCCAGGGCATAGGTACCCCAGAGGTCCCCCATGGGCTGCAGCATGTATTATGCCACCCATGGGAGACCATTCAAAATGGAACTACAGGCCTGCCATTGCAGCCTGTGTAATTGGTGCTAGCACCACTTACTAAAGATATGGGTTTCCGATATCTAGGGTCACTGAACTTAAAACCTATACGTCACCCCTATAGCATGCCTTATCAATCCTGAAGGCAGGGTGCTTGGTTCTAAGGGTGAGGGTGCCCCTGCATGAGCAGGACATCCCTACAGCCTACGTATTTCTCCCAGGTTGTAAGTGAAGCAGCCATATACTATATAGAGAGGCACCACGTAATTACGCGATGAATATCTCGAAATTGGCTGCAACGAATCCTATCATGTTTGATAACAAACATGTTGGAATCATACCCCCGGACGTATGATTCCAAGCACTGGAAGAGCCCTCCGTTAGGCTCTCAGTGATCCCGGTGCCAGCCTTCTAGACCCCATCAGCACAAAATGGTTCCTGCTGACTAGAGACACGATTTTGCCCTCCTGCTGCTGAGCCAAGCTCGAGCAGGGGAAGGAAGAACAATAGGCATCCTTTCACAGGGAGGTGTGGCCACCTCCCAGACAGGATTTAGTGTATTGTGACCGGGTGGGTGCGCTTGCCAGCGCCAATAAGTCTGCATGAGGGGCACATTTGGCATCCCTGTGCATAGTCCAGTTCAAACCAGTCCTGGGAGCCGTTGGCTCCTGCTCTGGCGAGAAACTGGACAAAGGACATGGGAGTAACCTCCCCCCTGGGAGGGTCCCCTGAATCGTCACAACCCTTTCTTTATAGTACTTAAGGGCTTACCTGGGTGTAGGTCCCTAGATTCATCATGGGACAAAATTCAGATCAGACACCACTTAGACTTCTACCGTCTGGGCACTCTGGACTTCGCTGGACTTCGTTTGGGCTCGAATTCGTTCTTCTTTCAGTCTGCTACATCATCTGTGCACCATACAGGAACCTTCCAAGGCCTGTGGGCATCAAAGACACCTGAAGGAATCTCCCTTGAAGTGAAGGAGTCACTTCCCTGCATTCGCAGGCACCGCAACTGAGTCGACCGGTCTGCCGATCCTGAGCTCATTCGGACTCCGTAAGGTTCTGCAACACAGGTAGTGGTTCTCCACAGCTCTCGAGGCCTGCCCTGCCATCTAACCAAGTTTGAGGCCAGTATCCCTCGTATTGGCTGCAAAAACCCAAAATCCTGTGCACCGCCTCAACTTGCAGTTGCAAATGCTTGTTGGCTTCCTTCCGAGAAGATCTTCGGGCTTCAAGCAGCCCTACCTCGAGCATCTCCAGTGATCAGAATCTTCAGCCACAGCGCACCGTTTTGCATCGTGACCTGCATCTTTTGGTGAGCTGCTTGTGGTCCTCTCGCAACTCCAGTGCCTCTGGCCTGTGGGTCCATTTGAGGGCCATCTTTGTTTCTTTTGGGCTCCCCTGATTGCTCGGGGCCTGCCCTGACTCCCCTGCTTGTGGTGAGTCCCCTGGACCTTGCTGGTCCCGACATTGCACCTTCTTCGACTTCTGCGTTGGTTGCCTTTGCCAAGACTTGTTGGTGCTCCCGCCAGACACCGACCCCCTCAACACTCGACATCCAACATGGGACAGCTTGTGCATGGCTCCTGGTTATCCTCAGCATCGCCTGATCCTTACAGCTGCTGAGTCAAGGTCATCGTCATCTCTCCTGCAACACCCGACATCAGAGGGCATTCGTCTGCCAAGTCTCCTGGTCACTCCTGACATGTCCCCTCGGCTTGCAGGTACCTCTCAAATAGAATCCACCTTTGGATTCCACTGGACACTTTCCTCCTCTTCAACAGTGGCATTTTCCACAAGCCCTCCATTGGGTTCGACAGCGGTTTCCGACACCACTTCACACCTATGCACCCGGCTAACCTGGTGTAGGTAACGTGGGTACTATGTTATCCACGGCTGGGGTGGCTCTCCAACCTTCTATCTTCCACGGGGTTTCTTCAGGGTCCACTAGGAAGGGTCCTTAATCTTTAAAAATCCAACCGCAACTTACATGTAGACTTGTACGGAGCACGCGGTCTTGTTCCCACACTGCACACGGGCTCCGTGGGGTTCCTAGTCTCTCACCTTGGGTGGTTCCTTGGGTCCCCAGCACTTCTACGTCCTCTCAATATTGTCTTGACCTGAGTCGTGGTTCTTATACCACTTTCTTACTATAGGGTTTGATCCCCCCGGGGTCCACTGTTTATTCTGTGCTATTTACTGTGTTTCTATGCAAAGTATGGTGTGAATTGTGCATATCTCCAGGTAGGAGATATTTCTATGTGTTAGAGAGTATTATGTAATAAATACATATTTTTAGAAATACCTTGTGTGGTTCTTTTTCACCTAATCTATACTATAAGATTGCATTCTGGTAAAACGAGCTGCTTTACACTCCTTCTGGACTAAGCCTGAAGGATGCTCTCCACAGCTACCACTTAGAGAGATTTCCAAGGTTGTCTAAGATCTCTTAAATCACCATAAGGGTTGTCTGGACTGGTGCAGGGTGCCCACTTACATTAGTGGACTTCATATACCAGGCCAGCTTCACACAGAGGTCTACAGCACAAAAGATGTATTAAAGTATCCAGGTTTCCTCACGAACACCTGACCCTTTTGAAATACAAAACACAAGTGGGTGTGCAGGGGATGGGCATGTGTATATCCACTCTCACTTGTACATGTGTAAAACAAAACTCCTTTGATCATGAAATTAATTTAGAGACAGGAGGCCTATATACAGGTCTTAATTTGTAAAAGAATGAGTGCCAGTGCCCAAAGGTCCCCTCTGGAGGTGCTATTAAAAATCAGTGTGCCAAATACCAAGGCTACATAGTGTTGAATTCACCTCATGAGTCTTTAATCCACTACCAGACATTACTGCTTGCTAGCCAGCTTTCTCCCTCCGCCTGTTTTTCCATATTTCTCTACCTCATTCTTTCCTGCTTGCGTGCTTTTGTCTCTCTTGCTTGCGGTCAATATCTGTTGAGGAAATATAAGTGACAGGCCCCAAAAAATGAGTGTCAGTGGGACCCATCAGCAATCACTGTCTCAAATTAAGCACTGCCTATATTACAACACACCAACTGAGGAACATAAAAATTAAAAATAGATGTCTCTGTTTGTTGCCTTGCAAAGTCTTGCCTTCTTCATGCTCATCATATCTTGTGGCTGCCAAGGGTCAATGCCTGAGCTAGGCTAGTCCATCTGCAGCCAACTGGAGGCAGCGCTGTCACAAAGCCGCCTCCTGTTCGATTGCCTGCTCCCTCCTCCACAGAGGCAGAGCAGCACTCTTCCGGTGGATAAGATCAGAGCTGCCGTAACCCCTTTGCTACTGTCAGTGTCCCATACCGCACCCCACCGCTGCACCTGCTGCTGAATGTAAGTCCCAGCGCCGGCCCCCTTAGCTCACATTAGACTCTTATCACCTTGCTTGTTTGTCAAAATATCAGCCAGAAAATGTTGTCCCACAGATATAATGTATGCAGAATATCAACTGCCACAAAGGTGTGAAGGTAAGCAAACACAGCTAAGTATGAGTTTGATAGTCTTTACTCCATCTTTACAAGCTTCATAGCCACACACAAACATACCAGATTTATAAATAATATATTTATTATTCTTGATTACACAACTACGTAACCTAAATGTATATGTAAGAAATCGGGTGGTTGCAGGGAGGAGAAATCCTACTCAAGCAACAACCACAATCCTTGTCATGATGAAGTCACAAGCAAACCCCAAATTAACCTGTGCTCAACACTCGTGTAGCTTGTAACAGAGCGGTCAGGCTTAACTTAGAGGCAATTTGTAGAGTATTTATGCAGCACTTCAAACAGTAAAAAAGTGAAAACAAAGCACAAGAAAAAACCCACACAAAGTTAGAAAAATAGAGCACAATTAAAAAAATAAAACAAGACCAAATTGACAAAAAGCCAATCAGTAGAACAGGAGATATGCAATTTTAAAGATTTTCGTGAAAATAACAGCTAGAAGCACAAAGCGTCACTTGTGGCTATTTAGTCATGCTAGACCAGGAGAAAGTCATAAGTTCAGGCTGACTGCAATGGAGTATGGGTCAAATACAGGTACCAGGTTAATCCAGCTAAAAGAGTTACCTTCTCAGTCCAGCGCCAACAGTTTCGTTTGCAGTGGAAGAGTCTGCAAGGAGAGCGTCGATGTAGCAAGAAGTGCCAGTCGTCAGTTGTGCCTGGAGCTTCATGTTGACAGTCATCGCGGCAGTTGATGCTGTGGCATGAAGAGTTGGTCTGCTGGAACATTGTGTTTGCGGATGGTGTAGGGAGCGCAGTCTTGGCGCAAACAGACCCATTCGCGAAGAGCCCAAAAACTTCAGGGGAGCTCAACTGATCCACACCAAGGATCCAGGACTTGAGGGGCACCACTAGGGAGTCAGGAACTCACTCCAGCAGAGGCCAGTAGAGCTCATGCAAGTCCTGTTGCAGGTCCAGGCAGCAGTTCTTAGGCAGTTGCAGGGAGCCTCTGGAGCTTGTTATGTCCCTGTAGCACAAAACAGGAGGCCAGCTGGCTGACGCTTGGAGTTGTGTCAGCCTGGGATGAATGGTGCAGGTCCAATCTTCCTTCTCAGCAAGCAGGGCAGTAGAGCAGCAGAAAAGCTTGGCAGTAGAATGGCATCAAAGTAGCACAACAGTCCTTCTTCCATAGTATCCACAGGTACAGGAGTGCACTGAAGACTTGGTGTCTGAGGTCCAATATTTACACCTGGTGCCTTCTTTGAGGTGGACGAAACTTCTAGAGGATTTCCTTTGAAGTGCTCAGGTTTCCAGCCTCCCCTGCCCTGGCTCCAGACTAACTGCAGTGGGTATGCTATCCTTTGTGTGAAAGCAGGACACAGCCTATTCAGGTGTAAGTGGTGCTTTGCCTAACCCAGCCCTCCCATATTGCCAGTGATGGCCCATCCAGGCAAGCTAAGCTCTCTATTATGGATGACTCTCTATGAGGAATACACAAAGGTCAACTGCCAACTATACCCAGTCATGTGACCCAGAGACAGGCTACAGACACTGAGGGCCTGATTACAAGTTTGGTGGTGTGGCACCAGGTTCTCCATGCCGCCGCACCGCCAAACCTGTGGTCAGGCTGCCCACCAGATTATGAGTTTCCTCCTGTCTTGCGGGCTGGTTTTTGGCATTCCCACGGCGGTGCCTCAGAAAATGGGCACCGCAATGGGAACCCCAAAAATAGTTCCTGAATGGCATGGACTTTAAAGTCAATGCAGTGCAGGAACTGGTGTGCATGCACACAGGGGGGCACATGTTGGCCCCCCTGTGTGCATCCGCATGGCGTGAGACACAAGGGGGCCTTGTTTCCTCTCTGCCACGGTTTTCATGGCAGTCCCACCGCCATGAAAACCGTGGCGGAGAGGAAAGTTGTAATATGCTTGGTGGGACCATGGCGGTCTGGCCAAGCATGCTGCCTCTACACCACTGCACCACCACAGGGAACAGCAGTATCCTGGCAGCCGCAGCGGGGAATGGTGGTCTGACGGCCCTTATTGTAATAGGGCAGTCAGTAGACTGCCACAGCTGCCCCTCTCCCAAGTCGGGCGGTCCAAAATGGTTAAGGCAGAAAAATGCCAACTGTGGCAGGCCTAAGACATGTTTAAAGAACTCCATAAGTGGGTGGCACAATCAGTGCTGCAGACCCAAAAGTAGCATTTAATTTACAGGCCCTGGGCACAGGTAGTGCCACTTTACTGGAGATTTACAAGTAAACTAAATATGCCATTTTCAATGTAAGCCAATTCTACAGAACCTTAGGCTGACCGAAAACCAAATATGTGTTCTGAAACAGCCTTACCCAAAAGGAGATCTTGCTTGCACCTTTCTAACAGGAGAGGTACAGTTGAGAGGTCAAAAAATGCATTTCAGAAAGTGAATAATGTGCGAAGTACTGGCCAGCTGAATGTTCCATCATATGCTGAGAAGTTTTAGTGCAAAACTGGAGCAATGCTGTCTCTGCTGCTATTTGACTTTATGCCCGGAAGTTCTTGTTTTTTTGCAATCGCAGTAAACACTTAGGGGCATATTCTCAAGGACTTATCGCCGAGTTAGTGGCACTTTATCGCAGCCAAAGTGGCGATAGATTTATCGCCCCATTCACAAGCTGGTGATAACAGCCGATATCGCCAGTTTTCCTGCGATAGCAGCCGCAAAAAACATTGCCACGGATGACACCGGCAACTAACGCTAATGAGATGCAGAGTAGGCGTTCCTGTGCAAAAAGCCCCAACAACACCACTTCGCAATATTCCCAACGACCAGCCAGATCGGCGATAAGATCACTAAACAGGCGATAAGGCGTGTTAGCAGCAGGGAATTAACACCTGCTCTTACCTGGTGTTAAGTCGGATGACAACCTGCACCAGAAATGGGAGCCCAGCACACAGCCACACCAGAAGAACAACAGATGCCATGGAGCTACTGATCATGCAGCTCGGACAACCAAGAGGGCCACAACACCCACTGCCACCTCCCCCAGGACCCCCCCCCCCCGGTCAAAGATATTTCACACCAACTTTACAAAATCATGAACAAAACAATTCGACTGATGTCGCACAATTACAACAATTAACATTCATGTGTGGTCCGAAAAAGGAGAATCATTCATTCATCTCTGAATTTCCAAACAAATCAATTTACTCAAATTTAACTCAAAACAACTATTTGGAAGAGTCATGGCGGGTCTTCTCTGGACAATCTGTAAGTTACAGCCAGCAAGACAAAATTCAAGATAAGAAGGTGTGTCATGCGCTCATCAAAGGACAGAGAGAGAGAGAGAAAGAAAGGGAGAGAGAGAGAGAGTGAAAGAGAGGGAGAGAGAGAAAGAAAGAGAGAGAAAGAGAGGGAGAGAGAGACAGTGAAAAGAAGGCTCTTGGCACATACATGCCAACTGTTGTGTGTGTATCGCTATTGGTGCACCATAAGCCTAAGGCCTAGCCCCAAATGCAGCGCGAAAGCCACATCACAATTCCAGAATGCAAGCAGTAGTCAGACTAACATTAGGGATGAAAGCTCCTTTGTCTCAATACATAAGGCGGTAGGACATCTGCACCTCCGACCTTGGTCTTGCATGCGGCAGGCACCCCCTGAGAGAGATACCATAGCAGATGATGACAACTCCCACACTACGCACAGCGCTAATGAAAGATCAACGTATCCACACCCCACACACAGAAGTCCTTGCTCGAGGTACCCTTGCATGGAATGCCCTTGACACTTACGTACACAACAACTCATACGTCCAAACTTTGCACACACATACGACTCATTGCTCCGAGCTGTGGCATATCATCCACATAACTCCCGCTGGTCAGAAGAGTGCCGGTTCTACGAGAGCCACCAACGCAATGGCAGAACATCCCGGGCACATGCACAACCCCTGCCACGTGGAACTGTACCGTGCACGTATGCTGCATTTGTTGGGGGCACTGCCACTGGCAGTGTTGCGCATCAGTTACCGTCTGAGCTTCCGTCTTGCGTACGTCACCTGCGTCCAGCCCTGGTTCCACTGTCGATCATGCAAATTCGAGTGGCCCATGGATGTCTGCCTATCCAACACAACGGTAGCTGAACTGGATTATGACTTGTGTGTGCACCCCCTGTTGGCCCACGACCAGGAGTGTAACCGTGATACCCGTTCATGGGATGCCTTGAAATTTGGCGTATGTGCTGGCAGTTGGGCATGGGAGATTGCACAAGTCCTCGTGTGCAGTGACCACATCGAAGCGCTCCCCTATTGGGCTGTGTTGCGGATTGGTGAAACGGCGTGGACGGAGCACATCTGTCCGGACCAGTTAATGGATTGGCTCGCCCTCGTGTTCGTTGAAGTCGACAACTACGTACTCTTGGAACTGATTGCCCAGGAAGCTGCGCTCGCATTCATGGACAAGTAACTACGTTCCTGCAGCCACAACTGCTTGTAACCCAGAGCACAGGTCCCAACACCTTGTTGCATCTTGGAGAAATGGTCACATATCCCACCACAACAGTGGACATGGCTGCATTCGCCTGGACTCAGAATGCATGTGCGTGCACCTACACGTGTTGACACACACCTTTGCAAGGTGAGGGAGTCGCATGGGTGGAGCTGCACAGCGTCACTTGGCAAGGTTCCTAAATCTGACATACTGCTGGAGGGAGAGTACACACATGGCAATGTAGTACTACATGTGACCTTGTTGGACCCTTTCACCTGCTCACTGTCAGCAGAGCAGACAGTCTGCGCAGTCCGGTGGTACAGCACTATGCAGATCCCATGGGCTGTGAGTCGTGTCCCCTGACACGGGGCAATGAGCATACGCCAAACATCACATGACTCGTCCAGCAAGGCAAGGTGGGCTGAGACTGTTGCCATCCGTAATGATTGGTGTTCATTTTTGCCTCCCCATTTCTTGCGCCTCTACATGTTCCCATGCTGCCTGTTAGAGTCTGAAGCATTGGTTTGCATGTTGTGGCCCTTGTCTTGCCCGTACTGACACGCACATGCTAATAAAGTCTACGCCACTTCACTAGTGTTCAACTGTGATGAGTGTTGATTGGAATGACAAATTGTGTGCCTCAATGAGCATTGTCCGTACACAGGGAGGGACTGACTGACGCATTTCACTTAGGGGTGAGTCCCTATTGCCAGCTCCACCTCTGTGAGCCAGACATTGTGGTTGGGATAGTTGCTGGTAGACCTGTGCTCTTACGTGTCTTCAGCAATGTGAGTATGGTGTCTAACTTCTTGCCATGTGGATCAATGTGATCCATCAAAACAGGCTGTGTCCACACAGTTGAGTGTGAGTAGGTATGTGAGGAGATGTGATGGGGGACACTATTTTAGGCCTGCTACCGAATTAGACATTTTTACACACAGCCCATTTAATACATGGACGTGGGGCTACGTTGGGGGGTTGTGAGATTGTTGTTCATGATCAATGAGGCCACAGCTAGTTCACACCTTCCCAGTCATCTAATTGGCCATGTGGGTCAGGGTCAAACATGCGCATTGATGTCATTTCCCAGGGTGTACCTTTTTGTGCAATCAATGTCCCTACATTCATTCATACTTATATACTTGATTGAACATAGACATGACACATCTGTGTGATTTGGAATGTTTTATTCACATTCTGTGGAGTGTCGGAGCTGGAGCAGTACATGGCCATGCAAACCCCACATTACATGGTTGCCCAGTGGAGGGCCAACCAGAGTCCTTTGGGGAATGACAATTTAATCGGAAGAGGAAGAGTTCAGTCCGCAGCGTGATTGCTGTGTCATTGGTAACCAGAGCAGATCTGGCAGTCCATTTTGGGGTCCAGGTGAATGTCGCAGAGTGTTTCGGGGGACAGTGGAAGGTGCTGTTCCCGGGCATGATGCAGAGGGCTGAACCAAGCAGGAACAGGCCATATGGCGGGGATGAATGCTACAACCTCCTCTCTCACACAGAGTCATTGCCATCCACATCTTAGTCCTCTGATATGTCTTCTGTGTCAGGTGTGTCAGGTGTGTGTGGTGGTGTTATGGCTGCATCACTGTGTGCCACTGACACATCAGGTGGCGGAGGTGGTATGGCTGCATCACTGTGTGCCACTGACACATCAGGTGGCGGAGGTGGTATGGCTGCATCACTGTGTGCCACTGACACATCAGGGGGTGGAGATGTGTGTGTCGAAGTTCCTGCAGCAGTCATCTGGGACAGGCTCTGTGGCAGCAATGGCAAGATGAGGTTCTGCAGGGCATGAAAGATCCCAGCTACATCTCGCTGGTGTACAGCCGGGCAGCCATCCTTCCAGCCTGCATCTGCTCCATGTTCTCCATTGTCCTCCGCATCTGTGCCAACTCTGTGCTGTCATCGCTGGAGCCTGTCTGACTAGACAGTTCTTATATCCGAGTAATGGCTCCAGCGAGGTCAACCAAGGATTGTTGTAGAGCATGGAGCGGACTGTGGGTGTCCGTTAGGGACTGTAAGTGGTCCCTGATGGGACTCATACACCCATGTATGGCATCAAGTTTGGCTGCCATGAGGTCAAAACCCACCCGCACCTGTTCAGCCAGCCCCCTCTGGCAGTCTGGCACATGGCGTTGGAATGCCATGTGTCTTTCCGTGAGGTGCTGGGAGCCTGCCGTGGTGGTGGGTGCTTCCTGCTGTGTGGGCTGTGCAGGGGGTGGGGTCACCTCGATGTAGCTGGGCTGCCCTGCTCCTGGAGGGGGGGTGCGGAGGCTGTCCATGAGCCGTTGGAGGGTGTCGGAGCTGATGGCGAGGGGGTCCTCCTCATCATCACTGAAGAGATGTCTGGTCTGCTCTGCAGGAGGTGTTGATTGTCCCTCTGCAATGTAAAGGGGAGTTGCAGGTTAATAGTGTATTCCTTGTATGTTGATGCATTGTACATATTTACATACAGACTGCATGACAATGTACATTGTGACTGTTTTGGATGAGCTGGCTTTTTGATGGGAGACAGTGGACATTTCAACTACATGACGGATGTGAGATTGTACTCATACATGATCATCTCACAGTTTCCTGCTATGCCAGATGTGATTGGCCAGTTTCTACACACAAGCGGCACCAGTTGTGTCCTCTGTTCTGTAGTGAAAGTGTTGCACTTTGTACCACATTGTCGTCAATGTTGATGTGCTGTGATTGCTATGTGTGTGTGCTGCATTGTGGGAGAGTCGCCCCTGCAGCTCTGATTTAGCAGCCCCTTATCCCTTAGAGGCGGTGTGCCTTTGACTTGTGTGCTTTTAAGGTGCTGAGATGTTGGCGACTTGGGTCATTTGTGCTCTTGGACGGTTTTTGTACTTTTGTGCATTGTTTGTCTGCAGATGTGCTGTTGACGTCAGGGGTTGTATGTGGATGTGTCAGAGTGTGACCTGCTCCTTTGAGGATGTGATCCACACTGGGCCACCTCAGTGTCGTGTCATGCACCATGTCATGTATTTTGACTGCAGCCATGCTATTGGTCATGCAGTGTCACTTGCATTGTCAGTGTGGCTCACAGAGCCGCTGCTTTGCTGGATTCAGCACATGTGCATGGGTAGGTTGTGAGATTGGTGATAGGGAGGGGGGCCCCTTTGTGCACATGGTGGATGGGGCCTACTTGGTGTTTCTATGTGTGCTGCAGTGTGCCAAGGGTATCAGGGACATGTTCCACAATCATTGTGGGTGTGCAGTGTGCTACACATAATTGTGCATCTGTGCATTGTGCCCATCTTCCCCCGTCCCCACAGTCCCTGGTCGTTACTCACCCTGTTGCTGTTGGGTCAGGTCATATCGAGCTGTGTCTGGACCCCCAACTGCTTGCACCGTCTCCACACTGATGACTGTGGCCACCATTTCCTCCAGCTCATCCAGCTCCTCCTGTGGCGCAGGACTCCCACCTCCAGTTGCCGTTGCTGCCTTCCGGTTGGCAGCGAGTTTCTGCTTGGTTTGGCTATTCACATCATGCCACCGCCTCTTGACCTCCTCCATTGACCTCCTCAACACTCCGACTGCATTCACGTTGTTCACGATCGACTGCCATATTTCCGTTTGTGTTGCCAATGACACAGTGGAGGTGACGAACAGTTGTTGGTAGTGTTCTATCACCTCCGTGACGATGATCCTGTTTTCCTGCGGACTGAACCCCGTCTTCCTCTTCCTCTTCTCCTTGCCCTTCCCCGACCCCGAGGTTCCTTGCTGGTCGTCTGTGGGGCTTGTGGGGTTTCGCGTTGTCCTCTGCACTAGGTCCGGGTGCATCCATGTTGCTACGCAGTTTATTTTTTTTATTTTTCTGCTTTTATAGTGCATTTTCCAGCATGACGCGTGGGAATTGCAGGCCTGTCGCTGGTTATCGCTGATTTTTGTATTGCAATTTGGGGCATCGCAACTTTTTTCGCGTTCGTGTTTCGCATTTTTTAGTCGGCGCGTTGATTTTAACGCGGTCATTTGGCATGTTATCGTGAGACTATCGCATGGTGCCGCCGGGTTGGGAATACAACGTTAACATGGTGTTATTTTCCTGCAATGGACTGCGATGTGCAAAGTTGCGTTAAGCTAATTTTGCGATAATTATCACACGTTCTTGAGAATATCCCCCTTGATTTCTTATGAGACCTTGGAGGCCTTATGGGCCTCACTAGACCATTTAAGACCCCATTAGTAGTAAATCAAGAATACAGAGAGCTTCCTGCTACACATGGGTTAAAAGTAAAACAGAAATACTACACTCTCCACATTTTTCACCCATGTACTCCATGTGCTGAAACTAGGTGAAATGCCTGGTAAGAACCTGCATGAAAATGAACAACAACCAGTCAGAGATCGGCAGGGAAACATCAAGGGGCTTATTTACAAGCCCCTTGCACTGTTGGTGCATCACTTTTTATAACGCTTCGGCAGCACAGACCCATATCTACTAGGCCACACAAAGCCACTTTGCATGGCTTTTTATGGCCTTGTGGATATGGTGTAAGGCAATGCAGCTCAAGTCACTGCATTGGATTACACTGCGTTAGGGAGGCATTCAATTGGCATTGCAGTGGGTGTTCCCATGCAACAACCATGGGTTTTGATGCATTCACAGATTTTCAAGTATCCGTAAACCTGGGAATGCGTCAAAACGTTATGCCTCCCCAGGGCAGGCATAACGAGGAGAAATATATTTATTTCTCCTCTTTTTTCCCTCTTTCCATGTGTGCTGCATTCTGAAGCACGCATGGAAAGAGGAAAATGGAAAATGCCTCTTAGGATTATTTTTGTGCAGGAAGGTGTCCTTCCTGCACTAAACATTCCTGTCAACAGTGCAGACACCCTTACACCATGGTGCAAGGGTACCTGCATTGGGGCTAGGCACAAAATTGTGCACTGGCTGAAAGGACAGGAATGAACTGTATCTCGTAAATACAGTGAATGCCTGCCCTTTTGAATTGGCATAGGGCACAGCAGCAAAAAGACTTGCGGCTCTGCCCTACACCAAATCATTGTAAATGAGGCCCCAAGTCAGCATGTTATTTCGCATTAATCCATAATCAGGTAGAATTCCGATTCCTCAAGTTTCCAATGCCACCACTATCCTAAATTCTATACCAAAAACCAGACCACTCGTAATGAGCCCCTGAGTGGGGGATGAGTGTTTTCCATGTTTCATATGTCGCACAAGTTAAAGCGAATTTAATTGGTTGAACTTATGCAAATTCCAGGTTTGAAATATTTTTAGCAATCGCATTCTAGGTCAACAAGTATTTACAAGAAATGCCAGGCTACAGGACCGAATTCAAGTAATCATGATGTCTCAGCGTTTTCCCCAAATACCACTTTGATTGCAACATAAATGCAATCAATCGTCATGGAAGTACATATTTTTGAAAACTCCTCTTTCAGTCTGATAATTTTATTTTGCTAAACAATAAACATGTTTGCTCATTCTGAACAGAAGAAGCTCTTGCAATTTTCAGGAAATGTGAATGCCAGATTCTGCTAGATTTCTAGGGGCATATTTATGTAGGAGTTGCGCTGCCATTGCGCCATGCAATGGGGCGCAAGAATGACGCAACTCTCTAGTTTGGTTTATCAAGCCATGCAAGACCACCTTGCGTGGCTTGATAAATCCAGAGTAACACAATGCAGCACAAATCGCTGTATTGCGTTACTCTGCCCCAGGGAGGCATTCCAGGGGTGGAGCGTGGGTGTTCCCATGCATCCACACATGCATTTTGGTGCATACCATCAGTGGTAAACCTGGGAATGCGTCAAAATGCAATGCCTCGCCATGTAAGGCATAACAAGGAGAAATATCTTTATTTCTCTTCGTTACTTCATCTTTCTAAAAATGCCTCTGGGGATTGCTTTTGTGCAGGAAGGTGCTCCTTCCTGCGCAAAAAAATCCTGGTTACAATGCAGGCACTCTTGCACCATGGCAGTAGCACAGGTGCCCCACTCATTGGCACTACCAGGTCCATCGAGGCACAAGTCCTGTGAAAAATAGTGGGGTTACAAACAAGGATATGTAATTTACAGTGACGTCATATGAAGCAATAACTCACTAAGTAATGTCATTATAATATTCCTCATTTAAAAAATAAACTGACCTTTTTAACAAAAACAAGAAGTTATCATAATAAAGCATAAATGTGCAATTGAACATTTTGGTTTGTTTTACTTTTTCTAAATCAAATGTAGATTTACCACATATTGCTGCTCATTTGAGCTTGGAAATGATTGAAAGGGACATAGAAGTGAAACTTCATGTAAACATCTTTACACTGCATCTAGGGCTACTTGTACAAGGATTCCCATTTCTAATTCCTAATAGCGAATTTTTGTGATTCGCTATTAGGAAATCGCAAAAAGCTATGTACTACAGTGTGTTTGACACTGTATGCGATTCCCAGTGGGTTGCAATTGACCTGCCTCATTAATATTCATGAGGTAGGCTGCAATTTGAGACCCATTGGGAATCGTTAAAAAAACACAGGGAAGGTGGCCAGCTGGGGAAAGCAGACCACCATGTCTGTTTTTTTTTATATAAAGCAACGTTTTTTTTTTTTAATGCAGCCTGTTTCCTTTAAAGAAAAATGGAATACGTTTCAAAAACAAAAACTACAAGTTTCGTTTTCATTATCTAAGTGTAGGCAGTAGTCCGTGGGACCACTGCCTGTCCTTAAAAAATGTTTTCACACGCATTCACAAAGGGGACCCCTTCCTATTTGTGAATGGGTTACCACCAACTTGAAGTTGGTGGTAAAATTCAAATGTTTTGCAACTGCATCCAGTCACAAAACATTCATACATAGCCTTGCGAGTCACTATTAGGAAGGGACGCCCTTAACACGCCCCTAATACCGAATCACAAACCCATTTTGCAATTCAGTAATAGGTTACCAAATTGAAAAATAGGGTTTGATACATGTGAAAAGGCTTTTTTGTGGTCGCAAATGGCCCGATTCTGGGAATCAGGCCATTTGGGACAAGCAGAAAGCTTTGTACATGTGGCCCTTAGAGTGTAAACAAAATGTGATGGGTTTATCTTCTGACCAGTAAAACCTGGTGTTAATGCTTGTTTGTTTTTTGCTGGTGTTCTGTGCGTATTAAGTGATAGAAGTGTTAATGGTGTAAAGTTCTCTTTTACTTCCTCAGATAAGGGGTTTAAAGACATTTCCCTGTTCCCACTTAACCTCTCTCACAAATAACGTGGATGCTACCAGTGGGTAAGGGGTTTCTAAAATACACATAGGCATACAGTGTTTCTTTATGTTTGGGGCGCAAGGTAACACCTCTTGTCATCATGTAAGGGAAGTGGCGTCCCTCTATAAAAGTAGTGGGGCTCTCCGTACACCTGCATCCATCTCCAACTTGTTCCCAGTCGTCCATTCATATCATTAATGTGCTTAGGGATCTAAATGTGTATGTGTTGGTATTTCCATCCTGGCATTCAGTCGTCCCAAGTTGTGTGTTGTTCAACATGAAAGTTGGCAGAACCTGAAGTAATTTAATGTTAAAGCTCCATTTGGCCTAATACTGTGAGAAATGTAAACAAAATGCAATTTTATCATGTGCAAGTGATTGGCAAGTTTCACAACCCATCCCAGTCTTCAACGTAATATGATGAAAGTTGTGGCTCATGACCGTTAGCCTTCTAACACAAATATGGGTTGGGGCACTCCCTCTTTAAAAATGTGTGCAGCACAGAGATGTTTCCACATAGCTATAGCAATGCCAGTTATGTCATCTGTTGCATTTGAAAGGCATGCGTTTCACAGAATCGGGTCTTTACCGACCGCAAAATGCTTTTCCATGGGGCATATGTATCAAGCCCTTTTCCCGTTCGCAAACGGGCCGATTCTCAGAATCAGCCCGTTTGCGAACGGGAAAAGGCCTTTTGGGATGTATCATCCCAAAAGGGCATCGCAAATTAGAGAATCGCAAAATTTGCGATTCTCTATTTTGCAATTGCATTTAAGGAATCGCAAATTGCGATTCCTTAAATGCGATGTAGAAGGCACCTAAGTTGTGCAAATTTGGCATAAGAAATCGCAAATTTCCACCAACTGACAGTTGGTGGTAATTTGCGAATTCTTTGACAAAAGCACTTTTTTGCTTTTTTCAAAGTGCCATGTGGCACACATACATGCCCACATGCTCATTTCAGGGGTGCATCAGGGTGTCCTTATGACACCCTTGCACCCTTGAAATTGCATTCACAATTTGCGAGTACCTAATGGGTACTCGCAATTTGCGAATGTCTTCCCATTCATTCCTATGGGCCTCTAGGCCCATAGGAATGAATGAGAAGCCATTCCTTAATTGCGATTCTCAAAAAATCGCTATTTGAGAATCGCAAATACAGTATTTGATACATATGCCCCCATATGTACAGAGCATACAGAATTGCAATTTGTGTTCAGCGATTCGGTATTTGGAAGGGGCATGCTTAGGTGCCTCTTCCTAATACTGAATCACAGTGGTATGTATGAATGTTTTGCGACCAAATAATGGTTCAAAACATTACAGTTTTAGTGACACCTCAAGGGTGGTCATAACCATTCGCAAATGGGAAGGGGTTCCCACAAAACCCCTGCCCCTTTGCCAATGTTGAAACTAATATTCTTGAAGAGCAGGCAGTGGTCCAAATTTCAAAGTTTCATTTTTTCCTTTGTTAAGGAAAATGTGCTGCATTTAAAACAAGCATTAGTAAGTGCATTAGGTTTCGCCTATGTGAATAATAATATAGGCTTTTTTTGTTGTAGGTTGTAGCTTGCTGAGCAGTTGTACAATATAATTTACAGAAAGTATGTTAAAGTGTTATGACTCGTTTATGTACAAAAAGGAAATGTATTGTGCTGTTACTAGTAATATTATAGAGGCAGGGAGATTAGGTAAATGGAGGAGGGCAAAGATAAAAAAAAACTTGTACCTGAGAAGTAGGCTTGAAAGTGGTGCAGCTATAGGGAGACTACGTAAGGGTGGATGAAAAATCATACAAGTACAGCATAAGCGCTGTTTTTTCATGTCCCTAAAAACAAGATTATGAAAACTAGATGAAAAGGTGTTGTTTGGTTATTGTCCATGGTTAAGATGAACAAATGAAAATTAACTGAAAATGTTGCAAATGAGCGTTTGAGCAGTTGTGTAATATAAGTGAAAGAAACATACTGAAAGTGAGATTATTGTTTTATTGAGATGGGCAAGTTTTTTTTATTACAGATTTCTCTTTTGAAGTTTTTTGCATTTTGCACTGCACATTGTTTTTTATTATTGTGAAAAAATGTAAACATGAACACAAACTGAAACAATAATGAGCATAGGGTAAATATTTACACTTGCATTGTCATTGACATTGTGTTACTTATAGTTTACAATTTCTCTTATTTGAACAGTACACTGTGACTTTTTTAATTATTGTGCTATATACTTTGGAGTTTGTATGTTGTAACTAATACTGTATTTTTTCCAAGTCATTTTTTATAATAAGTCCTGGTGCCACTGCACCATTGAAATCATGACCCTAGTGCCTGCTAGATAACTGCACTTTGCCTGTTTTAAAAATGTGGAGTTGGTGTTCTTTATATTATGTTACAATGAAAATACAGGTGGCTGTTTAAATTACGTTGGACAACTCAAACCCTTTTTAGCAATTATTTAGCTATTATACCATGTGTTAAAAGTAGGCAAATAAATATGAAAGCATTTTACATCCACAGAAAGATGAACAGCAAAATTCTCACTATTGGGAAATAACTCCTGCTTCAGTTCACAGAGTAACGCACAATTACCTATCGAAAAAACAGCAAAGTATGCAACATGTTTTTGGTGCTAGAACAATACAATCTGCACAGTAAAGGTCAGTCCGAAAAAAAGCTCAGTGTTAAGAAAGAGGAGAACTCTCACCAAAGGAGAAAAAAGACAGTTTTTTAAATTTAAAAATATTCTAAAATAGTAGATACTTTTCAAAAAAGAACAGCAGCACATATCCGATACCGTCACCAAACACGATTGCTCACAAAGATAAGCTTTGATGCAATGCGACAACAATGCCCAGCAGCTGGATTTTTTTAATTCACTGCTCTTGAAACTATACAGCTTCCCTTCCCGGCCAGTAGAAGGAACAGGCTGCAATCACAAAACTCAAGGAATGCCTTTAGAGCAGGCACCTGATGTGTTTACAATCCAAGACTCTGCTGCAGTTGTCTGGCGCTGTAATGTTATACAGAAACTGCCCCAATGGATAAAGGAGGTTAAAACATCCCTTCAGAGCACCTCGGAGCGTGCTCATGTAAAGCAGTGCAATCACTTTGTTCGGGTTTACCCAACATAATGCACCAAAAACAAACACATGACACAGAGAAAAAACAATTTTATTAGTGACAAACTCATGACACAAAAAAAAAATTCTATTTTATTAGCGGAACAAAATCATAAAGAATGTGAAAATTAGTTAAAAGCTCCACCTACTAAAACAGAGTTAAACAAGCACATTTTAAGGGGAAGATCGGTATCAGTAAACAGTAAACGCTGTGCAGCCTTAGCGTAAGAAAAAAAGTTCCACAACTTTTGGGCCTGGTGCCACTGCACCTGCTGCATCATTCAAATCATGACCCTAGTGCCTGCAAGATAACTGCATTTGTGACTGCCTGTTTAGTTGTAAAATATAGCAATAATCTGTGTTTAGTGGGGCGCCTGGAGCTTTTGTTCCCGGTGCCACTGCACTTGCTGCACTATTGAAATCATGGCCCTAGTGCCTGCTAGATAACTGCACTTATGGCTGCCTGTTTAGTAGTAAAATATAGCAATATTTGGTGTTTAGAGGCAGTATGAAACCATTTGGCCCGGGTGCCACTGCACCTGCTGCACCATTCAAATCATGACCCTACTGCCTGCAAGGTAACTACACTTGTGACTGTCTGATTAGTAGTAAAATATAGCAATATAAGTGTTTAGTGGTGTGTCTAGAGCTTTTGGTCTCGGTGTCACTCCACCTGCTGCACCATTGTAATCATGACCCTCGTGCCTGCTAGATAACTGCACTTGTGACTGTCTGATTAGAAGTAAAATATAGCAAAATTAGGTATTTATTGGTGTGCCTAGAGCTTTTGGTCCCGGTGCCACTGCACCTGCTGCACTATTGAAATCATGACCCTATTGCCTGCAAGATAAGTGCACTTGTGACTGCCTTTTTAGTGGTAAACTATAGCAATATTAGGTGTTTATTGGTGTGCCTAGAGCTTTTGGTCCCAGTGTAACTGCACCTGCTGAACCATTGTCAGCATGATCCCAGTGCCCGATAGGTAACTGCACTCATGACTGTCTGTTTAGTAGTAAAATTTAGCAATAATCTGTGTTTAGTGGGGTCCCTAGAGCCTAAAACCTAAAAAAATCACACAATTACCATAAGTAATTTGTTAAAATAAATTAACAACTAATTATTATTAATTAAACATAAATTACTTCCCACCCTTTACCTCTATAAAACCCGCAACCCGCACCTAAAATTCATTACACAATTTCCATAATTAATTTTCAATCAATTAATTAATATTAATTAAGAACTAATTATTAATTATTTAAAAATAAATTACTTCCCACTCTTTACCCCATAAACCCCACAACCCACACCTAAAAAAATCACACAATTACCATAATTCATTATCAATTAATTAGTTTTTATAAATTAACAACTAATTATTAATTAATTAAACATAAATTACTTCCTACCCTTTACCCCTATAAACCCCACAACCCGCACCTAAAATTAATCACCCAAGTTCCATAATTAATTTTCAATCAATTAATTAATATAAAGTAAGAACTAATTATTAATTAATTAAAAATAAATTACTTTCCACTCTTTACCCCATAAACCCCACAACCCACACCTAAAAAAAATCACACAATTACCATAATTCATTATCAATTAATTAGTTAATATAAATTAACAACTAATTATTAATTATTAAACATAAATTACATCCCACCCTTTACCCCTACAAACCCCACAACCCTGCACCTAAAATTAATTACACAATTCCCATAATTAATTTTCAATCAATTAATTAATATAAATTAACAACTCATTATTAATTAATCAAAAATAAAGTACTTCCCACCCTTTACCCCTATAAACCCTACAACCTGCACCTAAAAAAATTGCACAATTACCATAATTAATTATCAATTAATTAATTAATATTAATTAACAACCAATTAATAATTAATTACAAATAAATTACTTCCCACAATTAACACTATAAAATCTAAATTAAATAAATAAAAAATAATCATTAATTTATTATAATCAATCAATTAATAATAAACTTTATTCGGCTTTTCTTATAAAAACCATAAAAGTCACGAATACAACAATACAAAAAGCTCCCAGCCAGTTGATATCTGCAATCGTCAGGTAACATATACAATTATTGGACACTTTTATAAAATAAATAAATGATAAAAGTCATCAGGCCTATTCAACACAAGATGCTAGTCACAGCTAGATCTAAGCCTAACTGCGACCTTTAAAAAACTAAGAGCATACCATAACGTGGACCCTGAGAGCAAAGCTAAAAAAGTAAAGGCGGGGCGCACTTGATTAAAATTTGCTATTTTTAAAATTGGGATTATGTAGGTCTTCCTCAGTACCTCATAATAACTGCAAAACATTAAAAAATGAATCATGTCCTGCGGGCACTTGTCACATCCACTTGGAGGCAAAGTCTGGCCTTTGCTGCTCCCTCAAGGGTGGGCAAGGAGGAGATAAAATAATTGAAACGGAACCTTGTCAATAAAAAACGGTTGTGCGTGTTAGAAAGCCCAAGGAGATACGGTTCTGTTGATTGTACGGTTTTCAGGATAATGTAGTTGCGTACACTGGGTTTCATTAACTCGCACTCCTCCCTTTTTACTCCCCGGAGTCTACAAAAATACTCCTTAGCCCAGGGTAAATCCTTCATAATGATTGAATCCGGGTCACTAAAAAGGTCCGCCCTTCCAAGAGTCCTGAACCCTTCCCGGATATATTTTAACCAGGGGATATGGTGGGCATAATCAAGGGCCATACAATCCCTTAGGATGTCTTTATGTAAGGCAGTCCCCTTGTTCCCCCACACTTTGAGCCAATAAGATAATGGGGAAACGACAACAGGTCTTACAGGTAGGGCATACCCAATTCTTCGTGTACAGAAAAAGTAGGGGTTCCCTGGGGTACACATAGGAGTCGTCTCAGAAACCTGTTTTTAATTCTTTGTAACCTATCAGTCGAGGTATAGCCCCAAATTTCACTGCCGTAAGTTACCTGAGCTAGACACTTGGCCCTATAAATCTCCAAAATTGCACCTATTGGTTTTTTACCCAACCGCGAAGCAAAGTTAAAAATTGCCGCATTGGCCCTTAGAAATTCCCCTTTCTTTTTGCTTCTTAGGAGGCCCCAATTTGGTTTAGCATCCAGCATGACCCCCAGGTAAGAGAAGGCACCGGTCTTAGGGACCGATGAAGACCCGACCTTGAAGTTGAAGGACTTCCTTGTACCTGGCCCACCTCCATCACATATGATTTAGAGTTGTTGACTAACAGGTTCCGTCCTCCATAAACTTCACAAAGGAGTTAAGTAGGGTTTGCAGACCCCTCGCTGTCCTAGCCATGAGGACAGCATCATCGGTATACAGTAGTACCGGCAGACCACGCCATCCCACCTGGGGGAGTCTACCTGAGTATCGACCAGTACCTTCTCCAGATCGTTAATATGTAAGTTGAATAGGAAAGGGGCCAATATACAGCCCTGTCGCACCCCTCTCTGGATTGGAAATTGACGAGTGACCTGACCGTCTTTTGTGAACCGTACCACCGCTTTGGTGTCCCTATGGAGCTCACGGATGAAAAGGACAATCTCTTTGTCCATGCCCATGCCCAATAAGCTCTCCCATAGCTTGTTTCTGTTAACACAATCAAAGGCAGAGGACAAGTCCATGAAGGCAAGATATATACTACCGGGTCGAGCAATGGTATATTAGTTGACGATCATGTACAGGTTCAGACATTGGGCGATTGTGGACCTCCCTGGTCGAAAACCGTATTGTATATCCGTTAAGATGTTGTTATCCTCCGCCCATGTGGACAGCCTGTCCAGCAGGACATGTCCCAACACCTTACCAGATGAATCCAATAGGGATATGGGCCTGTAGCAAAGGGTGCTGTCCCTGTTTTCTTTTTTAAAGACCGGGACAATGGTGGATAGGGACCAGGTGCTAGGCAGGTCCTCGCTAATTGCAGCATTTATGACGGTGGTAAGGATTGGCACCCATAGCTGTGGATTAGATAGATAAAGGTCAGGAGGGATGCCATCGGGTCCTGGCGCTTTGTTCCTAGACAGCCCTGCTATACCCATGCTGACTTCATCAGCTGTGATAATAAGGGACGACTTCCCTCCACCTTCAGCTTGACATACGTCTGCTGAGCTGCTGAACATTTCCTGGAAATGGCCAACCCATTCCTCTTCTGTAATATGTGCGTCTAAAGCCTCAGAGTTTTCACCTGACAGAAAAGGACAGTTGACAATACTCCAGAACTGAGTACTATTTTTCAGGCTACAGGCCTTGCTGAGCTTACTCCAGGCCTCCTCCTTTAGCTCAGCCTTACGCCTTGCTAATTCGGCTTTGTATATCCCTCTGCACTCTTTTACCACAGCAGGGTCCCTTGGGATGGTGCCTAGTGCACCCCTCAGGTTCCTGGCCGCACGGGAACAGCCATGGTCAAACCAACTCGTGGCTCGACCCTTCGAGGACGTTGATGGTACCTTAAGTAAGTGTCCAATTGTATGCGAAATGGCCGAGAATGCCTCCAGTGCATCCCCTGCCTCCCCGCGTCCAGTTGTACAGATATCAATTTCCCTCTTGCACTTAGCCAAAAGGGACTCATGGAAGGAGTCCAGGGATATCTAAGCCCACCTTAGCCTTCTGCCCTGATCTGTTGCCCTTAGTGTTCCCCTGGGAACTGCCCTACGGGATTTCCCATGCTTAGGCCAGATGGTCGAGATACACAGCGGATTATGATCGCTGTAAATGCTGTCTTCAACAGAAAAATCCAAAAGAAGTTGAAAGAAGGGGTTAGAAACAAAGATAAAGTATATAAACGTTGAGCTCCCCCTTCCGGTGAATGTCGGGTGTAAGTGGTTCCTACCATGGGTCACCCTGGTCCTTGACATGATTAGATCAAACTCATCCACTAGGGCGTTGAGACTATCTCCCTGTGAGGTGTGTTCAACATGCAGGCCCGCCATCCGAGGGCATACTATGCTGGTTATAGTGCCTGCATCAGGGTCCCCGCAAAGGTGAATATTAAAATCTCCTGCAATCATGTGATAGCCATTTAGGGAAGCCTTAATGGCCAAATTCCTTAGAAAAGAGCCCATCCTAGCAATATTACAGACAATTGGATGCACTGGATTAGAGTTATAAAAGTTTAACAACAACAAGTTTACCGGCCCCAGGGAGAATGATATAGCCTGCAAATAATCATTATCAGTTGGTAATTCCTTCAAGCGGCATGGTATGTCCAGAGAGACGTACATTAACAGACCGCCCTTAGGTCTTCCCGCCTTGAAGGAGTAGCTTGTACAAAAAAGGTCTTAAATCCCTCAAGAAAAAAACGGTTAGTAGTTGACCACATCTCCTGAAGGCAAATGACGTTGACTCCTTTTATAAAAGTAATCCATCCGGGGTCGTTTATCTTGTTTGCAAGTCCAGCAATGTTCCATGAGATAAATTTACAAACTTTACCGTCACCAGGTCCTAAAGATGGAGGCCCTATATTCCCTCCGTGGGAGGATGCTATCTCTAAGGGATCTTTATCCGTGAGTCAGACACAGGCGTCCAACGATTCCAGTGGAGCGAAAGAGTTAAAAAGGGGTATGTTTTGAATTACCATCTGACGGTCCTTCTCAGGACATCCAGGATAAACTGGGAGTCTCCAGGTTCCCACCCTGTTCGGCGTCGGAGCGCGGGTAAAGGATCTATAAAAATACCCTAGGGGGAAGGCCATGATAGACGAGGCAGCCCCACCCACGTTGTTCTGTATCACCGAGTGTAAAGTTCTCTCTACTAGGTGGGGTCTGCTGAAGTTGACAATTACGCAGTCTCCTGCCAGGTTTTTTGTTGACCTCCCCACCCAGAAAGCTTTTCGCACCATAATGATATGTTTCTCCAGCCTTAGTCCAAGAGACGTGTTACGATCCAACCAATGCAGGACCTTGTTCTTAAGTTGCTCAAATTCCTCAACGGCACCCAGGGGGAGTGCCGGAACATTACCAAGTACCACTACATATGGAGACGATTCTGGGGGAAGGTGTAACGTTGGGAGCCTCGGGCTCTCCCCCATGGGATCTGATGCACGGGCTCTGGGTGAACACCCCCACCTCTTACTCTTTCTCCCGCTGGAGGTTTGGCTGGGCCGGGACAAGCTGTGGGGCACTGTGACTTTGCTGCCCCTACTCCACCCTTTGGGACCTCCATAGACCGTGTAGGAAGGTTGGCACTAATATGCGCAGAGGTAAGTGAAGGCCTATACCCACTTGGGCCCTGCTCACCGATAGTGGTAGTAGCTTGTCAGGGACCAGAGGAGGCCCCCCGAGGATCCAAACTCCCAGCTGGCCTGGATTTGCAGATCTTTATGAGCTCCTGCTCCATTGAGACTAGACGTTGCCTAATGGGATCTAATTTACGCTCGATATTGGTCATCAATGTGCCCATCCAGCCATCCATCAAGGCCTCCATGTCCTCCCTGGATAGTGGAAGTGGTTTGCTAACACAATGTCCAGACCCTTCCCCCCTCGGGCGTTTGGCTTTTGCCCCTTTTGCCCCTGCCGCTGTGATTTATGCGCCTCTGGGCCCAGCGAGGGTTACGGAGTCTGGGATATGGAGTCCTGCTCCTTGCTCCTCTCTCGCTCCTCTCCCGTTGGCTGGCGCTGTGGATTGAACTTGCTCTGCAAATTGGCTTCCCGTGCCGCAGGAGCCGCCGCTGTGATTTATGCACCTCAGGGCGCAGCGAGGGTTACGGTGGCGCCGGGGAGTCTGGGATATGGAGTCCTGCTCCGTGCTCCTCTCCCGCTCCTCTCCCGTTGGCTGGCGCTGTGGATTGAACTGACTCTGCAAGTTGGCTTCCATAATTAATTTTCAATCAATTAATTAATATAAATTACCAACTCATTATTAATTAATCAAAAATAAATAGCTTCCCACCCTTTACCCCTATAAACCCTACAACCTGCGCCTAAAAAAAATTACACAATTACCATAATTAATTATCAACGAATTAATTAATATTAATTAACAACCAATTAATAATTAATTACAAATAAATGACTTCCCACAATTAACATGAAAGAATCAAATTAAATAAATAAAAAATAATCATTAATTTATTATAATTAAATTACTTCCCACCCTCTTCCCCTATAAACCCACAACCCGCTACAGAACTAAAAAACGCAAAATTTAATTAAAATAAAATTGATAACTACTAAAAATTTAACACATGTATTAAAAAACATAAATAATACTTATACAAAAATACATACATCACACATTTAATATACAAACTAAAATGCATAACACTAATTAAAAAATTGATATTTTAAGCAACTATATTTTTGCAAACAATATTAATGACTTCTATATTTTTAAAAACGATATTTCTTACCTTAAATTCGATATTCTTGACCACAATATTCTTGCTGTCGATATTTCTGAATCATGATATTTCCAACTCGATGTTTGTGTAAGTCGACATTTCCAACTCGATATTCTGTCTCAACACCCAATGTAATGGAGTGTCAAAAGGTGAAAAACTCACCTTGCACTCTATTACATTGATCCTGGATGTCACGCATACAAGTGGGCATAGTGTACTAATATGTACCACTATTCCTACGTATGTGTGACATAAGTTATTAATGGTGTGTAATGTGTGATTTACTGTGTTACCTACCTTATGTGTGTACTTACCTGTTGAAGGGATGTGACTTGATTGCAGATTACACTGTTTCAAGTCACTTCAGCTGATCAAATTCCTCTGAAACAGCCAATGTGTCATTCCTATGCCTGAGTTTACGGGCAAAGGAATTTTGACGCATCTCAAGCTCAGCGGCCTGCCTCCCGAAGATGCGTCACTTTGGCGAAAAACTCATAAATACCACTGCATCAGTCTTACGTGAGAATTTAGGCGGGAACTCAGGTGGGAACTCCTACCTTGCATATAATAAAACTGTGCATGATGCAACCGACGACGCAGGCTGACGAAAAGTGTTGCATCAGCCTACATGCGTCCCCTTGTAAATATGGAGCAATGACAGCGCCACCGCTGCATCAAATAAATGGTGCAGCGGCGGCACAAGCGCCTTGTACATATTCCCCCAAGTTATTTAATAGTTTTCTTTAGCAACACCTTTGCCACATATAATTTTACATCCATCTTAGTTAAAATACATTACAACAGACAGGTGTAGCAATTGAGCAGGGAAGCTAACTTTGAAATGTATGGGTATTTTTTTTATAATATGATAGAAGCGAACACAGTATATAGTCAAAGTAAGGAAGCACAGTCCTTCGAACAAATGTGCAGCGGTATGTTGCGTGAACAGTAAAAAAAAAATGCTGTGTTCATATATGGTTGCATACCAGTGATGTCATTGTCCACATTCATGCAAAAATGCTGGTTTAGTGCGACGGTGAGCATTGTCTCGTGGCTAAATGTGAGGATTGTCTCGTGGGATCTTGTGTGACATGTGTCCTCTAGGCGCACCTGCAGTACAAATATCTAAGGGATGAAAATGGCTCAATGGGTAGCCTTGTAAAATCTTCCAATTGGTGAAACATACACCTGTAACATGTGGGAGTATGCCGTGATATTCCACATGAACACCTGTCAAAAACGTGCAAGGATCATTCCAGAAAAATCCATTTTCGTATGTTAATACCCAAAAGCACATAATGATAAATATTATAGCTGCTCTAAAGTTACCAATGCCCCGGATTTTAAGTAACTATGGAGGGGGTACCAGACAGACAACTACCCATCTTTCAATGGTCTCAAAGAGAAGATGCTACGGGAGATAGGAGGGGTCAGTCTTAGTTTAGTTAGAGTTGGGAGACATATGTTTTAGAGGTTTCCTGAATATGCAAAATGAATATTATAGGGACAGTGGAAGGCCATTTGTGTGATATTGGGGTAAAGTTAGCGCGGTTAGAGAAGCCTGAAGCAAGTGCATTAGTTGATTGCAAACAATCATACAAGGATGGCAGGTTTCACTCCTCCCTTTTTAAGACCGAGGAATACCTGCTGTTCATGCAGTGTGCAAATCCATATGAGAAGATGCAGTGTAAAGATTTTTTAATTTTTATTATAGCTAGCTGCGAAGAAAACATGATGCACATTAAAGGTGTCTATTTCAGTTTATCAGAACTGATATTGAACGCCACTAAATAAATGTGTATCAGAATGAGGGGTAGACCGAGAAGGTTGATGCTGGGGAGGCTTGGGGTGCCAGTGAGAGGGACAAAATAAATGTAAAGTTTTAAACTTAGGATCTCACCTGGAGAGAGTTTGGCTTAAATTCGAAGAGCCAGATGAATAGGGGAGGAGCTGGAGTAAAAGCTAAAGGTGGGCATGACTTCAATCAGAGACCATGCTAGTAGTGAGTGCATAAAGACATTACTGCTTGGATGTGAGTGTTTGAAGAGATGTGACTTCAAGAGGACGAGCACAGCTTTAAGGGATGGAGTTCAGAATAGGTACTGATTGTCAGAAAACAATGTTCTGTTCTTGTGTCCCCTATGGTGATTGCACTGTTATCTCCATGTGCTCCTATAACCTCTCCAGAGAAGGGACGCAAAGCGGCATTCTAACCACATGCCAGAGAATAGCACAGGGGGGCATCTTCAATTTGCTTGTTCAGAGCTTTCCAAATCTACTACAGTCCTGCTTATAACTATTAGAGTAGATAATGAAAATTATTTTAGTTTTCGCTGCACACTCAACTGTGTTTTGAAGAGCATTGTAGGAGAGTAACAATTAGAAGCGCAGATGCAGAACTAATGTATATGCAGTAATATAAGTTAAGCATGGGAATTGTGAAAGAAAACAATTTTCACCACATCTGTATCTGACAAGGTTAGCACTTTACACAAATAGACTCCATGCGACAAGCATCAAGTCATCTCTGCTGCTAGAAACAACTACTGGCCTACCTGGTTCAGTGGAAATTGCATCCTTCTAGGTTTCACCTTTCCGATTCTATTGATGCTGATAAACTACACTCAGCACATCCACCCCTTTTTTTCTTACCATTCACATCTACGTACAAAATGTCTGCCCAGTGCTGAACTAAAGCTTCAGACATTCGACAGGATATCCGGTAAGAGTTAATGGCATTCTCTTTAAATTGTCGGTACTGAGATTCCGTTTTTTTCTCCCCAGAAGGCAATCTATGTACTGTCTATAACTAATGTGTCTTCTTTATCAATAGCGTCGCACAGTCTATTTTCTTTTATCCCTTTTTTATTCATAGTATTAGTTTCCTCATTCGCTTTCTCAATTCATCCTCTGCTTCATAACAAACTATTTTCTACCATTATTGTGTTTCTACCCATATGGCCTGGTACTGCCTAAGTCCCCCTTTTTCTTCTGTACCACACAACCACTAGGATGGATGTGGGGCTCCCTCCCTCCAAGTCAAGCATTAACACCACACAACCTTTTGGATTAGGGGGTGTGACCCCCAGCCGTATTTATTACATCTTGCCTCGTCCCTTTCTGCCTTATCTATCAAAAGTGAAAAAATATTAACATATGCCCCCTTCCAGATCTTTTCCTTTGTCTCCTGGGACAAATGTCGCCCCAACTGTTCCCTAGCTGAACGCATCTCTCCCAAACCTAAAGGAGACAACGGTGTATTCATACCTGCTGGTGCTGCTGTATCAGCCGCCTTTGGTGCTCCTGGATCCTTTGGTGTGCTTACTGTTACCACTGGGCCTTCACCACCCCCTACTGGCACTGTCACCACAGGCGTTGTACCTCCCGCCAGTAGTGCCGGCACCCCATTTGGGTTATCTTTCCCCAACTGAGCCATTATTTTCCTGGCCCTCTCGATTGCATCACCCCCGCTGCCTGATGTCCCTGTTGCGGGAGACCAGTTCCCCACCGTCTCCAGCCACGGAAGTACTGCCGCCAGATTTGATGCTATATCCGGCTGGTCCGGCGTGGCCCCCCCTGGACCTCCCAACAGAGGGACCGATGGGGCCTGTGGCTGCCCCTCCACCGGCACCGTGGGCACTGGCATACTACGCTCCCCATTACCCTGCGGCGTGGGGGCCTGTGGTGTAGGAATCATCTCCCTAGGGGCCGGCCCCGGGGCACCCCCCGCCCCTTTCCCATTGGACTTGGCCCTGTGTCGCTTGGGCAACGGTGGTGAATAGGTTTTGGGGGGAACAATAGGCCGCCTGTGCCTCCCTTCCTCTCCCCCGGATCCTTCCACCTTCTCCTGCAATCGTGTTAGTGCCTGTCCCATAACCTGGACCTGTTGCATCAGAGCCTCTAACATGGCGTCTGTGCGTGAACGCTTCTCGTTCCGCTTCACCTTTGGGGCCATTGCGGATCAGAGCTCCTGACGGGACTTTAAATTACCCACACTACAGTGAGGCCCTGTGCACTGACCCGAAAACTGCACAGACCCCTACCTGGAAGCAGTAGCAGCCACCAGCCAGCCTCTGCACCCACGCAACCGGAGACACGGCCCACTAGCTAGCCCAGTGGGTTCAGGTGAGTCACCCACTCGAACCCGCGTGGCTCCTGGAAGCGATGGAATGCTGGCCTGCCGGCACTGCCCTCACGATCAGTCACCAGCCTCCCCTGATGATCCTCCGCCGTCTGCTGTTGTTCTTGATAATATCGAGGAAAATGCAGCACCCGATAGTGTGGCTTGTCACGATCTGTATAAGGCTGTGGCTGCAGGATGAACAAAAAGATATTCCTTGTTGCGCAGCGCGCGCCCCTACTGACTCTCACACCGCTGCCCCCTTATATTCTCCACACAGGCACCACTCTAATAACTGTTATTGCCTGTGCTATGGCAAATTACTGAAAAAACGTTTTTTCAATGAAGGGAAAAAAAGGCGCCAGGTGATCGATATGAGTGCAGTAAATTTGCAATAAACGCCCCCAATCCCTGACTTAGTGGCACTCGCGAGCTCTACACACAGATCTTCACAGCTGCTTCTGCAATGCCCAAGCGTTCGTGCCCCGCGCCACTCTTTCGAAAACAGCCAATCTCTAACGATCTTTATCGATGCGGTACAGACGCGCGTCACCTTTTTAAAACTGACCACCTAATACCAAAATTAGCTCAGCTCAAACTGCACTCGACGCTTTACCCCCAACACCGCTGATCGCCCGATGCGGCACACACGAGCGTCCCCCAGGCGTCCCTTTAATTAAATGGCTGCCCAGAATGCGCGCCGCTCGCTGCTCGTGACAAAACAGCCACAAAACAGCTGACTGACCACTCGCTCACCCTTTCACCTCGGGCCCTCGAACCCTGCTCCCTCCGCTCGATCACCGCTGCTCACCAGGCAAAAACGCCCGTAGTTTCTATTTCCCGAATGGTCCTCCTTCGAAGCCGCCCTCGTAACCACAGGATTGCAACGGCGTCTCCCCGAAAACAGCTGATCCCAACCCCGGATACCGCTATGATCACAGACCGGCCGACCTCAACTCCAAACGCCAATCTGTAGTGGGAAAAATAAAATAAAATAAATTACGGGCCGCTGGTGGCCCGGGTGCCGTTCTGTGGGGAGCGAAAAGGAACAAGAGACTGTTCCTGCTCCTCACACCCCCTTTTAAGGGGGGGGCACAGGGCAGGCCGGTCTAAACCGGCCTGCCCGATCGTCTTACGATCGCGTGAACCGGAAGCACTAAAGTGCTTCCGGTTCACGCCCCGATGATGTCCCCCATTGGACGTTCAGGAGAGGTGGGAGTGCCGCGTCATCACCTGGCGCGGCGTCACCTCCCCCCTCCTCCTTGCCCCCGGGGACCGGTGCGACCGCCATAATGGCGCCGCGCGCTAATTAGCGCTTGGCCTTGCCCAGTGTCGTGGGATTGTGAAATACAGATGCCCCTTTTTGTACTCTTTTGCTATAGTTAATCCTCACCATCTGACCTTTTTCCACTTTTAATCTCTGTAAATCCCATCTTTTGTGCACACAGAGCTTTTGCTCGTTATTTTTCTTTCCCACATGTTCTTTGATTTTTGTCCTTGTCAGTCTTATTATGCGCCATTTCTGTACCGGTTAACTGCATTGTAGTGTTCCGATCACCATTATGTTGAAAGGATTAAATCCTGTTACTGAATGTTCCGCTGTTCTCTTTGTCAATACCATTTTTTTCCACAACTTCTCTCCATGGGATATTTTCGACAGTTGCAAACTGGAGTCTATCTTTGATCGCTCTGTTAGGTAACTCAAACAAGCCATTATTCATGGAATTACATAATGATGTCCATTCATGTTCTACTTTGTGGTCTCTTGGGTATTTCCTTGTTTTTTCACACTACAGCATTACTCCATTATCTGACACCAAAGGTTCAGGATAACTATTTTTTAAATATCTCTTCGAGAAATTCTGCAGCTTTATGTGTAGTTATTTTGATTACAAATCCATTGCTAATGAATCCGATCCTTGATCCAGTATTTGTTCTTGTATTTTATCTTCTATTTCGTCTCCCTCTAGTTTAGCAGACTTTACTCTTGTACACTAATGTGAGCTTCAGTTGTGTTTTTCCCAACATAAAATCTAAGGTGAAATGATATCACTTTAAGCCCGTCTAGATAGCCTAGGTGATGCCACCTTTGACCCACTTGTCACTAGATGTTTGAAAAGTTTGTGGTCTCTCCGTACTTTGTGAAGTCCTGAAATGCCCTAATGTTCAAATTACAGAGAATCCTCACACTCTATTAATGAATAACATCTTGACACTTAGGGGCATATTTACAATAAAATGGCGCAGCGTGGCGCCGCAAGCAATTTTCCTGTGTCGAGCTGCGTCATTTCAAAAACGCAGGGATGCGCCTTATTTACAAGAATATGGTGCACCCCTGTGCTCTCCCCAGCGCCAGTACACAAACAGCACCCATGCACCAACGCAGGCAACCTGACATCATGTTGCAAAGATGCCTGTGTTGCGGGAATGATTGTGTTTGTGCAGGAAGGTACGCCTTCCTGCCTAAAAACAACCATTAATGGCATTTTGCTCCATCTATGTGTGCTGCAGAAGGCAGCACACATAGAGCAAAAAACGAGGAGAAATAAAACTATTTCTTCCCGTTGTGCCACTTTAATGCCTCCCTTGGAAAGGCGTTAGTTATTGACACTGCCTCAGATTTACGAATCCTTGTAAATCTGGGGTAGTGGCAAAAAGCCATGGGTTTTGCATGGGAACACCCAGAGCAACACCCATGACACACCCCTTTGACACAGAGGACTGCGTGAAATAGGGCCATATTTACAAGGCCATGTAAAGCCACGCAAAGTGGCTTTGGGTGGCCTTGTAAATATGGGCCAGCACACAGCGCCACCAGAGCATCAAAAAAAGTGATGCACCGGCAGCGCCAGGGGCTTGTAAATATGCCTCTTAGGGGCATATGTACACGGAGTTAACGCCGCTTTAGCGGCACTTTTCCGATGGTTTTGCAGCGATATTTTTATCGCCGTATGTACAAGCTGTCGCTAACCTCTGTTAGCGGCAGTTTTCCGGCAAAAACGTCCATTTTAAAGATCGCCACTTCTGTTAGCGATAATGACATGCAAGGGAGGCATTCCCGTGCAAAAACGGCCGCTAACCCCACTTCGCGATATTTACAAGGGAATTCTTGAAGTGTGGAAGACCAAAAAACTGCCTCTAACTGCAGTTAGAGGCAGTTTTTAAGACCAGAAAATAGCTGGTCTTAAAAATGGAGATAACACTTGGGGCCTCATTTCAGCAGGTTTTGGTGCTGGACTGCGCTGCAAGCAATGTCGCTGCGCTGCCCGGCGACAAAACTACAGGGCAGGAATGCGCACCATCAATAAGATAGGGCGCATTCCTGGGCCTCACTCATGAAAAGTGTTGCAGCGCTGCGATAAGACAGCATTGCAACACTTTTCACTAAGCCTTTCTTGCAACACCATGGATGCGCTGGATTCACTGGACAGCGCTTCATGTCACAAGTAATGACAGAGACGTCTGGAATCCTGACGTATCTGTCAACGCTAAAGTCATGCATTGCTGTAGTTGTGTCACAAGTATGACGCAACTCCAGCAATGCATGGGGCCAGCCTATCCCTGTGGCACTGCGTCACCCTTACGCCTGCCATCAGGCAGGCGTAAGGTACTGACGCAGTGCTGTTCTTGAGGTGTGCCCGGGTGTCGGGCAGTTAGAGATCCATCGGTGGCGGTTGCGCGTTGCGGTGTCATCGTCTGTAAGCGTCGGCGGAGTGGTGGTGCTGAGGGAGTTGAGGAGACGTTCTTCGGTGGCCTTGATCCAGCTGCAAGGGGGGGCAATGATGGCGGTGGTGTACGGTGGGCATGGTGAAGACGTGATGCATACAATGATGGTCGGTCCAGGAGAGTCCGGTGGTGGGCTGTAGTTGAAGTTTACGCTGGTGGAAGAGACGTGCTCGACCATGTGTCCTGCTATGTGGCTTGCTGCGGTGACTAGCTGCTTGAGTCTGATGTTGGGGAGCTTCCCCAGGAGGGGGTGGTGTTCTGGTCACTGGGGTTGTCCAGGTGCAACTTAGTTCACCGAGAAGGATGTCATCGGTGGATGGGAGAGCCTGGGGTGCAATGAGGTCTACAATGGTATCGGAGAATGGGGCTCCAAGGCACGGGGGCCTGCAGATGAGGGTGCCGCAGAGGATGGGCTTGGGGTTGGTTCGGATCTGGAAGTTGATGTGTTCCATGGTCACCGTTGGGTCATTAGAGTGCGTGGTCAGTCGGAGTGTGCTTCTGTAGGTGATGGCAATGCCTCCGCCTGGACGGTTGGGGTGGTCCTTGTGGGTCATTCAGTAGCCGTCAGTGATGGCAATGGCGATGTCGGGCCCAGAGCAGAGGTTGGTCCTGGCGGCAGGCGATGTGGTATACAGGGTTGATGGCGAGGAATGGTGCTGGCGTCGTAGAGGTGGAGTGTCCGAGAGGAAGGGTCCTTGGTGCTGAGCATGGTCCAGGGACAGACAGACGCAGACGGGCTTGCCTATGACTTGCCTTTGGCACGGGAGACGTCCATTACAACGCAGGCATTACATCGTAATGCCTTTACAACGCTACTCCAACAACGCAGGTGCCTTTCACATCGCATTCCAGTACAACGCATTGTGAGTTCAGTAATGGGGTATTTTTAAGTTTTAGGGTGGGTATGGGTTTCGTGTGTCGGAGATGAAATTTGGGGTGTATTATGGGGTAAAATTTGAAATGTGGGGTGTGTTTTGGGGTCAATTATGAAAAGTGGGGTGTGCATTTGGGTCAAATATGATTTTTAGGGTGTGTTTTGGGGGCTCAAAGATAAATTTTAGGGTCCAGTGTTTGCTTTGGGGTGCAAGGGTTAGTTTTAGGGTTGCACTCACTGAAGTGGGAATAGTCCTTTTTACATCTCATTGCAATATGCCTAGTATTAGTATGCATTGTATTGGAATGCGATGTAATGGTATGCGTCGTAACTTCATATATACCTTTGGCACACCAGTGGTACGCCCGCTGCGCATGGCCGCATAGCGGCCGCCATTGAGAAGTGCTGCGGGGGGACTGGACAGCTGGGAGGTGGGAAACACCAGAAAGAACACTGGATGGGGCGTGGGCACGTGGGTGTGTGTGTGAGCGGGTGTTGTAAATATTTAAATGAGAGAAATCTTACCTCGAGGCCGGGTCCTGTGTCTTCGTTTCTCCTGCTCTCCTGAGTCTGCTTCCAGGAACAGGAAGTAGGCAGCCAGGCTCCCTCCCCTAAGCCAATCACAACGCTGCAATGCAGCGTTGGGATTGGTCATTGGCGCAGGGACAAGGCGTTCGGCCAGGGGCTGGAGGGGTGGGCATGTTCTCCATGCAGGCTGTAATGCAGCCTGCATTGCGAACAGGACAATGCGCATGACTGCTTTGGCCGGCCTGAGCGGGCCGACCAAACAGTCACTGCGCACTTGAGTGGGCATGTCACTCTGCCCCTGCCCTGCTCCGTAAGTAGAGCTGCCCTACCCACCCTCCCGCCCGCAAAGGAAACATGGCACAATTACATCACGAAGTTATCATCATGTGATGATTTTTCCTCTTCTTGCACTGCTTGAAAGCAGTGGGGCAATGCTCTTCCGCCATAGCGGATGAGCCGCCACTGGGGGTGCGTCATATACAGGTGCTAGGCCTGGGCAACTCGACCCCCAGGCCTCCTCCGCTACGCGTCCCACCTTCTCCTTACCTAGACACTGACATCGTGGCGCAATCCGCTGCACTCTCTCCAAATCTGTGACTCAGCCAGCAGGAGCCTCAGCCAGGCAGGATTTCACAAGCCTGGGTACAGCAGTCGCCGCCAAGTCCTCTGGGGAACCTCCCGATGCAGGTGATGCAACAGGGCCCCCTTATGCGTGAAGATGCAGCGCTCCCACCACACAAGTTTGGCGCAGCTCAGGGGCCTCACCCTCTACAGCGTGCGGCCAGCGCAACCTCATCCGGCCTGTGATGCAGATAGGCCCCGCCCACCGTTGGTAATCCCCTACAAGCACCCCGGTGTGGTGGTGGATCGTAGTATGCGATGCAGACCTCCCTACATTGGTGTGCAGGGGCGCCTCTACCATTTACAGCTCCAAGCGGCTCAAGGTGGTCTTCTCACACAGGTCAGCAACGTGTCTCCATGCGACCTGCCAGACGTCCCCACCAGGCACAGGCGATCGCCGTGCCTCAAAGTCTACCGCCACAGCTCATCGACTCCACAGCACCTCCGCATCCCACTCCAGGCTCCATATGCAGGTCCAGCGAGGCATCCAGGCTCCAGACACAGGTCCAGTGAGGCATCCAGGCTCCAGACGCAGGTCCAGTGAGGCATCCAGGCTCCAGACGCAGGTCCAGCGAGGCATCCAGGCTCCAGGCGCAGGTCCAGCGAGGCATCCAGGCTCCAGACGCAGGTCCACCGAGGCATCCAGGCTCCAGACGCAGGTCCAGCTAGGCATCTAGGCTCCAGGCGCAGGTCCAGCGAGGCATCCAGGCTCCAGACGCAGGTCCAGCGAGGCATCCAGGCTCCAGGCGCAGGTCCTGCGAGGCATCCAGGCTCTCATCCTGGTCATCCTGGATGTTGGATGGCTTGAGGGGGTTGTTGATGTGTGCTGCACTTGCCCCTGGCTGCTCCATTCTGCATTTCATTGTTTTTTTTTGCCTATTTTCTATTGGAGGTCGACTGATAGGCTATTTTTTCCAATAGAGGCAAAAAAACTCATGTTGGGCTGACTAATGTGCATTTTTTTGCCGCCTATGGGCCTTCCGTTGGTTTTCGCCCGCTAACGCCGTAATTCCTATCGCCATCACGCTAATGATAGCGGCAGTTTTCACCGCTGATCCCTGAAGCTATCGCCATGTAGCGACGTCTTGTACATACGTCGCTAACAAGGCAATCGTTTTCAGCGGTACACAGCGGTAAGAAAACTGCTGCTAACTAGCGTTAGCGGTAGTTTTCGCCAACCCTTGTACATATGGCCCTTAGTATGTGTGATGTACAAGCAATAGGATTCTGTTTCTCTTCTTGTATGCGACTTTTTGGTACAGGCTGCATTTCTGATGGTCCGAGCTGCCACATCAAGTACCTTCCAAACAGGAACACGAGCAGCTCCGTGCTTGTTTTGGCCATTTGGGCCTCATCAGCGAGATTACTTCAAGCATTCCTTTCATCAATTTGTTGTTTATGGAAGTAAAAACCTCAAGGACCATGGGTATACTCAGATGAGGGTCATGTGCTTAACATGCCACTGAAGAGCTAAGTTTTCTGCCTCAGTGGAAGAGAGTCGAATTGTTGGCCGGAAGTAAGATCAGGATAATTGGGTTCTTGGTGCAGGCAAACTAAAGAACTAGATGCAATCAGTTTTCAGAATGAGAGACTGGAAAGTGACAGATTGGTGCAAGACGTTCTGAAATTTGACACTTATGGCAATATCCCAAAATCGCAGGCAGACTACAGATTCTAAGACCAAGACCTTATTTGAACCTACAGCGACAGCCCTTGATCGCCAGTCCCTAACCGACTGGATGGGAGACCTATAAATACACAGGTACATGCTTACACAGCAGGATCTGTCTACTCTAAACCCGAAAGGTTGAAACCTTGTCCCTGCTTCAGATAATAATGTGCTGCCTCTGCTCTTCTTATCTTAAGCCCACAACCAACCTGTCAAATACTTAACGTTGAATCAGGCACCTGCTTCTTTTACACACTGTGCCTATTGGTCACTGTCAACCTCTGAAACCTAATGAGATATTATCAGAATTCTAACGGATTCCCATTAATGCGATGCAGTGGCAGAGGCACCAGACCTCGGCTGAAGAGATTTTCATTTCTCCTTTGATTTCAACACCTCAGCTGCAGACTAACCAGCTTTCCTACCTCATTCTGTATTAGGAACACTGAAGTGCCAATTGATGCCAAGTATGGCCTTTATCAGCGTGCACCACGCACCGCAAATACCATTCCTGATTTTAAAATTCACACGAATCTAGCACTTTGTGTCTATTGCTGTCCTGAAGTCACAGACGGGTGAACAAAGAATAATGTGGAAGTCAGAAAATGTAAAACAAAAATGCCTTCTTGGAGTGGCTCACTCAGTAATCAAGATTTAAAGTAATCCCAAGAGAATGTGTGTCAGTTGTATGTATAGAAAGGGCCCAAAATAGTTTGAATATTTGAACATATGAAAGGGTGATGTGGCTAGTGCTCTATCTCGTATAGCGCATCCAAATATTAGTCCGTTGCGGATATGCCCCTGGAAAAAGTATGTTCTGCTTTTAACCAGTCCCAACCTGTAACCAGTTTAGTGACAACCTAAAGGTTCAAAAGAATGTTATCGGCTTTTTTATCAGAAATTCAACAACGCTTGACATAGCATGGGGAAAGTCAGAATGAAAGAGGTTAATGAGGTCACACCACAGCAAATTTTTTGCAGTCTTCAGGAGTAATAATTATTCAATAGCATTCAATAAATATGATGTGGGCATTATTGCTGATTTATGATCACGTCAGTGGTTGACTCGCTCTTTTGATTAATGGCCGAAATAAGACCTGCTTTAGGGAGAGTGTGTGCGCGCAACTGTTGCTATTCCGTAGAAAACACTTTAGTCACAGTCTTTCTTTAAAAGAGCTTGAAAATATTCTCAACACAAAATGGAAGAGTTTGGATCAATTATTTTCAGTGGACTGATTAATACAATACGTTTTAGCTTAGACTGACGTGTTGCCCACCCTGATACAATGTTGATGCTAGACTGCTATGAAATGCAGCAAGGTTTTGGTAATAATTTCCCTTCCCAAAATGATTTCTGATGCGCAACTACTTTGTAAAATATGATTTGTTATCTGCAACATTGAAGAGGACTGATATGTGACATTTTCACTGTTTTATTTTTACGATTTTTACTCACCAACTGCAGAAATCCCACTTTAGGAAGTTTTAATTCTGCCAAGGATAAATATTTTTCTGATAGTTGTGGGGCTTGCTGAAAACCTGTTTGACATTTAAGCGATTCAGTGGTTTCCAGAGATTTCTCAGGGGGGTGTAGATTTTGTATAGGTCTTGAATTTCTGAGAGGTTCAAGGGAGGTTTAGGGCATTGTAGGTTTATAGGTTTATGTAAGTGAAACCAATATAAAATATATATTTTTTACAGTGCTTCTAACCTCCCAGGTTAAGTAGTGTAAGTGGAGTGAGTCTGAGAAACTTCACCATTATCCCCATTGGCTCATGCCCCTCAGGATTAAGGCTGTCACATGTGTGCTGCCCATTTATTAACCACCACATCACCAGCACAATCAATCCTGTCCCTATGCCCCATCAGAGTGGCACGATACAGCCGGATTCCAGGATCTACTGCAAGATTCGAGGATCTACTGCAGAATTCAAGTATCTCAGGATTTGAGGATCTATTGCAGTATTTTAGGATTTGCCTGTTGATGAGGAAGCTTTAGGTTGGGTTGTGCTCTGCAGTTGTATTCTTCTGCTAGGGCTCAGGGATTCTGCTCTGGAACAGAACTATGCTTGGAACCATGGAACATCAGCATGTAGGGACTGAGTCATCCTACTAACTCAGTATCCGTGAGCCTGAGTCCGACTAGCTATAGTGCCTCACTTGCCCTCGTAACCTTACCAGAGAACCAAGTGAATTGGCACCCCACAACACAACCGACTCAGAAATCGCAGTAACAGAACACACCTGTTGACTCTCTCACTTGTACTTGTCCACAATGAGATAAACAAGAGCCACAAAGGAAGTTTGGAATATTTATTAAATCAGTGTGCTCTGAAATGCAGTGCACGTGCAACAATTAGAAAACAAATGCATAATAAAAGTACTGTTAGAATGGTCAATAATCCATATACCATGAAAAGTGCTGTCATTTTATGTGACAGAATAGCCTACCCCCTCCCCTGCTAGTAAAGCTAAACGATTATATGAAAGGTCTCTGGGATTATCATCAGACCCCTTACATCAGCATACACAGATGAACGCTCTACATCTCAACAAATGCAGTGTTCGTGCCTCAGAATTCTCGTTCCATGTGTCTGTTTGTGTCTCATATGCTTATCTATATGTTAGGACATGTATGCACATATACAACAGCTGCATTCATGTGTTATGTCTAGGTGCTAGTGCCTGGCCAGAAAGGATAACAATTGGCATTGTTGTTTGACCTCTTTGGTGGTGCCCAGACTAAATCCCGGGAAAAGAACAGAACACGAAAACATATGCAGGTTCCATGTGAAAGTACAATGTGGCACAAAAGCAAGCATGTTTATATAGTAACATGTGCAAAGAAAAATGAGACCTACAATGTGCACAGTTAGGCTAACATAGGGAAAACTACAAAGGGCCATGCAGAAAACACACGACAATTGCAGTATTTTCGGATTTGCCTGTTGATGAGCCTCAGGTTGTGTTGTGTTCCCTACGTGTATTCTTTTGCTAGGGCTCAGCACTTTACCCGTGTTCATTGCTCTCAAGTTGAGATTATCTTAAAGCCAGATGTCGAGAACACCTTCCCAGATGTTTTCTGTTAGCATAACTTTCTTGAATTTTCTTCTGCAAACACACCTTTTCTTTGCATAATTTAACCTCTCTGAGAACTGTCATCAAAGACCTCAGGTGAGTCATAGCTAGGGTGAGTTAGATATTTATTTTTTGGATTGTGGGACTTGTTGGGGCCCCATGATGTCTCCTGCACATATGTACTATGGTACTGTCATGCCCTCAAAGTCGTGCTGTAACATCTGTCTTTGGCCTCCACAGTGTTAAATGCAGATCCTGTGTAAACCTTCATTTCTGATTGATGTCTCAAGCTGTGGAGCATTAACAAGTGCTATATGACATCAGAACAAGACCAGTCTCATGGTGATTATTTTGGCTGTAACAAGATGAAGGTAATTTTCCATGATAATTTGACTGTTTACCACAGTGCGTCAATTTTATCTGCTACTAGAGTAAATATTGTGTGTGCCTCGTTTCCTGTAGAATGTTACCAATGATGCAAAATCTATATGAATTAGAGAACTGTGAGTATTTTAAGTTGATGTATAAGAAGAGGGCAACAGTAGTCTTGTGTTCGGTTTAGTATAGAGTCCCGTAACTCGTGAGAGTCTGCAGAAAATACGACAACCTCCATCTGACGAGATAAGCTGCCTGACTGCAATCTCATGACATTTCTTATGTGCCTTCTCTAAAACCCTAGCCCCCTTCCGACCTCTTCACTGTCAACGCCGAACGCAGTCTCAGGCATATTCAGGATTGCCAACAGGGAAGGAGACTGCTCGATTCCACGTTGTTCCTGCTGAAACATTCAGATCTACAGTTTTGTGGTGGCATGAGTCTGACAGGAGGCATCTTTACCGAATGTTTGGCAGGATGAGGTTAGGTACTAACTTGATTGCTAAAGATAAGTGGATCCACAGTTGTGTTATAGCACAAATAAACAGTAGGAGATTCCTTTCACTTACAGTAAATGTCAGTCTGAAGGGGGCACACCAGAGGTGCTGCTTATGTTCCTTGCTTTTTCCTCATGCCTTTCCACCACTCTCAGTTGCTATATGGAAATTGTGGGGCATTAGAGAAAAACTGTCTGCTATTGGCCCCTTTAAACCTATCCTCTACGCTGATCATATTTTGTTCACCATTACTGAACCGAGTACCTACATTCCTGCCTTGTTGTCCCTGATACGTACATTCTCAAATATGTCTGATAATGAAGACAAATGAGCGAAATGTGAAGCACAGCCAACAAAACGTTATAATGCAAGTGTCAGACTACGTAGCCTCATGAGGTTGAGGGGTTTCCATTATTTTAACATCCTTGTCAAAAGAGGGCTGGAAACAACGGTAGAGGAGATTCTGAATGCCAAGTTGACTAAGATGCATAATTATTTTGGTTGGTTGAGAACATCTCAATCTCTCCATCTTGCAGAGTGTGTAAGTTGTCAAAATGGTGGTTGCTCTACGGTACAATTCCCTGTTTAGGATGCACCCTCTGGTTACATGCACCTCTATCATGTCTAAAATTAATGTTGACATCAGGCTATTCCTTTGGGTCAGGATTAGCATGAGGTTAAATCAATGTCACTTACAGGTGCTCACTCTTCTGGTGGTCTGTGCTACTGCATCTTGAGGTCTATTACAGAACACATCAGTTGCAGTTGATCTATTTCCTGAGATAGGCAGCCCCTCCACTGAAGTCAATTAGTTTGGAGAGGAAACTACTCTAGTCTGTACAGTGTCTTGCATCAGTTTAAATCCCTACCTAATGCCACTAAAATTCCCATAATTAAACATGCTTCTTACTTGGGGATAGATAGACCTTAAAGTCAGTCTCTAACTTCATGCCTCTGTGTCCGTATGGCATAAGACACTTATTATTATAGGAAACTGCACGATGCACCAGCATGAAACTTAGGCCTTTCACATCTTGAGCAACTATTCATGGATGGCCTTGTCAAGCCTTTTCCTACTCTCAGGTTTGAGTGTAGACTGACAGGTGCACATGAATGGCAGCACAGGCAACTGTCAGACTGCCTATAAGTTAACTTGGGGCCCCTTACAACCACTTTACTGGAGTCACCAATCGTCCAATGTCCGAAAGCATGGTATCAATTCAAAGGGATCGAATCTGAAATCTATGGGGTATTTATTTATAATATTCTCTAAGCCAGTGATAGCCTTTTCTACGCAGCTTTATCAAAACAGGTTACAACATGATTAGACCGCTGCTGTTACCATGTGACAAATACCTTAGCAAGTCGAAAGTGAATTTTTTTACTTGAAATATTTCAAGATTGTCAATGGTCAACCCTGCTCCTACAAAAGGTCGGTCTTCTGTGCCATTCACATTCATGGAGTTGTGTCCATCTGAGCTGAAACACATTCCACATTCTATGGGACTACTTGTCCTTAAACAGTCTAGGTTTGAACAGTTTAATGGGATGTCTATTAATAGTGAGCTTATGCTCCCACATTCAGCACAATAGGCCAAATTACTCAACCTATTCTGAAATAACAATGGTGCCCTCGAAGGAAGCTTTAAGCCTAAGCTCCCTTGTTTCGCAGGAATACAGGGTTGCCCCATATTTGGTTCAGGATTCACAATGCATGATATGTCAAACATAGTAGACAACTATCATCATAGGAAGACTTGGGTCACAGCTGCCCTTATTGCCCTAGCGATAACAAAGGTTTTGTATTCTGTGGCATTGGAGATCAGCGGTGGTGCTGACTCTATTAAGGTGGGTCTCAGAAATGTCAAGAGAGGAACCATGTGAGCAGATTATATCTGAGGTAACTGACCAAATGAATATATTTGACAAAGTTTGGCAACCCTTCCTAAATGTGGATGATGGTAGGTAGACCCAGACTGAAATGGGAAATGGCTCATGTATTCTTCTAGATAGTGATATGCATTTTGCATGTCGAGTCAGGATTCTTGTTCTGGGCACACCCTACCACCTTCACCAAATTTTGCTTCAAGAAGAAACAGTGAAGAGCAAAAGCAGGAGAGATATGTAGAATTTGTGAGGTCTACCCAAGCAGAATGTAGCATGTGTCTGACAGGGGGCCACCCATCAGGATTGTTCTAGATCTTGTGCGATATGTTTTTTACATCGCCCCATTCTCCTTTCCATCTCCTTTCCTAAGCTGCCCGTAGGATTTCTGGTTGAATCTTTTTACAAAACACTGTTGGTAAATTGAATGATGTATATCTGTTTCATCATGTTTTTGTTTGACTCTTTTGCATAAAGGTTAAAGATGTTATGATGTGTCTTGAACTGAGTTCACCTCTGGATGGATAGGTTATGTGATGCTTGAATATGTAATAAAATAACAGCAATTATTGCAATACAGGTTGTATGAGTTACTCACACAAGACATGAGACATCTTAAAACATCACTGAAGCACAGCAATTTAATTCCACCATGTACAAAAAGTGCAAGGTAAAATATTTTACAAAGAGACTGGTATGTCGGTATATTAAAACATTTGCCGTCGGAAGAAACATACATGTTGCACCCCTTGTGTACTGAAAACACAACCAGCATTTTTGCACAAAAACATGCAGTCAATCTCAAGCAAATCATATCGCATCATCCCATTGAACCACCACCGCCATTTAACCAAAATGTCTTATCATTATCATAGCTTTCATGATCAATCTATTAGCAGCTTTTCTTCAATGGAACCCAGTCCAGATCAAGGGCCATGTCATTCTCAAAATGTAATTCTCTAATATGTTCCACTGTTTGTTTAAATTTCGGGTCACTAGAGTTTGTGAACATTAGGTTCCCCCAATTCTAGTCATAATGGTGCAGACCAACAAACTTTGTGCAGGAGATGCAGATCCAGCTTTTAGCAGGTGCTTCTTAAATATGTCCAATCTTTGCTTTTTTGTTCTAACAAACACTCTGCTCATAAAACTCTCAAACACAATATATGTAAATAACATTTATGAAGTGGTTGGCAAATGGCAGAAGGCTGCACTCCCTCCCTAGTGCATCTGTTGCACATTGGCCGACACTGGGAAGGGCTATAAAGAACCCACTGCTGCATTGCACCAAATGATTTCCTATGTTTATATTTTTGCTCGGGCTGCTGAGGAAGAGCTTCCCAAGCTGCCTGACTATGCCCACCATGGGCATTTTTTGTGTTTTTGTAATGACGATCAGCGCGCAGGGCACACTGAGGTCATTACATTTAAAAGTGAAAGTAAAACAAGTCAAAGGAGTTGTTTCACTTTTATTGCATCAGTGCTTAGGGGGCATATCTCAGCCCCCCCAAGCCCTGATTGTCTTGGAAGAGGTATTATTGGAAAGGGGAGAATCTCCCCTTTCTAAATGTATATCTTCCCATCCCTGCTTGGAGATCACCACAGGAGAGCTATTCCCAAGCAGGGATCCCCCCCACTAGACACCAGAGAATTGGGGGAGTGGCCCCCTAGGAAATAACTTCTGCTGCCCCTACACCCACCACAACTTTAAGTCTTTCTGCCTCACCAGGGAGCAGTTGGGGGACATTACCCCAATCTGCCCCCACATGGGGATAGAAAGTCCACTAGATGCCAGGGAAAATAAAATAAAAAATAAATATAGGGGTGGGGCTCCCCTTCATGGGCATGGTCATGCCCTCACACCAAACAGGACTCAACAGTCTTTCGGCCCCCCTCGGGGGTGGTTGCCAGTATTCACCTACAATCCCCACTCCCCTGGGAGACAGAAAGTCCACTAGACACAAGAGAATAGGTATATAAAAAAACATAGGGGTGGGCTGCCTACCATGGGCATAACCATGCCCGCGCCCCAAAAAGGACTCAGTCTTTTTGGCCCCCTTGGATGGTTAGGGGTGATTACCGCAATCTGACCCCCCCCAAGGGTGGGCAGAAAGCCCACTAGACACCAGGGAAAATAATATAAAAAATAAATATAAGGAGAGGGGCTGCAGACCATGGCCATGCCCTCATCCCAAAAAGAGCTCAACTGTCTTACTGCCTTCCCAGTAGGGGCAGTTGGGGGTGATCACCCCACTCTACCCCTTAGGGGGCAGGAAGCCCACTAGACATCAGGAAACAGGTATAAGAAAATAGGGGTGGGGCTCCCTACCATGGGCAGAGCCATGCCCCCACCCTAAAAGGACTCAACAGTGTTTCTGCCCCACCTGCGGGTTGTTGAGGGTGATTAGCCCTAATCTGCCCCCCCGAGGACGTAAAGTCTACTAGACACCAGGGCATATTATTAAAAAAAATAACGTTGGAGTCTGTCCCCCATGGCCATGCAGCCCTCCCAAAAAAATATGTGGTGACAGTCTTTCATCCCCGTTTTGTGGTGTATGGGGTGATTATCCAAAACCTGCCCCCTGGGTACAGAAAGCCCTCTAGGCATCAGGGAAAAAAGAACATAGGGGTGGGGACTGCCCATCATGGGCATGGCCATGCCCCTACCCCTAATGGGTGCAGTCTTTCTGCCCCCTGGGAGGTGGATTCGGCCAATTATCCCAATTTGCTCCCCCGGGTGGCCAAAAACCCACCAGACACCAGGATCTGCATTTATGCAGTATTTTTGTGGGGGTAGAGTGGGGTCCCTGGGCATGGGCCTGTGCTTTTCCCCACCCCACGGCCCAATAGACTTTCTGCCTCCCAGAGGGTGCATGGGGTATTCACCCCTTATCTGCCTGAAAGCCCACTAAACACCAGTCATTTCAAAATGGAGCCAAAACAAACAAAAGGTGGGTGTGGCCTACCCTGGCACTGAGCCATCCTCCAACTCAGAAGGGGCAATAGTGTCTTTCTGCCCCCTGAAGGCAGGTAGGAGGCTTGTCCCAATTGCAGAAGTTGTCCTAAATATGCAAAATATGCAAACTCCCTGGTTTCAGGTGGATCTTCTACCGCCTGGGGGCAGGTTTAGGGCAACCTCTCCAATTGGGACAAACCTTCTATCTGCCCTCAATGGAGCTGAAAGACACTATAGCCCCTTCTGGGGCAGGGGTATTTTTCAATGCCAGGGTCGGCCACACCCTTCTTTTTTGTGTTGGCGCCATTTTAAATTCCCTGGTGTGTAGTGAACTTTCTGTCCCCCTCAGGGGAACATTGAAGGCAAACCCCCTGACTGGCATCGGCCACACCCCTACCCCAAATAGGACAAACCAGTTTTTCGGCACCCCTTTATCCTCCAAGCCAGACAGGGATTTGCCTTCAATTTTCCCCTGAGGGTGGCTGAAATTCCACTAAGAACTGATCAAACCAAGGTCAATGGGGGTCCCCTCACAAGGGCTCCCATAGACCTTGATCTAATCCATCCCTGTCGCGGGCACTAGGCCCAGCCACACATGTGATGCAGCGTTTTATCGGCACAATTGAGGTAATGCTGGGTGGTAGGAGTTTTGTGGATTCCTGCGAATTCCAGAAGTTTTCATCACAGAAATGTAAGCTAAATGTGGGATTTCAGGCACAGTTTGCAGTTTGCAGGGTATTCTGGGTAAGAAAACCTCTTGGGATCCACGCAAGGCACACCACTGGAATTCCCTGGTTGTGTAGTTTTCAAAAATGTCTGTGGTTTATAGGTTTGCATGGGTGCTGCCATAGCATGGCCCCAAATACTGCAGCTACTCCGATTGCTTATCTGTCCATGTACCTCTTTAGTGCCTTTTGTGTCTTGGTCTTGTGGTCCACCCACACAAGTGAGACACTGTTCTTATCAGGGGACAAGTGGCAACTCAGGGTAGTAGGAAATATGTGGCTACTCACAGATTCTAGAACTTTCCATTACAGAACTGTGAGGAAAAGAAATATTTCTTTTACCAAAGATTGACGTTTGCAATAGATTATTGGTAAAATTGAGAGCCACACATGTTATGCACCCCTATACTTCCCTGGTTGTCTAGTTTTAAAAAATATGCAGGTTTCGAGGTTTCCCTAGGTGCCAGCTGAGCCAGGGCCCAAAATCCACTGCTACCCATTTTGAACATAAAGGGTCAGTTTTGAGTGGAGAAATGTGATCTATCCATGTTGCATTTTGGGCTGTTTCCTGTCACAGGCACTAGGCCTACCCAAACAAGTGAGGTACCATTTTTATCAAGAGACTTGGGGAAATGCTGGATGGAAGGAAGTTTGTGGCTCCCTGCAGATTCCAGAACTTTTCATCACATAAATGTGAGGAAAATGTGTTTTTTAGTCAAAGTTTGAGGTTTGCAAGGGATTCTGGGTAAAAAAAATCTGTTGAGAGCAATGCAAGTCACACCCCCTGAATTCCCAGAGGTTTCTAGTTTTAAAAAATGTGCACATTTGCTAAGTTTCCCCAGGTGCCGGCTGAAGTAGGGCCCTAAATCCACACCTGCCCACTTTGCAAAAAAAGGTTGGTTTTGAGTGGAAAAATGTGAGGTATCCATGTTGTGTTTTGGGCCATTTCCTGTCACTGGCACTAGGCCTACCCACACAAGTTAGATACCATTTTTATTGGGAGACTTGAGGGAATGCTGGGTTGAAGGAATTGTGTGGATCCCTGCAGATTCCAGAACTTTCCATCACAGAATTTTTAGGAAAATGATTTTTTTAGTCAAAGTTTGAGGTCTGCAAGGTATTCTGAGAGCCGTGCAAGTAACCCCAACCTGGATTTTCAAAGGTGTCTAGGTTTAAAAAATGTGCAAGTTTGCTAGGTTTCCCTAGGTGCCAACTGTGCTAAGGCCCAAAATCAATCCACAGCTACCCACTTAGCAAAAAAAGGGTGAGTTTTGAGCGGAAAAATGTGATGCAAGTATCCATGTTGCATCTTGCGGGCATAGTGCCCTGTCGCGGGTACTAGGCCTACCTACACACGTGAGGTACCATTTATATCGGCAGACTTGAGGGAATGATGGGTGTAAGGAAGTTTGTGTCTCTCCCGGGTTCCAGAACTTTCCAACACTAAAATGTGAGGAAAATGTGTGTTTTTTTTTTTTAGAATGCGATTTGGTCTTGGCCTGCCACCTCCAACTGCTGGATGGGTGTTCTGTAGTGAAAGGCCTGATAATTGTAAATGTGTATATGAACCCAGGGGTGGATCAAAGGGAAATGTGGAAATTGTTTTTGTGGGATTTGGCATCTTTGTTAGATATCGCTGGAGCTCCACCCATTCTATTAATGGGCGATTTCAACCATCGACTGTTGCCAGTTCAGGAACAGGTTTCCTCTAGTGATATGTTGGAATGTTATGGAATACCCCATGCCATTTTCCCATAGTGAACCCAATCAAAGTCTGATCTTCAACTAATGACGTGCCTTACTGAGTTAGGCTTTGTGTGCCTAAATGGTCGCTTTAGGGATGATGTGCCTGCATCTCAAACTTTTGTCCATGGAAATCAGAGTTGTGCTATTGACAAGATGTTTATTCAGGCATGGTACTGCGAGGCCTGTAAAGGCTTCAAGGCAGTAAGAAACACGGGCAGTGACCACTGAATCGTACAAGTTTTGCTCCTTTCGGGGCAGAGGGAGAAGGTGATACCTATGGAGCTATCCCTCACTAAACGTCTGATTACTAGAATTGCCGATAAATATATAATAGTCTTAAAGCAATTCCAGGAGATAAAAGATCTTGGGGTCAGGAGGGCACCTGCTACCGATGTCCTGAATTGGTACTCTGAACCATTAAAGAAGCGGTTAATTGCCTGATCCCAATGGTCAGGCAGTCTATTTCTCAGGCCGGAAAGGAAATCCCACATTATACATCCATACAGCCCTGGTTTGATCAAGAATGTTTGGGTCTAGGGGAATGCCTAAGGAAAGCTTGACTGTCAAGAGCAGCCCCTGAGGATTCTAGAGAAAGGAAAAGGTACAGGGTGACAAAAAAGAAATGTGCTGCGCTGATCAAAAGAAAGACACAGGGTTATTATCAGGCAAACTGGGATTTCATGATCCGGAATACCAGCAGCGTGTTGGAGCTGAAAACCGCTGTGTTTATTCGACATTTTTTACCTGATATCGGCCCCTGTAAACTTCGGGACCTGATGTGCAAAATGGCGCCGGCAGATTATTAACTCGACATCAGCCGGGCCGAGCGCAATCTCAATCCCCTCTGGATTTACCCTGCAACTTGAAATGGCCCTTTAAACTTCAGGACAGTGTTATCCCCGCTGAACTCCAGGGGCGATCTTCACCTGACTGCACTTGCCGTAGCTCCGGTTCTGGCTGCGTCCGTTACACCCCGAGTGACATTGATACTGACACGCTGAAACCGGACATCTAAACCGGACTCGTTTCGCTGCCAGGGAGATTGCACAGTGTTTTGTGGTCTCCCTCTGGGCCCCCGCAGGAGCCTCGGACGTGATGCTTGCCCAGGGGGGACTACCGCAGCAGTGATTGACACAGCCCCGGCGCTGCCAGCAGGATCGGGAGGTGAGCGTGGCTCCGGAGCTCCTCTGTTCCGGAGCAACGGGGGCTGTATTGGGAATCCCCCCTGACTTAGTGATCTGGCCTGGGGACTTTGTTTGAGGCCGATTTTCTCACCGAAAAGCCCTCTCAGGGCAGTGCCTGACCTCAAGATGGTGGCTGGGGCCAGCCCTGATTACCACCGCGGAGGGCTCCTGAGGCTTCGGGGCACTCCCAAACCTAGCGGTAGGGGCTCTCCAGCTGATACCCCCTTGTGATGGCGCTCTATTCTGGGGGCATTTTGTGACCGGGGTAACATCTGTAAGGACGGGCCTGGACAACGCCTGACCTAAGATGGTGCCTTTGCCTTTTAACTCCGTTCTGCCCGCAGCCTCGCCAGTTCTCTGGCGGCTGCCACTACCGGACGTCGAGCCCCCGGTTGGACTGCGCCTTGATAACATCAAAACATCAACCCCCACCCACACCTGGGTTCTAATCTGACTGCGGCTTTCATCTCTCCTACTCCCCGTATGAACTTTACCTTTTTCAGATAAACCCTGATCACTATCCTGACAGCGGAGTCCGAGCAATTTGGCTGATGCCGGGTGGAGCTGCCTCGACAGCTATAGAGGAGATCGGCCCTGGTTCACCCCCTCTCCTGTCACCTACCCAGCCGGTCATTGAGCACAGTTTCTCCCCGTCTCCCTGTTTATGTCTCCTTTTCTCCCCCCTCCCACCTACGAACTACCGTAACATTGCTTTTCTGTCCTATGCTTAATCTATGCTCTTGTAACAGATGTAACTTGTAACTTGTAACTCACCGTTCCTAATGTAAAGCGCTCTGATACCTCCGGGTCTAGCCAGCGCTATATAAAACTCAAATAAATAAAAAATGATCCGTACCCTGCAGACCAAAGATCTGAAAAAATTTTGGCAGTTGGTCCAGAGAAAAAACGGGAAATCAAGAGAACCTACAAGGTGTGTGGTCCTGGAAAATGCCTAGGTTGCATTCCTAAGTAACATATAAGGCTGGAGGGTAAGATCACAAAGGAAGATGGCCTACTCTGGAGGAGGATTTACTGGAGTCTTTCTCTGAGGTCTCCTTATTGAAATTAATAGCCTCCCTAAAATTAACCAAGGCAGCAGGACCAGACAATTTACCCGGCATTATCATAAAATTTAACCCTAAGTGGTGGCCTTGTTATTTCACAAAAGTCTTTGTTTGTTAACAAAGATGGGTAGTTCCCCACCAAGTTGGAAGGGCTCAATAATCAAGCCCATCAGAAGAAAAAGGAGCTGGACAACCCAAGATATTCTCGCTTAATAAGTCTGCTTGATGTCGGTGCAAAATTGCATTCTAAGGTAATTTTACGGTCCCTCAAAGAAAGGCTTGAGAATGAGAAACTTTTCCCAATAGAATAAGGAGGTTTCAAATGTGGTCACTCTATGATAGAGCATTGCTTTAGTCTGTGAGCTCTCGGGCAGAAGGCAATGGGAATGACAGGGTACCTCTTTTGTTGTTTTGTTGATTTTAGCTCAGCTTTCAACCTGGTGGACCATACCATCCTGAGGGATAAACTTTATCATCTGGCTATCCCCAGTAGCTTACTTGCAATTCTCCAGGAATTGCATCGCGATAAATTGGACCCAGGTAGAACTGAATCTAAACCGGACTCTGTCTACAAGAATCCCGCTGGCAAAGCCTAAGGCAGGTTTGCATTTTGGCCCCCACATTGCTTTCTTTATTTTTAGCAGATTTGCCCTATGCCCTTGATAAGACAAAATCCTTCTCGCCGAAAATGGGGAGGAGGCACATATTGTTTGTCCTCTATGCGGATGGCTTGGCCATTTTAGACCTGACCCAAGTGGGCCAGAGGAACCTGGAAAGTTTCAATTCATATTGTGTGGCCAATAAATTAAAGGTTAATCTGGAGAAAACTAAAATAATTAATTTTGGTAAAACAATGAAAGCATATAAGTGGGTGCTAAGTAATGATACGGAGAAGGTGGGAACCTCATTAAATATTTAGGGGTGCCGTTTAATAATAAATTACATTGGACTCTGCTTAAAGAAACAATGGAGGCACATGCACTCTGTACTATTGGAGGCCTAGTAAAATTAAAAAATTCATATGGTGGTCCATCTCTGTCTCCGGTATTTACCACTTTTAATGCTATGGTCCCAACTCAATGCCTATTTAGGGCAGAACTGCTGACTTTAAGCAAAGAGGCGAGTAATGTGAGGGTAAATGCCTGAAAAAATTGCTAGGGCTGCCCAAAAGTACATTGTGCCCGGAGATACGCTTGGGAGAGAACCTGCAGGCATTGATCTTCCTAGCCTTTAAGGCTGCATTACGCTTCTGGGACAAGCTCTGGACCTGGGAAGGTCAAAAAGTGTCAAGCCTTTGCGCTTAGAAAATCTCAAGAAGTGAACTAAAATGGGCTGTGCTTGTTAGAAATAGATTAGAGAAAATTGCAGTGATGCTGAAGGTGGGCAAATTGTGAGAATCAGAGGCATCCCACTTATCGAAGGGGGAATTGAGGGAGGCCTGCAAGAGAGAATCAAGGATAACAGACCTCAATTATGTTGTTAGAAAACCCTCTGCGAGTCACATGTTAGAGTCATGGGACAACCAAAGAAGGTATCCTTATATATCAGGGTTCCAGAACCCCTCAAATGCGCATGTTGCTTTTAAAATTCCGGGTAGCGCTGAATTTCGGGTATTTAAAAGTGGAGGTATTTAATTAATTTTTTCGCTCTTAGAATAATTGTACCTATGGGTTACGGGTGATAAATTCAAATGTTCATTTTTTATTAGGTTGCCTGCACTTTTATAAGATACGATGTCAGATTTGAAAGCCGTTCTTCAAAAAATATAACATCTTTCATCGCAAGGAGGCATTGGCACTTCTCAAGGACAAGGAGTCTTTTGATGTGGCCTGTGCATTAGCAAATTTCTTAAAAACAAGTTTGGGCTAGTGTTATAGCAGTGATCAACATTGGTCAATATGGGTTGAATTTTATGTTGAGTTTTTGGGAGGAGGGCGGCCACTCAGTGATTTTATGTTGTATTTTTATTGGGTGATCAAGTGTGGGAGGAAGGGGCTGGCTGTTTTTAAATTATTTTAAATGGTTGTACATTGGTTTGGGGGGTGGTTGTTTTTTTAATTATGTGTGAGTATATTGTTTTATAGACGTGGTCTAAACAATAAAGATGTTTTTACTACTAAAAATGTGTTTTTTAGTCAAAGTATGAGCTTTGCAAGGGATTCTGGGTAAAAAACCTGATGAGAACTCTGCTAGTCACCCCCCCCTGGATTCCCCCACGTGTCTAGTGTAAAAAAATGTGCACATTTGCTATATTTCCCTAGGTGTTGGCTGAACTGGGACCCATAATCCACAGCTACACACGTTTCAAAAAACGGGTCAGTTTTGAGTGGAAAAATGTGGTGTCCATGTTGCGTCTTGAGTCGTTTCCTGTCATGGGCACTAAGTCTACTTACACAAGTGAGGTACCATTTTTATTGGACAACATGTGAGAGCATAGAATAGTGGACCATTTGCTATAACCAATTGGATTTTGCTGCATTTGTGCCTCCCAAATGAAAGCCAGTGTGTAAGAAAGAAGACATTTTGAAAAATACCCTCTAAATCATATGCTAGTATGGAGACCCACAAATTCACATATGTACAAATAACCACTGCTCCTAAGCTCCATATCTTGTATCCATTTCAGAAAGACATACATTTCCTTCATACCTATTTTTCAGTCTACATATTTCACCATATGACGTGGTCTATACTCCTCACACAAAGAAAAACCATTGTATGATGCTGCTCAGTTGTTAGCTCTCGGTACCTTAGGATCTTAGAGAACCTACAAACATATATATATATATATATATATATATATATATATATATATATATATATATATATATATATATATATATATATATATATATAAGGACATCATTGTATATTGCTTTTCTAAATGGCTCTCTGTGACAAAGAGTTCCAGATGCAAATATATTCACAAATTTCCTACTCATTTTCAATATTTCTTTATTTCAACAGTTAGTATCTTTAAAAAAACCTTGAGGGATCCACACATATGACCCCTTGCTGGATTTGGAATTCACTCTACTTTTCAAAAATCTATAGCTTTCCTAGATCACCGTTTGGGTTTCACACTGGTTTTTACCACAAACTGGAAATAGGTTGAGAGCACAAAAAATAGGAACAATTCCAAAACTGTAGTAAAAAGTGCAGCATTGCATGCTCATGATAGCTGGGAAGATGGTGACTTTAGCAGAGCAAACCGTTCACTGATGCCATTTTTAGGGGGAAAAAACAAACACTTTTATCTGGAGCACTTTTTTCCTATTTTTCCCCAAAAACTCAGGACCTGATTCACAAAAGTAAAGTTAGACTTTTGGTTGAAGTTTAGACCAAAAGTCTAACTTTACTACTTTTGGGTATTCACAAAGGTAAGTTATGAGCAGTATCTTTACAACTGCTGAGTTTTCGCACTTAGGGTGGAGTTTCTGCACTCGGGGTGGAATCTCTGCACTCGGGGCAGATCTCTGCCCGGAGTGTGGAGATTCCACCCCAAGTGCAGAGATTCTGCCCTGAGTGCGGAAACTCCACCCCGAGAGTGGAGCTTACCTTTGTGAATACTGAAAAGAAGTGAAGTTAGACTTTTGGTCTAAACTCAGACCAAAAGTCTAACTTTTACATTTGTGAATCAGGCCCTCAGACTTTAGCTATATTTTGCCTATTTTCTCGGTCCCCTCCAGGGAAATCCACAAACCCTGGGTACCCTTAGAACCCCTGAGATGTTGGAAAAAAGGCCCTAAGCAAACTACCCCAAATAGCCCAAAAAGGCCAGACCCCTTGGGGGGGTGGGGGGGTGGTGAAGGCCCAGCAGTTAAGGGGTTAAGATACTGGGGGGGAGGGGGATTATTTCCTATGAGTTGCACAGATGCTCACTTGATACTGTGCAATTTTGAGTTGCGCCCACAGGCTTTTATAATGGTAGGTACAATAATAAACTTTGTTCATAGTTAATTAAAACCCTATCAATCACCAAAATAAAAAATGACATTCATTCTAAAAGAAACAGATAAAACCATATTATTTCATAAAACATTTGGAATTAAAAGGTTCTTCTAAATGTCTTATAAAGAATTGTATAAATACGTCAAGTTTCTGACTTTGATCAACTTCACGTTGCTGATTTAATAATTGTCTATTGGAATTGTTGAAGCACATTGCAACAGTGAATTAGCAGGATCAAAATCATAGTCTACATAGCTATGGAAACAAAAGTTTTTTTGTGCTTATATGTAAAACTGGACAACAACAAATTACATGGGCTAAGCATCAACGTTTATAGCTACAAAGTCGGCACTTAAAATCTTATCAATTTATTTCCATGTTTGCTGAAACTCCCCTTAGTCGAACAGGCTGATTATGTATTTTGATGTCTGTGAGAAATTGGGTTGTTGGTTGACAGGTGGGTGAGCCATTCTCAAGCAACAGCCACAATCAGGGTAAACTACAAAAGTCACTAAACTAACCTGTGCTTAACCCTCTGGTAGCTTGGCGCAAAAGCAGTCATCCTTAACTTAAAGGCATTGCGTAAAGTATTTATGCAGCACTCAAACAGCAATAAAGTGAAAACACAACACAAAGAAAATCCTACAACAGTTTAGAGAAATAGAGTAAAATGTAATAAAATATTTTATGCCAAAATGACAAAAATCCAAACAGTAGATCTGAAGATATTCAATTGCAAAGATTTATGGTAAGCATAGCACATAAAAGCGCAAAGCGCCACTCGCAGTTATCTGGTTATGTGAGATCGGGTGAAAGTCACAAGTTCAGTCCGAACGTGATGGAGCGTGGGCCTGATACAGTGACCAGGTTAGTCCCACTGGAAAAGTTGCCTTTCAAAGTCCAGTTTGCGGTGGAGGGTGCCATGAGGAGCAGGGAGAGAATCGCAGATATTCATCGCAGTAGCGCAAAGGGCAGGCCAGACATCGCGGACGGTTGTCGCTGTAGTAGGAAGAACAAGTCAAGCATCATGGAAGATTGTTGTTTGAACTTCGAATTGGTGGGCACTGCCGGCTGTCGATGCTGTAGCGCGAAATGCAGATATCGCATTGCCGGTTGTTGCTGGCAGTTGCTGTAGTGCAAAGAGTCGGGTACACCAGAACTTCACTTTGGTGATCAGTGTAGGCATCAAGATCTTGGCATGAAAGTGGTCCGTTCACAGTTGGAAAGAGCCCAGAACTTCGAGAGTTCTCCTTTTCTTCTCAGAGGAGCTCAACTGAAGCCACACCAAGGGTCCAGGAACTTGAAGGCACCTCTTGGGAAACAGGAGCTCACCCCAGTAGGGGCCAGGAGGGGCCAGCAGGGCTTAGGCACATGCAGTTGCAGGTCCAGGCAGAGTCAGTGCAGCAGGTTAGCTCAGCAGTTGCAGAAAGGCCTCTGGACCTTGTTGTGTCCCCGAAGCTAAGAATAGGAGGTCAGTCAGCTGACGCTTGCTGTCACTACAACCTGAGATGAAGGGTGCAGATCCTGTATTCTGTACCAGTCAGCAGGGCAGGTCTCAAGCAGAAGAACAGTCCTTCTTCTGTAGTATCCACAGGTCCAGGAGTGTACTGAAGAGTGATCTGAGAGTTCTCTTTTAATATCTGGTGCCCACTTTGAAGTGGGAGACGCTTCTGCAGTTTTCCCCTTACAAAGGTGTCTGGAATCTTCTGCCTCCCTGCCTGGTCCCAGTCTGTCTGGGGCCACAATAGGCTAGTGTGAAGTCCTTTGTGTGTGAGCTGGGCCAGGGCCTTTGAAGTGCAAGTGTGGTAGGTGACAGCTCCGCCCTTGCATCAAGCCATGATTGCCCATCCTGCTAAACCCAGTCCCTCTATTTTGATGCTGTCTGGGAGGAATACACAACTGCTTTTAAGGAAATTCTTACATAAATCTCTCATTTCCGATTTTTACACTAGTATGACATCTGGAATTGTGTTTTTACCATATCATGCAGGATTCCCAAGGAAAGAAAATTCCCAATCAACAGCTATAACAGTGGAACAGGTATGGTATAGGCCAATGCCAATAATTTCTGATACATCTGGAATTAGTAGGCTCCTCTTATCTAGAGCTGTATCAGTTTCTGCTTATTACTTACACTTTTCTGTAAATTTTGACTTGAATTTTGTGAATATCCAAAAAGTAGTAAACATACTCAAAAGTCTGTATTACTCAAAAGTGCATTGCTGTAAGGCCCTTTGATTTGGTTTAGTTGTGAGTTAAACGTTTGAAGTATATTTACAATCTGATTTTGTGAATGGCCAAAGAGTAGTAAACATATTCAAAAGTTCAAATTACTCAAAAATGCAAGGTTCCTTTATGAATCAGGTCCTTAAATATCACACAATGGTCCTGATTCACAAGGGTACCAGTAGTCACTCTTGTTTTTTGTACTAACTTACACTCGGATTTCGTGAACAGCCAAAAGTAGTAAACTTACTCAAAAGTGTAAACTTATTCAAAAGTGAAAGTTACCTTTGTGAATCAGGGCCTGAGAATCGCAGGCTTTAACCACTAGGCCAAAAGTGAGTCTTTTCTTCAATATTAGATTACAAAATAACTGACATTTGACTCAAAAAATAAGTCAAGGTGTATCCATAGAGGAGTGTACACTGCTATCTATGATAGTCTATATCAGTCCCTGGTTATTACAGTGGCATTGTTCTCACAAGAGGGTGTCAGGTGGGGTGAAAAGAGATGACTTTACACACAGTGGCAAAGCTACAGCCTTTCGATAACAAACACAAATGCAAATGCAAAATGCAAGAAAAGATTTTGAGTCATAACCTGGATCTCACTGAATAAAATACTAACTGTACAAAGGATAGACCAGTTTACACTTTACTGCCGTCATCTCAACAGCTTTGTGCTATTGTAGAATTTAAACAGAAATGAAAGGGATGTTTTCCTTTAATATCAATGCACCCTCACCTCCAGGAATAAACAGAAGGGATTTCAATGAAAACACTTTAAAAGCCTGGTGCAATGTCTTTAACAATTACCGGGTATGGAGATCACAGCGAGCTCCCTATAATGGCTGAAATGTCTAAACTGTAAACTAAGATGTCAGATCTGTCAAGCGGCTTGCATCTGAGCACTGTAAAGCAAACAAAAGCCCAGTAGATGTTACCAGGTGTCCAGTCCAACATGTGTGTTTTTATATCCCTTGTTGACTTACTTGCTTCTGGTGTTGTTATTTGGTTGATTGTCCTATAATACAAGGGACCCATGCTCCATTTCCTTCCATAGGATAACAGTGGTGAATTGCTTCCTATGAGGGGGGACTGCAATTCTTATACATTTGTGAACAGTGTATTACAAAGATCACAGTACTCAGTAAAAATATGTGAACGCTGAACAGTACATTTTGAGTGTAACTCAAGTTCATTGTTAAGGATCTGTGATTTGTTTAGTGTGACATTTTACTGTTTCTTTTAATGGTGACTGTCTAATTTTAAGATGTCGTTAAGGTTTTTGTTTCTTAAGAGTACAAACTTGCCATTCCATTTTTTAGCAGTTTTGAATTATTATTCTGTTTTTATCTTGTTCTTCCTTCACACCACCTCCCATTAGCTATGCATTGGCGGTCAGTCCAACCTACCCAGCAAAGCCAAATACGCGTAGGCTTCCCAACTTTCCGTGTCATGACAAACAATCAGTATCCTGCTTGAAGGTAATACACCCAAACTCAAATTTGAGAGTGGTGGGCGGTCCCTACATCTGCAGGGATCTGGAGAAATTCTGACAAGCGAATTGATTACGATCATCAGCACAAACCTGATAATCTGATTCTGAATCCTCGTAATGTTTGGTAAAGTGGAGGACTGATAAGGAATAACAAATGGAAGCACTGGGACTCAGAGCTGCCTCTGGTTGATTCTGATGGAACTAGTGATCCTTCTCCAGGTGCATGTGATCTCGAGGATTTATTTAGCTGCTGTTGCTTGCATGAAAGTGCTGATGGCCATTGATGGAGTGTGAGCCCCTACTGGAGAAGCAATAATGCTCAAGTTTCAGGCTTCCCTTGCTGTTGTGTGATACTCTCTTTCTCTGTCAGTCTGTCATTTGCAAAATTCTAAGCAGGTCTGTCTGAACCCCGAGGACATAATAAACTGTATTTGTTAACAGTCGGACATAAGTACCAGAAAAAGTCATCACTGCCATCTGTTTTACAGCCACCATCCCCACAGACACCGCTACTTTTTCAGAAAAGAATAATCAGGTAATCAGTGGGCAGGACAAAAGAGCAGTTACATTTAATACAGGGGCCTCCAAGTGAGCTTGATTTGGGTAGGAAAATCAAATACTTTGCCTAATAAAATTCAAATGGCAAAAAGAAGCTAACATTTCGCAGTCATTTAGCTTTGAAGTAATTAGTATTCAATGCTATTATCAAGGAGCAAAAAACAGTGTGATTAGGATACTGGCCGCGTGCTCTGATTGTAACAGAACTCTCCGGTGGGCCTCTTTAAATTCCTCTTTAATGTATTCTCTAAGGCCTTGATTACAAGTAGTACTATCCAGAGCTTTGCACTACAGCCAGATCTCGGCATGGCGTGAGCGTAGCGCGCAACTTGCCTTAAAAAATTCTCTGGCTTCCAAGTTACCTTGTGCTGCGCATTCCAGCAAGTAAATGTAAACAGTGACGTAGTTTCCTTGTGAACTGAATTCAAAATGTAATTTGAAATAAGCCTTGGCAAAGCCCATAGATATGAGTTGGACGCCATCTTTTGGATTTGAAAATGCTTGTTGTTTTGGTTCGCAGTGGTTTTTGCAAAACGTTATTGTTGCAGAACCTGCATGGCCCTCGTCAATTTAAATTAACAAAAATGTTTTAGTTAAACGTAAAAATATAAATTTTAGTCTCAAATGCACATATTGCCATAGTAATCCTAGTCAGTGATGGCATCTGCTCTGTGTGCCTATGTGCTACCTGAGAAAGAGCAGAATGCTGTCAATCACAGTGAAGTTAGCCACAGGCTAAAGTGAGCTGACCACATTGGCCCATCCTAAAAGCTGTAATGGAAGGGAAAAAATGCGAATGGCACATCAACAATCCAGTGGATGAAGAGGGCTTGCTGAAATCCCCTTCAAGTAAGTATATCATACATATAATTTGAATAAAATCAAAATAAATATTATTTATATGAAACAAGCAGTCGACCGCACTCGTTTGGACAGTCCGTATTTCATGGTGTGGCCTGAAGCCAGACTGAAAGAGGTTGATGAGATCAGAAGACTGATACATTATTTGTCGCTTCCAAATCATCGATTGTTAGTATCATACATTAAAGGTGAATTCAATTTATTAACTTGCCAAAAGCACGCCCGTGTGTTTTTGAGTAATGAGGACTCAGGCAGCTGTAAGCTATATGCAGAAAATATTAACTGATGATTTTTTTAAACGTAGTATGACAAAAGATCCCACCACCAAATATGGGATATTCTATTTTATTTTCTAAGTCTCAATGAACGCATGGAAACGGGTCGATATACTGTAAAAAATGACCTTTCAGTAACAAACAGCCCATTTATGGACCACTGAAATCCAATATAAACCCTCATTCAATGCGGAAACCTAAATCTGAAACTTGCAGGTGTACTATTCTGCATAGGTGCATTCTCGCGCTGTTCGCGAATTCACAACCCTTTCCAAATGTACGCCTGCTGAATGCTGAGCCAGTCGCATGTTTCTAGGCGTGAATCTGGAAAACTGTGAGTTCCTGTCCACGACAATGCAGTGATTGCTAATGTACAACTATGCATGGTAAAATGACATCATCTGCGTGCAATTCACCCATTATTTTCCTCTTTAGGGAAAGCAGGAACTGTCGAGCAACCCCTTCCTTACACCTCTATCTATTTGGGGGGTGCTCTCTTCCCCTTCTCACCCCGGAAAGAGGCAGACAGGAGTTTTGAGAGCACCCACAAACACTTAATTTGTGGTTTTCCCCAAACATTTCAGGGAAACCCCACCCTGCAACATCTCTTGAGTGGGATTTACTCATATGCAATATTATTCTAACATTGGGTAATTCTGCAAATGAATGAAAGGATTTATGGGTGCAAAGCCCCTTGACTACATTGCACTCATAAAATGAGCATTTAGCTCATGTAAGTCTGACGTATATTTACGAATGGCTCTGTGAACTGATCACTCATTCTGTAGCTATACTGAATAGATATAATAAGATGCTTTTTGTTTTGGAGCAATTAGCATATGCCCTGTACAAATACTGTTGTAATGATAAGTTTTTTTTAGATTAAAGTAGCCTAAGATTGCAGACTTGCATGGTGCCATGGACTTCAATTAGATGTGCCCCAAGTTCAGTAGCGGCCCGTGGTGGGAGTGTTGCCGGGCGGTGACGTGGGGCGGGGAGGGGCAGGGTGGGGGGTAGTAAAGTACGGAATATGGCCGTATAGAGGTAAGTAGACATATAAATAAATAAAACGAATTTCGTTGCGCGCGCTGCATCACATTTGGCGATGTAGCACGCGCAACGAAATTCGTTTTATTTATTTATATGTCTACTTACCTCTATACAGCCGTATTCCGTACTTTACTACCCCCCACCCTGACCCTCCCCCGCCCCACGTCACCGCCCGGCAGCGCTCCCACCACGGGCGCTACTGCCCGGGTTTGCAACTATTCTTCATTGCAACCCCGGGCACTACTTTTGTTACCCTTGATCACGGGGTTCATGAAGACAGAGGCAGGAACAGGAAGTGAGCAGGGCTTATTTTCAGTCGTTTCTGAACCTTATTGTCCTCTGCCTCTCAATTCCAAACAAGGGACTGCCAAGGGGTAAAGGGGTACACAAAGGGTCAATACTGTGGTGACCTGTGGGGACTGACAACTGATTCACAATGACACTTCTGTAAGCTGTGGCTGGCATGTTGGTGCATTGATATCTGTTATGTCGTGGGCTCAAGCCCCACATAATTCGTAAACAAATGACACAGACCCTTGGGTATAGTACTGAGAACTGGCCTGAGCACGTGCACTCATGCTCTTTTATTGGCAGGGTCACCTGACTGTTGACGCCCTTTGTTGGATGGGTGTGGGGTGGGTGTATGGACCAGCCCTTGAGGGAGAGGCTGGCAAAAACACTAGACTGTGTCCGGCAGGACACAACATTCCTCCCAAATTTTATTAAAAACAATAAACAAAAGTCCAACCTGTGGGAAGGAGAAAACAAACTAAAAACAACTGAAGTCTCACAGTTCTGAGAGGCAGTCCGCAGGACAGCGGTGGACAGGTGTTGCTGGGAGCACCCGGGCACCTTGGCACATATCTATAATTTAGCTGGTTACGTCTGGACACGAACACGGTGCTAAAGACGTCCGGACCTTTCAGCGTTACATCAGTTGAGTGACAGTCCACCTATGTGATGTTAATCGATCCAGCGTGCTGTTGCTGTGAGTCATTTGGTGTCTTATAGTTCAAACTTAAGTGCATCAGGAGCGTAGGGGGAGTCCATTGTGAGCACTTGACTATGGTGTTGCTTGATCCCTTGAAGACAGTCTTGGCATGCTGTGACCTGTTGAAGTCTCTGTTACATGGCCTGGCTACCTCCTGGATCCATCGGTGGGGCAAAGTCAAGTCCATCTCCCATGCTTGGGGGAGGCCCCTTGGTTGAGTTGCCACAGGACTGCCTGTGGGCTGCATACATGTCTGCATCTGGACAGCCGCAAAACCATCTTGAAGCCACTGTCTAGTCACTCGTGCAATGTCAGGGGTGGATGTGTCCTCGTCAGAACATGCTCTCTCTACCGGGATCAGGATGTATGCCAGTTAAACAAATGGTCACTGGTTCTTCAGATTGTCACTCTGCATGGCAATAGTGCAGGACTCCAGTGTTATTATTCGATGCTCCAGGGATGGTGGTAATGCACATGGCAAATGATGGAGTGGTTGCCATGGAATGACAGGCGGTGATGACTTGCATGGGGGAATGGTGACTGGAGGGACTTTGCAGTCATGTAGCTTGTTGTACACTTGGTGCAGCTCTTCTTCTTTGGCATCTGTGCTTGCAAACAGAGATGCCGTTTGCTCTAAGCAGCCGGTGACAGGTGGCAGGACGGTCACACTGTGAAGCGTGGGACAGATGCACGGTTCCCGCATGCAGGCGGCTTACGTTCGGTGTTCCCCCTGAGCTATCTCCTGTGATGTCACCCGGGTGGCTGGCTTGTGTTAGTATGTGCACTCAGATAGTGGTACGAGTGCTCGTTATTGCCTCCTTGTTAATCTCTCCTGCGCACCTGTGGTCATCCGCTCTTCTGTGTGACAGGATTGCCAAACTCCTTTCTCTCCACTCCTTTTCTTCTTCGCAAATGTGGCAACGTGCCACACTCTCCTCCTCCTCGGTTCTTACTTGCAGTATAATGTGGCATCCAGCCACATGTCTTCTTCGCACATGCTGTGAACATGGCAACAGGCCATGTGTTGTCCGCTCTTGTCCCTGGGACCTCCTGCCAACTCCATCGTGTCCATTGGACTGCACATCTTCTCCCGTCACAGACCACTCATAGGTCCATTCCTGTCTGTAGGAGTGGGTGTTTTCTCAGGTGCGTCAGCCATTTCGTAGACGGCAGTGGAGGTAGGTGTGCTCGGATGCATCCGGTCTGCAGCCTCTTCCATACCTTTCTTCTCCTCAACAAGGTATTCCAGCTGCACCGCAAGATTGCTGTGGGAGGTGAAAATCTCCTCTCTTTTTGCAGTTGTGCCAGTTTGCCACTAGGGAACATGCGACTCTCTTCTTGCCTGTAATGGGACAGTTTTAAGGCAGTGTTGGGGGCACTACCTGAATAGTCTCTGGCCAAGTGCAGGGTGGTGCTAGTGTAGTTAGGGTGAAAACGATCTCCTTCCTGTGTTCAAGCCACACAGGGCTCCTCCTCTGTGATCTCCTTCTGTGGGATCTCCTTGGTGCTTCACTTTATTGATGGCGGGTAACCTCCCCTCCGCCTCCTCTTTGCACTGGGCACAGTGCTTGCGCCTCGTCACAGCTCTGTCGCGGCTCTAGGTCCTGCCTAGATTTGTGAATGCTCTAGCGCAATGGGCCCAGATGATGTACCAGTAGCCATAATAAAACAGGATTGTGAAGAATGGGCAACATTTTTGCATCCGTTGTGTGTCCATTGTTATACCTATGGGGATATTCCACAATCCTGGAAGGGAAGTATACTTGTTCCGTTATATAAAAAGGGTCCAAAAAATTCCCCGGCCAGTTTTAGACAGATTTCGCTCCTGGATGCAACCGGGAAACTGTTTGCAAAGAGTATTCTCACTCATCTTCAAGAGTGGGCATTTGGAAATAACTATATTCTTTTGGAACAAACAGGATTCCGTAAGAATAGTGGCACACTGGATAATATCTCTATTTTGCAAACTTTAACTGAAAAATACCCAGTATGTCGGGGTGTGCCGTTATACTCGGCTTTCATAGATTTCTCCACAGCATTCGATAGGGTAGATCGGGGGAAGCTGTGGAGGAAATTGGTTACTATGGGGATACCAGGGAATCTTTTAAGATTAATAATTGCTCTCCACTCTTCTACCTGGACTAAGGTATTATTGGGGGAACACAAGGTCTCTCGAAGAAAATAGTAACCAACAATGGGTTGAAGCAGGGGTGCCTTTTGGCCCCTTTACTCTTCTCTATCTACATTAATGATCTGCCAAGAAGAGTGGGCCTTAGTAAAGGGGATCCCCTAAATTAGGAAACTTAGAGTTGAGCTGTCTGCTATATGCAGATGACGCAATAATAATGGATTTAACTCCAATTGGACTGGAAAGACGACTTGCTGAGTTAATTAGGTATACAGAAGAGTATTATCTCAAAATAAATATTTTAAAAAGCAAAGTTATAATTTTTAGTTATCAAGGTTGTAAGGTCAGAAAAAATTTGAATTGGTTCCTGGGAAAAGAAAAATTGGAAGTAGTAAAATTTCATCCATACTTAGGAAAAATATTTACAAATAGGTGCTCAGCTACTAGACATATGGACCATTGCAGAGGTAAAGCGATTTCACAAGCCTTTGCAATTAATCGTCTGTATCCACACTGTGGGAAAAGACATTTTTCACACATTATTTCGGTCTATAAAATAAAGATTCCACCAACCCTGAGCTACGCCAGTGAAACAATTGATGCACAAGAGTGGGCCCGATTCGAGACAGTGGAAGGTAAAATCTGGTGCCAAATATGTAATTTGAATCGCGCAGCACCGATTGCAGTGCTTAGGCTCGAATTTGGTCTTCTTTCTACATATGTGCTCTCAATGACCGCGTGCTTAAGATGGTGTAATGCACTGATAAATAGCTCTGAGAATTTGCTAAGGGTGGCGCTGTACAGAGAAATATTTGTAAATATGAAGGAAAAAAGTGCTATTTTTAGGAATAATTTAAAAGCATTATTAATGTTTGGTTTAGATATGGATGGGGTGGCGGTTCTTTGTAAAAGGGCCTTGAAAAGTATAATTAAGAGAACAATCTACGGGGTCTCTCGTGAAAGAGATATTAAAATGTGTTCAGAGAACAGAAACATGGATTGTATTGCGGGGAGTAGCATTGTCAAAAATCCCCAACCTTATGTCTTATGGAATCTTAAACACGGAGTTCGCAGGGTGATTTTGATACTGAGATTGAATTTACTCCCCTAAGAATTGTAACAGGATCTTGGGAGGGTATTCCTAGACATGAGAGGTATTGTCATTTATGTAATTCCTGTATACAAGATTTGAATCATGTTTTATTTGTTTGTCCCGCATTATAATCAATACGTCGTAGATATTTAAGGAATTGTTTTTAAAGTATAATATCACTACAGCAGAACAGGCCCGAAATTGTCTGCTGTCTCCCCATCCGAACTGATGTGTTTTAAATTTTTAGCTTTTTAAACAATTTTTAAACATATATTAAGGTCGGAAAGATCTTTTTAATATATATGTTTAGAGCACTTGCACTTTATCTCGATCTCTCGGTCTTTATGACCGATTAGTTATGTTTACAACTGAGTATGTGCACTTTTACAAACTTTTTCTGCTGCTAGTTACTCGTTAGTAAAGATCTTCTTAATACGTATGTACAGAGCACTTGCACTTTTTCTCGACCTTCCGGTCTTTATGACTGATTTATTATGTTTGAAATTAAGCATGCACACTTTTTTTAACGTTCTCCGCTGCTAGTTACTCATTTTTAGGATCCCAAGCACTTTACTAAATTTGCTCTGCTGCTAAATTATCATGTATTAGATGATTTTTGGCCAGTATTGTATAGTGAATTTTAAATTTTGGGATTTTATAATAAGTTTTATCACTGAATGTTTTATGATAGTACAGATTAGAAATGTGTATAAATTTGTAAGAATACATGTATGATAATTTGATTATTTAAGGTTCACCCCTTCTTGCATTGAAAACTCCAAGACCGACTGCTTCTGCTATGTTCATTCGTGCTTTTAGATGAAAATGACAACTTGAATTTACATTGGAAATTTTTGTGGAATGAAATGTGTTTTTAAGATGTACTTTTATGTGGAATTCTGCGGAATTCTAAATCATAATAAATTGAATTGAGCAATTGAGTGAATGCTTGGCAGGGTTGGTCACTCCGTGTGACATACTGCAAATGCTGGGCCAACGGTGGCTATGCGGTGCTGGCCAGCCGGCTGGTGCTGCTCTTTACCCGCAGCGGTTCATTGACTATATGCCCTCAAGGCATTGTCTCTTCTCTGGCAGTGGTGGGTGTATTGGCTGCTTCAGGCACCGACTCTAGTTATCCCGTCAGTGGGTTCAGTCTGCTGATGCCCTGTTTGCTGTTTCTTGCAGTGGTGGCGTCCTGCCACCAGGGGCATGCAATGCTTTTCTCCCTGTCACTGTCTGTCTTTTCCTTGGGGAAAACTGCTCCCAGCATTGCAGGCATGTGGTCCTGGTGGGAGAGAGTGGTGCAGCATGTATGGTTTCAGTATCTGCGTGCATGGGAGCTGGTCATGGCCCTTGTTTGCAATGTAATTTGGGCAGAGACATGAGCCTGGGAACCTAATGCTCCCACCCAGTGGTTCTACGATGAGGTAGCTTGTGTAAGCGCAGTGGGGCTTCTTTTACGTGTTTCACTGTTTTCGGGGGCCATATGTGCTTTACTGGTCATGGGGGCCTTACTTAAGTCTCTTTGGCTTCCAGTACCTTGACTGGACTTTTCCTTGGTTGCCAGTAGCTTCACCACTTTGGCTTCTTGTTTTGTTTTTTTAACTCTAGGCAGCTTTCATGGCTGAACAGCTTTGTACTCTTTGCAATGTAGGGGTTAGCAGTCTCTGTTCACTCTTCAGATGGAGAAATAATCACCTGTTGTCATTATGGGGTGCCACACTGCTCATGTCTCATCTTCGTGGTACAGCATGTGCTGGTCATTGCCTCCGTCCTCCAGCCCCCTGGGCTGGGGCGCAGTGCAGCATGCGACCTCCAGGTGGAGCTGGAGGCAATTTTCATAAATGTTCAGTTGTGGGCCAAAAGTTCTCACAGCCTCTCTGGAGAGCAGGTAACAGAAGTTCCTTAAGTGTCCGATTGTTGGCCTTGCACTCCTACAGGCTGTGCTTTTATACTTCAAGCAAGAACGTGGGGGCACTGCAGGCCCATGCAATGTAAGGCTACTCGACTTCTTTCTTTCAAATGTTTATTTATTTTATAAATTTTTTTTTCTATTTTTGTGCAAAGTCGAGGCTACCTATTTTTTTTTGTCATATTACTGGATGCCTATGTTTCACCAGTAGATGGCGTTGTAGCACTGTTCTTTACAGGCCACAGCAGTCTTTGACAGTCTTCCTGATGCTGCGGGCGCTGAGTTTACCCCAGTGCAAGTGAGGGAGTTGTACAATGCTTGAGCGGCAGGGGGGCTTGCTCCTTTGTATACGTTTCTAGAGCATAGCTGAGGCCACATCTTTGTGAGCCGTATTCTTAAATTGCTGTGGCTGGTTGCGGTGCATTAAGCGAATGCCAGGAGGTGCTGCAGCAACTTCAGGAGACTGCAGCAGCTTTGCTGATACTGCAGGCCTCGCGGACTACTGCTTATTGCTGGAGCGTCCTCTCTTTTTCCTGCAGACTGGTAGCCATGGTCGGCTGCGAATGCATGCATCGGCGCATTACTGCATTGTTTGTTTCGTGCAGCTCAGTTGTTGGGTCTGGGTCTTTGGGTTCTTAGAGAACCAACAAACCATATATATTTCTACAACCAAAAGGGTCTAGAAGATGTAATGGGATATTGCTTTTGTAAATCGTCCATCATGACGTAATGTTACAGAAGAAAAGGTTGTCACAAATGGCCATTTTTTCCTACTATTCTTTAAATATTTCTTTATTTCAACAGTAAGTTTCTTGGAGAAAATCTTGAGAGAGCTACACAAATGACCCCTTGCTGAATTCAGAGTTTTGTCCAAATTTCTGAACACTATAGCTTTCTTGGATCCTCCACAAACAGGTAGTAGGTTGAGAACACAAAAATAGGAAAAATGGCAACCGCTTTGAAAAATGCAAAAACTGTGGTACACAATTAGGTTTTTGATTCAGTTTTGCATGTTCCTGAAAGCTGGGAAGTTAATTACTTTAGCACAGAAAACCGTTTGTTGATGCCATTTTTAGGGAAAAAACAGACACTTTTATCTGGAGCCCTTTTTTTCTATTTTCTCAAAAATGCAAGCTTTTGCTATATTTTGCCTAATTTCTCGGTCCCCCCCAGGGGAATCCACAAACTCTGGGTACCTTTAGAATCCCCAGGATGTCGGAAAAATGTCCAGCAGTTAAGGGGTCAATTGTTAATAGCAATTCTTTGTTTATTTTGCTTTACAGTTTGTTAGTTAGTGTTCATGTTTTTGCACTTTTTGCCTGTTATGGTGAACACTAATTAGTGTTTATTTTGTAATGTTCCATATATTTTTTTCAAATTTAGTGTTTTTTTGGGTGTATTATTAATGTATATGTTATAATTTATTTTTGTTTAATGTTTATATTTTAGCATTTGTTGTAATTATGTACAGAGGGAGGGGTAACTGATCCTAGGGTTCAGGGCTCATTAGGGGTGTGGACTGTTAGGAGTGTTTTACCATTGATATTTCCAACTGCTTTTTTAATAAGTAGTATGAAATAGTGTGCAAAATATCTACTTTTCCTTTTGATAAGTAGAAACACTGACTGAACAATGATTTAATAGAAGTTGTTCGTTTTTGTACTAGTGTGTTCAGGTACTAGTCCACACTGCCTCCCGTGAGTAGGCCTCGGACTGAGTAGGCCTTCGATTGCTCTGCTTCGGTACCCTGAGAGAGTCAAATACTATAACAGGTTACTTGCTTCACAGTAAATGGAAGTTTGCATGCTTCTTACTTGAGAAGGACTCACATCATTCTCAACGAATAACCCGCTTTCTTACATTGGTGGGGTCTGAGAGCCTGGCTACAGTTTAGACATATGCTCAGCTTTCAATATGATCAAAAGACACAGAAATTTACTGAACAAAATAAAAGTTAAAGTGATATTATAGTTAGGTATTGTAATAGGATCTTAGATTGCATTAACAATAACCAAGAAATTCACTGAAAAAAACCAAGGATTAAAGTGATGCTATAGGGGTTGATTACGATTGCGGACGGACTTCAGTCTATCCGCCATTGTATTGGTAAGTGGGACCGCCCGCCTACCAGGCGGCAGTCCCACAAGGCTGATTACAATGCGACCACCACCACGGCGATCGCACTTTATTGATGGCGGGTAACCTCCCCTCCGCCTCCTCTTTGCACTGGGCACAGTGCTTGCGCCTCGTCACAGCTCTGTCGCGGCTCTAGGTCCTGCCTAGATTTGTGAATGCTCTAGCGCAATGGGCCCAGATGATGTACCAGTAGCCATAATAAAACAGGATTGTGAAGAATGGGCAACATTTTTGCATCCGTTGTTTGTCCATTGTTATACCTATGGGGATATTCCACAATCCTGGAAGGGAAGTATACTTGTTCCGTTATATAAAAAGGGTCCAAAAAATTCCCCAGCCAGTTTTAGACAGATTTCGCTCCTGGATGCAACCGGGAAACTGTTTGCAAAGAGTATTCTCACTCATCTTCAAGAGTGGGCATTTGGAAATAACTATATTCTTTTGGAACAAACAGGATTCCGTAAGAATAGTGGCACACTGGATAATATCTCTATTTTGCAAACTTTAACTGAAAAATACCCAGTATGTCGGGGTGTGCCGTTATACTCGGCTTTCATAGATTTCTCCACAGCATTCGATAGGGTAGTTCGGGGGAAGCTGTGGAGGAAATTGGTTACTATTGGGGATACCAGGGAATCTTTTAAGATTAATAATTGCTCTCCACTCTTCTACCTGGACTAAGGTATTATTGGGGGAACACAAGGTCTCTCGAAGAAAATAGTAACCAACAATGGGTTGAAGCAGGGGTGCCTTTTGGCCCCTTTACTCTTCTCTATCTACATTAATGATCTGCCAAGAAGAGTGGGCCTTAGTAAAGGGATCCCCTAAATTAGGAAACTTAGAGTTGAGCTGTCTGCTATATGCAGATGACGCAATAATAATGGATTTAACTCCAATTGGACTGGAAAGACGACTTGCTGAGTTAATTAGGTATACAGAAGAGTATTATCTCAAAATAAATATTTTAAAAAGCAAAGTTATGATTTTTAGTTATCAAGGTTGTAAGGTCAGAAAAAATTTGAATTGGTTCCTGGGAAAAGAAAAATTGGAAGTAGTAAAATTTCATCCATACTTAGGAAAAATATTTACAAATAGGTGCTCAGCTACTAGACATATGGACCATTGCAGAGGTAAAGCGATTTCACAAGTCTTTGCAATTAATCGTCTGTATACACACTGTGGGAAAATACATTTTTCACACATTATTTCGGTCTATAAAATAAAGATTCCACCAACCCTGAGCTACGCCAGTGAAACAATTGATGCACAAGAGTGGGCCAGATTCGAGACAGTGGAAGGTAAAATCTGGCGCCAAATATGTAATTTGAATCGCGCAGCACCGATTGCAGTGCTTAGGCTCGAATTTGGTCTTCTTTCTACATATGTGCTATCAATGACCGCGTGCTTAAGATGGTGTAATGCACTGATAAATAGCTCTGAGAATTTGCTAAGGATGGCGCTGTACAGAGAAATATTTGTAAATATGAAGGAAAAAAGTGCTATTTTTAGGAATAATTTAAAAGTATTATTAATGTTTGGTTTAGATATGGATGGGGTGGCGGTTCTTTGTAAAAGGGCCTTGAAAAGTATAATTAAGAGAACAATCTACGGGGTCTCTCGTGAAAGAGATATTAAAATGTGTTCAGAGAACAGAAACATGGATTGTATTGCGGGGAGTAGTATTGTCAAAAATCCCCAACCTTATGTCTTATGGAATCTTAAACACGGAGTTCGCAGGGTGATTTTGATACTGAGATTGAATTTACTCCCCTAAGAATTGTAACAGGATCTTGGGAGGGTATTCCTAGACATGAGAGGTATTGTCATTTATGTAATTCCTGTATACAAGATTTGAATCATGCTTTATTTGTTTGTCCCGCATTATAATCAATACGTCGTAGATATTTAAGGAATTGTTTTTAAAGTATAATATCACTACAGCAGAACAGGCCCGAAATTGTCTGCTGTCTCCCCATCCGAACTGATGTGTTTTAAAATTTTTAGCTTTTTTAAACAATTTTTAAACATATATTAAGGTCGGAAAGATCTTTAATATATATGTTTAGAGCACTTGCACTTTATCTCGATCTCTAGGTCTTTATGACCGATTAGTTATGTTTACAACTGAGTATGTGCACTTTTACAAACTTTTTCTGCTGCTAGTTACTCGTTAGTAAAGATCTTCTTAATACGTATGTACAGAGCACTTGCACTTTTTCTCGACCTTCCGGTCTTTATGACTGATTTATTATGTTTGCAATTAAGCATGCACACTTTTTTAACGTTCTCCGCTGCTAGTTACTCATTTTTAGGATCCCAAGCACTTTACTAAATTTGCTCTGCTGCTAAATTATCATGTATTAGATGATTTTTGGCCAGTATTGTATAGTGAATTTTAAATTTTGGGATTTTATAATAAGTTTTATCACTGAATGTTTTATGATAGTACAGATTAGAAATGTGTATAAATTTGTAAGAATACATGTATGATAATTTGATTATTTAAGGTTCACCCCTTCTTGCATTGAAAACTCCAAGACCGACTGCTTCTGCTATGTTCATTCGTGCTTTTAGATGAAAATGACAACTTGAATTTACATTGGAAATTTTTGTGGAATGAAATGTGTTTTTAAGATGTATTTTTATGTGGAATTCTGCGGAATTCTAAATTATAATAAATTGAATTGAGCAATTGAGTGAATGCTTGGCAGGGTTGGTCACTCCGTGTGACATACTGCAAATGCTGGGCCAACGGTGGCTATGCGGTGCTGGCCAGCCGGCTGGTGCTGCTCTTTACCCGCTGCGGTTCATTGACTATATGCCCTCAAGGCATTGTCTCTTCTCTGGCAGTGGTGGGTGTATTGGCTGCTTCAGGCACCGACTCTAGTTATCCCGTCAGTGGGTTCAGTCTGCTGATGCCCTGTTTGCTGTTTCTTGCAGTGGTGGCGTCCTGCCACCAGGGGCATGCAATGCTTTTCTCCCTGTCACTGTCTGTCTTTTCCTTGGGGAAAACTGCTCCCAGCATTGCAGGCATGTGGTCCTGGTGGGAGAGAGTGGTGCAGCATGTACAGTTTCAGTATCTGCGTGCATGGGAGCTGGTCATGGCCCTTGTTTGCAATGTAATTTGGGCAGAGACATGAGCCTGGGAACCTAATGCTCCCACCCAGTGGTTCTACGATGAGGTAGCTTGTGTAAGCGCAGTGGGGCTTCTTTTACGTGTTTCACTGTTTTCGGGGGCCATATGTGCTTTACTGGTCATGGGGGCCTTACTTAAGTCTCTTTGGCTTCCAGTACCTTGACTGGACTTTTCCTTGGTTGCCAGTAGCTTCACCACTTTGGCTTCTTTTTTTTTTTTTTTTAACTCTAGGCAGCTTTCATGGCTGAACAGCTTTGTACTCTTTGCAATGTAGGGGTTAGCAGTCTCTGTTCACTCTTCAGATGGAGAAATAATCACCTGTTGTCATTATGGGGTGCCACACTGCTCATGTCTCATCTTCGTGGTACAGCATGTGCTGGTCATTGCCTCCTTCCTCCAGCCCCCTGGGCTGGGGCGCAGTGCAGCATGCGACCTCCAGGTGGAGCTGGAGGCAATTTTCATAAATGTTCAGTTGTGGGCCAAAAATTCTCACAGCCTCTCTGGAGAGCAGGTAACAGAAGTTCCTTAAGTGTCCGATTGTTGGCCTTGCACTCCTGCAGGCTGTGCTTTTATACTTCAAGCAAGAACGTGGGGGCACTGCAGGCCCATGCAATGTAAGGCTACTCGACTTCTTTCTTTCAAATGTTTATTTATTTTATAATTTTTTTTTTTCTATTTTTGTGCAAAGTCGAGGCTACCTATTTTTTTTTGTCATATTACTGGATGCGTATGTTTCACCAGTAGATGGCGTTGTAGCACTGTTCTTTACAGGCCACAGCAGTCTTTGACAGTCTTCCTGATGCTGCGGGCGCTGAGTTTACCCCTGTGCAAGTGAGGGAGTTTTACAATGCTTGAGCGGCAGGGGGGCTTGCTCCTTTGTATACGTTTCTAGAGCATAGCTGAGGCCACATCTTTGTGAGCCGTATTCTTAAATTGCTGTGGCTGGTTGCGGTGCATTAAGCGAATGCCAGGAGGTGCTGCAGCAACTTCAGGAGACTGCAGCAGCTTTGCTGATACTGCAGGCCTCGCGGACTACTGCTTATTGCTGGAGCGTCCTCTCTTTTTCCTGCAGACTGGTAGCCATGGTCGGCTGCGAATGCATGCATCGGCGCATTACTGCATTGTTTGTTTCGTGCAGCTCAGTTGTTGGGTCTGGGTCTTTGGGTTCTTAGAGAACCAACAAACCATATATATTCCTACAACTAAAAGGGTCTAGAAGATGTAATGGGATATTGCTTTTGTAAATCGTCCATCATGACGTAATGTTACAGAAGAAAAGGTTGTCACAAATGGCCATTTTTTCCTACTATTCTTTAAATATTTCTTTATTTCAACAGTAAGTTTCTTGGAGAAAATCTTGAGAGAGCTACACAAATGACCCCTTGCTGAATTCAGAGTTTTGTCCAAATTTCTGAACACTATAGCTTTCTTGGATCCTCCACAAACAGGTAGTAGGTTGAGAGCACAAAAAATAGGAAAAATGGCAACCGCTTTGAAAAATGCAAAAACTGTGGTACACAATTAGGTTTTTTGATTCAGTTTTGCATGTTCCTGAAAGCTGGGAAGTTAATTACTTTAGCACAGAAAACCGTTTGTTGATGCCATTTTTAGGGAAAAAACAGACACTTTTATCTGGAGCCCTTTTTTCTATTTTCTCAAAAATGCAAGCTTTTGCTATATTTTGCCTAATTTCTCGGTCCCCCAGGGGAATCCACAAACTCTGGGTTCCTTTAGAATCCCCAGGATGTCGGAAAAATGTCCAGCAGTTAAGGGGTCAATTGTTAATAGCAATTCTTTGTTTATTTTGCTTTACAGTTTGTTAGTTAGTGTTCATGTTTTTGCACTTTTTGCCTTTTATGGTGAACACTAATTATGTTTATTTTGTAATGTTCCATATATTTTTTTCAAATTTAGTGTTTTTTGGGTGTATTATTAATGTATATGTTATAATTTATTTTTGTTTAATGTTTATATTTTAGCATTTGTTGTAATTATGTACAGAGGGAGGGGTAACTGATCCTAGGGTTCAGGGCTCATTAGGAGTGTGGACTGTTAGGAGTGTTTTACCATTGATATTTCCAACTGCTTTTTTAATATGTAGTATGAAATAGTGTGCAAAATATCTACTTTTCCTTTTGATAAGTAGAAACACTGACTGAACAATGATTTAATAGAAGTTGTTCGTTTTTGTACTAGTGTGTTCAGGTACTAGTCCACACTGCCTCCCGTGAGTAGGCCTCGGACTGAGTAGGCCTTCGATTGCTCTGCTTCGGTACCCTGAGAGAGTCAAATACTATAACAGGTTACTTGCTTCACAGTAAATGGAAGTTTGCATGCTTCTTACTTGAGAAGGACTCACATCATTCTCAACGAATAACCCGCTTTCTTACATTGGTGGGGTCTGAGAGCCTGGCTACAGTTTAGACATATGCTCAGCTTTCAATATGATCAAAAGACACAGAAATTTACTGAACAAAATAAAAGTTAAAGTGAAATTATAGTTAGGTATTGTAATAGGATCTTAGATTGCATTAACAATAACCAAGAAATTCACTGAAAAAAACCAAGGATTAAAGTGATGCTATAGGGGTTGATTACGATTGCGGACGGACTTCAGTCTATCCGCCATTGTATTGGTAAGTGGGACCGCCCGCCTACCAGGCGGCAGTCCCACAAGGCTGATTACAATGCGACCACCACCACGGCGATCGCACTTCCCATATTTTACATTTCGATGGGTGCTGCTGGCAGCAGCACCCGCCACAATGTAAGAACAGCACATTTCACATTTCCCTGCACTACGTGGCAGGCACCATGCAGTGCCTGCCACATGGTGCAGCGAAATGTGTGGGGGCACCATAGCTGCCCCCCAAACCAAAAAACCAAAGTGCCAGGGGGAAAGGGGGAAAGGGGGGCCCGCTATGGCCCCCAAAGTCCATCCCCACCAGCCTTTCCATGTTGGGTGAACCGCTATGGAAAGGCTGGCGGGGATGGACCATTGTAATCTCTACGGCGGTGCCTGGTAGGCACCGCTGCCATTTCAGGGATAGGGAGGCACTCCGCTGCACCGGCGGGCTCAAGGAGCCCATCGGATGCATGGACCGCCGCGGTACTGCCCGCCATAATAATATGGCGAGCGGAAAATGGCCTCACGATGATGGTGAACCCACCACCGACAGCCTGTCGGTGGCGGGTTCACCGCCATCATAATCAGCCCCCTAGTTAGGTGTTGAGTTTAAATACACACAAATGTTTAAAATTCGAAAAATGACTGGCATTCGTCAGTTGTATTTTAATAAACTAACTATAATTTGTGCCCGTAATGCACTGCTTATGACCTTTCATATTACAGCACTCATGACATTAAATGACATCACTAAAGACATTACTGATGACATCATGCAGTCATTGTGACAGTGTCCTATAGGATTTGTGAAGAAATTCAACAAGTTACATCTGTACCCAATTTTCTATTACTAATCAACTGACATTGAACATAAATTTTGACCACATGATGGATGCATAGTATATCTGTCAACTCATCCACATTTGGTGGATGTTCTCATCTTTGTTATGGTATCCACCCAACTAACAAATAAAATGCCTCCATAGAATTTAATGTGGTTGCCACCTTTTTAAACCTTAAATACCCTTCAATAAAGAGATGATAAACTAACCAATTTAAGAGGATCAATCTCTTAAAAACATCAAACATCACATGACCTGCAATTTTAGGTCAAGCGGTTGAGAGGTATGTATTTGCCACTGATAAGACAGTTTCTGTAAAGCCCTATGCACAACCTTCCATTAGGAACAACCCCCTGTTAATCACAACCCTTTGTAGTTTGGTAAAATACACCACACACATTCCTGACACAAGCACAATGGCATACAACTTTGGAGGCATGACTACAAGCTCAGTGTGACTTAAACCACTCCCAAGTGGGTCACCCATACATTCTACATTATTCAAGAATCTGCACTGCCTCAAAATCTTCAGCAAAGTTCGGGAAAAAAAACATTTACACCTTATAGACAGCCTTATGAAGAAGTATTTAACAGCTATTTAACATGGAGAAGTGCTATTCATTTTTTAATCATTTGTTTTTAACTCATTTCAAACCCTAACTTTAACACCACTTTAACCCTTTTTTCAGTAAATATACACACATACATGCATGCATGCCCGTACGTATGCATGCACACACACATATACACACATACACACACACACACACATACATGTGTGAATAGACAAAGAGAAAATACTCAGGGGCTCATCCACAAAAGCATTATGAGTATAGAAACATTTTTTTGTTTTGAAAAATATTTACAGCTAATATAATTGTATTGATCAAGCTCCCTGATTTAACTTTTCTTCTACATTTGCAGGTAATCTGTCAAATCTATACAGATTGCTTTATAAATTACATTTGCCAAATGCATACGGTACCAGATTCTCAAGGTATGACCTTTAGGTTTCAAATCCTGCTCTAGTGGGCTTTCACAAGACCCAATCTTTTAGTCAAATTCATACAGAAGTGTGTATGCATAATTATAATTCAGGCATCATGAAATGATCTCATAATTGTTCTCCAGTGGGTTTAAACACCTATCATAATATCTTAATGTCACCCTTGATTTGACGGATGCAATTAAAAATATCATAAGTAATTTTACAAATGTCATTACATTTAACATAATAAATAACACTATGAAAGAGACATCTATGAATGAAGTATGATTTATTGGTTTGAATATGTGTTTTTCTTTATTACAATTTTTAAGGGAGTGGAGGGTCATCATGACCCACTCAAGGCTTTTCCTCTTCTGAGTCAGATCTCTCCACACAACACACTAATAGGACTTCTATTGAAAAAGTATCAAGAAGAGGGACGCTCTCCTAATTTGATGTTCTTAAAGGGATATGTATTCTGTCATGTAGGATGGGGAACCCCAATTGTGTGGAGGGGGATGTCAAATAAAAAAGGGATCAAATATTAGGGCAGCAGCCTTGAGTAAGTGGAAGAAGGCAACCTGAAAGTAAGGCTTTGGGCCCATGAGGCACATATGCAGGAATGGGATCCTTTTCCTTGTTGTTTCTTTCAACAGAAATAGGAATTTGTCTGTGCATCTGAGCTAATGATCCTCTATCTAATTCCTTTCATTGCTGACTCATCCATGGCAGTGCATCAGAGAGAATGAGACTTTCCATTCATAGAAAGTGTTATTGGTTGGTCAGAGTAGTATTCTTATTAAAGGATTTCAAAGAGTTGCAAAAATTTCCAGGGCTTCAGGATCATCATAATCATTCAATTTTCCATGATGATCATTGTTGTTGGTTCCATAAGCCCTAAAATGATGTCATATTTCAATCGGCAGGGTCTCAGGAGTTAGCATTTCTTTCTTTTTAGGTTGGTGTCAAAGAGGAAATATGCTGAAATGTATATTGAGTGAATTGCATATAAAATTGTTTTTTCGTTTTGCATGAAATGTAAAGCTTGTTGATGGCAGAGAAAGGAAGCAAAAACCAGTTTGGGTGTTGAAATGCTATCAGAGGACAGAAGGTTTTGACCAGGAGTGATATTGGAATTCCTCTAAGAAGGCAATCATAGCTACATTCTTTTCTATTTAATAGTTTACACTGAACGTTACTATGTTTCATTTTGAACTATCTTCCTATTCAAGGTGACATTGATGCAAATTCCACAATTCCAGGCCACAGACTAGCATTGTATTCATCCACCGTGTCAAGTTTTTTGTGGTATGCCGATTTTCTGTTGGGAGGAGGCTATGTTAGCTCTGATACCCTTGATGCCTTTTGATACAACAGTGATATATCCTTTCATAGAGTTGGCTCAGAATATTTGTGGTGTGGTGCATAAATAATAAATTCCTGGATGGTCTTGAAGAGTTATCTATGAAGGTTATACTCTTGGGCATACTCAAGTCATGAAGTATTGAATGTGGGTGGGAAGTCAGTATCAGGTGGAGCTCCACTAATGGAATAACCACTCCCGAGCCCTCACACACTGTGACTGGTCATATACCAACTAAAACCACACAGCACAGCTAGTGGGAACCCAATGTAGGAACCCAATTTACTACTTATTAGAAAGAAAGATGGTGTGCTTGAGGAAACAGAGACATCTCAAATAAGCAGCCTCTATCATCATGATACAAAAAGTAAATTCAACTGGTCTTGCTACCTTGGTGTAAAGACTACCGTGTATATTTACAGTAGATCTATTTAATCTTTGTGCTTCTTGGACGGTTTCCCATGGAAAGATGGTACACAAGAGCAGGGCAGAATTACTTCTCAGTGTGGAATAGAAGTAACTATGAATTCTTGTAATAAACGTCCCTGGTAATAATGGGAAAGTGAGAATAAAATATTATTGTGGCTGTCATATTATCTGCATCTCAGTGATGTGATGTTGTCTTTCAAATTAAGGGTTTCAAAACAAATTGTAGTAATCCAACTGAAGCATGTCACAGGTGAAAGTATTGTTTAAGCTACTGGAACATTAATACATGGGAACTAGGCCAAAATGACTGCTGTGCTGGACACTACAACCCAGCCGTCACCTTGTCTGATCCTCCTAAGGAACTTGATATGAGGGCACCACCCTTCCACAGGAGCAAATAATTAAGCTCATCTTGGTGCTAGGATGCCTAGCAGGAATGGGTGCTGGTTTGTTGCCCCTAAGAGAAGTTACTGGCATTTGGGATAAAATACCGAAAGAGGAGAGAATTTGTGAAATGTGTCATTTACAAGTTCAAGATTTTCACCATGTGCTATTTGTGTGTGCGGAGTTACAAAAGGCCTGGCACATGTTTTTAAGATCATTATTTATCAAATTTAACATTCATTCCGCCCATGAGGCACGTTTATTTGTCTTGTCCCCACCAAATGAAATGGTCTGTTATAGGATTTATCAATTTTTTAAAACTTTCTTGGCTGTTTATTAGGTAATTTTTAACCTTATTTCGTATGTTGTAATATTTTGATGGTTGGTTATTTGATTGTATATGTGTTCTAATATTTCTCCTCTTGCTCCATAGGAATGTTTTGACTTATTTATTTATTTATTTTCTCTTGTATGCGTATTTTGCACTTTGCTGTTTCATACGACTGTATAATTATCCCTTGCACTCCGTACAGAATGTATAATAATATTTTTTTTAGGAGGCAGCCATGTACAAAGGACGAATTATTTATTGTATGTAAAGTATTTCTCGTTTAACCTGTAGTGTGTATTTTTGTGGACCTCCGTAGGAGTTCCATATCAAATAAAATTGACTTGACTTGACTTGGGAGCTGGTAGGTGCCTGGCGTATGTAGGCTGCAATGTTTAGCTCTATGCTAATGCACTGTCTCAGCCTGATTCAGCATCCATGCCTGGGTTTCCTCATAGCACGTTAAACTCAACAGTTAACGATCTGGATCTTCTTTCAGGTAATGTCCATTCTTCTGGGTGACAGGCATTAAGATCAGCCATCCAATGAGCCACAGGGTTCCATGGGTTGGGCCTGTTGGGGCATGGATCATTTAGGTGGAGGTGGAAACACCTCAGTTTGGGCCATCAAATGGGGTGGGGGTATAGAGTTGGAGTGTCTGCATTGGCAACCATGAAAAGAAACCTCCTTGGAGATCCTTAATTGGGCACTTTCTACCTTCCACTTCAGGATGGTAGTCACCTAAAGACCATTCTCAAGAGACGTCACCTGGCTTTTTGAACAACAAGAGTGGGATAATCAGAGCTCATGATGGAAGTGGCCATATTGCACTTAGCCAGCCCCATCTCACCCATGTGTTTCTTAGTGTTTTTGAAAATTTGTGCCGCTGTGTTAACATCCCTTTATTTTTTAGCCATGTGTAAACATGTTGACTACTTATTGATATGCCCCAATCATGCCAAATTTGATCACAAAGCTGAGCAGTGCTCTGATATATTTTGAGTGTATGAAGAAAGGCTTACAAGTGCAAAACAATACAGTATCTTTCCCCATCAAGATGTTATTGAATATTTCATTTCAAATGACTTCCCCAGTATTACACCTAAGAAAAATTACATTTAGGTTCTCTTCATGATTAGCAATTACAAGGCTGGGGAAGAGTTGAAGATCTTGCACATCACGTGGTTTGTCACTACCTTAGCCCAGATCAGTGGCCGCCGAAAACCTTGCCATATTACAATACATGTCTATACCTTCAGCACAAACTTAACCTGGCCTGACAGGGAGAAAGGGGGGCAATGTGTTTGGTAATCTCTCAACTAGTGATGCCACCCTATTGTCCTTCCTCAGACTTGGTGGGTTCCCTGGGAGTCCCCTGTAGCCTAGCTTACATGTTTGACTTGGACACAGTGAGCAGAGGTATCCTCTCTCTGTTTTCAACTTAAGCTGTCTGCATCTCATGCACTAACTCAGAGAAATGAGAATTCTGAGTTAAATGTGTGTGCTTTAGAAATGGAATCGTGGACACAGCTGTGCTCCCTGAGAGTCTACAAGTTTATGATACAACCCTATGTCAATATAGATTCCAAAGTAGTTCATCATCCCTTAAATGAGTTTACTTGCATGATGTACAGACAAATATATTTTAAACTAAACAGTTTCAACTGTGAGAGCCCCCATCTGTGGAGCAATTGCTCATGTGCAATCTGAAGTCATTTTTGTTGCATACTCTAAACATCGCCCACCCTTTAATTTACTTTAAATGCCCTTCGGTCTGTAAACGTCTGGCTATACCAGTGATGGCCTTTATATACTTGTAGTGTTGCAGGTCTCATTTCATTTTTATTTCATTATTCAAAAAAGATTTATTAAAAATTATTACTTTATACAATTACACCACAAAATATAAAAATGGATTGCATAGAAATCCTCACAATGCATAAATAACACAATTATACTGTATAAAAAGTCAAAATGCATAATTATATGTATTTCTATAGGCATAGGTAGCTTTTGCACACCTAGCAGTTAGAAGTCATCCCAAGACAACATCTTTTTACAAGCTAGGGCAGAAAATCTATTATGGTGCCAGGTAACTTCCTCCAATGTACCTTTGCTATCATATTTGGATCACTAATATTAGGAAATGTTTGGATGAGACTAACCATTCTCTCTAGTTCTAATTCAGTACACAAAAAACAATGATGATGTGGTCAGTCATTTGCAAGGCAAATAAAGCAGTTTCAGCATTTCCTATTTCTAGGTCTTTTGTGACATGAATCAACCCAGTCACGTTAATACGACAAACCGGGCAAATCATGCAACACAGTTCCAGGTCTACTTATAAATGTAGGACATATCATACTATTAATGTGAAACCTCCCCCAAGTCCCATACTTTCTAAAATGTTGGAAATGATAATGTCATTGTAAATAAATTGATGGAATGTTTAATGTTTTATATTTACATTTGTTTTAACAGTTTTTTAAAATGTCTAATTAAATTATGAAAATAGAATATATATGTATTATTTATGACACAAATTTATATTTTGTTGTATATTTATATGTTTAAGTTTTATTTATGAAACCTTTTGTTTTAATATGTTTATTATCGGACTATGTTGTATTGTTGGGTATATATATTCTAAAATGTATTAGTTTTAATGTAAAAATATATTTTTATTGTTTAATTTGAAAAATAGTTACATTTTTAAAAAACTTTTAAGATTTTCATTTTTGGAGTATTAATGTTTTTATGTTTCAAACTTCAGAAACAGTAAATGATAAAAAAAATATATTTGGAGTCTAATGGGGTGAGTTTGGAGTCGAGTGACTAAGACAGCGCTCACTGTTTTCCTGTGTCTGTATTATTCTGCGTATTATAGTATTTATGGTGCTCGAAGGGAGGAGGTAATCACCCTTAGACCCCCTGTATAGGACCTGATGAAGAATTCACAAATTATTGAACTCTAGCCCTGAGCACACACTCTCCGTTCAAACTACCCAACACTGGGTTAATTACAAGTACTAATTCTCAATTAGTTGTTGTGTATCTTTATTTTCTATCTTGATTAGTTCTTTAGCCTTTAGGCAACACGTGTTTCATTGTGTCAGGATTACTCCATGACTTCTTCATGGCTAAAAGACACAATAAACAACACCATCCTGGTTGTAGTGTGCTTACACATACCAGCCCACTGTACCTGTGACATAGTGCTGTTGACTCTTCACATTCTTTGAAATGTGCAAGCGGAAACCCATGCTTCAATATTTTATACAAATTAATCTCCTTCAATTTAACATTGATTTCTATACATTGTCCATGTTAATTTTAATTCATCTCATGATACGACATGCTGCACCTTTATAGTTTCATGATGGGATGTGCCAATAACCACTACCCCCCATAAGGGAGTCTTCAATGTGAATGTATTGTGAATCCCCAAAAAAGCAAGCGTGAATCATCTTGTAGTCCACCTACCTTCCTCACTGTTCACTGAACCTTATCAAAGATCTGAAATATATATAATTTTTATGATATTATCAAATATACGTCCACCAAAGTAACAATCAGTCTCTCCCGATGCCCCAGTCAACTCTTCTAGCCCGATGCCTACCATATTGCCAGCTGTAATTCCGTCCCGGTTATCTCATGCTTCCCTCATAGATTCTAAATTCTGTTCCATAATCTCTCTGTAAATAATTAGAAATTTGATTCAAATTCCCATTCAGTATGTTTTTTTCCATTTTTTGGAAGAGAGGAACGAAATCCTATCTTACCCGACTCTGTTATGTAGCTCCCAAATATCTGTGACTCAATCTTTATCTTCTATTTAGTTCTGTGATTATCTCAGCAATCTAAGGTACGTACAGTATCTCAATTAGTTGCCAATCATTATTTCCTTTCCGTTTTGCCCACCTGTACTCTTTCGTTTAGCGTTTGTGATAGGTACCTGTTGGCGAGTACGCTTGCATGTTCCAATCTTCCCGCAGTTCGTCTATCATTCTCAGTGTGGAGCAGAAGGGAAGCCTTTGACCTATCCTTAATGGTTCCTCCGCCGTAATGCCTAGAGCGTCAACCCTCCGTAGCCTCACGTGATTCTCTTGCCTCAATGTAACTATTAGTGCTTTATTAATCATGCGTGTAAGCATGTCCCTGACAGACAATTTGCCAAATTATATATTCTATAATACATGTGCACTATTGAATCAGCTTGCAATTACGAGTACTTCAAGTGTCAAAAGGTATTTAATGTTCCCAATTCATCCTCCAAATTCGTTCCCGATGGCATTACAGAGTTTGATTTTATTGACACGTCCCTGTTCACAAGCGCATAATGAATCAAACCAATCAATCTCTACTTTTCCTATTTCACAATTTTTGTAATTCTTACTGGTTTTAATTTTGTGATTATTTATAATTTATACACCATATTCTGCTCAACAGTTTTCCAAGGGAATCCCTTGATACAGTAGTAAAATGAATTCATCCATCCATTTCCACGATAGTCTACCTTGTAATATGTTATTACATAGGTTGTGGCCACTCAACATACGTAGACCAAACCCTAATAAGCTCTTCTGTCATTTTGGTCTTCCATCATCCCTTTCACAAGAAATGGGGTTGAGTGCTAACTTACGTTTTTAACCTTGTCTGATGACTCCTCATTTTATTGATGGTTGGGTATGTAAGTTCCAGTGATGTGTTACTGTGAATATATTCTCAGTCACCTAAAAAATATTGTAATTCGTGGTCTGAATTTAATCCCAGTTCCACAGCTTTCAGACGTAGTATCCACATGGCTTCCCTGCGTCTAAGTGTTAATTCTCTGTTACCCCCTCTCGGGTCCTGCCTCACCTGGTCAATCCCAAACAAACTGAAACATTTTTGCGGGCCCTGTGCTTTACATTCCCATGCGTGTATTGCCGTTGGATATCTGGAGTCAATCTGCTTCAATGCTCTTAGATGTTTACTAATTCTTTCCTTCAGCATTCTTATAGTGCTACCCACATAAAGCTGTTCACATTTGCACTTAATAACATAAACAACATATTTGGTATTTCATGTGTGATACCATTCATCCCCCTGAAACTTTCTTTCTTGTCTTCAGCCCACCTACACATCCCACAGTGCCCACATTTGTAAAAACCCAATGTGTGTTTGCTGAGCCAATGTGTTTTTATGTCAGGTGTAGTGTAGCTCGGGCTGATTTCAGATCTTAATGTCCTACCTCTTGTAAATGTAATGGCTGCTGTTTTGGATACAAACTGCTTCAGAGTATTGTCAGCAATTAGTGTTGTCCAGTGTTTTTGCATGATCTTCATTAATGTTCCTGACAATTTATTGAAATCTGTTATCATCCTCAACTTCTCACACTTCTTCTGCTTGTGTGGTTTATCCTTTAAAGTCTCTTGTCTTTTCATTTTCAGAATTTTACTTTCTGCCGTTCTAATCATGTGTTCTTCAAAACCTCTTGTCATAAACCATGCTTTCATGTTCTCAATACATGTACCAAACTCGTCATCCCTGCTACAATTTCTTCTTGGCCTTACGAACTCTCTGTATGGGATAGACCTGATTTGGTGTCTTGGATGCGAACTAGTGGCATGTAGTGTTGAATTGCACACAGTTGATTTACGATGCAGTCTGCTTTGTATCTTGCCCTCCTGTATATATAGTTCCACGTCTAGAAAGACAATGTTGGTTGAACTATATTGGTATGTGAACTGAATCTGCATATCATTTGTGTTCAAATATTCACAAAATTCCATCAATTTCTCACTTGGTCCTGCCCAGATCATAAGGTAGTCATCTATAAATCGACCCCAGTATACTATATGATCACTCCATTCCCTGCCCTTAGAACCCCAGATCCACTCCTCCTCTAGCCTCCCCATGAAGAGGTTGGCAAACAAGGGTGAGAATCTAGAGCCCATTGCGACTCCCTGGGTTTGTCGATACCATTCACTATCAAAAATGAATACATTATTGTTAAGTATCAGATCAATCATCATGATCAACATTTCCGTATGTCGCCATTGATTCGCCAGTCTTGTATTTAGACATCTTCTAATGGCATGTAAACCTAGGTCTGTCCTGATACTGGTGTAAAGGGATTTTACATCTAATGTTGCTAAGATCATGTCTTGTCCCCACACTACATAAGATAAAAAGCGTAAGATGTGCTTCGTGTCTCGAATATGTGATGGTAGATTATTCACTAGTGGTCGCAAAAAAATATCCACATATTGGGACAATCTCCCCATGGGTCCCCTGATGCTGGATACAATCGGCCTACCTGGTGGAAATGGCTTCTTTTTGTGTACCTTGGGTAGGGTGTATAAACACAGGAATCTTGGTTGGTGAACTCTCAGATATGAATATTCAGTCTCATCTATTAGACCACTATCAAACCATTGTTTCAGATATCCGTTTATTTTGTCCACTAATCCCCATATTGGATTATTTTTAGTTTCTCATAGCATGTTGTGTCATTGAGTTGAGACAATATCTCTTGTGTGTAGTCAACTTTGTCCATGACAACAATGTTGCCTCCTTTATCTGCCTCATGAATTATGATCTCTCTGTCCCTTTTCAGTTCACTGAGAGCTAATCTTTCACCCTTACTCAAATTATCCTTCAATCTTGGTTTCTTCTTGTGGTATTTACAATTATATTTATGTAAAAAATATCTATTTTATTACCACAATGTAGTGTTGGGGTCCATCTCGATTTGTTTTTCAGACCACTACTAACAGTTGATTCAGTGTCAATATTCAGGTGATCCAGTAATTGTGCCATATTAATTGGATCCTGTTCCATATTTGCTATAGACAATAACAGTTCCGTATCTTTTACGTCCTGTATAGTCAATGTACTGGACACCAAGTTGGAATCTGTGTTCATCCGCATTTTATTTGGTTGAGGATTTAATTTGAAAAATGTCTTTATTTTAAATTTTCTTACAAACTTGAACAAATCAATTTTGATTTTACAGATATCACTCATCATGTTTGGGCAAAAGCCTGAGCCTTTTTCCAGCAATGAATTCATGTCAGTGGTCAATACCTTCTTTGAGAGATTAATTACCGTTGGCTCCCCCTCTTGTAAACCTCCTAGTCCCTCTTGTCTGAGGACCTTAGTTTCATTCTTATCCTTCCTTCCTCTACTTCCTCCTTTTTGTCCCCTCCTTGTTTTCTTAAATTGTCTCCCCGTCTTGATTGGGCCCTGTTGCCTCTTTTGATTCTCCGAACTTCCCTCCAAACTTTTTTATATTTACATTTATTTTTACAGTTTTTTAAAATGTCTAATTAAATTATGAAAATAGAATATATATATGTATTATTTATGACACAGATTTATATTTTGTTGTATATTTATATGTTTAAGTTTTATTTATGAAACTTTTTTAATATGTTTATTATTGGAATAAGTTCTATTGTTGGGTGTATATATTCTAGAATGTATTAGTTTTAATGTACAAATATATTTTTAATGTTTAATTTGAAAAATAGTTTAATTTCTTTTAACTTTTATGATTTTCATTTTTGGAGTATTAATGTTTTTATGTTTCAAACTTCAGAAACAGTAAATGATGATAAAATATATTAATTACTAATAGTGATAAACATTATTTTATATGTTAACGTTTACAAGTATATGTTTTTAGTTTGGGTTATTGTGTTGGTAAGCAATTTGTATTTTATTTTATAGATCAAAACCTATGTGTGAGTATGGAGCATTGATTGTGTATAAAAATATTTAGTGCCTGATTACGATGCCAATCGGACTGACCTTCTGACCACCATGATCCGATTTTGACCGCCGAGGCCTGGAAAGTTCCCCACGCCGCATTACGATGCAACCACTGCTACCACAGAGGTCTCATCTATGGCAGTGCACATACCCTTGAATATCTAGGTGTAAGTGTGTGCAAAATCACAGGAAACATGTAAACACATGCATAACATATGTGGGGATATGCCTTGCGCACTTTGTAACCCATTGCTGGAGTGTGGAGATCTGTGCACCGTCCAATCAATGTGGATTCATCCCACCTATAAACTTGCCTGCATTATGGCACCCACATGGTCTTAGTCTTCCGGGTTCAGCTGCTGTGGTGTAGGAGGGGCCTGGAGAAACGGATCCACGCCATAGAGTGTTGGGGATAAGCTGATTTGGGTGAGTATGCACCCCAAATCCATCGCTTCTGATGACTTGAGGCAGGCGGTCGGACCACCACATTCTAGTCTTCAGAAACACACATGGTAATCCGGATGTCGTCGGAGATCCCTGTACTACCCTATGTTTTTCTCCGACCGCCATTTCGGTGGTCAGAAAAAGGCTGTCAGAGTCGGGGGTCTTTCAGCGGTCAGTCGGAGTACAGGAGACATGCGTCGCAATCCGGCAGTCGGACCATCCTTTTCCGATGAGACCACGGCAGTCGAACCGCCTCCGACAGGACTGCGGAAGCCAGTCCCACCGGCATCGTAATGAGGCCCTAAGCATCTAGTATCTTATAGATTATAGTGAAAATTGGAAATATCATCCCTTTAGTTTCAAACTCCTTCCCCAAATTGGTTTAGATTGGAGTGGGAATAGTAAATGTCACCTCTTTAGTGCCCAACATCTTCCCCAAATTGGTTTAGATTAAGTGGAAATAGTAAATGACATGCCTTTAGTGTCCACCACCTTCCCCAAATTGGTTTAGATTGGAGTGAGAATCGTAATTGGCACCGCTTTAGTGTCCAGCAGCTTCACCAAATTAGTTTAGATTGGAGTGGGAATAGTAAATGACATCCCTGTAGTGTCCAGCAACTTCCCCAAACTGGTACAGATTGGAATGGGAATAGTGCAAGTCGCCACTTTTGCATATAATACCTTCCCCAAACTGGTTTAGATTGGAATGGGAATAGTAAATGTCACCCCTTTAGTGTTTAACACTTTCTTCAAAGTAGTTACTTTAGTGTGAAATATTTTTAAACAATTGTATTTACATATAGTAGGAGTAATGTTTGTCATTTAGTTAGTATTATTTGTGTTTGAAAAGATAAATGAAATAGTAGTTAGTTGTATATTTTTGATACATAACATTAATATTTACATATTTTCATAGAATAATATGTAACATATTTTTCAATTTGTATTTATTTTATCAAAGTTTTTTTACTTTATATTTTTACATGTTTAAACATATTTATTTCCATATATATTTCCAGTGAAAAACATTTATATAGTGCTAAATAAAATAATTGTTAATACATAATATTATTAAATAAACAATGTAAATCATATTTCAATAGTTGTATATGTTGTACATTTTCCAGTTTTTTTTTACTGTTTTCCCTTTTTTTCAACATTTTGTTAATTGTTTCACAGACCTTTTTTAACATGATTTTAACATTCACTTTTTCAGTATATATTAAATAATTGAATATTGTAATACTTTTATTTAATTTATACTTCACAATACTTTAGAATTTTTTACAGCATGTTTTGGTATGTTTTGAATTTATTTATTCAACATTTTGCTCTTTTTTTCCCATTCATTTCTATGGGGAGGTAGTGTTTCTTAGCTTCATTTAGAGGCCATTTGTTTACAGCTACCTTCTATTTTGTAGTCCATTCGTGTCATTTTTAGTATATTTTCCGGGATCCAGGTCGCGTTAAGGTGCTGCTGACCATCGGAACAGGTAAGTCCATTTTGAAGTTTATTTTTTAGGGCAGGGGGCTGTAGTGGGGAGGTCTAGAGGTTAGTTATAGAGTTGTTTGTGGGGTTTTTGTCCATGTAGTTGTATTAATTGCAGCGTTTTACACTAGTGTGTTGGTTTGGGTTTTCATACACTGCTTAAGTAATGTATTGATGTTATGTTATGTTGTGTTATGCAACTTGATTTATTAGCAATGAGGGCCTAATTATGACTTTGGCAGTCTTGGAGCACGTCCAACATGCCGCCGCCCCTCTCCAAGACAGCCAAATCCATGTGAGCATCGCTCGCCAGATTATGACTTTTTTATTCCCTGGTGGGCGGTTCTTTGGCAGTCTCCCAGGGGTGCCTATAAAAAGGCACAGCAATGGGAGCATCAAAGGTAGTTCATGCACGGCATGGACTAGCCAGTCCATGCCATGCAAGAACTGTGGGTGCATGCACACAGGGGAGCACAACATGTACCCCCATGCATGCATCAACATGCATGGGGCGAGGGCCCCCTTTGTTTCCTGACCACCAGCAGTTTCATAGAGTAAGAACATCCATGAGACCGCTGGCAGTCAGGAAACGCGTGATATGCATGGCGGTGCCACTGTGGCACCGCCAGCATATTGTGGGCCCCTGACTGCCGCGCCGCCTCCAGGGAATGAGGTACCCTGGTGGTTGCAGGGGTCCAATGGCGGTCTGACAGTCAAAGTTGTAATATGGCGGTTGGATCGCAGTTGTGGCAGTGGCTGGACCGCCACTGTCACGCCACTGTCATGCCACCATGAGTTTGGCGGTCCACGGACCACAAAACTCATAATGAGGCCCTAAGTGTAATGTATATGAACCTTTGGGAATGTAATGCTTTTTGTGGGTGGGTTTTCTGTTTTACTTTGCAGGTTTTTCTCAGCAAACTTGTCCAATGGGCAGTCGGATTTACCTTTTTTTTAACAGGACTTCTTTTGGTTTATAATTAAACACTATTGTTTACTTTGATTTCCTTTCTTTCAGGATTCCAGGAGTGTTTAATTTTTTTAAAACATGTTTTCTAGTTTTTTATGATTGGTAGATACTTTGTATTGCTTCAAGGGATCTCTTTTGAATTGGTTTTACTTTTTCATTTTTGGGCTATTTGGAATTTTTTTTTGTTGTTTTGTGTATTTGTTTTTGACAATGTGGATAAAGAGGATGATCTGCATCTACAGAAAAGTGTCATATTTAATTTATTTGTTTTAGGTGGGAAATGGTATATTTTATCATTTTAAAACCTCTGTCAGGGAATATGCCTCGCTATGTTGTTTCCACTGCCTGTAACTGTATCTGAAGTGGTTTGATCCCTCTTGGAACAGAATGTTACTCACTTGTTTAAGATTGGGTTTTGTGCGCTGGCACCTGAGGTTCTATTTGGGCCAATTCACTCCTCAGAGTCTGATGCATTTCATGTTCTTTTGTAATTTTCATTGTGATTTTACCAAACATTTTTTATTCCAAGGAAATGGGGCATCAGAAGGTCGAAGGAGGCAATGGAATATCTTGAATTGCTGGACACTTCACCTAACTGTGTTAATGTATGTTCTTTTTTTAAAATGCTCTGTCAATCAAAGGAATTTAATGGTGTTTTGATCTAGCACTTGCACTTTATATGACCAGCAGCACAGTGGTGTGAAGGTCCCTCACGAAGTCGGTCAACATATTTACCGGGTGACCCGATAGTGATTGAAACCTTGCATTTCAGGCCCTATGTATTACTGCCTGTGATGTTTTTCAATCTTATTATTAATGTTTTATCACTGTGTTTTAACTCTTGTATTGTACTTTTTGGTTACCTCAGTAACCCGAAAAAGTTTAGATAACAGATTGAAATGTTTCTCTGAGCTTTTAGTTGGTGAGGTTTCAATTGCTAATATAAATTTATAAATTATTTTATCGTATATAAAAAATTACTTATGATTCAGTTTTTTGGGAGTTTTCTATGTTAGTATTTATTTTATAATATGCTGTTGGCTCTTATTTCTGAGTAATCTAGTTCTTTTTTGTTTATGAAGAATTTGACTTCCAATTGTAGCAAATCGTACATTCTTTTGTTTTGTTTGGTAACTTTAGGTGCAATTTGGGTTAAAGCCTGCTCCATTTGTAGTTGTTGGTAACTTTTATCTTTTCATAATGCTTATATAAAGTTAAAGAGTGTAGGTTGGGTTCTGTGTTGTGTGGATTGGAAGGCATTGTGCCATCCTACCACTGCATTGTTTGTTTTGTCTTTCTGTGCTATGGTGCTGTCATAGACATTCCACCATGGTATTTGGAAGTTGGGTTGGTGTCTGTGTCTGGAGCAATGTAGTCTGCCAACCTAAGTATCATCAAAATAATCCATTAGGGGGCTTACTTTGTTTTCCTCTTGTTGGTAGAAAGGGCTTTCTATTGGTAAATTGTAGTGGTTAGCTACCTCAGTGAAAGGGTTGTCGGTTAGTGCTACAATTTCTTTATTTTAAAGACAAATTGACTGTTTATAGCATTTTCTACTTTTAGGGCCCAATTCACAAAGGGCCCCACAGTCATGGTGGGGGTCCTGCACTTGTGGTGAGATTTCCGCAATGAGAAACTGCAGTGCAGAGGTCACACCACAACTGCAGGGCTACCACAATGACTGGGTGTCTGCACCATGAATCAGGCCCTCAGTGCAAATTGTCGGGGGTATCTCCATATGCTTTGATTGAATTGGTAGTAACAGCCTTGTATGGCTATTTGGGGTAATGTTTTTTAAATGGTTTGAATCATGGCTTGTTCACCATCTATGATTATTTTTTGGGGTAGTAGTTATTTGTTTTAAGTTTAATTTGGCTTAAGAGTTTGCAGGAGGTGCTAATTTGTGTATTTGGTAGTAAGGAGTGAATACATAAAAGGGATATTTGTGTTTTGACATTGACTGTGTATGATGTATATCTGAGTGAATGGTTTGGGACACATTTTGAAGGTCCTATCCATCATCCAGGTTTGACAATGGCTTAGTTTTAATATGTTATCTGCTGTAGAAAATATTGGGATTCATCTATTATTGTTTAGGTTGTCATATAACAGAAAACACTCCTCATTATGTGTATTTGTGTCATTTTTAAGTGTTCAGGTATTTCTATACCTTGGTGCAGAAGGCACCACGGGACAGGAGGGGTATCACTGGTGGCTTGTTTAGTTTGTGCAATTCATTAGTTGGTAGTTTGCAAAGGGTGAGGTTGTTAGTTTTTTTATTGTATGTGGGATGAGTTTCCATTTTAATATATTTTACATATGCTTTTTTATATCTTTTTCCGGTTTGTCATTGGTGTTGTTTCTTGGGCAGGTTAGCACTTTCTCGAAGCTGTAGTATTTTGTTTTCAAAAGTACATGTAAAAAGATAGAATTAGAGGTAGAGATAGATAGAGATAGAGTATTTGCTATTTTACAATTTTATTAATAATTACAAGTAAGCTTTAGTTTAAATAATTTTTACTTACTTTGCAAGGTGGTCGTTGAGATATGCACATTTCTTTTTTCAGGATCTGGTCAGAAAATTCGTCAGTGCATTCTCATCTTGCAGCTTTTGCTGTTTTTGCAGTATTACGTTGATACCATTGTGTGCCTTTTATATTGCTTGTTTAATTGTTTGTGTGATTTCCATTATTTATAGTTGGATTTTATTTGTTAGTTTAGTTTTAGGGCCTGATTTAGACCTTGGAAAAACTGTTCCCTCTGTCGCTTTTTCAGTGGTCTTCCCGCCCACAGACTTGCCGGTCTGCCCACTCGATTTAGATGTTGGCGGGTTACTGGAGGGAAGACAGCTGCAGTCCAGCCACCTCCACCAGGAATCTTGGCCCATGTCGACAGCATCAGAGGCCGAAGCTGCAGGCGGAAGGACTCCAGCCATGAGTCCCACCATGCTGATTATGATGTGCCTTCCCGCCGTGGCAACTGTGGAGGGAAGACCTCCAAACTCAAGTAGGCAGAATCAAAGGAAAAGACGCAAAAACTTGCATTATTTCCTGTTTTACTCTTCTGTTTCTGTCTTCTCCCCCATCGTAAAGGTCCCTCCTTTGCTGCTCTGATGCCAGCACGACACTAAACAACTCTGTTGTCGCTGAGATCTCAGGTAAGCTACTTGTACTATTGTCCTATCTATCGTGTGTTGACAATCGCTGTAGGCTTGTGTTGTATGTGTGTCATTCAATATGTAACACAAAGAAAAGGACATAACACATTGCCTACATATCATTGCATGCAAACATGACACATGTGTATTTATGTATAAATAAGTTGTACTTATCTGTCTCCATGCCCCATGAACCTCACTCCATCAGGACTCCACTGCCAGGACACCACCAGCACAACGGGACATCTAAATCGGTTTGGCGCATCCCCACCGTCCTGACAGCAATGGAGTACTGTGAGCCAGCAGAGAAGACAGCCTCGATGGTGGTCTTCTGTCTCTAGCCACAACATCTAAATATGGCGCGCGGACCGCCGTCAGCACAATAGAGTGCTTGGGACTGCCGCCACAGCGGGAAGACCGCCAAGGTCTAAATCAAGCCCTAAGCTTGAGTTTTACATCAGTAATGTCATTCTATGGTAAATGCTCATTTAGGTTTGATTTATAACACTTAATATGTAGGTCCACAGTTTTGAATATTATTTTATTCATATATAAATATTTATTAATATTTAGATTGTTGTAATAATGTTTGTGGTTTATGTAAATAATGTTTTAGCTTATATTGTTATGTATTTAGTTATATATTTTTTGAGGCTAATTATAATTATTTTGGTGATGTAATATATTTTTGTATTCAAACTTGTGTATATATTGTTTAATGTTCATTGTAATTAATTGTTTAACACTAAAATTAGTTTTTATGTTTATAAATGATGTAATTATGTTGTGGATATTATTTTGCTTGATATCGTGTGAGGTGATATTTTTGACAGATATGTTTATTTAAAGTTAACAATATTGTTGTTTCAGATATTTGTTTTTTCGATATAAATACAAATTGATATTTCTGACAACGATATTTGTGTTTTCGATATTTGTGGTTTTATTAGTTAAGTATAGGAAGGCGATATTTATGTTAACAATATTTGTTTTCTGATATATTTGTGTTTCAATATTGTGTGCATTGATATTGTGTCAGTGATCCGTTTTAGGGCTTTATTCATCGCACTTTTTCCAGATGTATTTCATTTGTATTTCAATTTCATCTTGACACATGTGTTGGAATATAATCTTATTATTGCTCTTGACAAAAGGGGTGGGATTTCCCATTTCACTAACGTTGCCCATAGTTCACCTCCATTTACTATGTCTTATGTGGTAGCAAAGTTGATAAAAGCTGCATGCAATGTTCTTCCTTTTTCTTTCATTGCTTGGTTCACCAAGATTGCTAGGGCAAACAAATTATCATCTACGTTGTATTCTTTTTGAAACCCGGTCTGGAAGGACAGAATCAGATGTTTCTTACCCACCCATGTTTCAGCTCTCTAAGCAAGAGTTTCACATAACATTCTTCTTCGACGTCTAGGAGGTCTATTAGAGGGTAATTGTCTGGACTTTTTTATATGATCACTTTTTGTGGATGGCAACCAGTAGCGAGCCCTGCCAACCCTTGGGGAAAAAACTTGCAGCTAGGCAATATCTATGCAAGGGGACTAGAAAAGTTGGCCATTGTATATCCTACTATTTAGAAATGGCAGCAGGAATGCCATTAAAAGCCATGTTCCCTCGGGAAGCTTTAATAACATCCTCGCCTTCAACTCTGGTAATTCAATTTTGATCAGGAATAAATGCTACCAACCATTGTTTGGCTGCTGATTCCCTCAGCTGTGCTGGCAGAGAATAATCCACATATTAGCTGGTTATGTGAGCTGACCATGTGACCAGATGTTAATTGCTGTTGCTTATTCTTGGCATAATAAACACTGATTGATTATATTCTAAAATTTCCTGGAGTGATTCAGTTTCCCAGGCTCGTGTGGTGCTAAATATTGTCTCTCTTCATAGTCCTTTTTACGTGCCCAGAGTTTTTTCCTATCATTTAATCTGATGGTTTGTATGCCTTCCTTTACTGCAGGATCGTCTGGGTAGTGCTTCCTGTATCTCATTAGTTTGTTAAACTGACTTTTCAAGAGCCCAAGCTACTCATTTTCCATAGGATTAATTACAGGTAACCAAAGTGGGTCGGGGCGAGTGGTCAAGCACTGAATAACGGGGTCCTCTGATGACATTTGGGTAAGCTTATAAGTAAACTCTGACCACTGCAAAGCAGGAGATAGATACTGACTTCCCCCTGTTGATAATTTGTCCATATAATGCTTTATGGCCCTTCGATGGTCTCCTGCACCTGCATTACCCAATTGATATAGATTTCTGCTATATTACACTATGCAAGAAGAAATTAGAGAAATGGATTTGAAACAACTCACATGAAAGGCATAGAGTAAAATGCAAATATGATTTCTCAAGTGTCAATTAAGAGCAAATAGGGCACAGTATCTGAAAGTATAGCACACCATGAGAAACTCTTTTTAAACAAACTTAGTAAACGAGGTTTTAACCAGCGACAGACAGCAAATATTTCAAACATGCATTTTAGATCATCCGAAGTGAGCCGTGGTAAATATTTTAAAATATGTTCTTTCATTTTGACAAATAAGATGTTAGCTTTCTAATTATAAATGTCTCCTTGGAGCACAAAACTAGCAGTACTGCCAATTAGTGGCTGCATGAAGGAGTCGTGATGACTCCTTAATCCTTGCTGTTCGGCAAAGGTATGCATTAATCAACTCGGAAACAAGTCTGCATGTGTCTTATTAATCAAAGCTATTTGCAATTGCAGAAGATGAGCAGTTGCCCCGGTAATTAAAAGAAGGAATTAGAACTCTGTCGGCAAGCAGCCTGAGTGATGAGTCTAACACAAAGCAGGTCTAATCTGGCTATACAACATCTAAGCTAATGCTTCCCATCACAAGGTGATAGATTACTTGTTTATCCACACGCCACACATTCAAAAAAACACATTGTGTCTCATTTACTTGGCGACTGTAAGCTTATTTCTATTTTATTTTCTGGAAATGTACTACTTACAGTGCTACGTTCCATGGAAGTTGGGTATGCTCTGAAGTAAAACCAGAGTCATGCATAGATATACAAAATTGATAAAAAATCATGACCATAGACCCATTCAACATTATTCAATGTATGGATGCGTATATATCAAATCAAAAGCAAATAAGGACATCTAGGCCACCTTTCTATCCCTTGCCCTTTGTTGTTTAAGAGCAAATATTCCATGTGTTTCCAATCTTTCTAATATATTTTTGAAAACTACTAATCTCAGTTGCCTTTCCCAGATGTTTATTTATTTATTGGATTATTTGCAATTTATATGGGATCCTGCCACATACATAAGCTGGCATCCCATAATTTGGCTGGTCTGGCAGCTTGTGGATGCCGGAGATTGCAGTGATGCTGGCTTTAAGGAAAGGGTGCGGAGGGTTTGGTATTTGAGGCAGCATGGTATTTGAATTTCCAGAGCAGTGGTGTTTCTTGGGGGACTCCCAAGTGACCCCAGATAAAACTGGTGGGATCACTTGTTACCGCGACTTTTAAAAATGTGGATGCATATCTCACTGTATAAATGTAAGTGTGGTGTCTGTACATGCATACACTACACATAGCTCTGCAATCCATAATTCGCACAACAGCCATGCACGAACATAACTCGAACACCCAACGCATGACCTCACCCTTGATGTGTAATGACAAATAGCCTTGCAGATAACATCACTTATCATAATACCTGTGGTTTAAGTGTGTGATGTTATTTAATAATGTTGTTCTTATATGTATTGTTACTTTTTGGTATAAAAAAATAGGAGATGATAAGAATTTCATTTGATGCACAAGTTATGGTTTGCAGAGCTAACCATTACTTGCAGATTGCAGTGTTTTTTCGGTTTTAATTTGTAGTCACAACTGCACTGTAACTCTGGTCTGGTAAGTGAATTTCTGAGTTATTTTTAAAACATATTTTAAGGTGTTATAACGAAAGTTAGACATTATTTCAATTTCACCTTGGGTCCTTATGTAAATGTCTATGTTTTTGATCATATACCACATCCAACTTCTATTAAACTATACCCTAGCATTCTGCCATGTGGAGTGGGGTTGGTCAACAGGGTTGGGTCGCAGGGCGCCTATAACTAAGCTATACTCTCAACCCACCATGGGTGCCAACCCAAGTTTTTTTTATTTTATTATCTTTATTGATTTTCAACAAGTTGTACAAGTGGTTTTCTTGTGCCAGGGGATATGTCCATAGTATTACATTTGACAATTACTTGAGCAGTATAGGCGGGGTGTCAGGGTGTTACAAATACAGTAAACTTAATACAATGACGACATTATGTACGTCTACAATTTACAGGAGAATACAAAGAAATGTAAATTTTTTATTTCAATAAACAACTACTAAACTGCTAACTATATATCAATGTTCGATCCAGTCCGTCTAATTCGTGCTTAGTTATAGTCTTTGGTGCGCTAGGGTGTGAAGCTATGTACGTGTCTTGATGTGCGTGGACACCGGCGGGGTAGCTGGGGGAGGGGGACTGATACACGCGCATAACCTGGTCCAGGGCATTTGCCAGGTCCAACAGTACGCGCCATTAAGGAACGGTGCGCTTACATATGTATGGGGGCGTGGTCTGTCGTGAGTGTATGGCAGGGTTGTGACCTATGCCTGAGTCGGATTTGTTACGGATAACTTAGTCTCTATGGACGACAAGTAGTCTCGCCATTGAGTGGGGTTGACCCTCGTGGGTCATATGATGCACTAGACAGTTGCATTGTATGTCCTGCGGTTAGTGCCCCACGGAAGCCAAGAAGCCATGATTGTGTGCTGGGACCAATTAGTGATTTCCAGGACAAGACCCATGCTTAAACAAATCTGAGACACACTGGAAGGATACAAGACAAGACCCATGTCAGTCACTAAGTTCAACCTGTTAGAGTTGAAAACAGTCTTAGAGAAACTCAAGATGAAAGGTATTTCGTTATCTAGCTTATGTACACTACTAGTGGTAAACAGTCCAGGCCAACTAAAAACATATAAAGATAAATGGGAGTCTGGCCTCGGCCCTGTTGAAGAAGAGGATTGGACCAAGGGTAAAATGGAGGCCAGTCAAATTGTAACATCTGCCAGCCTGCGCCTTATTCAATTCAAATATTTTTCTTGGATATATTACACACCTACAAGATTATGGCAGGCAGGAAAAAGTGCAAATTCTAACTGTCTTAAATGTAGGGTGGGGGAAGGGACCTTTCTCTACACTATGTTGAAGTGTCCCATCATCCAAAAATTGGGCTAATATTCATACACTACTAGGACATGTGCTCAGCATACCATGATAATCCCAAAACAGCTATACTGAGAATCATGCCAGATCGGGTCAGGCAAAGAGGACAGTGCACATGGGCTTTGTATCGGCAAACAGGGACATCAACTGATGCTGGAGGTCTCTGCACTTTGGCAAAAGAGACATTTACCAAGCAAGTGGATGCCCCTGGAAGTTTGACAAGATCTGGAACCCATGGTCAGACTACTTTGGATCAATACCACCTGATATATGATTATGTTTAATAAACACTGAGGAGAAACCGATCAAAGGATAATATATATGCCCTATGTGAAGGTATACATAGATAGTAATACTGTTGAAACAGTTGTGTATGGAATTGTGTGATCTGCTCTGTTTGATTATGAGTTAAAAGATGTTGACTTTATAATATGAATAAAACCAATAAAGACATGTATTTTAAAAAATGTAACCCCTAAATTATGGACAGAAATGAAGGGAGGGAGTCTATGGCACAGAAAAGAGACCACAGTTCTTGAACAAGATAGTAGAAGGTGTACCTAGTACAAGAAATTAGTTTTTTTCAGAATTTAATCAGAGGCAATTCTTTATCTAGTCAACAACTACCAACACACAGATGCAAATTGCCATCAAGATGAAGTGTCATCCTCATAGCTCATGAATGAGAGACCAGACAGAAGATGCATTCAATCTGGTTATGCAGCAACATAAAGGGTAAACAGAGTCGGGCTGAATGAAGAGCCCTGTGTAAACCCACAATTAGGGCCATTAGATTGAAAATGGGTCAGGAGGACTGCCTGAGAACAGTTTCCTAGAAAAGGCTCAATTCAGGTCAAGGATTTTTCACTGATATCCGGTTCATTACCTGGACCTCAGCACTGCATGAGACACTGCATCAAAGGCAACTGACACATTCAGGAGGGTTACAGCAGTCGAGTCTCCTTTCTTTAAGATAATTTCCGTTCATTTAGAACAGGCATTGTGAAACCTTTTGTGTCATGAAAGGCAATGGAACCTCCCTCAGCTGTTTCTCATATCTTGGAGACAGAAATCTGAGAATGACCTAATTCATAGCTACCTTTTCAGTGAAAGGAAACAAGGTAGTAATCGCTCTACAAAGAATGAGATAATAAGACTGAAAAGCGTTGGACTGACATCAACCACCTCCTAAAACATGACAAAACCTCAGATGGAGATCCAGATTTAATGCCCATCTAATTTTAACTGAGGATTCAACTGCCAATTATTTAAATTCTTCCAGAATGCAATAATCAGTGGCCAGTTCAACTGGAGGGTCTCAGTTAGTGAACATAAGGATCAGATTTCTGAAAGAATTCTTCCTGAGCTGAATTTTATTGATGAAAAGTGAGGAAAGAGTTCCAAAGACAAATGGATAACATTACTACCACAAGTAGGATGGTAGAATTAGTTCATAATTTTGAAAAATGTCTGAATAGGATTATTAACTGAAGTAAGAAAGGTAGAACAAAACTGAGCACAAGCCTGCTTGATTTCAGCTTTGAACTTGAATGGCAGCCCAGTAATGGAGATTGTCTCAAGAAAATAATCTCTTTGCCAAGTTAAATCCAGTTTCTGAATCTCTTGCCTTGAAGAAGTGAGGCCCTCAGTCTACCATAGCACTGATGGTATAGAATGGTGCAAGGTGCACATTGTTAGAGACCAATACAATCAAGTTTGGCTCAATACAATTATTACTAGTACTAGCATTAGAATCAGTTTCAGAAATCAAGGGGCAAACGCTAGTGCAGAAATTACTTTATGCTGACCAAGGCTTGGGAATAGTTAAATAGTTTGTGTTTATCATACAAAATAGAGAATGTAAAAATCGTATTTTCTGACCACCTTCTGGTAAATAGTCTTTGCAATTTGATCACATTATTTAAACAGGATCTGTAATAGCTTTGCAGTAAGTGTAGAGTTAGTAACAATTCTGGTTAGGCCAAGTCTGACACAAGATTATAAAACACCCTACTGTCAATAATTCAAGAACAGCAAGCAAAGACTTTAATCTCCTAGGAGTAGTACCTTAGAAGCTTTAGGAGCCAAGGGGGATATAACATATGAAAACTTCTCCCCAAATGAAGTATTTTGTCCAGAGCTTGATAAACCAGTACACCATTAAATGATAAGGTAGCAATAGTGGACAGGTTGATGGTAAGACATTCTCCATCTGGGACGTTTGGACACACAGATTCAGAGAGATGTTCTTGATAAATAACTGCCATGCCTCCACCATTTTTCTGATACAACATAAATAGCAGTAGGGAGATTTGGAGTGCATAGGTGTTATGGTGGAGTTAAAAAATTATTTATGTCCAAAACTTCTTTGAGACAGGTGTCCGCTTCAAGCTTCTGACCTTCAATGAAATTAGCGTACTAGGTCTAGGTTATGACCTGACATCCCATAGATGTGTATGAAAAGAAATGCTGGAGTGGGGATTTTTGTATCACAGTATAATCATCATATAACCCCGGCTATTGGTCGAATTGACCATTGTAGTTGACAAGGAGAATAGATAAGAAGCTATCTTTTACATTAGTTACCATAAACAGCTGAGACCAAGTGGGACCTCATAGGAAAGGACAAGGAGAATTGGAGTGAGTTTAAAGGATTTATTAACAATTAAGTCAAATCAATTGTTAGTTCAGTAAATATTTAAACTTTTATCATCATTAATACAGATTCTAGTAATCTAATAATTTCATTATAAGATAAAATAGCACATTAGTAGGAATTACATACAAAATGCTGAATATGCAGCAAGCGTGTTCCATAAAGGAAAATACCTAATCTTAATTAGAGAAGGTTGGGCAAGAATGTCATTTTATATTAAGCAAATTAAGGTAAATTGTGAGCTTCAGAAAACCAAATGAAGGTTTGTAATGAGGCAATAGGAACGCATAGGCATGAAGCCTTAGCACTCATGCAGTGGAGATTAGCAAATGCTGGATGGGTCTTCTCAACTGGAAGTCAGCAAGCATCTCTCAGATCAGCTTCCTAAGATCTGATGCCTCTAGTCTAAGGAACACACACTATTATAATTTAGCAAAACTGTAGATGCAACACTTCTCTTTGTTCTCACTCCTGTGAACCAGTCAGTATTAACCAAACGCCAGGAGCAGGTAAACTCTCCAGATCCACACGTCTTTACAATAGCCCATACTTGACTATGTCCAATGCTTTGTTACTCTTAACAGAATCTTTTGGTTCGGACAGCTCTTCCTATGAGTTGCACTTTCTAGCATTTGCCACTCCTCCCAGTGAGAACCTCACTATCATTTGTCTGATACATAACAAATGCCTATTCACTAGCTAACAGAAGGCTTCTGGAAAATTACAGAATCTGTAGTGGGAAGAAAGAGAAAAACATCTCATGCAAAGAAACTGTTTAAATGTGTCAACGGGCCTCTTAGCCATAAATATATAAAGTTAACATTCAAAATGGCATCAGTATTTAAGCTAAGTTAATTCAGCACAATTTTTTTATTCGAATGTTTGATTGCGATGGCTAAGTGTGATTACCTACTGCAGTTTTTCAGGTGAATTGTGAGGGGTAACGCTAATAGCAGGCTGTTGATTGAACATATAAAATTGGGTAAGACTCGTACCTACATCTGTAGATGTGAGGTCAATGATTTTGTTGCATGAATATATGACACAATGGCAAAAGTGGCAGGAAAAATGTGGGTCATGGACGGGCTTGCTTTCCAGGGTGTGCTATTGAGGGAGCTACTGGAAAAGAAATTCAAGCTTGAAGAATTCTGTGATTCATAGAACAACAGAATGCAAAGTATGCATTTAGATAACAATGGCAGCACTACAGCACATCTTATTAAATGTAATACATTAAAATAATTACAGGAGAGAGTGGAGCCAGGACCTCCAAATAAAAGGAACATTAATTGACTTAAGTATGGTTTTGATATGTATATATATGAACATGTAGTAAATGTACTCAAAACTGTCATCTTACTCAAAGGTTTAAGTTGCATTTCTCAAGTTATGTAAAGTACAATAATATAATATAAATAGATGGATAGATAGATAGATAGATAGATAGATAGATAGATAGATAGATAGATAGATAGATAGATAAGATATGGAGGAAAATCCATATTCTTTTATGATCTCTGTTAGTGATGTTACATACATGTTAAATAGGGTCAGGCTTAGCGAGGAGCCCTGAGGAACACCAAAGTTTAGGGGGTATATTTTTGATTTTGTAGTTTCCTCACATACTTGAAAAGTTCTGTTTTGGAGATACAAGGTGTGTCAGTTAAGTGCAGATCTGGTTATTCCTGCTTCCTCCAGTCTTCCTACTAGCAGAATGTTAGAGACTGTATCAAATGCTGCACCCAGATCTAAACAGATCAGAGCTGCTTTATTTCTCTGATCCAAGATGGCTTTTAGTTCCTCCGTGGTTGCTAATAGGGCAGTTTCAGTGCTACTCTTCGATCAGAAACCGGTCTGAGACCAGTGAAGAATGGTATTGGCTTCTAAATATAAGGAGAGGTTTCTATTTATGAACTTTTCAAGTATTTTACTTGGCCCAGGCAGAAGCGAGATAGGGTGGTAGTTTTCGCATTTGGAAGTGTCTGCTGATATTTGTTTTAGCAACGGCTTCACAATGGCATGCTTCCAAGCTGCTGGGACAGTTTTTGACTTCAGGGAGAGATTGAACATCTCTGTCAGTCTGCGTTGTCGATCTTGGAGGCAAAGTATTTCATTCTCGCCTTCCTGATAGCGTAATGGTATTTTTTATAGCTTTTTATAGATTTCCTTATCAGTGGCATAATATTTATTTCTCCATAGTCTCTCTAGTTTTTTTTACTCTTTTTTTTTATTCTGACTGTTCAGGTGAAAACCAGAGAGCCCTAACTCCTAGATGTTTGTATTTTTTGCTGTTTGACAGGTACTAGATTTTTGAGGGACTTCAACATCCAGCTCTCAAAGCTTTTGTAGCTTTCGGCCATGTCACTTGACATTTTCAGAATAGAGTTAGTTAGTGAATCCTGCCAGGCAGCAGTGTCCAGTTTGAGCCAGTTAAGTTTTAGTTTGAGCTGAGTGGTTATAGGGGCTTTAGAACGTTTATAGCCTACTTGGAAAGGTATAGGTTTGTACTTTGACCAAGTAATCTCCTGGGACTTCTGTGGTCAAATCAGATGTGTTCAAAAATATGGGGTCCAGTAAGTGGCCACATTTGTGGGTGGAGCCTTTACCCTGTTGGGTAGGCTGTAGTGCCTCTAGATCTAATGTCAGGTATTTGGAAACATCACACTCCACATTTTCAAAGTGGAGATTTAAATCACCTACGACTATAAAATTGTCAGTTTTTTTAAACTGTGTTCCGCTACAATACCCGAGAGAGGTCAAATAAAATGATTGGGGGAGCCTGGGGGTCTTTAGATTAAAAGGCCAGTGAAAGTGAAGGTTGAAGATAGTTCTATCGCAAAAACAAGGCTCTCACAGTCGGGTTTTGGAACTGGGTCCCATTTTATTTTGTACTCCTCTTTATAGATTATGCTCACGCCCCTCCCCTTTTGTTTCCTTCCCGGTCACATCTAACTAGACCAAAGCTGTGAGGCAGAGTCGATGTGATGTCAGGCAAAGAATCTTCTTTAAGCCAGGTCTCATTAAAAAACATGGCCTCTGGCTGTTCATATTCAAGAAAAGTGAACAAGCCCAGGCCATGTTTAGGTGATGATCTGCAGTTGAACAGATACATCTGCCCGTATTTGTTATTGGTAATTTCACTTTTAGGGCTGTGATTGTCTTCATTAGGAGCTGAGTTATTTGTATTTTTTTACACTTGTTTTTTCATGCTATTCAGTGCGTGAAGTTGTTCTGATGATGACAGATCCTAGCTTTATTAAAAGGGAAGGGTTCCTGACCCCTCGTCCTGGCCGGGCACGGATGGGTGCAGTTGGGCTTGCCTTTGGTGCACCCATTAGGTAGCCAGGACGGATGTTGTCAGCACTCAGTGAAGTGCTAGGGTACTAATAAAGATAGTGCTGTGAAGAGTTCTAGGTGAGGTTCTAAACACGTCCAGCACCAAGCTTTTAGTCAAAAAGGGGGAAGGACAACTCCTCTCTACCTGCTAACCGGAGCCTTGGCCAGGTGAGAAGAGCCCTTTGCAGTGCAAGGTTAACGGTGCAGTGATTAATAAAGGTAAAAGCACAAATCCATTCACAGTTAGTACATCGACAAATATCAGTAAAGAGGGAAGCAACCAGCCTCTATCTCAGCTAACTGTGCGTTCGCGCCCCGGAGTCCATTAAGTAGCCCGTCCGTATGTTGTACTCAGTGGAGCACTAGAGCTGTGCTGATTTTATCAATTAAAAAAAACAATGGAAAAAATATAATAAACTTAATAATACCACTCCTAGCAAAACACTTGTAGGGAAAGTATTGGACTTTGTAGAAGTCAAATTTACAACTTCCAATCTAACCAATAGTAGAGAAAGTGTTGGACTTGGCAATGGTCAGATTTACTATTTCCACTTCAATCTGAACAACAATAGGAAAAGTATAGGACTTTGATGAGGTCAGATTTAATATTCCTATTCCAACATAAGCTAAAATGCATAAGCAAAAGTGTTGGCCTGTGGAGGAGGCAGATTTACTACTACCTTTCCAATCTTAATAACACTTGTGAAAGTGTGGATTTTGGAGGGGTAAGATTTATTATTTGCACTCCAATCTTAACAACAGTAGGGAGAGTGTTGGATAATGCTGGGGTAAGATTTACTATTTTATCTCCAATCTGAGCAACATTAAACAAAGAGATGGACTTTGAAGGGGTTCAATTTACTCTTCCCACTCCAACATTAGCAAAAATAGGGAAAGTGTTGGAGTTTGGAGGGGTCAAACTTACTATTCCTACTCTTACATTTTATAAATAAAACATTTAGATATAAATATAAAAATAAAATTTTTAAGATATGTTCAAATTAAGCGTATTCATTAGCAATAAAATACATATAATGAAATTGAATAAATGTAAATGTTCAATGAATCAATCAATGCTTTATTCAAGTATATAAAAACAATCATAAGAGCAACACACACAAAAAACAGCAGTATTAAAAAAATTAAACATGATAAATCACAGAGGAAAAAGAGGACAAGGTGTCAGGCATTCAACAAATTACCTTTGCATAAGGTTGACTTCAGAAAGTTGCCCACATGGAAACAGATCAGCTGAGTCGAAAGCATGTGCAAAAAATACAAAGCAGGTTTTCTCTGACCAAAGCCATAACATTTAAGAACTGGTTTGAAATACTTCCTTGTTTGATTTTCATAATATAATATTTACAGAAGAATACAAAATACTCCAGGGTTTGCATGGAAGTCTCATCACAAGGGAAAATTAATACAGAAGCATCATCATATTTGCCCAAAGGGAAAACAAAACTGTGATCTAATACTACCCAATCAAACTTTAGCTAAGAGCCCCCTTTTCCATGGGCTCTTAACCCAAGGCAAATAAGGTTCAGGGTTTTTTTCAGTTTGGACAATTACATAGTCCCACAGTAATGGTCAGATTTACTATTTCCACTCCTATCTGAACAACAGTAGGAAAAATATAGGCCTTTGATGAGGTCAAATTTAATATTCCCATTCCAACATAAGCTAAAATGCATAAGCAAAAGTGTTGGCCTTTGGAGGAGTCAGATTTACTACTACCTCTTCAATCTAGCGAAAGCTTGGATTTTGGAGGGGTAAGATTTACTATTTGCTCTCCAAGCTTAGCAACAGTAAAGAGGGTGTTGGATAATGCTGGGGTAAGATTTACTATTCCATCTCTAATCTGAGCAACATTAAACAAAGAGATGGACTTTGAAGGGGTTCGATTTACTAATCCTACTCCAACATAAGCAAAAATAGCGAAAGTGTTGGAGTTTGGAGGGGTCAAGCTTACAATTCCTACTCTTACATTTTATAAATAAAACATTTAAATATAAATATAAAAATTAACATTTTAAGATATGTTAAAACTAAACATATTTATTAAAAATAAAACAAATAAAATGATATTGAATAAATGCAAATGTACAATCAATCAATCAATGCTTTATTCAAGTATATAGAACCAATCATAGGAGCAACACACACAAAAAATAGCAGTACTAAAAACATTGCAAAACATTCTAAAACATGATAAATCACAGAATAAAAAGAGGACAAGGTGTCAGACATTCAACAAATTACTTTTGAGTAAGGTTGACTTCAGAAGGTTGTCCACTTGGAAACAGATCAGCTGAGTTGGAAGCATATGCAAAAAATACAAAGCAGTTTTTCTCTGACGAAAGCCATAAAACTTAAGTACTGGTTTGAAAAACTTCCTTGTTTGAATTTCATAATATTTACAGAAGAATACAAAATGTTCCAGGGTTTGCACGGAAGTCTCATCACAAGGGCAAATTAGTAAAGAAAAATCATCATATTGGCCCAAGGGAAAAAAAAAGCTGTGATTTAATACTACCCAATCAAACTTTAGCTAAGAACGCCCTTTTCCATGGGCTCTTAACCCAAGTCAAATAAGGTTCTAGTTTTTTTTAGTTTGGATGATGACATAGTCCCACAGTAATGGTTTCCCCAAGTCCTCCCTCTCTCTGTCTCACAGTGACTCATAAAAAAGCTTTTTGTTTCAGCAGAACTTCCGTCTTAGTTAACTAATGGAGAGATTTAAATAGTTCAACCCATCCAATCCTTTTAGCAGAGGATTGGACATAACTTAACTAGGGAATCAAATGACCCTTCTCACATTTCAGGTAGTCTAGAATAATCACCCGATTAATGGAGGTATGCTTATCAACCCAAACTGAAACCCAAAGCAAGAGTGGGGCGATCTTAACTAAATCGGATACATACGGGATACCCAGTTCCTTAGGTAAAAAAAGTGAGGGGTTGATGGAGGGAGGCCTAATGAACGCCAACAGAAATGGTTCTCCTCTACCTGTAGTTTAGCAACCACACAGTAGCCCCACATACCGTACATTAAAACCGGTAAGCATTTTCCCTCATACACTTCGAGGAGAGACTGAATTGGTTTACCACCCACTTTATTAGCAAAATCAAAAAGGGCCCAAATGAAGTGAATAACATGTGTACACCTATTAGATAAAATGGGCAGTCAAGAGCATTTGGGGCCAAATATTTTTCCTAAATATGGGAAGTTACTTACCTGCTCAATAAGACTTCCCTTCATACAAAAGGGGCCTGCCTTAGCAACTCTGGTACCACAAATCATATATTTTGTTTTTGATATGTTGATGTCAAGGTCTAAATTATCCATAAAGCCAACATAGTTGTCTATTAGAATCTTTAAGCCTTTAGGGGTGTGCAACATTAAAACAGCATCATCGGCATATAACAGAGCCGGAACTGTGGTGGAGCTGATCCTGGGCATATCCTTTCCAGATGATAAAAGGCACACATTCAACCATTTATGTACAGAAGGAACAGGATGGGTGACTAGACACAGCCTTGATGCACACCTCACTGCAAGTTGAAAGGGGTAATGCACTCGCCTTTGGGCCTGTACCTGACAGTGGCACTTATCTCATAATGTATTGTCCATAAAAGATCAACCAAATCATTTTCTGGCCCCAGGTCTATCAGAATTTTCCAGAATTTACTGCTATATACTCTATCAAAGTGCTGCTTAGATCCATAAAAGAAAGGTATAACACCTCCCCTTTTGCTGTAGTGTATTTGTTAATAATCATATAAAGATTAAGGCATTGAATTAAAGTGCCGAGCCCCTCTCTAAACCCATATTACACTGGAGCAATCACTTGATTTTGTTTAGACCAGTTCTCAATCATACTAAGAACAATACGCCCAATGATTTTTACCATAGATTCAAGTAAATAGATTGGCCTATAACAATGAGAATCATGTCTATAACCTTTCGTAAATACTGGAATATTCACAGCAGTGTGCCAAGATCAAGGGAGACCACTGATGGAGGCACAACTAGCCACATTTGAGATAACAGGAGCATAAAAATCAACATTCTGCTTAAAAAGATCCATCTGAACCCCATCCGGCCCAGGGGCCTTCCTAGAAGGACCTGCATTGATCACCTCAGTTACATTGAATCTGATTTTCAATGGGAAAAGTATTAGCAGTTCTAAGTTGCTGCTGTCTATGTAACTTGGATAGGAATATATAGATTTAAAGTGCTTTATACAGAGAGCTGCACAGATATTAGTCCCTAGGCCATCACTCAGACATTCAAAGATCTTAGGTTGATTGATTATTTTCCAGAAAACTCTGGTATCCTTGTATACAAATGTTACACTACAAATTAAAAAAAAATTCTTGAAAAAAATTACAAATACTTTTAAGTAAAATCTTTCCATCCTACTACCTTAAAAAACCACTCACAAACAATTAACATTAATAAACAAATATATAAAATGATACATTATTACATTAAAAAATAAAAGAAAGAAGTGCAATTAATAAATTATTAAATACATTAATTAATTCATTATTAATAAATAAATACATATGAAATTAATTAACATAATTAAAATTAAATCGAACTACAACTAATTAAAATCAACAAATAATTAAAAAAATAATGAATCAATTAATTAATTTACATAATTGCTTATCCATTACATGACCAAAACATCCTATCCTACTCACATACAAACCCAAACACGTGCTACCAAATTAAAAGTTTTAATTACATTTAAAAAAAGATGCATTTTATATAAAAATTTACAAAAATACTAAAAGAAATCATAACTAGCCAAACAATATCCAAGGGTGCATACATATGGCATTGAAGGTAGTTATATAGCCAGTAGGAAGGGAGGTCAATGAACTCTTCTGTTTTCACTTATGTCTCGCTACATTTTAGTTCAGGAAGTCAATTTCATATCAAGAACACAGAGTTGGTTACACAGAGATAACCTTAAGGTATATCGCTGTCACTGTGAGTGTTATATGGTGACTAATCATAACAGATTATTGAGATCCTCGTATTTGCTATTAGTCATCCATTCCAACATGCAGATTTCAGGACCAAACTTTGGGGTCAATTACGATGGCGGGCGGACACCCGCCGTCGCATTGACAAAAGGGACCGCCCGCCATAGGTGCGGCGGTCCCGCTATACAAATTAGGATGCGCCCGCCACACTGGCGGGCACATCCCGTATTTTTACATTGCGGCGGGCGGTGCTGCAAGCAGCACCCGCCGCAATGTAATAATACATGTTGTGCATTTACATGCACAACGTGACAGGCACCGCGCGGTGCCTGCCACATTGTACATGCAAATGCAGGGGGTACCATAGGTACCCCCCATATGCACCCCCACCCCCAACAGCCTGGGGGCCCGCAACGGGCCCCCAACAGCAGAGACCCGCCAGCCTTTCCATGGCGGCAATGCAGCCATGGAAAGGCTGCTCGCAGCCTGCATCGTAATATGGATGGCGGTGTCTTACAGACACCGCCACCATATTCAGCACGTTTTCCGCCGGTCGACGAGTCAACCGGCGGAAAAGCAGCGGACGGTCTTTCTGTCCGCCGCGGACCCCCTAGCCATCATGATATGGCGGGGGTTCTTTGCTGTCGGGATGGCGGGCGGATCGCCCCCGCCGGGCCGGCGGTGATCACCGCCGGCCCGGCAGGGGCGATCCGCCCGCCATCGTAATCGGCCCCTTTGGGGTCGATTACGATGGTGGGCGGATCGGCACCGCCATGCCGGCGGTGGCTTCCGCCGGCCTGGTGGGTGCTGTTTTGCCAACCACGGTCGCGAATCCCCGACCGCCATATTACAATGGGCAGACATAGGCCAAATCCCTACCGCCGCGGTGTTTTTAGTACCACCAGTACTTTGGTTCCGCGACGAGGGCGGACGTAGCCAATAGCGGGAGCCCGCCGTGCGGAATGACGTGTAGACCGCCGTCCGAATCACAATGCCTCAAATAGGCAATCGGACCGCAACGGAGAAACCACCCATTGAAACACGGCAGAAGCAATACTGCGGAGGAAAACGGCAATAACACACAACTCCACGCGTTCGCTACCGCAATGGATCCTGCTCTACAAGCCCTACCGCTGCTGTTCCTGATCCGCGATCAACAAAGACGCCGCCGCCATTGACAACACAGCAGGTACGTCAATGCCACATCTCCGCATCGGGGTCATCCATCAACAAGGTCATCACCGCATCCTCCCGGTCACGTCACCGCAGCGGTGAAGACGCGGGAAAAGTTCAGCACAATCCAGTAGGCAGGTCCAGTGGCACGCATGGGCAGTCACAGGGACGTGTAAGGATTGTGTTGGCCCTGGCCCAAATGTACATTGTGTGCCTCTGTTGGTAGCAGCTGACATTACCTGATATCATCACAGCTCCTACCATCCCACCCTGTTCAACATCAAAATGTGTGCCCATCTGATATTAAGGGATAGTGATGTATGTGAACAAGTTCATAGGTGTATTGTGGCAAAACAACACCTGCATAGTAATGCCAAATAGGTGCTTGTGATGTGAAACCCCCTTCCTGCCACTGCCAAGATGAGTAATAGGTGGCAAAACAACACCTGCAAGGTAATGCCAAAAAGCTGCCTGTGGTGTTAAACCCCTTCCTGCCACTGCCAAGATGAGTATCAGGGCCAAACCCCACCTGCAAAGTAATGCCAAAAAGGTGTTTGTGGTGTGAAACCCCCTTCCTGCCACTGCCAAGATGAGTATTAGGGGGCAAACCCCACCTGCAAAGTAATGCCAAAAGGTGCTTGTGGTGTAAAACCCCCTTCCTGCCACTGCCAAGATGAGTATTAGGGGCAAACCCCACCTGCAAAGTAATGCCAAAAGGTGCTTGTGGTGTGAAACCCCTTCCTGCCACTGCCAAGATGAGTATTAGGGGGCAAACCCCACCTGCAAAGTAATGCCAAAAGGTGCTTGTGGTGTCAAACCCCTTCCTGCCACTGCCAAGATGAGTATTAGGGGGCAAACCCCACCTGCAAAGTAATGCCAAAAGGTGCTTGTGGTGTGAAACCCCTTCCTGCCACTGCCAAGATGAGTATGAGAGGGCAAACCCCACCTGCAAAGTAATGCCAAAAGGTGCTTGTGGTGTGAAACCCCTTCCTGCCACTGCCAAGATGAGTATGAGGGGGCAAACCCCACCTGCAAAGTAATGCCAAAAAGGTGCTTGTGGTGTGAAACCCCCTTCCTGCCACTGCCAAGATGAGTAGGAGGGGGCAAACCCCACCTGGAACATTCACGTTTGTAGTTGGCATGTACAGGGCCACATACCCCTCAACACCTCTGACAAGGACAGGCCAAGCACACTGTGTGACCACTCAACTGCACACATCCAAATATACCCATGTGAGTACGAAGACAGGCCTTCACAAGATTACCACACACACACTGCTGTTCACACATCCAAACACATCACACAGACATCACCAACCTTGGACACCCCGCAAGTTACAATCATACTGAAATCAACAGCGAATGATGATTGCAAGAGTACATCAACACCCACAAACATCATTGCACCCCCAAACCTCAGAGTCAAGCAGACCAAAAGTGTGTGTTACGTTTGCCAAACAATGACAAAGTGAATGAAGTAAATTGCAATGTGGAAGTGCCATGCAGAGCATGTGGCACATTTATCCATACCCACACATCAAAATGTTTAATTAAGCAAGGGCAGTAACAAACGATACGACAGGAGTAACAGTGTTTATTGCAAAATATCCTGATAGTCACAAAATTTCAAACAAATAAAAGGCCAAAGGCCAGTCCACAGTCCAAACAATGCACATGTGTGCATGAAAATGTTTACAGTGAATGTGGAACACCATACACTGCCATGTGAATGAACAAAGCACCGGGGCTATTAAAGCTCAGTCCAGGCACCGCTGTGGGAGAGATGGGTATGGGAGGGGGTCTGTGCCTCAGACTTGCCTGTCAGTTGGACTGGGAGGTGGCTGATTGTCGTGGCCACTGGCGGAACTGGACCTGGGAGAGAGAGGATCATCAGAGTCAGAGTCAGCAGTGGCTGTGGCAGGCGTAGGGCTGTTTGGACCGGGTGGCATGGTGGCACGTGGAGGCGGAGAGATGCTGCCGTGAGACACAGAGGCAGTAGTGGCTGTGGCAGGTGTAGGGCTGCTCGGACCGGGTGGCATGGTGGCACGTGGAGGCGAAGAGATGCTGCCGTGAGACACAGTGGGTGAGGGTGAATGTTGAGGGCTGCCTCTACACTTCTTGGGTATCTGATATTGCAGAAGTGTCTTGGGAGTAGTGGGAAGTGTGGCTGGCACAACAGAGTCCCTCTCCACCAAAGGTGTGACAGGTGCGGGTGGCCCTCCTTGTGGGGATTTGCTGGATATGGACTTAGCCTTGCTTTTTGCTTGCCTTTTGCCCTCCATCCCCTGTGGTCCTGGTGAACCACGCACATTGCTCTCCTGACCACGATTCACAGGGGTGTGGGTGGGAGTAGAGGTCCTGGGTGAAGCAGCCTTAGGTTGCTTTGTGGGCTTTCCCTTCAGCGGCACCAGTACCACAGCAGGCATGCCAACTGTTTGTCTGTCACTTGGAGCAGTTGTGTGTTTGGGAGTCTCTTGTGATGGGTGCAATCTTGTGGACCGTGAGCTAGAGGCCTGCTTCTTTGCCTGATGCCCCTGAGTGTCATGTGAAGGGCTTTTTTCTTTGCGTCCCTGTGTGCCTGTGTCACTTTTTGGGGATGGTGTCTGTGGTCTGGCACGCTTGGAGCGCTGCTGTCGTGTGCTGGATGTCGACTACTCAGGGCCTGAGGGCTCAGTTGTGTGGTCACTCTCCTCAGGGGTTGCCATGGGCAGGGTGGTTGGTGAAGGCATTGGGGCTGGACTTGGATGCTGTGATAGCTGAATGGCTGCCGTCACGGTGGAGGACAAACCCAGGACAGTCCTGTGTAGCCCACCCACGTCCGAATGAATGCCCTCCATAAATGCCATAACCTGTCCCAACTTCTTGTCCTGATCCTGGAAAGCATTTAGGAGAGCTGTCTGACCCACACACAGCTGGCGCAAGAGTTCTACCGCCTCAACACTGAGGGCAGCAGGGGAGACAGGGGCAGGGGCAGCGGTGCCTGGGGTGAAGGCAACTCTACCCTTCACAGCCCTGCGGGCACAGACAGCACTAGTGGTAGTAGCCAGGATGGTGGGCACTGGCCGATGTGTGGTGGAGGAAGAGGCAGCATTGTCACTCCCTGTGACCACCATTGTCGCTGACTCCCCACTGTAGTCCGATGATGTTGAGGTTGTGCTTTCTGCGCGTGAGTCCTCAAGGACACTCCTGTCCCCCTCCGAGGCGCTGGTCACCTCAGTGTCAGTGATCTCATGGCTATCATCCGTGTCACATGCTTCAGCACTGGTGTCCGTATCATGGCCTTCCGTGCACTCGGTAGATGCTGCAATGGACAGAGACATAGGTTCAGTACAGTGCCATACACACAAACATCAAATGCAAGCACAGAACTAGACTAGATAATGACAACCCCAAGTTGCACAACACCCTGTGCAGTCTGCATGTGCAACAATCATGCTGAACACAGAAGATGCATGGAAATATGCATTGTTTACATCAATGAGCCATGTGAGGTTCACACCGGCAAATAGCAGGTCCCTGCCTCCTTGTAATCTAACATAAACATCTCTGCAAGCATACCCACGTGCCTGTATGTGAGAGAGGCATACATCTCAGCATGTTGCCTCTGTCACATATGGAGTCTCTGTAAGGGGACAACACAGATACAGATTCAAATTTCTAATTAAGAATGTCCATGAGCTACTGATGTCTAACAAGGTGAGCAATTCATCATGCAAACTGTTGCACGTTGGTGTCAGATGTGTACTTCACACCATTTTCAAGTCCTGCAGTGCACACATCATTAAATGCACACTGACATGATGCACACTGCTGTACACTGCCTGGTGATGTCCATGACACCCAGAATGCAGAAGATGTCATAAGGCCACATCTCATCATGCAATGTCAAGGGCCATTGTATGAAACACATGATCAAGTCCATCTATGGGAAAATACATGACACCTGCACTGAACACATAGGCCACTGAGAAGTAGTTCCTCAAAATTTACACAGCAGCAAGATCAGCAATGGCTCCCGGTCGCCATTCATGAAGTCACTCACACCCAAAGTCAGCCTACGCAGAATACTCACCACTAACTCCCTGCTGATGGTCCCTCAAACGTTCATACAGCTCTGGCTGTGTCACAGACAAGATGCAGGACATTAGTGGAGTCATGGTTCGGTGCGCCAACCTGCCACTGCGAGGGACCAGCCCCACCGTCATCTCTGCCACGGTCCTGCTCAGACGGGAGATGTCGTCCCACCTCTTGTGGCAGTGTGTGTGCCGTCTGTTGGATACACCCAGAGTCCGCACCTTCCGTGCAATGTTCTTCCATGTGGCCTTACGCTGGTGGACCTTCAGCTGCAGGCATAGGAGACAAGAAAAGGAAGTATCAGAGACCCTGTGTCATTCACACTGTGTGTCAGCACAGGAGAACATAACTGCATGGCACACAAATCGCTACATCTTCATCAGAGGCCATACAGCATGACACATAGTACATGTTCATTACAATACTACATAGAAATGAATGCATGTATGACGCGGCACACAGTACATGGTCATCTCATACACATGCACAATGGCAGCACAGACAGCTATGTACAGAAGGACCTCATCTGTGATGCAGTATGTGAGTGAGCATGACATGCAATACAGTGCTAATGAAGTGTAGTGGCAGACTCACTGTGTCCACCACTACACAGCCCTCGATGCCCTTGGCCTGTGAATGGCTCAATGCATTTTTCAGGAAACATATTGGGACATAATCTGAATTATCACGCCCTTCTCACAATGTGAAGTCCTCTATTGTGCAATTCTCAGGACTATGATGGCTCAGTGAGTATTAGGTGTGTGGACTAAACACATGTTTGACTCAGTCCAGTTAGGCATGGCTCAGAGTAACATTGGACAGTGTCTGTGCAGGCCAGAGGAACCCACAGTGCGGTTCAACATGGTCCCTCAGATAAATCACATGGATCTACAGCATGAGAGGGTGAAAAGTGCCAACACATGCGAGACTGAACACATGTTCAAATCAATGTAAGGATGACATCTACTACTTACATTGATGTGAAGTGTCATAGTTGCATTAACATCAAGTGGGTTCCACTCATGCATTGGACTATTGTGCATGATGCTCACATCAACATAGTGCACTTAAGAAATATGCAACACACATAAGTTAGTGCTCCATTCCAATATACATTTCAACAGTCACATATGAGGTTGTGAAGAGTGAGTGGACAGTCACATAACATGGCACAGTAAAAATCAGTCCCGACTTGTGCTGTTTCAGAACACCATCGTATCTGTGTGGCTGTTTAAACAATGCATGTCTCCCCCTACCTTCAATCAACTTATGTAGGTGTGGAAATAAGCCTACAGACACCATTGACATGAAGTTAGCATGCATGGCAGTGTAACACACATTTACATCACCTAGTCTCAGACCAACATGTTCATTAAGTTTGTGCAAGAATGGCTATAGGAGTGTCCATTTTCGACACATAATCAAATTCAATTCCCACAGAACATGTATGAAGCATGCCATGTTAACTATTTGGATGCCTGTACATCGATTTGCACTCACAGGCACATACTACTGCACAGCAACATCATGGTATCATTTTGATCACTCTCACACTTGGAATCAGGAACACTTACCAGTACATCTGGTGCACCAAAAAGCCTCCCATACTGTGCAAGGACCTCGTTCACCAGAAGTCCCAGCTCCTCTGTAGTGAAGGGACGGGCCCTGGCATTCTCTGTTCTCGCCATCACTGGGTCCAGGATACAGCAAAATATGCAGTTGTAGAGGAATGGCAGTCAGCAGTGTCTGAATGCATGTGAAATGTGTGGCTCTCCCACAGAGATTTATAGGCCCCTGGGTTGGTATCAGTGGCAGGCAGCTGCTGCAATTGGTCCACCTGGCTGGCATCTTTCAATTGTGGCCAATGAGCGGCCCCGCGGTGGCGGTGCACGCCTATCGCGGGTTCCAAAGTAGCATTTCACTACCGCGATCGCGGGTCCCATTGGCTGCAATGGCATTGGTGGTGTCACACCATGGAGGACAGGCGGTCGTTACCGCTAGGCTGCATCTTTCAATTGTGGCCAATGAGCGGCCCCGCGGTGGCGGTGCACGCCTACCGCAGGTTCCAAAGTAGCATTTCACTACCGCGATCGTGGGTCCCATTGGCTGCAATGGCATTGGTGGTGTCACACCGCGGAGGGCAGGCGGTCGTTACCGCTAGGCTGCATCTTTCAATTGTGGCCAATGAGCGGCCCCGCGGTGGCGGTGCACGCCTACCGCGGGTTCCAAAGTAGCATTTCACTACCGCGATCACGGGTCCCATTGGCTGCAATGGCATTGGTGGTGTCACACCGCGGAGGACAGGCGGTCGCTACTGCTATGCTGCATCTTTCAAGTGTGGCCAATGAGCGGCCCGCGGTGGCAGTGCACGCCTACCACGGGTTCCAAAGTAACATTTCACTACCGCGATCGCGGGTCCCATTGGCCGCAATGGCATTGGTGGTGTCACACCACGGAGGACAGGCGGTCACTACCGCTATGCTGCATCTTTCAAGTGTGGCCAATGAGCGGCCCCGTGGTGGCGATGCACGCCTACCGCGGTTATGGACACATTATACACTAGCAATGGCAATGGTCAAATTTAACAATTGAACACTATGCCTCCATAGTGTCTTACTGCACTTGTTTTGTACAATGAATGATGGTGTGACATTCAACTCACTGATGCCTACACATGCAATGTCTGTGGAAAATGTGACATGCATTGACATGCACTTACTCACGTCACCTCTGATATGTGTGTGGATGTACATCTATTGGTTGTATGATGTTGTCTCGTCTTTGAAATCAACTTAATGTGTGAGATGGCTAATCAAACAACAGTAATGATTGCCTGAACACATAATGGTGGTATTTTACTGTGCCCATAGCTGATTTAAGTAGGATATGTGATCAGCTTACACACACTGTGCACATTGTGATGATAACTAGTGGTCTGTGCAACTTAAGCAAGAAGGTGTGGCATGTAAAGCAGCTACATATGAGTCAGCAGTGTTGCTGTCTCATACCTCTGCTGTGTCACCTACTCCTAGGCCTGGGGACACCAGATGTATTGGTGTACCATTCACAACCTCTGAATATGTTTTTGGGGTAGTCAGTATGTACAACATGACCCTTATAAAAACACATGTGGTCTCTCTGCATCTGAGTTGTGGATTCAGCAATTGTTGGAGTACGTTCATTGTTTCTGCTGCGCGAGTCAAGATGTGAGAAGTCGGACACATCTCATTGTGTAATTTGAATAACAGTAGTCCTCTCCCATTTCATGTAGGCTACGACCAAATGTGCACCGGCCTTTCACAGTCCTGGCGGACATGGAGGATGTGGACATCATCCGGAAATTTCGTCTGGATCGCGTTACACTGCAAGAGCTGTGTGCTCAGTTGCAGCCCCATCTGAGGCCTCAACAAACATATCCAACTGCCCTATCCCCAACAGTGAAGATCATGGCAGCGCTGCATTTTTTCGCTATGGGCTCTTTCCAATACACGGTGGCCACCGCCGGTGGGATGTTGCAAACCACATTCAGCATGGTGCTCTGGGATGTGGTGTCCGCAATGATGCTATACAAGGACCAATACATACGATTCCCAAATACAGCAGATTTGCCTGCTGTGAAGGCTGGTTTTTATGCCCTTGGCCACATTCCTCATGTAGTTGGTTCCATTGACGGCACACACATTGCCCTTGTCCCACCACAGGCACGTGAGCAGGTGTATAGGAACAGGAAGCACTACCATTCCATAAATGTGCAGGTGGTATGCCAAGCTGATATGATCATCAGCCATGTTTGTGCGCGATTTGCTGGCTCCGCCCATGACTCCTACATCCTGCGGAACAGCATTGTACCCCGGCTGATGGAAAATCTACATCCAGAGCGTGCATGGCTTGTAGTTGAGTACACTGAGTCAAGTAGTGTGCTGTGTGTGACATGCTGTTCTCATCAACTGTTTGTATCACAACATTTCTCTGTGTATGTCACACCTAGGTGACTCAGCGTATCCCAACAGGCCATGGTTGCTGAGCCCACTGCGGAATCCAAGTACCCCGGGTGAAGTCAGCTACAACGAGGCACATGGTAGGACACGACGTGTGGTGGAGCGCACCTTTGGCCTCCTGAAGTCCCGATTCCGGTGCCTGGACAAGAGCGGAGGTGCACTGTTGTATTCCCCACGAAAGGTGTGCCGGATAGTTGTAGCATGCTGCATACTACACAACCTTGCCTTGCGCAAAGCCGTTCCACTGATCATGGATGACGATGAGCAGCAGATGCCCCCTCCTGCACACCCACACACTTCCAGTGCGGACGATAGTGGTGAAGAGGAAGGTGTTGACCTGCGTCAACAGCGCATTGCCAACTACTTCCCTTGAATGTAAGTGACTTTGTAGACAAGTGACATTGTGTGTTTGCTTGGATGTTACTATCAAGGCATAGCAAATTTTAACTGCTGGCTGTTGTTGTGTGTGTGATGAGGGATGATGTGTGTGGCACAGGGTATTTGTATCCAGGTACATCATGTGTATGTTGAGGTTGTTGACCATTGCTATGGGTGCTTGTTTTTATACCTTGATGCCTAGTGTTGTGTTTCTGCTGTAAAGGCGTCACCTGATAAGTAAATGTCATTCTCTTGTGTCTTTCTAGGTTCATTCACCCTCTGAATGCCTCCTCTGCTTCACAGCTGTTGGAACATTGAAATCTGATTTGTCATTGTACATACTGGAATAAACATGTTGCTCACACAGACATAGGTATGTGAAGAGTGTTTATTTGAAAATAGTTTTTGTGCAAGTGATGGGGATATGTACATAAATGTGAACAGTGAATAAATGAGTTGTCAGTCATGGTAGTTGAGACAAATAGTGTAGTCACCACAAAGCTGAAGTCACACAGTCCAACAGACTCAGGCCATCAACATGGCAATGTGGGCAAGAATAGTCAACATAGTCAATGCAACGGGGAACAACAAGATACCATCATGGCTGGCTCTGTGAGTGGCGTTGGTATGGTGGCCTGCCACCAAATCCTCCCCTGTGGATTCTTGGACGGCCCCTGGTGTGTTTGGGAGGGGGGGCATCTGCTGCAGGGTCAGTGGTGTCTGAGAACTCACTCTCCTCCTGCACACCCCTCTCTGTGGCTGCAGCTGGAATGTTGGGCTGCACAGCAGGCAATCCACTGGAGGGAGGTGGAGCTGCACTTGGGGCTGGGAGTCTGTCCCTCAGAACACCCACTAGCTGGCCAACAAGGTCGACAAGTTGGCCCATCCGTGTGTCCATGGACTGCTGCAGCAGGCGGATCTCATGCATGTCTTCAGCAAGCTGGCCCATTACTTCATGGTTCTCTTGGTAGGCACCAAGGACTCTTGCAATGGTGGCCAGGGATTCAGGGTCATTGTCCTTCTGTGTCTCTGCCCCAGTTGTACTCCCACCTGCCCTCCTGACATGGACCTGTGGCATAGTCCCCCGACGCACTGGCACACTCTCCCTGGCATGCTGTGATTGTGTGGTGGTGTAGGTAACCACCGTGGCAGGGCGTGTGTTGCAGGCAGCAGTGGTGATGGTGGAGGCCACACAGGTCATAGTGGCAGGGGGCAGCACAGTTGTTCTTGCCGTGGGGGTGGTGGTGGTGGTGGAGCCCACACAGGTCGTAGTGGCAGGGGGCAGCACGGTTGTTCTTGCCGTGGTGGTGGTGGTGGAAACCACACAGCTTGTAGTGGATGGGGCAGCACAGTTGTTCTTGCCGTGGTGTTGGTGGTGGTGGTGGGGACAATGAGGGCTTGAGACATGTTAGTCACTGCCACACCAGAGGGGCCAGCTTGAGAATCCTCGTCCGAGAATGTTGGGGAATCTGCATCCGAGAGTCCACGTTCCAGGGGGGGAGACTGGCTCCGCATGTTGGTGTCATCCTCTGCAGTTAGTTGTTGATCTCCTGTTGAACAGAGGTGATATGGTAATTGAGTTGCACGCAACAAGCTTGATGTTAGACAATTGTTTGAGACATTTGATACAACACACACTTTACAATGCAATGACTTTGTATGCCTGCTATATGCTGTGCAATATGACATGACTTTGAGGTACATACCTTATTAGTCCATGGTGTCTGTTGTGAATTGAAACTTGGTGCAGTGTACAGATAGTGTAAATACACGGACATGTCCTCATCTACCTAATTGCGTGACATCAATTTTCTGTTGTGCGTCTTTTCATTTAGCTGTTCATGTAATCTATTTCAACAGAGCTAGAAGGAACCATTGTCATGTTATACATAGCTTTGGAATCACATGTACTTTCCTTTTTTTCCATATAGACCATGCATGTTTGGTGTTGAGATGGGAGTTCATGCTCAGACACCATGGCACTTCCACATTGCATTCTCTGCTGTGCACAATTGTGGGATGCATTTGTTTCACTTGTGACTTGGTGAGTATGAGTTCAAAATATGTGACAGTTACGTGCACTTAGATGTCTGCACACTGGATGTGGCATTGAAAACTATGCCAAGTTGGCTGACATGTTAGTGCTGATGTGGTTATGTGGCTACATGCATTTAGATAAGGATGGTGGGGTATATGCAGTCACTACCTACGTGTAAGTTTTGGGAGAGCAATGCGATAGCTGCCCCATGCTTGTGGGTGTGGGGAATGCTCCATCCTGCTGAGCTGTGGGACAAGGGGGCCTGTTGGGAGTTGTAGTGCAGACTTCCCAGCCACAAAGACCCCTCTCTGTTGAGATGCCTACCTACCTGTAAAGTTACACATTGGAGGGAAATGGCTGGCCCATGCTTGTGGGTGTGGGGAATGCTCCATCCTGCTGAGATGTGGGACAAGGGGGCCTGTTGGGAGTTGTAGTGTAGACTTCCCAGCCACAAAGACCCCTCCCTGTTGAGGTGGCTACCTACCTGTAAGGTTACACATTGGAGGGAAATGGCTGGCCCATGCTTGTGGGTGTGGGGAATGCTCCATCCTGCTGAGCTGTGGGACAAGGGGGCCTATTGGGAGTTGTAGTGCAGACTTCCCAGCCACAAAGACCCCTCCCTGTTGAGATGGCTACCTACCTGTAAGGTTACACATTGGAGGGAAATGGCTGGCCCATGCTTGTGGGTGTGGGGAATGCTCCATCCTGCTGAGCTGTGGGACAAGGGGGCCTGTTGGGAGTTGTAGTGCAGACTTCACAGCCACAAAGACCCCTCCCTGTTGAGATGGCTACCTACCTGTAAGGTTACACATTGGAGGGAAATGGCTGCCCCATGCTTGGGGGTGTGGGGAATGCTCCATCCAGCTGAGCTGTGGGACAAGGGGGCCTGTTGGGAGTTGTAGTGCAGACTTCCCAGCCACAAAGACCCCTCCCTGTTGAGATGGCTACCTACCTGTAAGGTTACACATTGGAGGGAAATGGCTGCCCCATGCTTGGGGGTGTGGGGAATGCTCCATCCTGCTGAGCTGTGGGACAAGGGGGCCTGTGGGAGTTGTAGTGCTGGCTGCCTGTACATGTGCCCCCATGTAAATATTGTTATGTACCTTCATGGTAAATTAGAGGGAGTTATTGTGGGATCTGTGAGACCTGTTTGGGGGAGTGTGGTGGACATGAGTACATTTGGGCCTAGGAGGTGTTGCTTTTTAGTCGTGCAAGCTACTACATAGCAGTGTTATGGCAGACCTTTGTTGGTACTTACCAGCCTCCATTCCCCCCTCAATTCCAGTGCAACTCTCTGGGTGCAGTATGCCAAGCACCTTCTCCTCCCATGCGTTGAATGTTCTTGGTGGAATGGGAGGGCCACTGCCAGTCCGGTTTGCCAGCTCACAGTTCTTGCTGTTCTTCTCCTTGACCTTGCTCTTGAGGTCAGTCCACCTCTTCCTGATCTCCTTCCTGTTGCGTGGAACTTGCCCTACAGCATTGACTCTGTCAACTATCCTTTGCCACATTTGATTTTGCCTGGCTGATGGGGTCTGTTGGACCCTGCTTCCTAAAATATATGGCTTAACTCTTATTATCTCATCCACCATGACTGACAACTCACCATCAGTGAATTTGGGCATCTTATGTGCCATAGTGTGTGATGTGCTGAGTGGTTAAGAGTGCAGGTGTGCAGGTGGTGATGGTGGTGGTAATGTGTGTGGTGTGTGTGTTTGTGATGGTGTGATGTGTGCAGGGTTGCCTATCCTTTGTGTGATATTGTTGGGCCCTTCAGTTCTGTAGTTGTGCAAAGAATTGTGGTCATGCAGGGGCTGGTTTTATGGTCTGCTATGTGGGTGGGTCCAAACTGAGTATTCATGTCAGGTGTGTTGTCTGTGTTGGGCTGGGATTTGTAGTTCTTATTTGCCAGGGGCATGTGTCAATGGGGTGTGTTAGCTGTTTTTATTGGCTGAGCCAGATTAACAGCCACATTTGGTGGTTTTGTGGTGTAGTTGCTTTCGACCGCCATTACTATTTCCGGGCGGACACCGCGGTCGGACTGCAATGGTCATTCCTCCAGCTCTCCCATTCATCATTGCTGTCAAACGCGGCGGTCAGAAACAAGCGGTCGTACCGCAGGCACCACGGTAAGATCATAATTGCACTCATGGAAATTCCGCTTGTGTATCGGCGGTTTGTGAGCTTTCCGCAGTGAATCCGACCGCCGAGGAGGGTATTTCGCCTTTTCTGCACGTGCGCCGCCGGTGTTTCTTGGGTTCCGACCGCGGCGGTCGGATTTTTCCAGTGGTGCATCGTAATGTGATCGGCGGTGGAGCCGCAGGCCATGCGGGCGGTCTTTTCCCATTGCCACGGCGGGCGGAATGGTTTTCCGACCGCCATCGTAATCGGCCCCAAAGTCTCTGTTTTCTCTCTTATCCCATTCCCTGTTTCTCACTTCTAGTATTTGTACCACATATTAAATTGTGTGTGGTCAGTAGTAGTTGTGGTAAAGGGTAGAAGACTGCATTGCTCCCGTTGGAACCAGGGTGCAAGGTTATGTGTTCATCCACCTTGGACAATTTTCAAATTATAGCCTTCTAATTCAGCATATTGCCCAGGAACTGGCCTAACTACTCTGTTACAAACTCAAATAGCAAAAAAGCATTGCATAGTCTTGTTGTATTCCTCTTAGGGTGTCCGTATATAGGTTTTCCTGTATCATGTCCTTATATAGGCACAATTCGTCCTGCCCTTATATAGGCATAAAATCCCAGTCCTTATTTAGGCATTAAAATTAAACCGTGCACTCCAAATACAGGCATGGTCTCAGACATCCGTCCACCCTAACGTCACAACGAGTTCTTGAAGAACAGACCCTTAGGCTTTCCCTAGCACAGGACTATTGATTTCTTCAAGGACTCATTAATTATGCATGAACCGTTATACCTTAGGGGTTCATTCATGACGTCTTCCGCTGTCCGATCCACGTCAAAGCTAACATTCTAAGGTACCTCTCAGGTATAAATATACCTTCCCTAGCCCCTGTAAGTCAGAGGAGACCTCGACTTCAGAGGAGCCCGTTTCCTGGCCTGACGCACTGAGAAGACGCTGTCATCCCTGCACGCAGAGAGTCCAGCTTCCAGTGATCTGACTTCCCTCGCGGGGTGTTGGAGTTCGAATCTGGCAAGAGATTCCTACCTCTCTCATTCTTAAGGTATGGGGCTGACTAGAACCTAGAGGGACTCTTGGCATACTAGGCATACTAAGCATACTAGGCATACTAGACTTAACATACTCTTAGTATACCATAGTAAGGAATACTTCACCTACTTCATACCTCTCCCTACACCTAGGTTAGGTTAGGAACATTGGGGTAGAACTAGCTTAGAAACGCATCGTATGAGTACTCGCATTTTTAGTCTGTGTTATTTATGTAAATGAATATCTGCTAAAGATCATGCTAGCGCAGTATTATTTATTTCTACTGCTTACGCTGTACATTATTTATCTTGCATACTGTCTTGTGATTGTAACAGCACATTTTACTTACACGAGAAACAAGACTGTTCAATAAATCTTTTATTGAAACGCCCGTCTGTTCTTTCTGTGTAACTTTGAGGAAAACTAAGCATGCACGATTGAGCTGAGTGAAATAGTTATCTATTGTTTCCACGACTCTGGGACACGTTCTGATTCTAAAGGGAAACAAAGTGGTCATGTTTTGCGGCTGCCAGAAACTACTCCCTTCTTGTTTGACAAGGAGTTTCTAGTGGCCTCTGAGCTAGCTGGCACAAGTAATTAAGTTTAATATACTCGATAGGGACATACTGACCTTAGTCCTATGTCAAACCTATAGGGGATATTATTCCAATGCGCAGAGCCTATTAGGGAAATAGAAGCTACACTACAGTCTGGGTGACTTTCTTAAAATCTATAGCAATCATGTAACAATTTAAACAAAGCTAAAGCTGTGTGATATGGAAGAAGTACCCCCAAACTGAGTATTTTCATATCATGTGTCCTAGTTATTTAGATAACATTGAAAAAATCAGATCTAATTATCAATTCCATCAGCTTCATCCCTCTACTATTTTATTTTTGATTTTTACCTGTAGGCATTTGTCTAAAAACATCATGCTCCACTTTAACTGAGAAGACAAGGGTTGTCCTCACCAGCTTTATACTGAAACCTCATTCTATAAGCAACCAACGCCCAAGGTGCTATGAACTTGTGAGTTCAAACTGAAACATCATTTTACCAAGAAAACATGTTTTAACTCAAAGAAATATGAATAGGAAACAAGTAAAAAATCTATTTTTTAAATAAAGGTTTTCACTATACAGGTTGTTTACTATGGTGTACACACCATTTCATGCTCATGACAACCATTGTCTCTAATCTCCATCTTATAGGAAGATAGTCTGCTAACAATTATAATTCACATTTTTCCTTGGATTCACTGTTTAAGAATACCTACTCACAATTAAGGTATTAGTATCATTTGTATATTTTGAATGTCATTCTGTATTATATCAGTGACATCAAAAGATCCGGAAATCAGTCTAGATGAGTGCAGTAGGCCACAGCAAAGACGAACTGTGAAAATTTGGAAGAAGAATCCACTGACGTCAGCCCCTACCCTGCACCATGGCTAATCAGACCTCTAGGTTGATGGAAGTTGAAAGAGCAAAAGGAAGTTTAGTGATTAGTAGCTGGGCATTTTGACAGAGAAGTGTGTAGGCAAAAAAGGAGACACGGTTGTTTATGATAAAAGCTTTACTAACTGTTGCTGAGGCCAAAAGGCAAGTATGGGCATGTATGCATCTGAGGATAAATGAGTTGGATTAATAACTGGATTGTCAAAGAAATATGTAAAAGGTTGTGCAACCTCTGCTCTCACACAAAAGAAAGAGTTGTGGCTAGAAGACAGGAGGCAACAGGTAACAAACTTGGCCTAGGTGCCAAACCACCACAAACACCCTTGGAGGAATTCATTGAGTATACTCCTCAGCCAGGGAATGTAACCAATGTCAGTACCATCAGATACATCCGCAGCTAGTCCAACTTCATTAATGTTTGACAGTTAATTCTATTTATGTATACATAGACATCATAGGTACACTCACATCGATAATTTACAAAAAGATGAATCTGTTTATAGATTTATTGCATTTTTTCTGAAGTAGAGACTCTTGCAATGTATTCTGTACACATAGCACATGGTAGTAAAGAGAATATTCTTAGGCTAAGCTACGTAATAAACTTATGTATTTGGAGGTGTGCATATATTTAGCTATCCTATATGCAAACCTCACTCCTCATTAATATTTACCATATATGCCATTACCATTAGCAGATGGTGAGACATAGCTTAGGACTGTGGGAAATAGTAATTGTTTACATACAAATATTCTTCTTACACACTAGAACAGCATTTTAGTCAATCTCACTCTTTACTGTCACACAATTGCTCATGTCCTGCAGAATACAGAAGAGCAAGTAACAACAAGAATGTGTCGCTGCACCTGAGAGATGTAGCTCCCAGGGTTACAAGCAGGGAGAGTGGGATAGTGACACAAGAATAGCCTTTACTAACACAATACTCCATTTAAGCTGGCACCACAACCAGTGTTAGAAGCAGTACTTCTACCACACCCACTCTGAGTTCAAGCACATTAGTATTTTACCACGCATCATATGCCAGAAAAAGGGTGAAGACAGGAAAGCACAAGCTTAACTCAATATCTTGTTGGCACACCTTCTCTCAGGTGAATGTCAAAGAGTAAAAAGGTAAATACTAAGGGTGCGAGAAGAACAACAAAAGGTCCTTTTTGAAATTAGCTGCAAGGTAGATGTCTCAAAGGGCACAATATATGAAGACTTTGCAGCAGTGGCTCAAAGTATATAAAATGTTACAGGCAAAAAGTGATCTATCTAACTCCTTAAATGAAGGTTTTGCCAACATTTGACAAGAGCATAAGCACACCAGACACTGGCTACACACTTTTTTGCTGATCTGTTCGCCTTGCCACTTCCACACCCACACTCTGTGCTGACATACATTGAAATTGGCAGTTGAACTGGTAAAACAAAGTGGGGACTTAAAACGACATTCCTCCCAAGTTTCTAATGTCCCGAAGAAATTACAAACCGTGAATGCCTCCGTGTGGAGCAGCACCACAATGGGGGGAGTGAGGAGGCCTCTAGTATGAGCAGCACATCAGTAGAAGAGGTTGCTGGTGGAAGGCCAAGAAGGAGAAAGAGTTACATGGGGTTTAGGGAATGTACATAAGTCCACTGGCAAAGGAAGGAAAAAATATGTTTTTTTGAATAGACCACATACATGTTTATTCACAAATAATAGCTGAATAGTAGTTTGTCATTTTCTTTTCTTCAAGTACATAAGTATCCTTCAGCTGTGAATAAACAAAATGTTGGTTAGGAAACTTTAATAAATGTATCAGCATATAATATTTTGATTGTCTTTGAAAAAAAACTTAAGAATAATTATGTGTAATATAAAATTGACTGTTGCCCAGCTTGCATTGAGGAAGGAGGTGGATCTTCATCATCATCCGGATTGTCTTCAGGTTCAAGGTTAAGCCCTTTCTCATTGCTATGTTGTGCAGCATTGTGCAAGTAGCCATAATTTTGCAACTGTTTTGTGTATTACAATTTACCAACACACTTATGTACACAACATAACATAACGTGTATTTGTAAAGCGCAAGTTCACCCGTGGGCCTCTTGGCACTGCATAACAGATGTTTATTGTTACCCAACGGTGCTCATTTTATCAACCTCAGAAGGGTGAAAGGCTGAGTGGACCCTCCGGGATTTGAACCTGTGATCATGAGGTCAAACACAGGCCCCTACAGTGGACACATTAGTCCACTAAGCCACCAGACCCGGCTGACGAAATGTAAATATTGAAAAAGTTGATGTCAATGTACGTAATGATACATATGTATATAAAAACAAAATCGCATCCCTGTTTTCAAAATTTCCTGATTAGACCTCTCCATCAACCAAGAGTCAGAAATACGTGGTCAGGCAGGCTTTGCGACCTAGGCCTGAGGCAACTGAGTGACAGATCACAGGTGGGGTGGCACGTAGCCAGCAGAACAAAAGCACAAACAGGGAAAACCCAGATCAATCCCACAGATAGGCTGCAACACCACAATGGTCCGGGGAGATTAATCCCAAAGAAGCACACATGGCCGGAGGGGTGCGCGTTCCCAAAACATCATACAGTTAGATGCCACATGAAGTTAGGAACACTCAACCAATCAAGACACAGCACACACAGTAATCACGCGCTCCCCAGGCCGCACATCTGGACACATCACTCATTGGCTCTCATTGTGGCCACGCAAGGTTGAGACCCACCTGCATTTGTTATCAGTGGGAGTAATGTATGACTCCATGACTAGGCCCGCATTTCTGTTCCTAAAGAGGATCTCTGAATTGTTTTATTATGCTCCAAGAAATGTATATATTGGCGCTCAGATCAATTGTACTTTAATGCCCTACTGGCTTCTACTAATGAGACACTACGAACTAAACTTCAAGTTGTCCAAAATACCGCAGCTCACCTCATTCAGAATCTTCCATCTAGAACTGCCTCTGCTCCCCTTCTGCGCTCACTTCACTGACTTCCTCTGCGCAAAAGAATTATTTTTAAACATTTGTTGTTTGAAAGACAAATCTTTTAATGGCAAAGGCTTTAGTTAATTTTCCTCAAAGCTTATACCTTATGAGCTAGGTAGACGACTAAGATCAACTGATAAAGCTCTGCTTACAGTCCCATGGACCAGAAAATCGCACTCAGGTGGTAAATGTTTCTCTTATTTTGCCCCCTTGTACTGGAATGAGCTATCCTTACACATGCACAAATGTACTGATCACCTTAAATTCAACATTTTTTGAAGAATGTGCTGCTTTTGGTCTAATAGTTTTGTTTATTTGCCTGTGATCTGATCTGTGCCAAGATGCTCCTCCAGGTTGATTTGTGCGAGTTATAAGTTAAACTAACATAACATAACATAACATACTTTGAGACAGTCCTCAGACCCCGACTCTGTAACTGTTCTCCCTGCTGAAGAGTTTGATTAAACCAACTGTTCCTGTTTTGCCAAACACCTCTTGTCTTTTGTTTTTTCAAGGTAAATTCACATTTGAGCAACAGAAACATTACTTTACAGATTCTAAAAGTGTGCTCTAGAACAGATCTTTTGTGCTTACGTGAATTGTTCTACATTCTCTCACTTGGACTATGTGCAAAAATGTTTGGGGTCATAATCTGTGGGTGATTTGCATATGCAATACTGTCTAGATAAAGTAATGATAAACATACTACGTAATTTAGTTTTGGAAAAAATTGTGTACCAACTTACCAAGCAAATAACCATCTTGAAACCCTCCCCTTTCCAGACGTGGTAAGGGGCTAAATGCGGAACATGAAGAAGTCAAGTTTGCTCACTAGAAGTTTTGCCACTAAATCAGTGATAATGCAAGCAGCATTGCAAACAACCTGAATATTTAGTCAGTGATGGTTTTTGCATTTTCAGTACAAAATGCTCAGTTTCTCAGTTTCTGAGGGAGAGCATATTAGGATTTGAGTCCCATCCACATATCCAAGTACATGTGGATGTACGCCAAACATTAACATCGATATCACTAATATTGATGAAAAAAATATTGTTACAACTAATATAGAAAACATTAAATAATCATACAAAATGACACAAATATCGATAACAAAAATATAGACCACACAATTATCGCCAAAAACAAAAAATCAACACCTTAAAAATATTTTTAATAGCACAATATATATCAAAAAAATATAAACAATATCACAAACACACTTAACATATTAAATAAATAAAATTAAAGTTAAATAAATTATAATTAAAAAAACACCTTTACCATAATTAAATTCACCAAATTAATTACTTACAAACACAATATAGAAAATAACAATTTTTATTATACATTCAATGTAATATAAATTACAAATAATATACTATTATACTTTTAAATAAAGTAAGAATAAAAAAGTTTAACTGAACATTAATTAGCGTTTCCCATATAAGGAAACAACTGCCAAATTAATTGAAACATTAGTAACAACCAATGAAAAACACCTACAACTTAAATAACCCAATAAGATTGAAAACACAATTATACAAACACTACATAAACTAAAGAAAATTTAACATCATTTTATGCTCCAAAAAACAAAACAAAGAATAAGGGGAATCTCTGCCGGATTGCTTCTGCAACATTGGACTTCCTCATTGAAAGCTCTGATTTCAACTTCACAAAGTAAGTAAAATATCTATTTAATGTTACAACTGTATAAAATAATCGTAAAGCACTTTTTACAATAATTAAATAATTAATGTATATTTTTTTAAATATATCTCCCCTACAGAAACTCCAAAAGACACTCAACTAAGTACAAACATCATCAAAAAACCACCTTACCAAAAAAGTAAGTATAAATATAAATTAAACTATTAAACAACTAAAAATCCCAACCTAAAACGCCCACTAACCACACAAACCCCAAAATACAGAAAATGCTGTTAAACACATTTATTAAAATGATCATTTCTTTCTGCAGGAAATAAAAAGAAACACTAAAGCCAAGCACCAACAGAAACACCCCAGCGTCAAAAAAAGTTCCACATATTCAAACATGTAAGTATAATTTTGTATATAAAAATCTGTATTACAATAAAAACAATCACAAAACATTTAATATTTTTTATATACATTTCTCATAGCATTTGAAACATCAGAATGACTGAAGGTGCAGAATTCATAACTTCCCAGAAAGGAACATTTTTATTATGCTATATGGGATATGTCTACACCCAAGAAAAACAGACAGGTGACAAAATTAATTGGAAATGCAGCAAATATTATTCAAATGCATGTTATGGGATGGCTACAACAAAAGAAACTACTGTATTAAATGTTAAGGAACATAACCACCCCCTAACATAGCTGAAATAGAAGTGAGAGATGCTGTAGAGACTCTGAAAGAAGCTACCACTAGCTATCAAAATCCTACTACTGAAATACTAAAAGACGTACTCCCCAGAGTTCCAGAACATGTAACTGGCCAATTACCCTCTGTCTCAACATTAAAAAGGCTAATAGCTAGAACAAAAAAATCAACTGCTACCACCCCACCTACCCCAAAACTTTCAGTGAAATTCAAATACCACCTGAACTCACTATAACTCATAATGAAGAGCAATTTCTACTTTATGACAATAAATCTAATGACAAAGGGATTATAATATATGCAACTCCCACAAACTTACTTAAACTACAGAATTGTGAGACATGGATGATGGATGGAACATTTAAAATATGTCCCAAACCATTTGATCAATTATACACAATCCATGGACTGTATCACAATACCAACATCCCCCTTATATATGCCCTGTTACCAAACAAACAAACCACTACCTATGTAGAACTCTTAACAAAAGTAAAGCAAGAAACTAATAATTACTATCCCCAAAAAATTATCATAGACTTTGAACTTCGCCTTCCAGATTGGCGACTGGGACAAGCGATTGTTGTTTCCCCCAGCATGGGTGCAGCTGAGGGAGTTCCGCGGCACTACGATCTAATGGCCCCCGAGCTTGTTTTTTTTTACATCTCGAGTCGGGGTAAGAGCGCCCTCTTGGTCCCCGCTACTGCCTTCCGGACCGGAAAAAAAAACGGAAACACTGAATCACTGTTGCTTGGCATCCATTCAGCCCTGCTTCTGGGGTAGGTTTCAATATTGGCTTTTCATTCGGATTTTTGTTTTTGTTTTCCCGCAATCCCGCCATCATGTTTTACGAAGCTATTGGGGTCCTTGTCCTGGATCCTCCATCTTGCGGTTTTCCACAGTCCCCCTGATTGATTCATGTCGCGGGTCAGTGACCTGTGCCGCCGAAGTGACCATCTGCCCTATGTCGACCCCCTCTGAGTCTGCTTCACCCCTCTCTTCTTGTTTGGCCCTGTGAAGCACCCTTTCGCTCCCTCCTTCACACCCTTCCAATTCTAATTTGCTAACCATCTCAGTGAAGAAGTACGGCACTGGTTGTTGTTGATCCCTGGACCCTCTCCGGTTTGTTCGACTCGTTTAATTTGACTTTTTTTGGACCTCCTGAAGTTCTCTTCTCCATGTCCGGTCTCCCAGACTTGATCTGTATTCAATCCCCTGTACTTTTTTCCCCTCGACCATCTTTGCCCCTTATGATTTGTTTTCACACAAGCGTCCGCCTCGCCCCCTTCCGATCCAAGGCCACCAAGATCATCTGCGGCGTACCCCAAGGCTCCTCCCTCAGCCCAACGCTGTTCAACCTCTACATGGCACCCCTCGCCCACGTCGCCCGACAGCACAACCTCAACATCATCTCCTACGCCGACGACACCCAGCTGATCCTCTCCCTCACCAAAGACCCTCACACCGCCAAAGCCCACCTCCACGAAGGAATGAAGGCCGTCGCCGAATGGATGAGGACCAGCCGCCTGAAGCTGAACTCGGACAAGACGGAGGTCCTCATCCTTGGTTCCAACCCTTCAGCCTGGGACGACTCCTGGTGGCCAACATCACTGGGAACAGCCCCGCCACCCACCGACCACGTACGCAACCTAGGGGTCATCCTCGACCCCACCCTCTCCATGACTAAGCAGGTCAACACCGTTTCCTCATCCTGCTTCAACATCCTCCGAATGCTCCGCAGGATCTTCAAGTGGATCCCCACCGAAACAAGAAAAACAGTCACCCAGGCCCTCGTCACCAGCAGGCTGGACTACGGAAACGCCCTCTACGCAGGAATGACGGCTAAGCTCCTGAGACGGCTGCAACGCATCCAGAACGCCTCTGCACGTCTTATCCTCGACATCCCCCGACGCAGCCACATCACACCCCACCTGAGAGACCTGCACTGGCTCCCTGTCAACAAGAGGATAACCTTCAAGCTCCTCACCCACGCACACAAAGCACTCCACAACTCCGGACCAGCCTACCTCAACAGACGACTCAGCTTCTACACCCCCACCCGCCAGCTCCGCTCGACCAGCCTCGCCCTCGCCACAGTCCCCCGCATCTGGAAAACGACCGCCGGTGGCAGATCCTTCTCCCACCTCGCCGCCAAGACCTGGAACACCCTCCCCACCAACCTCCGACAGACCCAAGACCTACTGGCCTTCAGAAGACTCCTCAAGACCTGGCTCTTCGATCAGTAGCAGCACCACCCCCCTCTTCCCCCAGCGCCTTGAGACCCTCGCGGGTATGTAGTGCGCTTTATAAATGACATGATTGATTGATTGATTGATTTTCTATGTTATTCTATTAACGAATGTATTTATGTAACACTGTTTTTCTCTATTCTATGTTTTTTCTCTAGTAACTCATGTAACTATGTAACACTGTTCCTTTGTAACGATATTCCTCATGTAAAGCGCTCTGATACCTCCGGGTCTAGCCAGCGCTATATAAAACTCTTCAAATAAAAATTAAAAAATGAACAGTCAATGATACAAGCCATCCTGAAAAACTACCCTCACTCAGCAATACAAGGTTGCTATTACCACTATAATCAATGCATATGGAGACACCTTCAAAAATCTACCCTTAGGGGTCGATTACGATGGCGGACGGACTCGAGTCCGTCCGCCATCGTGGTGGTGAACAGGACCATCCGCAATGCATGTGGTGGTTCCACACACCAAATTAGGATGCGACCGCCACCATGGCGGTCGCATCTTGCATTTTAACATTGCGGCGGGTGCTGCTGACAGTAGCACCCGCCGCAATGTTAAAAAAGCATGTTGTGCATTTCACTGCACTACGTGGCAGGCACCACACGGTGCCTGCCACTTAGTGCAGTGAAATGTAGGGGGGTACCATGGGTACCCCCCAGTGCACAAACCCCTCCCCCAACACATTGGGGGCCTGCAACGGGCCCCCGAAACCAATCTCCGCCAGCCTTTCCATGACAGTTTCGCCGTCACGGAAAGGCTGGATCAAGAATGCATCGTTATTTGGTGGACGGTGCCTGCTAGGCACCGCCTCCATTTTACGGATACAGACCGCTCCGCCAGGTAATCGGAACCTAACCTCTTTAAACATGGCTTGGCTAATGGATTGCAACTTCTTTTTAATTTAATATAGGGCAACACGTGAGTTATCGCCACTAGACTATGGGGTTGATTCCGATTCGGGCCGGAAAAAGCACCGACCGACTCGGATCCGGAAATAATACCGACCGACACGTACCTGTGGCGCCCGACACGCCAAGTACGATGCAAGGCGTGCAAAATCCGACCGACACGTACCGAACCCAAGTCGACCGACCGAGCCGCACGGAAAACAGCAATCCGGTCGGAAAAACACGCGAATCCAACCGACCGACACGCACCCGGAACAAATCTGACCGAAACGTACACGCGAACTCCAAACCGCAAAGTACGATGCAAGGCGCGAAAACCACGAGCGAGTCGGACGGAGGCCAAGCCGTACGACCGACACGCATACAAAACCGAGCCGAAGTAACACAAAACACCGCGCCCGACGCGTATGCAGCATAGAAAACTGCACATACACAGCGTGAACGAAACGGAGAAGACCATACGAGACAAATGCAGGGTCCGACTCGGTCACAAGAACGTTTCCAACATACACAGGCAGTACAAAGGAAAAATCACCTAAAAAAATTCCAAACAAGCAATTACCAAGCCAATAAATACTGGGGGGTGGGGACAGAGAACAAAGACACACCCACAACTCCATCCATATAAAGGACACAAATCACAACCATGAGCCTTTGCAAATGCCATTCCACTGCCAGCACCCAAGAGAAAGCAACCACACACCCACAGCTCATCCCTCACACAAGCCACACACCATCAGCACACCAACAAATACCTACCTCACATACACCCAGCAAAACACACACTCACACACCCTCACCTGCACACCAACACACACATCACTCACCATCACCACCCATCACCATGCCCCCAAGAAGAATCCCAAGTTCCTAGATTGTGAATTGGAAGTCATGGTAGACGAGATCCTCAGGGTAGAGCCACAGCTGTTTGGCACACTGGTCCAACAGACCCCCATCTCCCAGAAAACCAAGATGTGGGAGAGGATCATCAACAGGGTGAACGCACAATCACCATGTCGGCGCACAAAGAGCGACATCCAGAACAGGTGGTATGACGTGCGCAGGAGGGTACAGGACCTGCTCAAAAAAGACTACATCAATAGCCAACACACCGGCAGTGGCCCTCCTGCTAAGCCAATATACCTCAGGCCCTGGGAGGAGAAGGTGCGGGCCATCCTTCCACCAGTGAGCGTATATGGACTAGAGGACATCCCAGAGCCTGGTGAGTACACAACAAATGTACACATTATACTGCCACAAAACACACACACATCACTGTCAAGGGGAGAGTCAAACCATGCACTCATAGCAATTACACAGCAACCAGAACAGAATCATCCCAAAATGTGTATGTCAGTCAGATAAACACAACACATGCCATCAAAAAAGTCACATCCAACTGTGCCATCACATGTACAAACACAACTACAACTACAGCTAGGCAGTGGCACAAATAGAACTAACAAACACATCCAGACATGTAGCCACCACAACAACACCAACACACAGTGAAGACCACTCAAAGGAAGGAATTCTGTGTATGCTGGCCAAGTCAGTGTAGCCAATAGCATCATGGGAATCGCAGTCACACATATTGCCCCCCCACAACTGTCCCATCAACACCACCCTGAACCATGCTCACATCACAGGGAGTGGAGAAGGACTCACAAGATGGCTGACACTGGCTACTGCTGTGGGGAGCACAAGGCCCTGCTGGCAACTGTGCACCAACAAACAGCAGGACACCACTGACTGACATCCTGAGAGACAACTTACACTCCCTGCAATGCAAGCACGTTCCATGGTGGGATAACTGGCTGGCTGGGTGGGTGGGAAGGAGGACTTGCAGCACTGACCATAGTCACAAGCACCTCCCCTCACACACACCCCCAACACAAACTCCACAGAACCCACCTGGTAGAATGCAATGCCCCCATCCTAACACAAGATCCCACAAAGAACCACCACCCTGGGTTATGTTGTGTGAAGCACAGGGACACTCTTGGGACTCTTAGCCAAACAACTGCCAGGACAACACTCCCAGCCATCCTGTCAGCACAGCCAGCCCACCCCACAGGGAAGCAGAGTCAAAAGGAAGGAAGCATGGGCATGCTGGGAAGGGGGTGGAGGCAATAGCATGATGGGAGTCGTAGTCACTGATATTGGTCACCCCCACAACTGTCCCATCAACACCACCCTGAACCATGCTCACATCACAGGGAGTGGAGAAGGACTCACAAGATGGCTGACACTGGCTACTGCTGTGGGAGCACAAGGCCCTGCTGGCAACTGTGCACCAACAAACAGCAGGACACCACTGACTGACATCCTGAGAGACAACTTACACTCCCTGCAATGCAAGCACAGTCCATGGTGGGATAACTGACTGGCTGGGTGGGTGGGAAGGAGGGCCGGCTGTCAACCAAACACAACCAATGCAGACCATGTTCACACCCCAAAAAATACATTGAAATGCCCAAATAATGCAGGACAATGTGCCACACCAATATCAACCCCTGACTGTGACGACTTAGGACAATGCAATGTACAGGCCTGCACCCAGAGGCACAGTCACAACTGTCATATGTGTCAACCATTGATGCCTGCAGAAACATAACATACATTGTGTGTGTCTCCCAAAAACAGGTGATGATGGGGACACAGCAGCAGACGCTGAGGAGTCCCAGTCCCAGGCTCAAGAGGATGCGGAGCTCACTGGCGTCGTACAGCCTCTGTCCTCCTCGGACGAAGAAGACCAACCTGGCACATCCGGTGCAAGTCTACATGCAGCACCAGCAGGACCACCAGCTGCAGCACCAGCAGGACCACCAGCTGCACCCCCTGCACCCACCCCTCCAACGACTGTCACCACAAATACCATCCCTGCCGACATGGACAGAACAAGGAGCAACACCAGCACAGGGACCCTGGACCAACCTGGGGCCATGGACACCACCACCACCACCAACCCCCAAGGTGGACCAGGGTCATCTGTGCGTGCCACTGCACACACTGCACATGTCAGCAGGGGTGGTGGGAGGGTGGGAGACAGAGGTCGCTGCTTGCAGAGGTTGCTGGTGTGCATGATGACCCACAACTGGTACGCATAGCTGATGCGTACCAGTCCAGCACCGGAGACCTCAGCCAGGTAGTGGGGCTCCTCAGAGACATGAAACAGCAGCAGGCTGCCCATCATGCCCGCTTGGACTCCCACATGTCCCACGTGGAGTCACACATGTCCCGCGTGGACTCACACATGTCCCGCGTGGAGTCCAAGTGGGATGCACTGCATGAGATGACGGCGGTGCACAGGGACATTTTACAATGCCTCCGCCAGATGAACAGCAACCAGTCCACACCTCCCTGTGTGCCAACAACATCTGGTGCCGATCAAACTGCAACTGCCACAGGGAGGGAGGATGACTCTGGCGGAGAGTCCCCTGCACCAGCCTGTACTTGAGGGGCCCCCCCCCAAGAAGAGGGGTCGTCCGAGGAGGGGCAAGTGAGAGGCCGATGGCCAAGCGCAACTCCCAGGAAGCCTGAACCTGTTCTGGATGTTCACCTTTGTGCACAGACTGTTCACCCTGTTGACGGCAACACTACTCCCACACATTGCATGGGGAGTACAAGTTGGACCAATGTATCAGACAACTGTGGCCCCGATACTGGGGATTCTGTCTACCAGGACTTTCAATTCACCTAGGAACTTCGGATTGCAAGATTTATGTACAGCACTACCCATCCTATGCACTATTCACACAAATGTATCACAATAAACACACTAATACACCATACTTGCCTCTGTTGTGATTCCAACGTGGGTGCTGTTATGGGGATGATGAACTGCAAAATTACACTGTGTATGCGAACTGCAACAGCAAGGACAACACAGGCATGTGAGTAAAGGCAACGTGACACATATGAGGGAGACACACCACCAGGGCTACACAACACATACACACCTAGGCCATCTGACTCATTGCCTACACTGATGTTGCCAGGGAAGACGGTGCAATGCACAGACACCACACCCATTCGCAGTTGTAGTCAAGTATCCCACAGGTGCAGTAAGCAAATGGCAGTCAAATGTGTGACCACAGACAACGCACATCACAAAGTGAAGCACAGGTTTATTACACAGTTGCAACATGTCGTAACCACTACAGATGCAAGGTAATCCCACCTGGCAGCGGGCACACAGTCAACAACTGTAGACGGAAGGAAGTCCATGGGTGTGGCGCACATCACCTGTAGGGACACAACAGCTACCAGCCTGGAAGTACAATCACGTTGTCGGTGGACACAGTTGACCAAACGAATCTGAAAGTACCCTGTGAAGGACAGAAATGACACACAGTCAAAAGCAATGGAGTACAGGACAGAACAGCAAAACTCATGCACAATACATGTTACAAGATACCCACCCAGAACCAAGTTAGCATGTCAACACTGTTGGGGAGTACAGCCCACCTGTAAGCACACATCGCAACACACATCCAGTCAAGTAGCCCATGGACACACTCCAACAGCACCAGAGCACCACCTACACATCATGCCAACTCACATCATTGACATGACACCTCAGGATACTCACATTCAGCTGAAGAAGTTGGTGATGAGCTGTGTGCGGACATCACCATCATCATCATCATCATCGTCACTGGCATCGTGGTCCAGGCCAGGATCCTCCACAGGTGGCGGATGTTGGTCATTGTCATCCTGGATGAGAGGCAACTCCTTCCGCACTGCCAGGTTGTGGAGCATGCAGCAGACGATGATAATCTTGCACACTTTCGCAGGGGCATATGGGAGGGACCCTCCGGTCTTGTCCAGGCAGCGGAAGCGGCTCTTCAGGAGACCAAATGTCCGCTCAATCACTCTCCTGGTCCGACCATGTGCCTCATTGTAGCGCATCTGGGCTGGTGTCACAGGGTTCCTGAGGGGTGTCAGCAACCACGGCATGTTGGGGTATCCCGAGTCACCTACGGACAGACAAGTGCACATTAGCTGACTTGGAAAAGTGGGCGGAATACTACAGATCAGATCACACACAATGGCACAAAGTCAGTACACACCGACAAGCCAGGCACGCTGGTTCTGCATCTGTGCCATCATCCTGGGGATGCGACTACTCCTCATCACAAAGGCATCGTGTGCTGAACCAGGGAAACGGGCACACACGTGTGTGATGGTCATGTCTGCAAGACACACCACCAGTGCATTGACCGAGTGGTAGTGCTTGCGGTTCCTGTAGGCCTGCTCCTGGGCCTGTGGTGGTACCAAAGCCACATGTGTCCCATCAATGGAGCCAATGACATGCGGCATCCTCCCCAGGGCATAAAAGTCACTCTTCACGTCAGTGAGTCGTCGCAGTCTAGGGAAATAGATGTACCGGTTCAGGAATAGCAACATTGCCGCCAAAACATCGCGGAGCACACAGCTCAACATGGTCTGTGACATCCCACCAGCAGTCGCCACAGTATGTTGGAAGGTACCGGTGGCAAAGAAGTGTAGGGCTGCCATCACCTTCACCTTGGGGGTCAGCGCTGTAGGATACGGCCGGCCAGGCTGCAAATGTGGGGACAACTGCACTGCCAAATCCTCAATCAGCTGCCTGGTGAAGCGGTACCGTCGGATGCTGTCCCGTTCCACCATCGTTGCCAGGTCTGGGAATGGTCGATGGACAGCAGGAGCCCTGCAGTGCAGAGGAGAAGTAAGCAAGATTGTCAGTCAGCCCACATATGCGGCATTGAACACACTCAATATCCCAACATACATCATTATGAGGCACAACTACATGAAGTGTGCAGTTCCGTAAGGACATGTATGGTACATACATGGCCAACATCTGTCATCACGGTCCAACAAGTGGCATCAATAAGTCCCAGGTTGGCCCATTGGATATCATGAGGCCGTGTCACAGTTCCCATCTCCTGCTGCCATGTCACAATCACCCCCACAGTGACATGTGAGGACAGATGTGCCCCAGGCACCACAGCTCAACGACAGGTACATTCCCAGGGACCCTGTATTGCCACATGGACACTGGCATTACATGGAGTATCATGTATACACCACAGCAAAACAACCATGACCCCCACAGGTAGTGGTCCCACTTGCCACGGCAGGACAGACATGGACGTCTGTGACACACACACGCTCAACATCAAAGTCCATGCACACACAACCTGGATGTGGAGACTGTCTCCCATTGTGCACATGAAATCAGAGACATTGTAAACACTACATGCACAAAGACTGTGGAGGACCATCACTATTGTGCCACTGGGACACCCTGGCTCAAACATACCATCCCACATGGGACTCACGGGGTATGTGACATGACATACACATACACCACCGTGAAATGTGACCATGGCACATGCACAGATATGAACAGTTGCACATCACAGTGGTCATGTACACGTAACACCCAGGATCCTGTCCCCATGAACACGTGCACAGCCTGGGGGTGGCTGCCCACAGGTGACACCCACAGGACAACATGTACACCAACATACACACAATAGGAAATGCAGCCTTACATGCCATATGATAAAGTTTGGACAGGCTGTCGTGATGTAGGTGTGCCCCTCACTCCCTGGGAGCTATCTGTGGCTGGCATATGTCCATCTGAGACAGGCATGCTGACATATGCCAGTCACATGTACAGTGATGCGTTGAACAGCAATGGACCGATCGGTGCCCTTGGCCGGCCCATTGCATTCAATGTGTGCGGGTACGCGTTGTACCCTGTACGCGTTGTACCTCTGTACGCGTTGAACTGCAATGGACCGATCGGTGCCCCGGCCGGCCCATTGCATTCAATGTGTCGCGGTACGCGTTGTACCCCTGTACACGCGTTGTACTGCAATGGACCGATCAGTGCCCCGGCCGGCCCATTGCATTCAATGTGTGCGGGTACGCGTTGTACCCCTGTACGCGTTGTACTGCAATGGACCGATCGGTGCCCCGGCCGGCCCATTGCATTCAATGTGTGCGGATACGCGTTGTACCCCTGTACGCGTTGTACCCTATGCGCGTTGAACTGCAATGGACCGATCGGTGCCCCGGCCGGCCCATTGCATTCAATGTGTGCGGGTACGCGTTGTACCCCTGTACGTGTTGTACTGCAATGGACCGATCGGTGCCCCGGCCGGCCCATTGCATTCAATGTGTGTGAGTACGTGTTGTACCCTGTACGCGTTGAACTGCAATGGACCGATCGGTGCCCCGGCCGGCCCATTGCATTCAATGTGTGCGGTACAGCGTTTTTACCTATGCGCGTTGTACCCCTGTACGCGTTGAACTGCAATGGACCGATCGGTGCCCCCGCCGGCCCATTGCATTCAATGTGTGCGGATGCAGCGTTATACCCCTATGCGCGTTGAACTGCAATGGACCGATCGGTGCCCCGGCCGCCCATTGCATTCAATGTGCGGGTACGCGTTGTACCCCTGTACGCGTTGTACCTCTGTACGCGTTGAACTGCAATGGACCGATCGGTGCCCCGGCCGGCCCATTGCATTCAATGTGTGCGGGTACGCGTTGTACCCTGTACGCGTTGTACCCCTGTACGCGTTGAACTGCAATGGACCGATCGGTGCCCCGGCCGGCCCATTGCATTCAATGTGTCGCGAGTACGCGTTGTACCCCTGTACGCGTTGTACTGCAATGGACCGATCGGTGCCCCGGCCGGTCCATTGCATTCAATGTGTGCGGGTATGCGTTGATACCCCTGTACGCCTTGTACTGCAATGGACCGATCGGTGCCCCGGCCGGCCCATTGCATTCAATGTGTGCGGGTACGCGTTGTACCTATGCACGCGTTGAACTGCAATGGACCGATCGGTGCCCCGGCCGGCCCATTGCATTCAATGTGTGCGGGTACGCGTTGTACCCCTGTACGCGTTGTACTGCAATGGACCGATCGGTGCCCTCGGCCGGCCCATTGCATTCAATGTGTGCGGGTACGCGTTGTACCCCTGTACGCGTTGTACTGCAATGGACCGATCAGTGCCCCGGCCGGTCCATTGCATTCAGTAATGTGCGAGTGCAGCGTTGTACCCCTGTACGCGTTGAACTGCAATGGACCGATCGGTGCCCTCGGCCGGCCCATTGCATTCAATGTGTGCGGGTGCGTGTTGTACCCCTGTACGCGTTGTACCGCAATGGACCGATCGGTGCGCACCCATTGACAATGGGCTTGCCTGGCAACGGACGCGTTTTGAATTTCGAGCGAGTCGGTTGCTGGAAAATCAGTTGGTCACCCACAACAATGTTGCAAAATCATGTTTGTCATGAAGTTGAAGATTTGAAGGATGCTGTGGGCGTGTTTTGGTGCTGCTATTCCATGGATTGGCCAGATTCAGAAGATGCAAACGACTTGGACCTATCACTTTGGACACAAGGGACAGTATCTGCCTCTCCAGCACATATATATTGCTGGCTGTTCCCCTGAGAGCTCACTTGCCTGCACTACATGCTCCAGGACGACATCTGCCACTGCACTGCTGCTGTCTCTGCCCCTCTGGACCCTGCAATGGCACGTACTGTGGAGAGAGCCCCAGCCTTCAGCCTTGAGGAGAACCAGGCCCTGCTGGACAGCCTACTTCCACAGTACAGCAAGCTGTATGGGACACCAGGGGAGCAGGTGAGTGTTCTGTGCACTGCCTTTCTGAATGTGCATTTTGTCTGACTAGCAAGGCTGGAAGTCTGCACGCCACTGTCTAGCAGGCTCACTGAGTAGTTGTCACCCCCATAGTGTGTAGTGACATGCACTGGACAGGTATGGTGCAGTGACAGTGCATTTGAACAATGTTTTACTTCCCATGCAATGATACCATGTAGTGACGTCTGGCAAACTGTCCATGGGCAGCTTTGCACTGCCTGTGTACATCATGTGCCCCTGTGATTGAGACATGTATATACAACTGTGTCATGCACGGATATGTTGCATGTGTAGTAATGGCCTTTTCACTTTGTCATCCTGACAGGTTAATGCCCATCGGAAGCAGGAGATCTGGAAGGACATCGTACGGGCCGTCTGGTCCGTGGGGGTCTACAAGCGCCGGATCCGCAACTGCCAGAAGAGGTGGCAGGACCTTCGGGGCTGGACCCGGAGGATTGCACGGGTCCAGCTGAAGCTGTCGCCTCCTCGCAGGAGGGCGGAACACGGACCCTGACCCCCACATGCTCCAGATCCTGGCGGTGGTGTTTCCAGACCTGGATGGGCAGCTGAAGGCCAGACAGCAGCAAGGAGGGGGTGAGTCAAAGACTGCACTGTGAACTCTGTATTACATGCTTTGTGCCTCCTCTGGCCTGGTTCAACTGCCACAGTGCAGCAGTCATGTTGTCCAGGAGCCATGTCCCTCTATTGTGCACTGCCCACTGCTCGTCTGATACCCAGGTGTGGCCCTTACATTCAGGGAATTGTGTCACTTGGGACTGTGTCCTTGCAGTTTGCTTCACTAAAGGTGGGGGACAGCATCTGTTTCCCTAACTCTGTTGTGGGCATCATGGGTGGGTCCATTGTTCACACAACGCCTGTGTTCGGACATGTAATCTGCGTGTTGCTTTGATATGCGGTCCACTTGCTGAGCCACCACATGTGCCTGGGGTATGTGGCACACGCCCATGCAGCGGGTGGGAACAATGTTTGGGCCCCAGGAGTGTGCAGATTACGTGTGTCACACATACATAGCCAGCTATCCACTGTCCAGGTCTCATCCCTCATTCATGTGGAGCAGGACAGTCATGCCTACTCCAGGCCATGCAATGCACTCTGTACTCCCACTCCCGTGTATCAGCTGACACATTGTGCGCAGTGATTTGACCCCTCAGGTGTCTGCCTCTGTGTCAGTGTGCTGTGGATTAGTTGCCAGGACTGCTGGGGTGTTTCTTGGTAGGGGCTCAGCATGCCCCTGGAGATGTGACCATAGGAGACGATACTTGTGTGTCACATAGGTGTTTGATCAGCTGCCCGTGCAGACTGGGGAATGCGAATGTGAAGTTCAGGCAGCTGTTCCCCATTCACAGCAGATTGTGAGGGGCTCAGGTTCAGAGGGTAGTGTCACAGGTCTCCCATATGTTCAATAGGTATGACCTGGACAGATGAGGGTTAAGATGATGTGTTGTGTGGGGGATGTACATGTGCACTTGTGCAGCTCCAGGACTTGCATTCCCCATGACCTACTATTGTGACACAGTGCATAGTGTTGTTGTCTGGCTGCCAAGTCATACATCACTGAGACAGTGATGTATGACTTAGCAGTCATGCCTCTGCCGTGGCATGTGTCAACTTATTGGTGGTCCTGCAGGGTAGTGACATGTGCTACATGCACACCATTGTGGCGATGGCTATCAGGACATGGGTGCATCATGGTGTCTGTCGCTGGTATGCATCACATGCATTTCTTATTTGACTCTGGGCATCCCTTTCATCCGGAAACCTGTACTGACTCAGTGGCAAGAGCTGTGATGTGTGCATGTCCACATGCCACACCATGTCCTCTGCACTGTCCAACTACTATGTAGTTGGTGCATGTGTCCACACTGGGGTGTTGCAATCCAACAGACACCAGACAGATGGGTGCAAGGCCATGTGGGATGTGAGTGCCATGGTTGGCATCAGACTGACAATTGGCTTCTCCTGTTCAGTTAGGGCACTTTTAGCAATGTACAACTAATGATGCCAGGGCTTGCTCTGTAATGTGCTGTGCTCACAGTGGTGTGTGCGTTTGGTGCAGGTGACTGATGTCTGTCTGTTTCCCCATTGTTTACAGATATATCCACGGCCACGGAAGGGGACAGCTCCACGGACCAGGAGGAGCCAGAGAGCCAGACTGGGTCAGCAGCTGAGGAGTGGTCGGAGGGACCCAGTGGCACGGAGGGCGAGGGGAGCCACACCGAGGAGTCCTCAGCACCATCCACCTCAGCTGAGGACCAGAGCAACTCGGAGGATGACTCCCTTATGGAGGCGGGTGTCAGCAGCCACCACACCCCAGCTAGTGTTGCTGTCCCCGCCACCACCAGCACCACCACCGCCCTCCCATCGGCTCCCATTCCCCAGGTCCGTGGAGGCTCCCATGTTCGGGAGCGTGTCTCCTTTGGGCCAGGCACCGCACCCCTGCCCCTGTGTCCCCTGCTGCCCTGAGTGAGGAGTCTGTGTACCTCCTTCGCCAGCTCCATGTAGGGCAGACAGCCAGGCTGAGTGTCCTCCATGCGCACACCGCTCTGTTGACTCAGCTGGTGTCGTTCATGGAGGGCATCTCATCGGGCATGTCTGACCTACAGAGGGGCAATAGGTCCATGGACTCCTCCCTGACGGCAGCAGTGTCCCTCCTCAGACAGTCCCTCACCCCTCCTGCCTCTGCTCCATCCACACTCCCCAGCACCTTACCCGTCCCAAGCACACACACACCGGCACAGGCACACACCAGCACACACACGTCCAGCACACAGACACACACGCCACAAACAAAATGCACACGCACGCACAGTCAGGGGACTGAAACCAGACTCACAGGGGATGGGGCCCTGGTACACACACACGCATCCACGGGCACTGCGCAGTCCTCAGTTGCCTCTCCCTCCAAAACACCCTCCCTTGCCTCACCTGCAACCCCAAAGACCCAGCGCCTCTTCCTCAGTGACCTCGGCCTCTTCCCCTCCGATCCAGCTGCTCCAGCATCCAGGGGGAAGAGGAAGCCCCCACACGGAGCAGAGTGCCCCTCGCCACCGGACACCCTCCCCCAGGTGCAGACATACTGAGGCCCCCAACCCGCAAGTCCCCCGGAGTGGTAAGAGCAAGACCCCGCCGCCGCCCTGCAGCTCAAGCACCAGGTCTCCTTCCTCCATCCCTCAGGCCCCCACTCCACAGGTGCCCCCACCACACCCTGCCCCAGGTTCCCCCACCCACAGATATACCATCCCCAAGAGGATCCGGCCTTCTCCCCTGCCACTTGCTCTCCCGGCACCACACCCCCTCTGCGCTTGTCTGTGCCACTGATGTGGTGAGGGTGTCCTCCCCCTCTGTCCAGCCCACCTTGCCTGTTCCCCATTCTCCTCCCCTGGTGGTAGGCACTGCAGTGGAGTCCACCACCACCCTGTCTGACTTGGGCACTGCAGTGGCGGACCTGTCCACTCCATCTGCAGGGTCCACTGCAGTCGTGCCGGCACCCACAACATCTGAGCCATGCCCCCAGTTGTGCCGGCACACACCATGTCAGACACCTCCACTGCAGTTGTCAGTGGCTCTCCAGCACCCACCACCCCTTCCCTGCTTCCTCCTGGTGAGCCCTGATCCTGTCCCTGCGGTGCCTGGCCTACCCCCCGGTTGCCCCTCCTAGTGGATTGTCCCTGGTTTTGTGCAGGCATGTGTAGGGTGGCATCTGCCACTGTCACCCACTTGTGACTTTGTTGATGGACTGGCCATTGGCCTTTGTTTATTTCCTACCGGACTTCTACTTTTAATGCCACATATGCTGAATAAAGCAACTTTCTGTTCTCTAGTGCTTTTGCTTCTGATGTACATGATGTTGATGATGCTAACCATGCCCTTGCTGCAGTGATGGTGATATTTGGTCTCATGATAATGAAGTGTTACTGTGCAGGAACCCATGTGGTCCAGGGGGAATGTGTCCTATCCTGTGGTGTATCCATGTCATCCATAGCAGCATCTGAGGGTGTCATGTGTTCAGTTTTTGGCAATGGGATTTCCTACTTAGATTGCCTATTTCACATCTGTGGCTTCCACCCCTGCACATCTGTTGTGCCTGCCATTGTTCAATTCGTCTACTTCCCTGACCGTGTGGCCATCTCCAGTGGACATGCAGGTTTGGGCATCAATGGGGAAGGACTCATCTGTGTTGTCAGTGCAACATTGCTATACAAGTGTGTTGGATCTGTGCTGATGATTCCGTTGGTACTTCCATGACCAGGCTGATGTTACGGGAGCCCTCATTTGGTGCTAATTGTTGATTGTGTGACCAAGTGCTCAGCTGACATGATGGGGCCCTACTGAGGCAACATATGGCACTGCTTTCCTCACACAGGAGTGGAGTCCCCTCATGGCAGTGTGTACTCCTGTGACATTGCCTGCGCCCAAGGTGTGTGTTGTATGTGCATGTCTGTGTGTTCTCTTCCGTTTAGCTGTGCATGCTGTGATCCCTAGTGTTGTACCTGTTTGTGATGGTAGCTGAGTTGACCTATGTTCCCCAAAGTCTTCTCCCTGGGTTCTCTGTGATGTGGGTGCATGGCACATTACTGGTCATCAGGGTGTCACCCATAGGTGTGTTTGCTGTCAGGGCTGAGTTTGTGTGCAGACGCAGATGGGTCACAGTCAGGTTTCCCCTTGGCACTTGTTGTTTGCCCCTGTCATGTGATTTCCAGTTTGTGTTATCTTTCAGTGATTGTGACACGTTGTGTGTGTGACTGCTGGCACTGCTCAGGGTCCGGGCTGCAATGTTGGTTGTTGTCTATGTGTGTTCTTTGTGGGTGACCTTGGCTTCTTCATTGGTGTGTGACTGTGGCTGGGATCCCATTGGTTGGTGTTGTATTGCCGTCATGTCCATGTACAGCGTAGTGTGCAGTGTGTCAGACATTCAGGAGTCTTGTTGAGTGGCCATGTGTGATGTGTTTCTGCACCTTGGTTCCCACCCACCACCCTGGAATAGTCATGGGTGCATGTGCAATGTCACCAGTGCATGTGTGCTTCACTGCTGCACATTGTTGGAGGTCGAGTGGTGTGGTGTTGAGTGTGTGCAGATGAGAGTTGTTGCCCGGCTAGGCCCCTGCCTCCATGTTGGCCTTGGCTTACTGGCCATGCTGTTTGATTTGTGCTTGTGTAGGTGTGATGGTAGTTAGTTGCTCAGGACACATGACTGTGGTTCACAGTGTGAACCACATTTAGCTTTGTCATCACAGTGGGATTGTAATGCAGCCCAGGGTCACCACATTGTGGGGGCCCTGGGGGTGGTGCTGTGGTGTGTCTGTGTCTTGCTGTGTCAGTTGCTGTCCCTACGTGCCTGTGTGACATGTGTGATTTGTGCTCCCTCTCATCTGACAATGCCTGCTTGCCCACATAGGGGATTTGGATACATGAGTTACCTTTGTGTGGCACTGTATGCACATCTGTATGATTGGTATTCAGGTCTCCTCATGTGTTGTGTGGTTGCCTGGGGACACTGGCACCGCCCCCTCACCTGTTGTGTATGATGTGCAGTGTGGGTCTGCCTGTTTGTGTTTGTGCATCTGCACCACTGCATTGGCATATCTTGGGTGTGCCATTGGCTGTATGTAGTTTGGTGGGTTTCCCCTGCTGTCCCTGGGACTCCTAGGTCATCGGTCAGCACAATGATCATGGTTTGTGTGTCCCATTGCTGCCATGGTATGGTATCTGTTCACCTCACATCTGCAGTCTCCACAGGGTATCTGCATTTGTGTGCCCATTGGTGCAAATATGTGGGTCTGCATTCTGATGGTCACTTCTGTCATTGTGTCATTGATGATTGTTGACGGTGTCAGCCTCCATGGGTGTTGTTTGTCTGCACATGGCCAAAGGTATGTCTTATTTGCACTGCAGTATTTGGCTCCCCCAATTTATGTTGCAATGGGACACATACACTACTTTGCCACTGATGTGTTTGTTGTTCTGTGACCAGGAATCATCCATGCAGTTTGGCAGTTGCACCTCTTTCTTTGTCAACACTTACCTTTTGGTCACTGTGATGATGGGGTTTGGACCCCATTGCCACAATGTTCAAAATGTGCTTCAGCTATGGACCCCACACTTACATTTTGGTCACTGTGATGATGGGGGTTTGGACCCCATTGCCACAATGTTCAAAATGTGCTTCAGCTATGGACCCCACACTTACCTTTTGGTCACTGTGGTGATTGGGGTTTAGACCCCATTGCCACAATGTTCAAAATGTGCTTCAGCTATGGACCCCACACTTACATTTTGGTCACTGTGATGATGGGGGTTTGGACCCCATTGCCACAATGTTCAAAATGTGCTTCAGCTATGGACCCCACACTTACCTTTTGGTCACTGTGATGATGGGGGTTTAGACCCCATTGCCACAATGTTCAAAATGTGCTTCAGCTATGGACCCCACACTTACATTTTGGTCACTGTGATGATGGGGGTTTGGACCCCATTGCCACAATGTTCAAAATGTGCTTCAGCTATGGACCCCACACTTACATTTTGGTCACTGTGGTGATTGGGGTTTGGACCCCATTGCCACAATGTTCAAAATGTGCTTCAGCTATGGACCCCACACTTACATTTTGGTCACTGTGATGATGGGGGTTTGGACCCCATTGCCACAATGTTCAAAATGTGCTTCAGCTATGGACCCCACACTTACATTTTGGTCACTGTGATGATGGGGGTTTGGACCCCATTGCCACAATGGTCATGGCCTGCTTGCATTGTGGGTGCCACACACATATATGTGTGGCACATGTGCTAGGGGGTCACATTGTATGTTCAAAGTCATGTTCGGTGTTGTAGGCATTTGACACAGTCTACACACGCTTGTCATGTGGTGTTGGGGGATGTCTTCTTCTTGCATTCCCTAGGTTGTGGTGTGCTGGTTGTGTCATGCATTGTCCATCCTATGAGTGGGGGTGGTAGTAGTGGTAGGCATCCAGCCCCCTGGCTGAGGGTGGTAGTGGTGGTAGGCATCCAGCCCCCCTGGCTAAGGGTGGTGGTAGGCATCCAGCCCCCTGGCTGAGGGTGGTAGTAGTGGTAGGCATCCAGCCCCCTGGGTGAGGGTGGTAGTGGTGGTAGGCATCCATCCCCCCTGGCTAAGGGTGGTGGTAGGCATCCAGCCCCCCTGGCTGAGGGTGGTAGTAGTGGTAGGCATCCAGCCCCCTGGCTAAGGGTGGTAGTAGTGGTAGGCATCCTGCCCCCGCTGGGTGAGGGTGGTAGTGGTGGTAGGCATCCAGCCCCCTGGGTGAGGGTGGTAGTAGTGGTAGGCATCCAGCCCCCCCTGGCTAAGGTTGGTGGTAGGCATCCAGCCCCCCCTGGGTGAGGGTGGTAGTAGTGGTAGGCATCCAGCCCCCCCTGGCTAAGGGTGGTGGGAGGCATCCAGCCCCCCTGGGTGAGGGTGGTAGTAGTGGTAGGCATCCAGCCCCCCTGGCTAAGGGTGGTGGTAGGCATCCAGCCCCCCTGGGTGAGGGTGGTAGTAGTGGTAGGCATCCAGCCCCCTGGCTAAGGGTGGTAGTAGTGGTAGGCATCCAGCCCCCCTGGCTAAGGGTGGTGGTAGGCATCCAGCCCCCCTGGGTGAGGGTGGTAGTGGTGGTAGGCATCCAGCCCCCTGGCTAAGGGTGGTGGTAGGCATCCAGCCCCCCTGGCTGAGGGTGGTAGTAGTGGTAGGCATCCAGCCCCCCTGGGTGAGGGTGGTAGTGGTGGTAGGCATCCAGCCCCCTGGCTAAGGGTGGTGGTAGGCATCCAGCCCCCTGTCTGAGGGTGGTAGTAGTGGTAGGCATCCAGCCCCCTGGCTAAGGGTGGTAGTAGTGGTAGGCATCCTGCCCCCCCTGGGTGAGGGTGGTAGTGGTGGTAGGCATCCAGCCACCCCTGGGTGAGGGTGGTAGTAGTAGTAGGCATCCAGCCCCCTGGCTAAGGGTGGTGGTAGGCATCCAGCCCCCTGGGTGAGGGTGGTAGTAGTGGTAGGCATCCAGCCCCCTGGCTGAGGGTGGTGGTAGGCATCCAGCCCCCTGGGTGAGGGTGGTAGTAGTGGTAGGCATCCAGCCCCCTGGCTAAGGGTGGTAGTAGTGGTAGGCATCCAGCCCCCCTGGCTAAGGGTGGTGGTAGGCATCCAGCCCCCCTGGGTGAGGGTGGTAGTGGTGGTAGGCATCCAGCCCCCTGGCTAAGGGTGGTGGTAGGCATCCAGCCCCCCTGGGTGAGGGTGGTAGTAGTAGTAGGCATCCAGCCCCCTGGGTGAGGGTGGTAGTAGTGGTAGGCATCCAGCCCCCCTGGCTAAGGGTGGTGGTAGGCATCCAGCCCCCCTGGGTGAGGGTGGTAGTAGTGGTAGGCATCCAGCCCCTCCTGGCTAAGGGTGGTGGTAGGCATCCAGCCCCCCTGGGTGAGGGTGGTAGTAGTGGTAGGCATCCAGCCCCCTGGCTAAGGGTGGTGGTGAGGCATCCAGCCCCCTGGGTGAGGGTGGTAGTAGTGGTAGGCATCCAGCCCCCTGGCTAAGGGTGGTAGTAGTGGTAGGCATCCAGCCCCCTGGCTAAGGGTGGTGGTAGGCATCCAGCCCCCCTGGGTGGTAGTAGTGGTGGTAGGCATCCAGCCCCCCCCTGGCTAAGGGTGGTGGTAGGCATCCAGCCCCCCCTGTCTGAGGGTGGTAGTAGTGGTAGGCATCCAGCCCCCCTGGGTGAGGGTGGTAGTAGTGGTAGGCATCCAGCCCCCCTGGGTGAGGGTGGTAGTAGTGGTAGGCATCCAGCCCCCCTGGCTAAGGGTGGTGGTAGGCTTCCAGCCCCCCTGGGTGAGGGTGGTAGTGGTGGTAGGCATCCAGCCCCCTGGCTAAGGGTGGTGGTAGGCATCCAGCCCCCCTGGCTGAGGGTGGTAGTAGTGGTAGGCATCCAGCCCCCCTGGGTGAGGGTGGTAGTAGTGGTAGGCATCCAGCCCCCTGGCTAAGGGTGGTGGTAGGCATCCAGCCCCCCTGGGTGAGGGCGGTAGTAGTGGTAGGCATCCAGCCCCCTGGGTGAGGGTGGTACTAGTGGTAGGCATCCAGCCCCCTGGCTATGGGTGGTGGTTGGCATCCAGCCCCCTGGCTGAGGGTGGTAGTGGTGGTAGGCATCCAGCCCCCTGGCTGAGGGTGGTGGTAGGCATCCAGCCCCCCTGGGTGAGGGTGGTAGTAGTGGTAGGCATCCAGCCCCCTGGTTAAGGGTGGTGGTTGGCATCCAGCCCCCTGGCTGAGGGTGGTAGTGGTGGTAGGCATCCAGCCCCCCCTGGCTGAGGGTGGTAGTAGTGGTAGGCATCCAGCCCCCCCTGGGTGAGGGTGGTAGTGGTGGTAGGCATCCAGTCCCCCCTGGGTGAGGGTGGTAGTGGTGGTAGGCATCCAGCCCCCCCTGGGTGAGGGTGGTAGTAGTGGTAGGCATCCAGCTCCCCCTGGGTGAGGGTGGTAGTAGTGGTAGGCATCCTGCCCCCTGGGTAGGGGTGGTGGTGCGCATTCAGGCCCCTGTGTGCATATGTGGCATTGGTGATGGGCATCCCGCCCCTATGGTGCTGCTGTTGCTGGTGTAAGTATATTCTGCATCCCTCTGTGTGTGTGTGATGTGTCGTGTACGTGTTGTATGTGTTTTGTGGTTGGTGTCTGGCTTACCTTCTGCGCCGTACGCATCCGTGCCTGTTCCCGTAGTAAATGTAGAATATTGGTATGATCGGGATGAAGGGATTCATGGTTGGTTCGTGTCGTTCGTCCTTCTCGTTGCTTCGCGTCGTCCTCGTCGCTTCGCCTCGTCCTCGTCGCTGGCGTGTTCGTCTCGTAGCCGTGGATCGTGTTGTGGCGCGAATCGGAGCTTATGTGCGCCTCTCCCGGATGCTTTGACGTGCTGTGCGTAGCGACGGGTTCGGCGCGTACGGAAAGCGCATCGTACTCGTTCGGCCGGACGGAGCTGCATTTTTCCTTCCGTGCGACTCGATTCGGCGTTTCCGGATTCGCCTCGGTCGGGGAACATGACCTGGTTTGGGTGAGTACGGCTCGGCCGGATTCTGTGCTGTTGTGCGCATCGTACTTACTCGTTCGGTGTACTGTACGGATCGGTCGGGAAACAGGCTTTCGCATGGCTTTTTTCCCGACCGAATGCTATTGGGTGCGCCTCCGACCGAGATCGGAATCGGCCCCTTATTTGGAGCATAATAGCAACTCCACACCACGAGAGAAGCCCTAACCTACAACACTATGGCGGTTTCCATGATCAGGATTTCACGTCATCCAAGATGGCCCCCACTGAATACCGGTTTCCCTCCTATGACTTTAGCGGTCTAGTGCAGACTGCGAGTCAACCGGGAGTTTCCCGCCAATTCAGGCTGAGTCACTTCCAGTATTTAAACAGGTCCACAATCCTTCCTAGTACCTCCCGATCCCGGCAGAAGTGGGTAGGTCAGAGAGCCTGTTGCTGATTCAGCAAACATGAGTACCTTGTGTCCGATAACGCTGTGCTTCTCGGGGTACACTTTGCCCAGAGCCTTCGTAATTCTCCTTAATGGTGAGGTTTTCTTAGTTCCTCTGCAACACGCAAGCTCATCTAACGTTAGTTTGGTTTTCATTATGCACAGTTTACCGAAACAACGAGAGCTTTTGTACACCTAGTGGGGACCCATTATCTATGCAGTTGTTGTACCTCACCAAACAATCTTTGGTACCCCCGCCACAGGCCAAATGTTTCTAGACTATTGTAACCTGACATGTGGCATTTACACAAATATCTGTCCTGACAGGACACACGCAACTTTTAACAAACAAGTTTTACACCCAGCTCATGTCTATTTGACCACCATATGATCTGGGCGAGTCCGTTTACATAACATATATTAAAAGCTGCCTCTCGTTAACTGTTGATAGTTTTAAAACTTCCTCACTGCTCCATATACCTAATCACATACCTACAACATCTTACGTGTTGTGCTCTAATCTCCTTTTCTTTTAAACCTACAACCCACACAGTATATAGGGAAATTCCTTGTGTGTTACCTGCCAGGTATTGATGAAGTAAAATGAGAAACCCAACTGGGGTGAGTTCATCATTTCTTTCTGCAACCATGGTCCTGTTCCACCATATGTGCCTGTGTAATTTTTAGGCCTGGGCGGTAAATTCCGTTCCGCTCGCGGAATTTGGGTAATTTCGCGTTCCGCGGAGAACGCGAAATTGCCAAAAATTCCGCGATCCACGGCTCACGCGAATTTTTGCTTGTTCGCGCTTTCAAAATGCGTGTTCGCGAGATATTTCTCCCCGAGCACGCAAACAGCGTTCGCGCACAGGAAAAAAGCATCGCGAACGGGCGGAACAAGCAATTCCGCGTGTTCGCGGAACTTTTGCGTGCTCGCAGAGATTTTTTACCGTTTCGCTGAGCTTTGCGTAGCGCGACTACGCAAATTCCTCCCACCCCTAGTAATTTTCACAATAAAAGGTCTGTGAGAGTCACCCACATGGCACTCACGTTGTGTATGTTTTAAGCCATCACCACTGTGTGCTGTGAGCTTGTCACACAGGGAACACAAGAGTTTTGTTTATACTGAAGTCTCAGATCTTAACATTTGTTTTTATTTCTTCACCAGGTTGGTCATGTTCTATCAGGTACTACACATAGTATGTGTTAGGCTGGTTTAAGGAGGTAGATTACACCATATCTTACACCATATCACCACCCGTGTGTAGATAGATTTGATTTTAGAAGGTCCTGACGAATCGCCACCAGATTGATTGACTACCAGGTGAGAAACATGTTGACCACACAATAGAGCGCCCTACCTGAGACATAACCTCAGACATGCGCCTTTGTTTCTTTTAATCAGGTTGGGAGACCTATTGATTAAAATTGTTTTCGTTGGTACTTCCAAACCTGTTTTAAACTTCCTTCAGGTTACACACCTCCACTCACTCATCTACACTGGTTAGGCCCCTCACCCACACGGCACCAAACGGCAATTTGGAATAAAAGATCTCCGCCAAAGAGCCCCTCATAGGGAGCCCGTCAGTTATGGCAGCGCCGAACTGACGACGAGCAGCTCTATGATGAAGCATGACACCCAGCCGGGTGTGTGAGGGCCACAAATTCCAAGAGGAGGAATACCCATCCTCCTACTTCTCATGACCACGCAAAGCCAGTTCCCCTAGTTTTCCTTTGTCTCGTAGTTAGGAACAGCATATTTTCTGTATCTTTAATATATATATCAAACAATGTTAATTAAAAAAAATGGATATTATGGGGTCGATTCTGATTCGGGCCGGAAAAAGCACCGACCGACTCGGAGCCGGAATTTATACCGACCGACACGTACCTGTGGCGCCCGACACGCCAAGTACAATGCAAAGCGTGCAAAATCCGACCGACACGTACGGAACCCAAGCCGAACGACCGAGCCGCACGGAAAACAGCAATCCGGCCGGAAAAACACGCGAATCGAACCGACCGACACGCACCCGGAACAAATCCGACCGAAACGTACACGCGAACTCCAAACCGCAAAGTACGATGCAAGGCACGAAAACCACGACCGAGTCGGACGGAGGACAAGCCGTACGACCGACACGCATACAAAACCGAGCCGAAGTAACAAAAAACACCGCGACCGACGCGTACACAGCATAGAAAACTGCACAAACACAGCGTGAACGAAACAGAGAACACCGTACGAGACAAATGCAGGGTCCGACTCGGTCACAAGAACGTTTCCAACATGCACAGACAGTACAAAGGAAAAATCACACAAAAAAAGGCCAAGCAAGCAATTACAAAGCCAATAAATACTGGGGGGGGGTGGGGACAGAGAACAAAGACACACCCACAACTCCACCCATAAAGAGGACACAAATCACAAACATGATCCTTTGCAAATGCCATTCCACTGCCAGCACCCAAGAGACAGCAACCACCCACCCACAGCTCATCCCTCAAACAAGCCACACACCATCAGCACACCAACAAATACCTACCTCACATACACCCAGCAAAACACACACTCACACACCCTCACCTGCACACCAACACACACATCACTCACCATCACCACCCATCACCATGCCCCCAAGAAGAATCACAAGTTCCTAGATTGTGAATTGGAAGTCCTGGTAGACGAGATCCTCAGGGTAGAGCCACAGCTGTTTGGCACACTGGTCCAACAGACCCCCATCTCCCAGAAAACCAAGATGTGGGAGAGGATCATCAACAGGGTGAACGCACAATCACCATGTCTGCGCACAAAGACCGACATCCAGAACAGGTGGTATGACGTGCGCAGGAGGGTCCGGGAGCTGCTCAAGAAAGACTACCTCTTGAGCCAATACACCGGCAGTGGCCCTCCTGACAAGCCAGTATACCTCAGGCCCTGGGAGGAGAAGGTGCGGGCCATCTTTCCGCCAGTGAGCGTATATGGACTAGAGAACATCCCAGAGTCTGGTGAGTACACAGCAAATGTACACAATATTCTGCCACAATACACACACACATCACTGTCAAGGGGAGAGTCAAACCATGCACTCATAGCAATTACACTGCAACCAGAACAGAATCATCCCAAAATGTGTATGTCAGTCAGATAAACACAACACATGCCATCAAAAAAGTTACATTCAACCATGCCATCACATGTACAAACACAACTACAACTACAGCTAGGCAGTGGCACAAATAGAACTAACAAACACATCCAGACATGTAGCCACCACAACAACACCAACACACAGTGAAGACCACTGAAAGGAAGGAATCCTGTGTATGCTGGCCAAGTCAGTGTAGCCAATAGCATCATGGGAGTCGTAGTCACACATATTGCCCCCCCACAACTGTCCCATCAACACCACCATGAACCATGCGCACATCACAGGGAGTGGAGAAGGACTCACAAGATGGCTGACACTGGCAACTGCTGTGGGGAGCACAAGGCCCTGCTGGCAACTGTGCACCAACAAACAGCAGGACACCACTGACTGACATCCTGAGAGACAACTTCCACTCCCTGCAATGCAAGCACGTTCCATGGTGGGATATCTGGCTGGCTGGGTGGGAAGGAGGACTTGCAGCACTGACCATAGTCACAAGCACCTCCCCCTCACCCCCTCAACACAAACTCCACAGAACCCACCTGGTAGAATGCAATGCCTCCCATCCTAACTCAAGATCCCACAAAGAACCACCACCCTGGGTTATGTTGTGTGAAGCACAGGGACACTCTTGGGACTTTTAGCCAAACAACTGCCAGGACAACACTCCCAGCCATCCTGTCAGCACAGGCAGCCCACCCCACAGGGAAGCAGAGTCAAAAGGAAGGAAGCATGGGCATGCTGGGAAGGGGGTTGGAGGCAATAGCATGATGGGAGTCGTAGTCACAGCTCTACATCCCCCACCACATGGCCCAGCAAGCTCACACTCACGCATGCACATCCCACAGAGAGTGGAAAGGCCCATCAAAGATGTCTGACACTGTTGCTGTGTCGTGGGGAGCACAAGGGCATGCTGGGAACTGCACACCAACCAACAGCAGGACACCACTGTCAGCCATCTTGCCATTGCCCTCACACCCACACACACTGAACTCCCCACAAAAGCAAGTAAGTATGGGAATGCTGGCAAGTGGGGTGGAGGCAATAGCATGATGGGAGTCACAGTCACAGACATAGCTCACCCCCACAACTGTCCCATCAACACCACCCTGAACCATGCTCACATCACAGGGAGTGGAGAAGGACACACAAGATGGCTGACACTGGCTACTGCTGTGGGGAGCACAAGGTCCTGCTGGGAACTGTGCACCAACAAACAGCAGGACACCACTGACTGACATCCTGAGAGACAACTTCCACTCCCTGCAATGCAAGCACAGTCCATGGTGGGATAACTGACTGGCTGGGTGGGAAGGAGGGCCGGCTGTCAACCAAATACAACCAATGCAGACCATGTTCACACCCCAACAAATACATAGAAATGCCCAAATAATGCAGGACAATGTGCCACACCAAAATCAACCCCTGACTGTGATGACTTAGGACAATGCAAGGTACAGGCCCGCACCCAGAGGCACAGTCACAACTGTCAGGTGTGTCAACCATTGATGCCTGCAGAAACATAACATACATTGTGTGTGTCTCCCAAAAACAGGTGATGATGGGGACACAGCAGCAGCCGCTGAGGAGTCCCAGTCCCAGGCTCAAGAGGATGTGGAGCTCACTGGTGTCGTACAGCCTCTGCCCTCCTCGGACGAAGAAGACCAACCTGGCACATCCGGTGCAAGTCTACATGCAGCACCAGCAGGACCACCAGCTGCAGCACCAGCAGGACCACCAGCTGCACCCCCTGCACCCACCCCTCCAACGACTGTCACCACAAATACCATCCCTGCCGACATGGACAGAACAAGGAGCAACACCAGCACAGGGACCCTGGACCAACCTGGGGCCATGGACACCACCACCACCACCAACCACCAAGGTGGACCAGGGTCATCTGTGCGTGCCACTGCACGCACTGCACATGTCAGCAGGGGTGGTGGGAGGGGTGGGAGTCAGAGGTCTGCTGCTTGCAGAGGTTGCTGGTGTGCATGATGACCCACAACTGGTACGCATAGCTGATGCGTACCAGTCCAGCACCGGAGATCTCAGCCAGGTAGTGGGCTCCTCAGAGACATGAAACAGCAGCAGGCTGCCCATCATGCCCGCTTGGACTCTCACATGTCCCACGTGGAGTCACACATGTCCCGCGTGGACTCACACATGTCCCGCGTGGAGTCCAAGTGGGATGCACTGCATGAGATGACGGCGGTGCACAGGGACATTTTACAATGCCTCCGCCAGATGAACAGCAACCAGTCCACACCTCCCTGTGTGCCAACAACATCTGGTGCTGAACAAACTGCAACTGCCACAGGGAGGGAGGATGACTCTGGCGGAGAGTCCCTGCACCACAGCAGCCTGTACTTGAGGGCCCCCCAAGAAGAGGGGTCGTCCGAGGAAGGGCAAGTGAGAGGCCGATGGCCAAGCGCAACTCCCAGGAAGCCTGAACCTGTTCTGGATGTTCACCTTTGTGCACAGACTGTTCACCCTGTTGACGGCAACACTACTCCCACACATTGCATGGGGAGTACAAGTTGGACCAATGTCTCAGACAACTGTGGCCCCGATACTGGGGATTTTGTCTACCAGGACTTTCAATTCACCTAGAAACTTGTGATTGCAAGATTTATGTACAGCACTACCCATCCTATGCACTATTCACACAAATGTATCACAATAAACACACTAATACACCATACTTGCCTCTGTTGTGATTCCAACGTGGGTGCTGTTATGGGGATGATGAACTGCAAAATTACACTGTGTATGTGAACTGCAACAGCAAGTGCAACACAGGCATGTGAGTAAAGGCAACGTGACACATATGAGGGAGACACACCACCAGGGCTACACAACACATACACACCTAGGCCATCTGACTCATTCCCTACACTGATGTTGCCAGGGAAGACGGTGCAAAGCACAGACACCACACCCATTCCCAGTTGTAGTCAAGTAGCCCACAGGTGCAGTAAGCAAATGGCAGTCAAATGTGTGACCACAGACAACGCACATCACAAAGTGAAGCACAGGTTTATTACACAGTTGCAACATGTCGTAACCACTACAGATGCAAGGTAATCCCACCTGGCAGTGGGCACACAGTCAACAACTGTAGACGGAAGGAAGTCCATGGGTGTGGCGCACATCACCTGTAGGGACACAACAGCTACCACCCTGGAAGTGCAATCACGTCGTCGGTGGACACAGTTGACCAAACAAATCTGAAAGTACCCTGTGAAGGACAGAAATGACACACAGTCAAAAGCAATGGAGAACAGGACAGAACAGCAAAACTCATGCACAATACATGTTACAAGATACCCACCCAGAACCAAGTTAGCATGTCAACACTGTTGGGGAGTACAGCCCACCTGTAAGCACACATCGCTACACACATCCAGTCAAGTAGCCCATGGACACACTCCAACAGCACCAGAGCACCACCTACACATATCATGCCAACTCACATCATTGACATGACACCTCAGGATACTCACATTCAGCTAAAGAAGTTGGTGATGAGCTGTGTGCGGACATCACCCTCATCATCATCATCATCATCACTGGCATCGTGGTCCAGGCCAGGATCCTCCACAGGTGGCGGATGTTGGTCATTGTCATCCTGGATGAGAGGCAACTCCTTCCGCACTGCCAGGTTGTGGAGCATGCAGCAGACGATGATAATCTTGCACACTTTCGCAGGGGCATATGGGAGGGACCCTCCGGTCTTGTCCAGGCAGCGGAAGCGGCTCTTCAGGAGACCAAATGTCCGCTCAATCACTCTCCTGGTCCGACCATGTGCCTCATTGTAGCGCATCTGGGCTGGTGTCACAGGGTTCCTGAGGGTGTCAGCAACCACGGCATGTTGGGGTATCCCGAGTCACCTACGGACAGACAAGTGCACATTAGCTGACTTGGAAAAGTGGGCAGAATACTACAGATCAGATCACACACAATGGCACAAAGTCAGTACACACCGACAAGCCAGGCACGCTGGTTCTGCATCTGTGCCATCATCCTGGGGATGCGACTACTCCTCATCACAAAGGCATCGTGTGCTGAACCAGGGAAACGGGCACACACGTGTGTGATGGTCATATCTGCAAGACACACCACCAGTGCATTGACCGAGTGGTAGTGCTTGCGGTTCCTGTAGGCCTGCTCCTGGGCCTGTGGTGGTACCAAAGCCACATGTGTCCCATCAATGGAGCCAATGACATGCGGCATCCTCCCCAGGGCATAGAAGTCACTCTTCACGTCAGTGAGTCGTCGCAGTCTAGGGGAAATAGATGTACCTGTTCAGGAATAGCAACATTGCCGCCAAAACATCACGGAGCACACGGCTCAACATGGTCTGTGACATCCCACTAGCAGTCGCCACAGTATGTTGGAAGGTACCGGTGGCAAAGAAGTGTAGGGCTGCCATCACCTTCACCTTGGGGGTCAGCGCTGTAGGATACGGCCGGCCAGGCTGCAAATGTGGGGCCAACTGCACTGCCAAATCCTCAATCAGCTGCCTGTTGAAGCGGTACCGTCAGATGCTGTCCCGTTCCACCATCGTTGCCAGGTCTGGGAATGGTCGATGGACAGCAGGAGCCCTGCAGTGCAGAGGAGAAGTAAGCAAGATTGTCAGTCAGCCCACATATGCGGCATTGAACACACTCAATATCCCAACATACATCATTATGAGGCACAACTATATGAAGTGTGCAGTTCCGTAAGGACATGTATGGTACATACATGGCCAACATCTGTCAGACACGGTCCAACAAGTGGCATCAATAAGTCCCAGGTTGGCCCATTGGATATCATGAGGCCGTGTCACAGTTCCCATCTCCTGCTGCCGTGTCACAATCACCCCCCACAGTGACATGTGAGGACAGATGTGCCCCAGGCATCACAGCTCAATGACAGGTACATTCCCAGGGACCCTGTATTGCCACATGGACACTGGCATTACATGGAGTATCATGTATACACCACAGCAAAACAACTATGACCCCCACAGGTAGTGGTCCCACTTGCCACTGCAGGACAGACATGGACGTCTGTGACACACACACGCACAACATCAAAGTCCATGCACACACAACGTGGATGTGGAGACTGTCCCCCATTGTGCACATGAAATCAGAGACATTGTAAACACTACATGCACACAGACTGTGGAGGACCATCACTATTGTGCCACTGGGACACCCTGGCTCAAACATACCGTCCCACATGGGACTCACGGGGTATGTGACATGACATACACATACACCACCGTGAAATGTGACCATGGCACATGCACAGATATGAACAGTTGCACATCACAGTGGTCATGTACACGTAACACCCAGGATCCTGTCCCCATGAACACGTGCACAGCCTGGGGTTGCTGCCCCCAGGTGACACCCACAGGGCAACATGTACACCAACATACACACAATAGGAAATGCAGCCTTACATGCCTTATCATACAGTTTGGACAGGCTGTCGTGTTGTAGGTGTGCCCCTCACTCCCTGGGAGCTATCTGTGGCTGGCATATGTCCATCTGAGACAGGCATGGTGACATATGCCAGTCACTTGTA